>MQVO02000010.1:0-612601 GCA_001986395.2 Irpex lacteus | reverse complement strand
CTGACACGATAGCAGTCGAGAAAGTTCATCTACCGTCCTTCAAGCATGTTGCGAAGTACGTAAGGCACTTCGCGTGCGCCTTGCGCAGTGTTGTTTTCAAGAACCTGACGTGGGATGAGGAGTCGACTACCACCACGGTTCCTATACCACGTCTTCCCAGTAAATTTCTTCCACCAGACCAGGACATAGCCATCCATAGCGTCCGCATCATTGCCCACGGATGCACAGACAACTTCCGCCTCTGCTTGACCACTGCACTGGGTTGCTCTGATTGCCCTCTACACGCCCTGCCTGATGCTCGTCGGATGGTCAGCCTGATGACTTCTCTGTGGGAGTTGTATCCAGCCTCTGAAGTATCCACTGACGACGAGGAAAGCCATGTGTTCTGGAGTACGTATATCGATTGAATTTTTCTACTCCTTGTGCTCAACGATGATCAGATTCCGAGGACCTAGATGAGCAGTTGACTCGAATAAGCCTATGTCTTGGCATTAGACAGCTTGGAAGATTAGCTTACTATCCCGACTTCGTATTCTTAGGCTCAAGGCAACCTCGAGACTCAGCAACACCTACCCTGCACGTGGTCGGTCTCCACCTAATCTTTGATATATCGGAGGAGGAGGGCGCCTCCGTACAGCCGGACGCTTTGCTTACGCTGCTCATGGACTATTCAGAGCTGCCTCCCATATGTGTCCACTTCAATTTCGACGACCATGAGCAACTCAAAACGTGGATTGAAGGTCATCCTTCCGCTGGTGCAGTCTTTCCAGCCCACCATATCATGTACGCTCTCACCTGTAAACGGAGTAAGACCGATGAGGTATTCCCGCACATACCTCGAATCGGTGGGCGTAAAACCGACGAGTATTTCCGCATAGACCCTATCACATTGGGACCGATCGGTACGTCTCAATCTAGTACTCGTCTAACCCGAATTTCCATTTATGATACTCGTACATAACAGGATCAAGTTGGAAGCGGTTGTCGGATCTCCAGGAGTCGCTGTTCAAAGAATGCGCGGCGCGGGTTTTATGAGGTGGTTGTTTCGTTCGAGTTACGTTTGCCTATCATTATAAATCGGACAAGTAAACCTGTTTACTCGCGATGCGTACGCCTGATTCTTCACGCTCAACCGGTGATACGGAATGTGGGGGATTCGATGAGCGACGATATTGTTGACGCATCGTCGTTCTAATTCCAACGGGGTGTGATAAGCTGCCATGTCTCCGTCAACGTCGTACTCCCTAGTAAGCGCAAGCCTCGAGGACTAGGAGAGCGAACATTGAGGTTGGCGAATGCCAAGGCGCGGGATCACGTGAATGTAGCAACGAGATTAGCCAGGAATGCGCAAGCAAGCAAGGTTATGGTGGAGGAGCACAAAGTCAGCACTGCTCAGAATCTCGGTGTGGGCAAAGAGTGGCGATCCTGTCCATTCTGGTTAGGGTTCGATCCATCGGGAAGATCATGGCTCCCTTTCTTGCCTAACGCCGGCGCTTCTTTGTTAATTGTCGACGACCATCTCACTCAAATATCTATGGCCAGTCACCGGTTCACAATGGTGGCTCGGCTGCTCTGCATTCGCTTACGATGACTTATCCTCTCCTTTCTGAGCGCCTGACGCCATGGACGACTCTCTTACTTTGTACTGCAGCTCGATTACCCGACCCGCGAATCGTTACATTGGACATCTTGGACGTCTAATCTCGCTACTGCAAGGACACAAGAACTCGAGCTTCCAGAATTCGTTCAAGTTTGCCAATAACATTTTTAGCCATTCTTCGTAACTAACACTGGAACGAGTTACGGCGGACTGCAGAATCTGACGTCTCGATACGCATAGACGCACATGCTCGGTTCTCAAGGAAGAATACTCGTACGCTATTCAACGAGGGCAGAGGATCTGGAATGGTATGATATACAATAGCCGAAAATGGTGCCTGGTGCGTGCATATACTATCACTTTTTATCCAGCCCTTTATCTGCTACAACGTCTACCCTGCCTGTTACTTTGACTCTGAACATTGCCTGTTATCTATCTGATGAAACTATTGCTCATCGTTGTCTGTAGGCTGCTGTACTTATAGCTAGATCGTCGAAGGCAGCATAAGAGAGGGACACCCGGGTCGTCTCGGTAGCCTATAGTCGTGTCAAGCCTGCCCGCATTCGAACTCCTTGTTGCAGACCCTGCCTAAGATTTAGACCTGTTTCATGCAGCGGTGCGATAATTTACTAGGAAAGGGCAAACGTTGTTTCTCGCACGTAATGGAGCAGATGATAGGAGGGCACTGGTGCGTTCGTGATCGACCCTCTTTGCCGACGCATGCTTATGTGGCGATAGCAGAAGGTTACTTTATGCTATTCTGTAGCAAGAAATAGAATTCTCAGTCAAAGCACGAACATACAGCAGAAGATGCCACCTAGATATCGACTACATGACTGGACTACGCGTGCCCTCAAATCATAGATGACGATACTCCCAGTAATACGCATTATACTTTCACAAACTCTTTCGTAATCCTGCCCCAAACGTTTCTCTTGAACTCGTCTATAAGCACATGAGCGGGTCGGTCCAGTATCTATTGATACGTGAGCAGAACGGTGCGTTGTCATGCTTCTTTAACCGATTATCCCTAACATGCCCGCTACACCATTCAGGCTACTCTATACATCGGTCACTGTCAGTACTTCTAGTACGATTCTGTACGAAGGACACTAAATTGTTTCACGATAAATCTCTGATATAATAAACTCTCCGCAATATCGCTTCCACCAGTCTTGGTTTATTCAGCGCAGGTGCAACAATAGAAGGGTCCACGCTCGATAAACAGGCGCGTCGAAGAGACAGAAACGAACGCTCGCCTTTGCAAGCCAATAACGGCGAGAAAAGTGGAGCGGAAGATATACCTCATGCAATAAGCTACCTACTCGTTTCTGTTGTTTCTTGCCTTTGATTGTCCCCTACTGATAGAATTTCCCGCATACTGACAGACGATTTCCATCTATTGCGGAATTTCATGGCTATTTTTAGGCTGGCCGATCCTGGTTCACGTTGGAGTCACTCGGGTACGTCCGCCCTAAATTACAGAGTACATCAATCGTCGCCGCTGAAGATGGGAGCCAGCACCTAAAATCATAGAGCTGGAAACTTCTGCGGCTAGCGGGCACATGCTACAGGACGACACCGTAAGTCCGAGGAGACGAACATTAGGTTGTTGTACGTTTCCATCCAATCTTTTCATTTTGCTAGTTTGCACCCGTGAGCTGACTGGCACAGCCCCTTACACATCTATCTTCAGTAGTCATTCAGGAATTGGGGTGGCCGCGATGTCATTTGCTTGGTATGTCTAGAGGCTCTCACGTATGCCTTCGGTATCATGCTCATCCACTATTAGCGCTATGTTAGCTGGAATACACATACTGCCAGTAACTCGGGACCTGCAGTGAGTATGCTCATCGCGAACCCAAAGAACTCGGCGCTATGCTTATCAATAATCACAGCAGCCTGCAAGGATGCCGAACCTATGTAGTATTCAGTTTATAGGGACGTATCTGCCAGTGGGGTGTACTATGTGCGCTCTCGCTTCACTTCCGTGGGTGATCTGTCCAGCCACGATGATCTGACAGATGAATATGCGTGGAACCTACTACAAGAGCAATTCAATGCTGTCTTCTCATCAAAAAGTTGGAATCCAAGTAACAAGGCGTTGCTCATGTGTCGCAGACAAGAAGCATAACTGCGCCTCGTCCGTGATATTTTGGAACACAATCGCTGGGAAGACTTGCCAAGGACAGATATGTGCGTGTCATCTCATTGGTAGGTACGTACCACAATACACACGATACATTGCGTCGAGTAATTCAATCTCTCATATATGCGGCAATGGTTGATGCTTCTCTGTCGACTTCTTTCTTCTCACTCCTTCTACGCTGCCGAAGATGTGAGTTCCAGTTTTCTCAGGTAGCTATACGTAAGTGACTCCTGACGATGCTACTAGTATTGATGTTCACAGACGGAGATATGGACACAGCCGTTCCTTGATTTCCGTACTGTCATAGAAGTACGATGGTTCATTTCCTTGTATTGTAAGTTCCGATATTGGAAAATACGAATCCCGATTCAGATTTTACCCAGGACACAGGGTCTCTAAGCGATTGCATCTAAATAGTACTACGGGTCCGCGAATCGGCAATGCATAGTCCTTCGCTTTTCTCTCCCCCCCCCTTTTTCCTTCTTATCTTCATGAATACCACTGGTGACTCGCAAAGTGATGATACACATTCTGACGAGTTATGGGAGGAAATTCGCCGTGAGTGGATACAAGCTCTATGGATGTCAACAACTTCTGACCTGTACTCTGAACCGCGATTAGTGAAAGCACCGGCTCTGGGAAGTAAGCGGTGGAAGAAGAGGCAGCGGAGGATCAGACAGGGAAAATTCAAAAGGTTCGATTCCAACCATTCGTTTAACAGCTCGTGTTGAATTGTCTGCAGATACTACGATGGCAATAACAGGATATCGTATACTAACGAAACTATTTCTGACAACACCGACGAAGAATCACATGGTCTCAATAATCCGAGCCCCGACCGTCACGACGACTTTCAAGTACGAGATACGGGCTTCATGGAAACATTCCTATTCCGGATAACCATCGACACCCCTTGGCGACAGCTACCTGCTGACGAGTGTCACACCTTATCCATCCCTTCAATGGCTTCAGCCGATTCGCTCTCTCGCCAGCGATCGGGAGTCAACCTCCCAGAACAGATGCCACCTGAGCTCTTCGACGGCGTTCTATTCTTCTTGGACGAGAAGCGCAGTGCCGGAGGTCCACGAGGAGAATTCTTTAGAACCCTTCGACGATGCCAACAGGCGGACCGCAAGGAAGATGATCTGCTGGGCGGTCTGAGGGCAGGTTCTCTCGTGTGTCGCTACTGGGCCAATTCGTGCCGCCGGTCGATATTTTTTGGATCTCTCCTCTGTATCGAATCATCTGATGATGCGGATATTTTGCTCAAATACGCAAGGGAAGGATGCTCTTCATTAAACACAATCTGCGCGCTAATAGGTGGCGTAAGCGCAAGACAGGGCTATGAAACCGCTCACTCATTCCTTCATCGTCTCCACTGTATCACACAATTGAACAGAGAACATAGGGGGTTCGGGATCAGGCTGTATGAGCTTACACTATACGGACCAATACCAGAGGGTTCACCTTGTCACAACATTGCTACACCGCACTGGAGTATCCCGCCCTCTGTTGCCGTTCCGCCTTCCCTTTTGGCGTTCTCCGAAATCATGGTCAATAATATTCACTTTCCTTCATTCAAGCACGTTGAAAAGTATGTGACGCATCTCATACGCGCACAATTCAGGGTTACCGTTACGAAATTGACGTGGGACGAGTCCACTGTCACTGCAGTGTCTATACCACGCCCAGCCAAGAGGAATCCTCCACTAAATCTAGACCGCGTGGACAAACCGGTGGGTATAATCGCTAGAGGCTGCACAGACAACTTACGTCTCTGCCATTATATGGCACTATCCCGCCCTGATTTTCCCCTGCACTGGTTGCCTGATACTAGGCGGATGATGCGTGCAATTATGTCTTTATGGGAGCTCTATCCCGCTGGAGACCAATCCACAAAGGAATGCCATCTCTTCTGGGGTGAGTACACTAGAACTTAACTTGATCCGTTTTTGATACGTTCTCACCGGTGATCAGATCTATCAGACTCGAAGGGTGGCAGCGATAATGTATCAACATACGTCGATCTAAGTATGGTCGTCCATAATACTATTGAGGACCGTGGCTTGTACGATAACGCAGGCTCCGAGTCGAATTTCAAAGATCTCAAAGATACTCATCCCGGTTTCCGCTTCATATTTGCAATCCAACATCGGGATCGAGCACAGCCTGCCTTACACCTGGTAGCGTGCAATATAAAGATCTCAGAGAGCGACATCACTCCCGACTTGATCAACAAACTAGCATTATTCGCAGAATATTCGGCAGCGCCTCTCGTTTGCGTCGCAATAGCCTTTCAAGACTACGAGAAGCTGAAGACGTGGGTGTGGGCGCACCCATCTATCAATGCCCCCCCTCCGCATATCCATATTATGTATATTCTTTCTTTCTATCGGAGCAGTACGGATAAGGTATTCCCGCATATACCTCTCCGAGCCGATAAAGAGGGCGATCGCCTTCGCATAGACCCTGTCACATTGGACCCCATCGGTGCGTCCCAGTTCTACCGTCGTCTCTTCCAAACTCCCAGTGATGAATTGACATGAAACAGGACCGGCTTGGACAAATATATATGATATGGAGAAAGCGATATATGGGGAGATATATCACTTGTGATACGTACTATTCACGTCTAGTTGCCTCGTTCAAGTTCACTTTCCTCTTCCCATCGTATCAATCGTTGAAGTAACAAACTACACGGCGCGCATACTGCTTATTGAGAACTCGAAGATTGACATGCGGCAGCCACCGTTCTAGTTTTATGCCTATGGTTATACTGCGCAAACCTGGGGTGGAGGAACGGCTATCCCGGCCGCTGCGAACTCGAATGCAACCGAGATCAAATATATATAACTGCTGATACTTATATCATATATTGCGTCAGGTAACTTGGGTTAGGGTGCGTGAGTCAGAATCGTATTGAGAATGGACAAGTTAGCCATACCTTACGTTGAGAAACGTCTTTTGTCCTAGTTATCGAATAATCAGCTCAAGTTTTATTCTACCTCGGCTTTTCGCAGGCGTGACTTCAAGTTTGCGTGGACTATGCTTTCTGCATAATGAATACTTAGGAAGCAAAGACGTTGAAGAGCATAGAATACTGTGACATCATCGGCAAGCCATCGTTAGACATGCATATGCTGCGGCCCACTTCGAAAGCTCTATAAATACCATATCTACAAGGCGCTCCCATAGCGTTCTGGCGTTCGCGGGCCTGGTCTTGCACATGTAAGCAAGCCGCTGTCGATAATGAGAGTCGAAAACCTGGGTTTGCTTCTCTCCGTAGTGGCTACCTCGGTGTTCGGTCTAGCGCTTCAGGCTGGCATCTCAACGTGCAGTCGTCCAGTTGTCTGTGATATGCCGCCAATGCAGTATGGAGAAGGTGGAAAATTATGAGTGGAGGGCGCGTTTGGAGGGCGATAGCTCCGAGTGCAGAAGTTGTGGCCATAGAAATGGAGCCTGAGATCGGTGGTCCGGAGAAGGACAAAGGTCAGCGCAGTCGGCAAGGCTGGATAGAAGATGAGCTAAAGAGCTTGAAGGGCCTATTACAGAAGCAATGAGTACTCGCATATGTCACATCTCTATCGCAACCTAGTTCTAAATTTATGCTGTAAATACGTGAGTGCCCGAAGATCTCAAGTAGAGTGAGACGCACTGGCACTAAGAAGGCCAGAAAGCGTAAGCAATCTAGGGTACAGGAATAGGTGCTCATTCATGAGCCTGGGCATGGACTTGTCGTGTTCTGTGTATCGTATCTCCGCCATGTATGATGTTCTTTCACAGCGGTCCATTGAGGTGTTGTATGGGGTAGTAACGAGCGCAAAAGGTCACGAAAGGAACGGTAGTTAGATTAGAAGCGCTATAGTAGCATATACATGCCATTTGCATGCAGACACCGGTACAATTGACGCACGGATTGTATAGTCACAGTCGAGTGCCATGATAAGCAACTTGGGGAGCGAGAACGCAGTCAATACGGAACTTGAGGACCGTTCTCGTTGATGCGACTCGGACAGATGCGACTTATATGTAGGCCTTGGGTGAATTGAGGATACATGTTCTGACCACGGTGGTATGGGCTCGAGAGACAAGCAGACATATGTGAGCCACAGAACCTGACCAATGACAGAAGACCGTGACAATAATGATCATGAACTTGAAGAGATTCGGACGTCATTGTAAGTGACTAAGGTTAGGTTTACAATGGAGATACATAGGGAAGATAACATTTACCTTTTCTGTCAAGCGTCGGCGCTTCCACCAGGTTGACCACGACCCAACCTCGACCCGACCTCAAGACGATTCCTACCGCCGCCACAGCTATCTCGTGAAATCCATTCTAATACTTTGCTCCAAGTCACAGATATTCTGGCGTGGGTGGCATAATCCGACTCACGGTAGGATCTTCCCTGTCAGCGCCTCGGTCGACTGGAATCTGCGCGTCCTCCCTGCTCCTTGCTGTCATTCTAACCTTCAAGGGTCTTGTCCACATAAACTGCGGAACTATTCATTAGTTTCAGTACGGCTAATGAATATTTTTTCATGGCTTCCCAACTGACACATCGCCCGTTATTCTACTCGCAGGTACCGGAAACCCGCCGTAGCGTGGTTGTTGGCCGTTTCCACAACACTGTGGCCCTTCTATATTTACTTTAAGATAAGTAACCCGGAGAAAGCATGCATGTGGAAAGTCAACCACAGCATTCCGCCTTCGTCGACGTTTAAGGAGCAGCCATCCATCCATGTGTTGTTGAGGTATATGAGCGTAGCGCGCCTGATATATGACCGAAATCCTTGAAGACACTCACGACAATAGTTTCCGGTATTTCTCATGGTGGAAGATATGAGAATGTAACCAGCCCTATGACCGCGGATAATTCCCGGGAAGTCCCGCTTTGTGGTCATGCCGCATGCTTAGTGTGAGTAAGGATTCACCTCGGATATGCATTCTGCGGTTTACTCATAGACGCTTATCAGTGCCTGACGGAGGTCATTGTGCGTGGCCATTATTACCTTCTTCTGATGAACATGATTAACATCTGACCTGAACGCTGATATCACTAGCGATGCGGGCAAATAGCTGTATGCACCATGGCCAACAGTTTACGTTTTTCGCTCATGACTGCTTACTAGCACCAATATGCTTTGTGATGGAGACTCTTGGTGCCGTCAATGGTCATAACGAGGTATATCCGCCTGAGTCACTGAATGATACGATTGCAGCGTAGACCTATCAGCTACCATGATATAAGGTGAGCTTCATTCTCCAATTGGCACTCCTCGTCTGACCTCCATTGCCATCATGTATCGCGCGGCGTATGCGCTCACCCTTCTAGCAGCCTCTTCCTCGCTTGTGCGAGCTACTGTTCCACAATGGGGTCAGGTATCAATCACTACCATGCCAACGATCCTTCACTTACCTGTCTCTCATCTTCGTGTCCTAGTGTGGCGGCATTAGTTATACTGGCGACACAACTTGCGCTTCAGGATCGTTTTGCACCCGCCAGAATGACTACTACTCCCAATGTCTTCCGGGTACGGCTACTACAAATCCCTTGAGTGTTACCACACCTCCGCCATCGAGTGCTTCCTCAAATACTACGAGTCAACCATCTACGTCCGCGCCCAGCACCTCTGCGATGTCTGCACCCGCTCCTACTGGATTTGTAGGCGTCTCTGGACAGAAGTTTGTTCTTGATGGCAAGACGTTCACTATTGTTGGGTGCGTGTATATGTTTCCAGACACAGAACGAATCACTGATGATAATGGCTTCAGACTCAACTCTTACTGGGTTGGTCTCATGGGTACTCGCATGCAGACATCGACAAGGCCTTCGCGGATATCGCCAGTACCGGGGCGACTGCTGTTCGCACTTTGTATGTTTCTCCTTCATATCAGTGTCCATGATGCTGAAGAAAGACCTAGGGGCTTCAATGATGTGACATCCCCCAACGGCATCTACTATCAGTTGTGGAACGGCTCTACGCCCACGGTCAATACCGGACCGACAGGTTTGCAAAATTTCGACTACGTAGTCGCATCGGCTAAGGCGCATGGCCTGAGGCTGATCATCACATTGTATGTATATCATCTCTTTGCAACGTCATGAGCAGTTTGATAATTTGAGTACAGGACAAACAATTGGTCTGACTACGGCGGTATGGACGTGTATGTGAAACAGATTCTTGGCTCTGCGAACCACGATTTGTTCTATACAAACGCACAAGTCATTGTAAGTATCACATTGGTTTCAACGCTGTAGTACACATCTGACGCATTGGATACGATTGCAGGCAGCTTACAAGAACTACGTGAAAGCCTTCGTCGGTCGCTACGTTAACGAGCCGACAATTTTGGCATGGGAGCTGGCCAACGAGCCAAGGTGCAGAGGTACAACTGGGTAAGATTATATACCAATATCATACAAACGTCTTTCTAATGGGTCTGGCTACATCAAAGAACCACAACTGGGACATGTACCACTACAACTGTTACCAACTGGATTTCGGATGCCTCGGCCTACATCAAGTCGATAGACCCGAACCATCTTGTTGCTGTTGGAGACGAAGGATTCTTCAACGAGCCAAGTAACCCCAGTTACCCTTATCAGTGAGTTTTTCTTTCGCAATGAAGAAGGCAAGAAGTTGTTGACGGCGCTGACTGTGGAAATCAATGTAGGGGAAGCGAAGGCATAGACTTCAATGCAAACCTCGCAGTCAAGACTATAGACTTCGGCACATTCCATGTACGTACCAGCTACATACTACATCCTCGAATATGACACGTCCTAACCTGTAATGGTTATTTGCAGTTGTACCCTGAGGGATGGGGTCAAACATCAAACCCATCCAGTACTGTTTGGGGTAGTCAATGGATTGCCGATCACGTCGCATCCCAAAAGTCGGCGAACAAGCCAGTCATTGTCGAGGAGTTTGGGGTGACCTCTAACCAGAGCGCCGTTTACACCGTATGGTACAGCGACATAGTGAGCTCAGGATTGACGGGCGACTTGATCTGGTAAGCATTCTTCACGAACGTTTTCGCTAGACCTTACAACTTACGCAATCCATATAGGCAAGCGGGCTCACACTTGAGTGTTGGTGACACGCCTAATGACGGCTATGCTGTACGTTACAACATAGCATATCATGCCATTCTCATCCTCATCCCTCTAATGTGCGGTGTTAACCACAGGTGTATCCCGATGGCCCCGTCTATCCCATCATCACGCAGCATACTGCTGCTCTCAAGGCCCGTGGTTAATTTGCCCTTGATGTCTCCATTTTATTCTCTCAAAGTAGGAATCTTCTTGATGGTTTTGGGGCTTCTATACGGCGTGCATCTTTCTGGCAGTGGCGGGGTAAAATCTCAAATCTACCTGAATGAGCAGCATTCAATTCGAATTGTGGTGTGTTCGTCAATAATGTGTCTTTGAGCCCTTTCTCCTGGCCCTACATCTGTCTCAAACCGGTCGCAAGTTATACGAAGAGATAACTCGATAGAACACTCGTTGAAACTTTACAACTTCTGAGCGAATAGAAAGAACGTACGCGTTCAAGCTGCCACAGTGTCGATTTATCTCAGACTGGGCTTGTCCTACTTTCCACCATTCTCCTTACATCCACTTCTCCTCTCTCTCTCATTCATTGTATGTACACTACGCATTAGTACTGGTTACCCGGAGAACGTCATTGTTCTACCAGTACAGCACTTCGATCGCCTCAGCGTTCAACTTCCTCGGGGCCGCAACCGTCACCTCACTACGGACTTACTGGATGACTCCATCCCGAATCTGAAGAAATAAGTACGTCCATCCTTGTACTAGAGCCCACATCCACAATCCTCCCTAGTATGCCTGATATCGCATCCCAAGCAGACCTCACCACCTTCCTCGAGACCGGCCCCTTTGCGAGCTCATCCGTAGTTCCACTCATTGGTGGCCTCGGAAACTACACGTTCAGACTCACACTGAAGACGCTATATCAAGGAAAGCGCACTGCCGTTCTGAAACATGGTAAACCTTACATACCGGGCATGCAAGAGATGGCGTTTGATCTCGAAAGACAGGTGCGCAGAGCTCTTCGAGATGTACTCGGCAGAGTGGGACTGACGACACCGTGCGACTGGACATAGCGCTTCGAGGTTGAGGCCATTCGATACGCTCGCTCGATCACCCCTTCGAATTCTCTAGTCACAGCCCCAGAGGTCTATCTCTTCGATTATGATGCAAGCGTAATCATCATGGAAGACTGCGCTGCCACCTCCGCCTCCGACTCAGATACGTATACCCTCACGTTGAAAGAATACCTCCTTCGCACTGAAGGTACTCGGCCCTCTCCACCCAACGCGTTGATCGCACGTCAGGTTGGCGCTGCCCTAGGGAAATTCATCGCTACTTTGCACGGGAAAAGCAAGATCGACGAGGAAGTGCTGGATAGGTTCGACAAGAATCAACAAGCGAGGGTGTTGTCGGCATGGGCAACTTATGGTCGACTGAGGGCGACGCTATCCGGCACAGATGCTCTTCCCGCACTTTCCAAGCCTCCACTCAATATATCCGAAGACAAGCTGGAAAAGGTCGAGGTAGTAGCGGAGAAAGCACAGAGTCTCATACGAACGAGTCGAGAGGCGCTGGTTCATGGGGACTTTTGGCCTGGGAACGTCCTGGTACGGTTCAAGCCGACGTCCGAGGGAGATGATGAGGTTGATAGATTTTATCTCGTTGATTGGGAGTTGGTTAAGCCGGGATCGAGAGGTGTTGAGTTGGGGCAGTTCGTTGGCGAACTGCACCAAGCCGGTCGGTTCTGTGAGGAGAACGCAAAGAGCGCGGAGGCTGTGAGAGTTGGTTTGTTGGAGGCGTACCGACAGACGGCAGGGAGAGAGGAAGGAGAAGTGTGGTGGGAGAAGGTTGCGAGTGAGGCGGTTGTGCATGTTGGTGCCCATCTAGTGACGTGGACTCCAAGGGCATGGACTTGGGCAGAGAAGAAAAGGATCAGGAGTGTCGTAAGTGACGGAGTGAGGTTCTTGTTGAGCGGGGAAGATGTCGGGCTCTTAAAGCAATCGCCTGTTGATCTGCTACTTGCGTCTAATACGTCGTGAAAATATAGCGTTTCATCGTCTCTATGATGTTTCCATCAGATTGGAAACATAATTAATCTAGACATGCACGTTAATATAATCGTTGCAACGGTACCAGGAAGGTTTCCTCTAGTATCCTTCCATAATCATTAAGTCCTTCTATCCAGGCGGTAAACCAGGCCACGCCAATAAGACCACCGAGTAAAGAGCCGGCTCCGACTTGGGGCCACGTATGATGTCCCAGCCATATTCGGGAGATAGCGATCGTGGCAGCCCATGGAACGACGATTGACGGTCCTAACGTTCTTGCGTTACTGGGTAGGGAGTGGTGTATAGGCAGGTAGCGCGCCGCAAGAATCGTATATACCGCATAGAAGGTTATTGTTGCAGAATGTGTGCTTGGCATTCTAAAATATTGAGCGGCTCTGCTTCAGCACGCTAGCTGCCACGGTGACGAAGTGATTTACTGACCCATATGTCTGCTTCTGACGACCAGGCAAAGGTTGTGTCGGCCTCGGCTGTCGAACAAATCGCTTCGCCACTTTGGCTGCGCCTGAAGTGAATAGTGCACCTGTTATGAAATACAGAACGCCTGCCGAACGTGTGTATAGCAGCGTCAGAGCAGTCAGTCCAGTGACGACAACATTCGTCTGTCAAAGCACAATGAATGAATACGTGGCAAGAACCGTTGCGAGAGTAGAGCAACATACATGGTCAAGAAACCGCAGAAAGATATTGCGCCTAGGTGCCTTTGAAGACATTGCCAGATGGCCGATGCAAGTCAACTTTCCAGTGATGACGTTGAAAGCCGCCGGCCTCGGATCCGGACAAAGGGATGGAGCCGGCGACTAGATTCCCTTATAAGGCAGGCATATCGGCTCACCGCCGGCATCTATCTACGGTACGATCTCACCGCCCAGGGCCATCTCCCCAGGGCGCCAGACGCTCTCTGCCATGAGCTTTCAGCACTTCCGGCTCGACCATGGCCAGCTCGCTCAGCAGCCTCAGCCTCAGCCCCCGCCGCCGACGGTCGTCTCGCAGCCAAGGTCGTCGCTGTCGCAAGCTCTAGGGCACACTCTTCCCGCGGCGTCGTCGTCGTCTTCACAGGCGCACCATGTCTCTCAGCTGCAGAGCACTGGGCATAGTCAGCAGCCTCTGGTTGGGCTGGTGCTTAATGCGAGTAGCAGCACCAATGTGGATAGCTCTGGTATCAATGGTGCCTCTAGCACGTTGCAGATACAACACGTCGAAAACGGTGGTACGCTCAAGAAGGCCCCATACGGTTCTGGTGAACCTGATGATGGATATACGCTTGTGTTTGCCTCAATGGCGGCGTTTGAGGAGTGGCGGAAGCGGGAAGAGGAGGAGAGGGTAGTCGAGTTTGTCAAAGGGGACACGCACGGGTCGAAGGCTGTCCCACCACGGTTCAAAGAGCATACGAAGCTTGTGTGTGCGAGGCATACGAGGAGTGGTAGAAAGAAGTATGTAAAGAAATTTCCGGACAGAGTGAGGAAGGTGCCAAGTCGAAAGGTGAGCACTGTGCTGTATATCGACCAGGGGAACTTATGGATTCTAGTGGAGGAGCACAGATTGAAGGGCAGGGATGTCCAGCGTCGATCAGTTACAAGACGTATTTTGACACGGAAGAGGTACGCGTATCGTGTGAGTATTATATCAAGGCCACATCTCTCCAGGCTATTGACCATTCAACCCGGCATAGACATATCCGAACACTCGCATGATATTGGACCTGCGAATCTCCCATACACAAAACGTGGTAGACGAGCCCAGGTTCTCCCTGAACATATTCAACAGAACGGCCACAGTAGCGATGGGCGAGAAAGCACAGAAGATCCCGAAGACTCTCCGCCAGTACCCCCGCCCCATATTCCTGTCGCTGGGCCGTCGAATTCAGCGTCGCCTATCCTACAGCACCCTCAAGCAGCCCCTGCTCTCGGTCACATAACGCCTCCGCAGACCTTCCAGAATATCATGTCTCTGTATCCCAGCCCTCCCCTCGCATCTCCTACCCCGCAGCAACATCAACAATCCCCCTCACCACTTCCGCTTCCCCCTCAGCAGCAGCCACCACAGATGCAGCATCACCCACAACTACCGCCATCTGCTCCTCCCCCGCCGCCTTCGCCGATCACTCAGATGACTCTCAATCAAGAACGCTGGGATAGAATGGCCGCTATTTTTGAGAGCGTGCGCGGGCATGCGCGAACCTTCGATTACCCAAACCCGTCTGTCGCTGCTTTGGAGACCATACTGATCAGACTGTACCTAGAGAGTCCGGTGAATCTTGCTACGAGTGAGTCGCATCGATATTTTAACATCACTGTCTTGAGTTGACTCTGACACCCAGATGTGCCAATGAATGGGGGTTGACCTGATGGTACTTAGTTTCGTGTGCTCTTCGGGATTTGAGGGTGTTTGTTGGTGCTTTATGCGGGTCATCATACTTCGTTTGGCTATGAGTATGCTCTCGTACATGTTTGGCTTTGTGTTCTCGCGAATCGTAGACCTTCTGACTGAATCACGGGTGAACTGGATATGACTTCGTGTATATGAGTGTTCACGAACATTCAAGAGAATGCGTTAGTCATCTCTTTGTATGTCACTGGTAATTGCCTATTAGCGCCGGCCTCGATGACGCTTGCTCGGCATCGTATGTAAGGCCCTCCGGGTGGCCTCTCGCGGCTTCATCCTCTACCACCACCACCGTCTCCGACAACCTCAACAACGACGAAGATGTTGCGTCTAAACATCATCGCAACTTTGAGACCCCTCACTCATGCTGCTCCGCGGTCAGCAGCGAAGAGCTCAGCTCTTATGTTCCAAGCTAGGAACTTCACCCTCAACTCGTCTCGGCCGAACATCCTGCAAACACTCCGCAAGCAGACGACGTCCAACAACTTCTTCAGCTCGTCGAGGACGTTTATCACGGACTCCAGCCCTGTTGTAGCTCGCCCGACTCAGCAAGAGGGATGGAAGCGGTTCGCTATCTCAGCAGTGCGTACTCAGAAGCCATCCTATTCATCTACAGGACCACTAACCGGTTACTGTGAATAGGGAGCCATCGCAGGAACGATAGTCGTAGTCAATGGCTTCCTCAACCGTGAAACTCGCGATGCCCTCTCCCCCGCCGAACAATCGTACCTGCACTCCGCCTTCCAATACACCGGCGGCGGCCTCGCCCTCACCGCCCTCGGAGCTCGCTACCTCTTCCGTTCCGGTGCAGCCTTCCGAATAATGTCTGCCAACCCCTGGGTCGTCCTCGGTGTCGGTTTGGTCGGGTCTATCGGTAGCATGATCGGCGTTATGTCTACGAGCCCTGAAAACACGGTGTTGAAGCATGGGTTCTGGTTGGCGTTCAATGCGTGCCAGGCGGCGACGTTGAGTCCTCTGTTCTTCTTTAGCCCTGCGATTCTGTCGCGGGCGGCGTTGTACACGTGCGGTGTTGTTGGAAGTTTGAGTTATATCGGTGCTACTGCTACGTGCGTTCTTCCCCTCTTCTGCCATGTTATACGATGACTAACATGTTCTATAGGAACGACAAGTATCTCTACTGGGGAGGTCCTCTTCTCGCTGGTGTCACCGTTGTGGCTCTGAGTTCCCTCGCTCCTCTGGCTCTCCCCCTCGGTATGCGCGGTCTGGCAATCACGGAGGCCATCTCTCTTTACGGCGGTTTGGCAGTGTTCAGCGGCTTCGTTCTCTTCGAGTGAGTCCTCACGCGTGCCTCTGAAGTACTGTATGGGTATTGACTGTCGTCACTCTACAGCACCCAGAAGATTTTGCATCACGCCCGTCTCGCGGAAAGCGGTGCTATTCCCCGTGATCCCCTGAAGGAGTCCATCAGCTTGGAATTGGATATGATTAACATTTTGTAAGTCTACGTGTTTTTGGGTCTACCAAATTGTCTTACTGACAACCATCTGTAGCATTCGTCTTGTCCAAATTCTTGCTATGAACAACAACAGGAGGAAGTAATCAATAATCTTAGGCTTAGTATCTTTACCACCATCGCTCCGTTTTGTATCTCTAGCGACTTATAATTATGCGATGACACCACAATCATAATGAGTTTAAAACCCTCTTGTTCACGCAAACGCTAAGAATCAGGCAACGATGCACTAAGTCAACCAAAATCCTAGTATTATCAGAGTCGACACAGTCCGAACATCTATCGACACACATCCAATCTACGACCCTTCCTTACCCAGCCTCTGCAAAACCTCCACAAATCCTCCCGGGTCCAAAATCTCCGTGCCACCATAAGTAACCCTCTTCCCTGTCCTCTGCGCCCACTCCTCCAAATTCCCATACTCGACATACCCAGCACCTCCCACAACGAACACGATGCCCTCCGAGAACGCCATCCTCCTCGACCTCCCTCCCCCTCCGGCCTGTCCACCAGCACCACCAGCACCTACCCCAGCAATCCCGAGTCCAGTGTTATGGTTCCTCGGCGCCCTGGGATCAAGGAACAGATACTCGTCCGTCTCTTGCAACGATGCGTTGGACGCCGCCGACGAGTCCATCAGCGCCTCTGTCAGCCTCGTCACAGGCAACAGCTTATTCGCAGGCAAGAAATTCTTCACGCCGCTGATCAGGTTGTCCAACCCTCGATCCTTGATCAGCCTGTTACCCAGCGCGCTGAACCCCTTGAACAGCTCTCCACCCGGTGTACCGCCAATGATGGGCGTGGACGAGCGGTTGATGCTAGCATCGCCAAACGTAGAGACACTCATCCGCGAGATCTCGCGCAGCCGACGAACGTAGTCGAAAGCGGAGACGTCTGCACCCGCTGCAGTGAGTTCCTTCGTGAGCTCGTTGATGTCGTCTTTGGAGAGAGCGTTGTCCGGGGAAGAGAGGTAGAAGACGAGGACAAGCCGCAGTTTGTCGAGGGGTGTGGGGTGGACGTCTGGTTTGGGGTTGCGCAGGGTCTCGAGGATGGTTTGGACGGTTTGTTTGGAGATGGACTCTTCGGTGCTGAAGAGCTCGTCGAGGCCGCGTTTCTTGATTTCTTCGAGCAGGGCGGTGGCGATGTTCATGTGCGTGTCGAGGGTTGCCTTTCGGGCGGTCAGCTCGGGGAGTGCTGTGATGGCTGTCTTTAGATGGGCTGCATTGGCTGTCAGGTCTCTGCGGACGATTAGCATGCAACACTCGCAATGTTGAGGGATTTACTCACACTTGTGCGATATCATTCACGTCGCTGACGCCCGTGGACCTCGTAATCTCAGCAGCATCCGACTTGTACCTGTTCAGTTCCGTGTCGATGTCTTCAGCCACCTGCGGGAACGGGTTTGCAGCATTCTTCGCCCAGAAGAAATCCTTCGAGTCAAGGTCGTAAGAACGTTTCTGGGGTTCGTTAACCACCACCCGGTTGAGCTTCATCTCTAGACAGTCCGAAACGAGGGTTTGGTATGTCCAGCCGTGTGAGAGCATGGACGCCAAGTCGACATTTCTGTCGAGAATCAGGAGAACTGGATGCCAGAAACTGTATAAGATACGTGTGTAAGCATAGTGACTGGAATACTTACGAGGTCGTTGAAGAGTCGATAGGCCTGTGGAGTCTGAGGCAAATATTGATGGCGCATGAGATCGTGAAGCGGAGAGTATTGCGTCTCGTATTTTCTGCTCGAGCTTGTTTGCAATCATCTCCGCAGCGTTCCCTCGAGGGCACCGAATGATAGGGACGTGGCCTACAAATCATAGAGGGTTAATGACGCGCTACGAATCGAGGCAGCATACACGCACCTGTTGTCGCTACAACACTAAAGAGACCAGTGGCTATTCTCTCGATCTCGGCTTCTATCTGCTGCTCACTGGATGATGGAGAGTTGAGGATAGCATATGAGGAGTGCGGAGGGGGTGGTGGTGCTCCGGGTGATGAGGGTGTTGCTGATGGCGTAGGGGAAGTTGCGGGAGGTAGAAGGGAAAATAGCGAAGGTGATGGAGAGATGAACGACAAGTATTGGTCCAGTACCTGTCCTCAACCTATTGAGCTTCCATGAACCGGATCAGTGATGGTACACGCACCTGGGTCACTAGGTCACCGCTCCCATCCCGCGCAACCGCAGCTGCTAGCTCCTCCAATAGTGCTCTCGGCAACGGTTCGACAAAGTTCAGATGAAATGACTCGTACAAGCCTTTCTCCAAATCTTGAGCAACTCGCTTGATGTTGGTCAGGTTCGGTGTTACAAAGTATACTGCTGGTACGTCAGGCAGTGGAGGTCGCGTAGAGTGCAGCTGGCTGCAGACGTTCAGCTGTTGCTTATCCTGCCACATAAACTGATACGTACACGTGTAATGTCACCCCAACGTCACGAAGATCCTGCACTCGCAGCACGGTCGCCAGAACGTCCTTGGTATACTGGTCCAACACGAGTACCTTCCATACCGGCGGGCCCTGCGGTACGGTAATCTTGCTACCGGCTTGTGAAGGCTTCGAGAGGTTAGATAAAACATTGCTAGTGCTTTCCGTTGGGTCATTCAAGTTCAGCAACGTCAATAACGCAGTCGTTTGTGCTTGTTGCAGCGTCAGTGGTGCAGCCGTTGCCTACATCCGTATAATCAGAGCCGATTTCAGGTGCCATCATCATCCAAACTCACCTGCTTGAGAGAAGTACTCGCCATGGCGAGATTACTCCTTCACGACAACCACCGTATGCCAGAGTAAAGTCAAGTTGTGAGTGTAAGATGACCGCTGCGTGCAGGTCAGTGTCAGCGACTGTACGCGCCCCGACACGTGGAGTTTCCTTTTCCATCCTAATCGACCACGACGACATCCTGATGCAGGCCTTTTCTCTCTCAACTATGTTCACACAAAATCATCAGATTGATAGCTGACCTGCATCGGCTGAATAGCGTCGATATGTGTGACCTTAATACTCCAATCCATCCACATATAACTTCCGTTCGATGCTAGTCGAGTATTGACCGAGGTATGTACCGCATACTTCTCACTCTTCAAAATATACTGAAGCTCAGTATTCCTAGTATTATAAGACATCCCAAGCGACATTGAGAACTTATGGTGTGACGCAAGTGCACACATCTGCACAATAATCGCGGGCCATTTGCAACGACCTCCGAGTCGTTGCCTTGTAGCATCGTGAGGAAGAAACAACATTGACTCTGCGATGAACATCCGACGTAACTTCGAAATATCTGTATCAGAAGCAAATATACAGTATAACTGACCACTTATAGTCTCCATTGCTGTGGGCTGAGCACGACGCATCAGTGAAGGGCCCGCAAACTCTCCAAGTATGTCCCTACGGCCCGCCAGACCAGTCCACCGGAACGTCTTCTAAGGATCCGGGTTATTGAAGCTGAACCACCGACCCCTTCCGCCCAGAGTTGGCTTCTCTGTAAAAGATCCATCTTATCATATTACGGATATTTACTCGCTTATATCCAGGCCCTTTTATCCAGTCCGGTCGCAAACTTCACTCATCAAGACAGCCAACGTTCGTCACGAGTATATATCTACCGTGACCTTGGTGGCAGGAATATTCTATATCTGAACGTTCAAATGCAAGAAGCTCGGATGCCTCATGCTACACTGGGTCTGGTGATGAATCCGAGCGCTTCTTTACGCCCTGTTGTCGCGAGGTTGCCCATCGTCACTACCAGCACGCATATTCTGTTGTTCAGCTCAAATTCTACCGGCTCCGCTCTCTCCAGCTGTATATAAGCAAGCTGTGGTTGACATGGTCCCCGGGCCGCCAGGAGACGAGAAACAATCGACCCAGTATGCTTCGCTTTGGCATCTTCGCTCTCTCCGCCTTGCTCGTGGCTTTCCAAGCCGCAGCTGCATCTCTCCCATTTAACGGCGCCGATATTTCGTCCCTTCCGCTGCTTGAATCCCAAGGCATCTCATACAAGGACAATGGGCAGACTAAGCCTTTCGAGACTATCCTCTCTCAACACGGATTCCACGTTGCCCGCATTCGTATCTGGACTGCTGGTACCTACACCCAGCAATATGCGATCAACCTGGCGAAACGGGCTAAGAATGCAGGCTTGAAAGTTCTCATCGACCTGCACTACAGCGATACTTGTGAGCTCGAGCTTGTCCTCACTATTTAATCATCTTGTTCGATGCTCTTCTATTTTGTAGGGGCTGATCCCGGGCATCAGGCTATTCCATCGGGCTGGCCTACAGATCTGAACGGTCTTAACACTCAAATTTATACGTACGCTGGCTTACAATGGTTTCACTTAGTCCAAGGCTCACGACGGTATACAGGTACACCAAGAACCTTGTCTCTGCCTTCTCTTCCGCAGGTGCCTCAATCGACTACATCCAAATCGGAAACGAGATCAACGACGGTCTGCTCTGGCCTACCGGACGTATCAGTACCAACGGCGCACACCCCGCTTCAGAGCTCCTGCACTCTGCTGTTTCTGGCGTACGCGCCGCCTCCAGCTCGACAAAGACCGTCGTACATATCGCCAACGGATGGAACTCCGGGAGTGTACAATCCTTCTGGAATGAGATCTTCGTTCCTGGTGCTCTGGCTCCTGCTGATGTCGACGTCATGGGATTCTCGTTCTATCCGTTCTACGGAACTGGTGCGACACTTAGCGCATTGCAGTCGAGCCTGAACAATATCATCTCTAAGTATAGCAAGGTGTGTATCTTATACCACTATGATCGTCAGTCTATTGATGAGCTGGTTCAGGATGTCATCGTGGCAGAGACGAACTGGCCAGTGTCATGCAGCTCTTCTGTCGCGCTTTCCGAGAAGAGCATCCCAGTCTCTGCAGCAGGACAGACGACGTGGGTAAAAGATATCGAAAGTGTCCTCACTAGTTTGCCCAATGGCCATGGTTTGGGTGTCGTCTACTGGGAGCCCGGTTGGATTGGCAATGCGAACCTCGGTAGCTCATGCTCTGTAAGTTTTTGCATCTATGCAGCATTTGATGGTCATCTTACGTGTGGCTCTAGGACAACCTCCTGGTTGACGGAAGTGGGAATACCAGGTCCTCCATCAACTTGTTCTAAGTGCATATTTTTGGTCGGTCGCAGCAGTAGGAAAATCGATCTGTTGCCTTCGGTTGGTGCTTAACCGACGTATGCTTCCAGAATACATGCCACACTCCCATTTGTGTCTAGTACTCTTGAAAACACTTCATGTACGAGACTATGTAGCCTTACTTGTGTTCGAAGGTGTCCACTGCCAGTGACATCGCCGAAAGTCGTGTTGTGAGAGTAAAGCTTTATTTGAGCGCTAAGCGAGTCAGTAACATTAGTTACCGAGTAATGAAGACTGTATAAGAGGAAGCAAAGCCGATTAACGCCGACGGGGCCTTACGTCGTTTCGTCTCACAACCTTTTCCACATTACTGTCCTATACAGTTACCGCTTGGCTTCATCTCCCTGCATACTACTCCATGGCAATTCTTGTGCGATACCAAAGGATAGTTAATGACAACGAAAGCCTTGGCTCTCCGTCAACTTGATCTCTGGTATTCTACTAGTATCGTGCTCCGAAGATTCAGCAATCATGACTAGCCAAGCCTTCGTCCTGGAGTAATGCGCTCTGAAGGATTCGAGTAGCCTCAGGACCTGTAATATGACCATACTGAAATGAAATGTCTCTCTGGTAGCGTCTCTATGTAGTGCGAAAGCAGAACGGGAGCGCATGGGGTCGGTGCAGTACGTCGTCTGGACGTGGCTGGATAGTGGTGCGTGATTTGACCGCTTTTCCCGGCGATGTGGACTGATTCCTGGCCAGACGTTATAGATACTACACAATACATGATGAGTTACTAGCCTGATCCTCATTATGGGCTACAATCTCGAAGCTTCATGCAATGACTACCCGGAATGATTACTACCTCCGGAGTCCGTTGGTCTTGCGTTATGTGAGGTACTGGCATGAAGTACATGAGCACTGGAAGCCATTCATACTCATTTTTTGCCACTCGAATAGGCCGCTGCTCTCTTAATCAGGATGATTTTTTCAGACACCTTTCATACATGAGATCGCTGCTTGGTCGTGGTGACACCATCATAGTTGACTTGGAATGTTCATATTACAGTGCCAACGTACTATCGTCCCTCCCCCTTTGTTTGCTGTTCCGTGGCATGTCTTACTACTATGGTTTCCTTACAGACCATGAATGTGCCTGGGTGGTCTAAGACTGGCCTTAGTACGCGTACCTCGGAGAACTCCCATCGTGCGGATTCACCCCTCAGCATCACCACTGAAGTTATGATGAAAGCCCTTACTCCGTGTTTCAGGTGTGTCATCGAAATATATTTGTTCTGGTGCGACTGAAGAGTGTGTTCCTGCTGCGGTAGGGTGACGGGGCCCTGAGCGAGTATTGTACGCGCAATAACAAGCCTGAATAGAATACCTAGTCATGGAGAAGTAAGTTTTAACGGCTGTGGTCTGGAAAATACCTAGTACTGAACTGTTTCGCTTCCATACTTTACCTACAGATGCGTCTGCGGTGAATAAGAAGAGAAATAGTTGCTTTCATTGAGAGGTAGCCCCTTCTATGGTGGACCCACAGCGCCAAATAAGGGGCAAACAACCTCCTTTGTTCTGCTGGTATTCCTCGGCGCCAATGTTCAGAAAAGGCCAGCGGCCAAGCGCTATTCAGCACTCATCATCTACTCACTTCTACCCTCCCTCTTTCCCCACTCCACCGCCTCCCGAACATACTCAACCACCCTCCGTAATCTCACTTGCACCTACTGGCCTCATTCGCCGCCATGACACCCAGTACTGCAGACTTGCAGACAGATGCTTTCCCGCATCCAGCGGCCGAGTTGAGAGACGTTGCAGACTTGCAGAGGCTGGATGTCGAGGAACTGAGCGAGATGGCAGCAGTACGTTGACCTTATTTTGCAGACCTGGTCGCGTCTCAATTACTTTCATAGATGATGGACATACCACTTCGCTCTGACTACCTCAAACGCGACATAATCGCCCTCATTGCTGAGAAAGCAGGCCTTGGCTCCTCGGAGCCGACCTCAAAGAAAACAAACCGCCACGATACAGTACTCGGGAACGCGTCACTCAAGTCCCACAATATTGCGGTTCCGGATGACTACGTGTCCATCGTCAAGAAAGCCAGCATACCAGCCGTTCAAAAGGGCAGCACCATTGTAACTCGTCCACCCCAACCGTCTGTCCACATATCCTCTCCAAGAGCCGCATGCTCCTTACATACCGGTCATTCTCGTCGTCTAAGCCCGCCCCGCGGCCCAGACATGCTGCCTCGCCCACGACATCGTGCCAGTGAAGTCACAACTCCGGTGAACTACTTAGCTGCTACGCCCCGATCCTCTCACTATGTCGCCGACAACGGCTCCCCCATCCCAATCAAATTGTCACATTCACGCACGTCGGGCAGTCAATCTTCCTCGTCACGACACTCTGTCGTGACCAACTCTACCTCTTCGAGGGTTCAAAGGGCCGTCAAGCTCACTACATCCCCGCGCTCAGCTTCACCTTGCGAAGATGAGTCTGATCTCCCAATTGCTTCGTATGATGACGAGCTCGAGGACAGACACAACGACCGGAGTTCTGAAGAAGAGCAAGCTGCGGATGCGCACCGGGAATCTCAAGCCGACGAGTCTTTTGACTTCGACAACTCGGAATATGCTACCTTTAGCGACCTCTTCCCTGAGTACTCACCGCCCTCATCACCACCCGCATCACCGCCCTCATCTCTCCTCGACTACACGTCTACTTTGGAATACACCGCCGAACCTCCTGAAACGTTCACTGGAAGCATGAGCGAATGGCTCGATGTGCTCTACCTCACCGTCTGTGAAGAGGCCGCTATAGTCGAAGCTCTCGTTGAACATATTCGGGAGCGTGCGGAGAAAGCGCTGGCGGAAACGTTCCTGTCTGAAAGGACCCTGAGACGGCTTGAGCGGATTACGGACAAGTTCGAGAAAGAGATCAGGAAGAGATATGGAGAAGCGTACTTTCAGTATTACAAGCAGCAGATTGCTGAAGAGGATGGCGATGCGTCTGACGAAGAGACTCTACCTGTACCGCCACTGAGGAGAACTGGGGAAGCTCCCGTAATGGAGAGGATTGATAGCCATGCATCGCAGAGGCTGGCTGAGTCTGAAGAGTGCGTGTCCATTGTGCTTATCTTCTATATGCCCTGCAAGTGGTATACTGACTTTGGCGACGTTTCAGAGAATATCATACACCCTCACTGAGTTGCAGCCCGGAGGCTAGTGGTCACCGTAGCGGCGTGCGTGGTCGTAAACGATCCAGACACGATGACTCAGAGAGTGGACAGTATGATGGCAATTGGAACTCGCCATCGCGAGCTATGTCCCCGAACGACTATCGAAGGCATCCGGAACGACGACGGAGCCCTGATTGGGGAGACCTCAAGGCGAATATGCATACCGAGAGCTCTTTTGGGGATCTTGACGACAGGGACTACTTTCGGTCGCCAAAGAGGGTACGCTTGGACACTTCACCTGGTTCTGGCGTACGTTATCGTCCAGACGACTGGCCTATCGACTATAGCGCATACCCCTCTCCCCCAAGGGCTCCAAGTCCAAGCCCGGAACCGATTATACAGGCTGCAGAATGGCGCGCTCGTGCACTAGCAGGACGCCTGAGTTGCCAGCAAGCTCAGACAACCATGTCTCAGCCTGCAGACGAGGGTCCCGTCGACCCCAAGCTTGACTCACAGCCGACAGCTGCCGAAACCGGTGTGAAGGTTGAGGAAAAGCGAGTTGTCCCCATTCCTAGGGACCTCGTTCGTGCTTGGCGTGCTCGCTCGCAATCAGTGCAAATACAACCTCAGTCTGAGGCCAGTCCCCAAGACCCGCAGGCGCAGCTTGCACAACACGACTCGGAAGTCATCGACGAAAGTCCACTCAAGTTCGACTCTGCCTCTCACAGTGGGCCTATCAATCGTCGCTGTACTCAGCCGTATCCCTCGACTCGTTCTCGCACTCGTGCTCAGAGCAAACAAGCTGAGCTGAATCGGGATCATCAGGCAGTCGTGGCAACCCGTCGAGCCCCGCCTATTCCCCGCAATGTCAAACGTCGGGCCGATAGCAATGCGATAGCTGGCGGAAGTGGATTGACTAAGGAATAGAAAAGTGCGAAGGCAGGCTCAGAAGTAGGAAGAGGGGGGAATTGAGACTCGACAGGCCCATTACAGGTAAAGGGAACACAATGGTAGTCACTCTTGCTATGCTGGCTCTGCAGGGTGTGCTGGGAGGTTGCTGGTCAACCTCTGGCTCATTCTGAAGTGATGGCCGGGTGTATCAACTCGACATACTTACTTGCCTCTTGGCCTCTGCTCTCTGGATAGCCAGTTGGGATGGATGTCTAATTGTATACAGTAATATGTTCTTAACTTAACTACGTGCTACAAAGCGGAATGTACTTGTATCAGCACTTTCCGCATAACTGCATAATCATAAGAGAACGTCCGTTGACCCAATGGAGTTTAAAAACGATAAAGAGCTTGGTCCCTGTTTCCCGATCTAAATCCAAACTATTGGCTGTCTTTGAGGGAGTGCACTGTTGTGTGTAGCCCTTCGTATAACCCCAGAATCGTAGTTCCCATATCTGACGTACTTCTCTATCTTTAGACATTGACTGGAGTTCTTGTTAACAATGCGGCTGATGACGGATATGGAATAGCAAGTTGTTCACCACTTCTTCGACTTCTAGCAGCCTCTTCTACGGGGTGGATAATTGACGGATCGTTGGTATAGCATGCCTCTGATTGGCTGCCATCGCCGCGGGCTCGTTATTTCATCGCGAGGAGACCTACAATGGCATAATGTGCCGAGTTGAGATACTTACACTTAGCTATAATGAGCTGTAATGATATGGATTGCCGCAGCGACGATCAAGACAGCTACACACATCCCGTACCGTATCAGGATTGCCCTGTTCCTGGAATTCAGTTGCGGTTTCGCCTGGGTTCACACAATCCGAGTTGGCCGTACGTACTTCACGACGAATTCCATCGCCCACGTGCAGCGATGTGCAGCACCGGAGAATATCCACGATCCGTGATCAAGAACAACGGCCATTGGCTGGTGAAACTGTGCCTCTAGTGATGATGTGGTCTAAAAGCGATGAAGTAAGTATCACAACAAAGCACTAAGGGCGAATAGGAGCCTGAACAGTTCGCATCAATGAGCCCAACAGCATGCCTCACGACACCGCGCCTTGACATACAGGGTTTGGTATCCATCACGGGCGACTGCTATAAGCCACTCTGCGATGGCTCGTGAGCGGGTATCCTCCTTTCGCCTCCAATCCTCACCTGTAGGTCGTCTGAACTCATGCTGGACTGCTGACAATCTGCTGACGATCGCCCGCGTTCTAGGTGATATCTATTATCTACCTCCCATGGGCTGCGTCTCCAGCAAGCAGAAGGCCATCTTCGTTGATCAGAGTGGGCAGGAGATAGCAGTCCCGAGGAGGCCGACGTGGCAGGAGAGAAACCCAGGGAGAAAGATACGCAGTCAGGGGCAGAAGTCGAAAGGGCCACCTTCACCAGTCGTTCATGAGCCTGCTCCGTGGGTAAAGGGGCATGCACTGCTAAAAGAGAAAGACGGAGAATTGGTGATAGTCGAGGAGCAGCTACCACAGTGAGTATTAGTATCCCTGGCTTTGGGTAATGCCTAGACGTGGTGCTCATCGATCTTCAGAATACCTGCACCTGGTCCTCAATCATAGCCAATCGCGCAGGGACCTGAGTCGATATTCTCAGGTCCATTTATGCCCCTACTACGAGCCTACAGAGCTCTCCAGGTTCCCATACCTACTGTTACCATCATTCGTTCAAGTGTGTAGGAATATAGGGGGAGTTTGGTAGCAACTACCGCCGTTACCGCACGCCATGTTGCGGTGAGTCGGACGCGGAGGACGACACGGCTCTTGCTGCCAGCTTCGTATTTATTGCCTCGTGTACAACAGCGATGTCAAGCATCGACTCTCACCTTCATTTTGTCTATTTCATTCTTAGTTATCTACGAAGTCCAGAGAAGTGGTGGAAGGAAGCAAATTGGATTTTGGCTTTTTCGAAAATCGAAATTGGTTCCGCTAAACATAATCGTGGGAAAATGTGGTAAAGTTGCCATACACGGTAATTCGGTTCGCGCACGCGTTGGAGAATGGGAACTTGTTGAAGTCGTCTTGTACTCCTTCCGCTCCTTGCTTAAGACTTCCTTTCCTTACGATACCCACGACTACGAACGAACTGTCTTGAAAACGAAAGCTCATATCTATTCATTGCACCCAACGCTGGGTACTATTCATGACCTCTATACTATCTCAACGAAACATACGACCTCGCCAAGATACCCAGGACGGCCCTAACGACTTTTGGTGGACAACCAGTGGAGGCTCAACATTTATAGCCTCCAGCACTCAACCATCCTCCAGTGATACCTCCCCCATTCTCCCTTCCAGCGATACCCTTCACATCTCTTCTGCGACACCTACAATATCCGAACCATCTAGTTCTACGACGTCACCTCCATCAAGTTCTGATAATGTCGTGACTATCACAAGCTCGACGCCTATAATCATAACGCAATCTGCATCAACATTCACATCGTTCAGCGAACCCACCTTCTTGTCTACTCATGCAGCCACCGCCCTGCCAGACCTTGCAACGAGTGTATCAGAACTGCAAGTTCAGCCGGTCTGCATTGGAGATGGTTTGGACGCCCAGTCAATAGGGTTGATATCGACAATCGTCGCACCGAGTGTAATTGGTCTTGTTCTATGGGTGAGTTCTGTGCATTGTTGTGGTCCTCTAGGCTCATGAGCGGGCAGTTCATATTCGCCACAATCCGACCACGCTTTCGTCAAGTCTACGCGTTGCGAGAGTGGTTCGTCCAACAAGAGTGCGTACTCAATTCGTGAATCGTTTCGCCAGTAGCTAATAAACAGTAGTCTACGACCAAGGCCTTTAGGCCGCTCTTTCTTTGCGTTCCTTTTCCCTCATGTCCCCCTCGTTCCTTCGATACCCTCCGACGTATCTGATGCTGGCCGAAGCCCTGTCAAAGACTCACAACTGTTCCCTTCGGACGAGCTCCTCACGCAACGCGCGCTCTGGATATGCTTTCTTATGATCCTCGTCTGGTCTGTTCTTGGTCTTGCAGGATTCCTTCCATTATACATGGTCAACACACCATGCCTGGCTCACAGCACACCCCCGCCACGGTTTACCGGTGCCTACTCGGTGCTGCAAGACCTCAGCCTGCTGCGGCTGCTACGACTGCTGGACAACCGCTCCATTGGCCCACAGAAGACCTTTGCGCTCCGTGAGATCATAAACGGAACCGATAGGGCGCCGGGAGCGCGGACGCGTGTGATCATCGCTACCGTCCTGGCTATCGTGCTCGGAGTCTTGCCTGTGCTATGGAAGATCATTCGCGAGTTTAATAGGCTTGTGGCTTATCGGGAACGTTGGACCGACGTGCATTGCCAGGGATATGAACTTGGCTGGCTCAGCTCTAAGTCTGCGCCTGGGTTCAGTGGCTGGGGAGAGAAGCGTCTTAAAGAATTCCTCGTCAAAACAGGACTCAGTTCTACCTTGGAGACGAATGAGAACGGTAATGGGCGTACGAGAAGACAGCGACGTGCCGCGCAAGAAGAATGGAACACCACCGAGCAAGGAAACCTTGAAGTCGATGTCCGCAGCTTGTTTTCTATCGTGTAACTCGAGATTTTGGCCCCTATTGCTTGTACTGCAGACTCACGACTGCCTTTTTAGGGATACTACGGCACTTGCAATACTCATTGACGAACGAGACGAAATCCTGGAGAACCTTGAGATTGCAGAGACGAAATACATCAACTCGTTCAAGCTTTCCACACCGGACCCGTCGATAGCAGATTTCTATCCCTCTGGCCCTCCGCGGCAAGAGACTCCCCCTCCTGTCCCTCCCAAGCCCGAGATTAGTCGTCCTAGACCGCTAGGGAATCCCGTATGTTCTTCCTCCGCTCGATGATTAGCAGTGAGCTAAAACATTGTAGACTAACCGCAGGCGGCGACGAGGACGTAACCCCGCATACGCTTCATCATCCCTTCCACCGACTTCCTATGTGATGCCTTCTCAGTACTATAAGCTCCGAGGTGTTGAAGGCGTCAGTGGTGGCCAATTTACTGACACTGAAGTCGATGAGCTTGGTGTTCGGCCCCGTCGTCGTGAACCAAGTTTAACAGACTCATTCAATCAACGCGTCGTTGGCTCGCGGTTCCAGGAGATGAACAGAGATTCGTCCGCTTTCGGTCGGCTGCCAATTGGCCATCAATTGATCTTGGAGAAGAATGGCCAGATGGGTCCAGCGAGGTTGACTGAGTCTCCACTACCGGAGACTGCCCCTTATCACCCTCAAAGACATACATCTTGGGATACAGCAGCCTTCAACGAAGGTTTTACGCCTCAGCAGGAACACCAGTGGTGGACGCATCAAGACTCTATGCAAGAAGACACCGATACCACTCTACTAGGCGAGGAATGGGTGGACGTCTTGTCTGAGGCTCCCGAAGCGTTCCAAAACCAGGAAGATTACAACACCACCACCCCTCCTCGACGGCGACCTCGACCACCTCGTGCAAACAAGGTCACAACTAACGACGACAGACGCGAGACTTTCCCATTACGCAACCGCGGTAATGCTGAAGGCGAGGACCAACCACCACCGCATCTTCGCGTCCAACCTCGCGCTCCGTTCGTACGACCATTATCTGGTCTGGATCATGAAGATCTCGGAGAGATTTACGAGGATATACGTTCATGGCGAACCAAGCTCAAGTCGATCAACGAGGAGATTGCCAATGTACAACGGGACGCGTATAGTGATATTGCCGACGGCGTGAGAGTCAAGGGATGGCTGCTTGTAGGGAGAGGACTGCGGCATTTACCTGGGATACAGCTGATTGAGGGTAGGGCGAAGGAAGATATTAGGTGGGATGAGTTACAGAATGAGGGAAACGGTATGCGCACGACGATGTTTTGGCTGCTTATAGGTGTTATTGCTATCCTACTAGGCGTTGGCAGTGAGTTTACTTCTTACATGTGAGAGTTGCGAGAAGGTTTGCTGACATGTGCTACAGTGACTGCCGTGGCTGGGCTAACCGTGGCGACTGCACCGGAATACGCTCATTATCTGCCGTTCTTCCTCCCACTCTCAACTGGAAATAATCTAGGTGCAGGCGTCTCGATATGCCTTGCCGCAGCTATCGCATTGACACTGTTTATGGCCATCGGACTGTACTTCATACAATGTGAGTGATGATTATGAACTATTCGGGATGTTACTGACAGAATCCCGCAGTTGCAAGCCAATTGAGGAACACCCCATCACTATCGGGACAGCAGACAGCAACTTTCAAAGCCGCATTCTACGTTCTCGCCATTCTTGGCTCTGTCTGGCTCTTCACAGTCGGCGCAGTACTATTCGCTTTCGACGCCTTCAGCCGAAACATCGATGCGTCTCCTAACGTCGCCAACGGTGCCATCTACATGAGCGTATTCGCTATGGCCGTGTTGATGACTCTCGCGATCATATTCCCCGCACTATTGATGCTTCAACCGGTCCGATTGTGGCGTGTCCTGAAAGAAGAGAACGCAGCTGTGACTCCTCGCCAGAGGTTCCGGGGTGAGCTCCTTCCCGTGTCGATCGATGGAAACTGTGTCTGATGACCGTAATTCCGTACGTTTATTGTTGGATAGCCGTATACCCTAGAAGCTACAACCCCTCGTATGCGACGGCGTGTTGCGTACTGGCAGTCCTACTAGCTTCGGCTTTTACGCTCGTATTCCCTTTGGTCGGACCGGCTGCCGCACTTCTTCTCTTCCTCACTCTCATAGGTAAGTCGCCTATCAACCGTAACACCTTCCTCGACAGTCAAGTATCTAAAGCCCTTGTTTACGACTCACAGCACACCGATTCCTCATCGGTTACGTCTACGGCCGCACCCGTTCGCAAACCGGAGGTCTCCTTCAAATATGGCTGCTCAAGCGCTTCGGCACCCTCCTCGCCTTCCAGCCGCTCGTCCTCGGGCTCATCTTCCTCAGCCGGTCTCTCTGGATCGAAGGCGGCATTCTCTGTGGCGTCGCAGGCTTCGTCGCCATCTTCGTCGAAGTATACTGCCGGTGGCGGACCCGACTTCCGGGAAGGAAGAGTCTCAGCAACGTCACGCAGGATTCACTGGATACGTTTGGAAGGACCTCGAGACCGAGTGAGCCGAGGGAGATTGATGAGGAGAGTACGAGTCTTGTGAGTTCGTCGAGGATGACGAGGGCAAGAGGATCGTTTGCGAGTATTTTGGATATGATGTCGATGACGCTCGCGGTGGCTCCGTCGCCTTCACAGACGAGGGGGCCTGTTCCTCTACGTAAGTCCAAAACCAACACTCCCAACTCAAGTACTGATAGCACACTTGTCATATTCTAGAAACCGAGAACCTAGACGACCTAACAGCAACCGAACGTGCCGCCCGCACCCACCCCGACGCCCCACCGCACCTCCCGCCCCTCTCCTTCGCCGACCACGCAGAGGAGATGGCAGGCATCCTCTACGCCCCGGAGCTCCTTGCGCCTCCTCCGGTGATATGGCTCCCGAACGACGTGGGCGGGATTGGTAGGTCTGAGGCGTTCGATTTGCAGAGGTATCATGGGCTGCAGGTGACGCTTGATGTGAGGTCGAAGGAGGATGTTGCAAGGCCGAGGTCGATGTCGCCTTTGTCGTCGCCGAGGTCTCCTCCGAGATGAGGTCTTGTGTCGCGAGTTGAAATTGGACTGAGGTTGGATTCCGCGCTGGATCCGCTGCTTTCCCTGCTTCGTGAGCTGACTGATTTATTGTCCATTTAATCCTTGCTTTCGCTTTCGAGTTGCTCTTACCAGGACCATTTGCTCACCGTGAAATAGAACCTCCCCTCTCCATTTCTATTCTTGTCTTAGGTCGATATGGCTGACATCTCGCGGGACTATTGTCCCTCCCACCTTTACCCCTCTTCGGACCTGCTTTGAGGGTTTTTCGCTGCTCTTTTGAGTATTTGTTTGCTTTATGGTGTATCTGATGAATGAATAACGACTGCAAGGACGATGAAATGTTTGTATGAGTATTCCTCAGGTGTCTGAATAGATATGCTTTTGTGCTTTACTGGCTGCACTGGCGAGTGCTACGTACGTCTGTGAGGCTCCGGATATTGTGCATGTTTTATCAGCGTGGTCGGCGGTTCATGGGTTGCAGGTCGCTCGTATGGATGAATGTTATGTTGGGGGCCTTGTTAGCCTCAGGTTTCCACGCCCCAGTAATATCCCCAGTGTCATGTACGGGATGCCCACGTTAGTTGACTCGCGCTCCCCATCCAGTATTCATGTTATTGCAGTAATAATTGGCCATGCGAATTAAGTGTGATTGACCACGCACCTCTGTGACCTGTCTTTACCTCTCCGCACGTCAGTAATTAAGTATAGTGGTTATACTTATCGCGTGTTTTTGGTCAGGCTATATACACAAGCTATACGTAAGTTTACTTAGACCTTATATGTTTCGCGATCAGATCGTCTCGCATAGCCCGAGCACACCGCCCTCCACGGCAAGTTAAGGTAGAGTGTGGCCCGCCTCGTGATTGGCTGGGGCACGTTTGAACTCTAATTAAGCTTCGGTACGCAGCCACCGAGTGTCGGCCGCCACGCAACGAATGCACTCACTCCCGACGTCAACCGGCGTATTTAGCTTATATTGGTTAATACTGGTCACGTATTCGAAGGATACCAAGCCCTGCAAGCCCGTCATACCCGTGATTTGTTCTTCCTAAAGCTGCAAAAGACATGTATGTAGCTAAGTACACGAAGTCTCATCAATAACGTTAGTACTTCTACCACCCTCGAAGATAGCGCAACCCACTTACCCACGTACGTACTCGAGACGCATATGGTGATATGCGGCGGGGTGGCGTGGCTGAGGCGAACTCCCAAGCATCTGTTCGCGGAAGACGTCGGTGGAGAGAAATATATTCCAAACCACAGCCCTAGCCAATAAGAAAGCCCGATAACGAATAATTACGATATTTGGGATGATTGTCGAGTTCCGTCCGTCGAGCGACAGGAAAACTGCGGGGGTGTGTCCCCTCGTTTTCGAGGGAGGGAGTTAGTGTTGGGAGTGCGAGGTGGAGTGGTGTGCGCCCATCTGGTTACGGGTGGTGCGGGCGGGGCGGGGGCATCATATCGGGTACTTGAGTGAATACAGTACTTATTTATTCGCTCGAGTGCGCTGCGCAAGGTGTGCACAAGACCTGAATGAATTTTGGAAGTGTGTGTCGTAACCCGGTTTGCTAGCTGCGCCGGATGGGTGTTGGTGGAAGTGAAGGAGGTGGATGAATAGTTTTCGGGAAAGGGCAGGTTATGACGCGTTTGGTTGCTAGCGGCACAGCTGGAACTCGAGGAAGCTTCTCCCTTACATACTCTATCATATGCATCACAATCTCCGGAAAACACCACTTGTCTCAGCTTGTCTCAGCTCAATCTTTCAGCTGGAGCGAGCGGCGTCTCGCCTAGTCAGTAAGAACATGGACGTCGACAGTGGTGCGAAAATATTCGTCCTGACGGCAAGAACGAAGAGAAAAAGATGTGCACAGCACAAGAGGAGGATGCTCGCCTGCTCGGCATCTCACCCACTGCGCCGTGTAAGATCATTGGTTGGGGTCACCCGACTACGACGAACCTGCCCAATTACAGCCCAAGTGGCGAACTCGGGTGGTGCTCCATCTCCCACTGACACATATCCCCCAATCCAATCCCCCTTTTAGTGTAACGTACAACGGACAGTTCGTTTCCCTCTTCGTCGTCGTAGTCGTGTTCTTCTCCCGCGTCCGCGTCTGCGTCTCATTCAGTACGGAGTTCATTACACTCGAGTCTTCCCCATCAACCCGACCTCCGCTCCCCCGGTTTCCGAGTATCGTCGAGCGTGTCGATTCCAACCTTCTCCCTTTGCCGTCTGCACTTCAGTACTTAACACTCCCTCGTCTCGTTTCGCCTTGTCTCACCCACCCAACCACCACCACCAACATGTTCTCAAACTACTCACCCACCGCAACCCGCTCAGCCCTAACTCCCTCCGGCGAAGACCCCTTCGTCGTCTACGCCCGGTCCCTGCACGACTACACCCTCCATCTCTGGACAGAGTCCATCCGTATCACGCAGGAGAAGAAGCAGCAGCATGCGGCTGCTAAGGCTGAGCGGGCGGCGGCGCAGAAGCAGAGACATACGGGGAGAGTGAGCGGGGTGGAGAGGGAGGGCGTGCAGGGGTTTGTTGAGACTAGGATGTAAGACGTTGTTGGCTGATGATAAAGGTGAGTTGTATGTCGTCGGGTGGAAGTAGTGGACATTTGCTTACCTGGACGTGGAATATAGCAGTTCTCGTGGGCCATAAACCCAAATACCACCTCCTACGCGTCCACACTCATATTGATGCACCTCACTTCAAAACCAACGCACCGCATACAGTCACTCTTAGGCTGTCGTTGGCCACACATACCCGTCATCTACCTGCAACGCTGCGTACGTCCCCGGGCCACAGGCCATGACGCCCGAAAAGAACCTGTACTATACCACACGCACCTTTCCTCCTGCTTCATTCTTGGCTCTAGCTTTTCTCTTGCCCCCTCCGGCGTCCGTCTTCTGTGTAATATGTATATCTATTCCCGTTATTAGTACGCCCCTCCCGTTACCTACCTTTCTATTTTTCTTGTTCGTTGTTTTTGCCTTTCTTATCGTTCTCCTCTTCCCTATTGCTATTATACCTCGTCAACGTACTCACCTTGCTCGTTGCTCTGCCACATCGTCTCCCCTTATATATCTCATGTCCCGTATTCTCTCCTCGCATACATACCACACGGTCCACACCACGAACATCCCGCATCCCGCATACATCACACACACGAACAGTCACTCACCTCATACCGATACGCTTATACGACTCCCAGATATCATGTAATATACTTACTGATCTATAAATTAGTTCTCACTGCCAGTGGTATGCTAGCTCGAAGTCGAATGCCGCATAGAAGTGAGAAGACAGCAGCAGCAGCGACTCTAAATCGAAGCAGGACAGGACAAGGACGATCAACCCAGGTACTTATTTATACTCCCCTCCTGCTTATATACACACACAGCTACCCGCCGATCCTCGACAAGTAAGCAATCGAGTCGAGGCCCGATCGACATTACTAATATGGATCGGCACGTGCCGGGTATGCTCGCGGAGCGATATTCTCAGTTGAATACTCATGTTACTAGTATAAAATGGCTATGGATTCAATTCTGAGTCAACTGAGTACGGTCATGCCACTCGATCTTCTGCTATACTAACACTTCATCTAGGCACGATGAGCAAAGCTACTTAAGTCCGAAAGATAGTTCGTTTCTCCCTAGCACAATATGAAGTAGGCTAGACATCCAGTCCGATCACAGGCTGCCATGCTGTGCGGGTTTCCTGACGGTAGCGTCGGTGCAGTAGGCTGGACAGGGTACGAGAGGAAAAGATGTCCAAATGAGGGCCATTGTATTATACAATGTCGTTCACTGACAATCTTGCTTGATGCATAAGTCTCCTTATCTATTGGTAATGAGCTTTGCAGATCGAATAAATTCGCCCGCGGCAGTAATTGTGAGAGATAGACATCGACATTGATAGACATTGGCCAGAACGTTGACGACTGCTACTGTAATACGTCGGCGACACGCGTACGGTACTGTAATCGTGACTTATGTGTGACATAAGTAACACCGTCACGGTCAGGACGCGCGGCCTCGCGCGGGCCTGAAGTAATAGTAGTATCGCAGAATGCTACTGAAACAAATCTTAAAAACGCAGATAAATTCCAGATGATGCAACTCCAGCTTGAAAACAGAATGAAATTGAAATTAAGAGAAAACTACGATGTTCAATATGGATTTTGACTGATACAGAGAAACGAGGTTAAGCGCTCTGCACGACCGTGGCGTCTAGTGCAAGCGCCGGAAAGTGTCAAAGCCTACCCCAAGCCAGATTCACATGTTAGCCCAGGCTCCGTCCCAGCCGTCGTAGGGAGCTCAATGTCAGGGATTCGGGGTATTCTGGGTCTCGAAGGACGATAGGAAATGTTAAGTCTCAGTAATGGATGAGTGATGGCTGCTACTTCGTATAGTAGTTAGATCAATGATGTTGATTACATAACCTGTCTTTTTGAACCTTAATCTTTATGAGCTCCCTACGACCTCATAAAGATTAAGGTTCAAAAAGACAGGTTATGTAATCAACATCATTGATCTAACTACTATACGAAGTAGCAGCCATCACTCATCCATTACTGAGACTTAACATTTCCTATCGTCCTTCGAGACCCAGAATACCCCGAATCCCTGACATTGAGCTCCCTACGACGGCTGGGACGGAGCCTGATGTTAGCCAATGGTTGCTCGCTCCGCTGGCAATCACTTGCGGAAGAGGGTCTAGACTCGGACTCCCGAATGTACTTGGATGTGTGATATTGCCGTTTGGGGCAAAGATCCAGGAACGACTCCGGGACGCTATGACGCAATGCTCACTTGCACCTGGGAAGGGAACGTTTACCGTCGAATCACTGATGGGATGCTCAGGCGGGATATTAGAGAGCACAAATACAAGTCCGTCCACATTCCACTAAAAGTACGCCGAGTACAGTCTATAATACAAGTCCGTTGAGATCCACGCGTACACTATACAATGCTGTCGATACATCCAGTCATCACTCCAAAATCACCCTATATCTACTGCCCTGCAAGGTTCGCTGTCGCAAAGAGCCTTACGACCTGCCGCGGAACCCCATCTGCTTACCACTAGAGCCACGTCCACTCCCACTGGCAGTCCCACTCATCCTCGCGCTCAAATATCCAGACCCGCCACTAGCCCTCGCCCGCCTCTCAGCCCTCTCCCACGCACCCCCAACCCTCGAGCTGCCCACTCCCACCATCCCTTCTCCTCGTCCCAGTACACCCATATCCAAACTCTCCAAACTCGAACCACTAGTCGTACCACCCCTCTTCCTCGCATAAGGCCTCACACCAAGCCCACTCGTCTCACGGACCACCCTCCTTCTCGTCCTCACGGGGCGTACCAGACCCGCCTGACTTGTAGACGTGGAAGGTTGAGCTGGGCGGTCGACATAGACGTACGTGTCGACGTCTATTATTTCGTGGTCTGGGACTGGTAATTTGGGACGGTTGGTAGTGGTGCGTTGTGGAGGGGTGGGGATGAAGGTTGGGAGAGGTTCGTGTTTGATTGAGGGTCCTGCTTCTGGGGAGAGGTGAGGGAGGGATGGTTGGAGAGGCGAGGGAGTGCGTTCGGAGGTAGCGATCCCAGAGGGCGAGTTAGGGAGACGGAAGGCAGGGCTGGTACCACGAGTTTCGATGTACTCTTTGGAAGACTCCCCATTGTTCTTGTCCGCTTGGGCTTTCTTCTCCAACTCGATTTGTAACCATGTCTTACGACCTTGAGATGGTTCGAGTTGGAGAGGCGAGATAGGTAGTTGAACGTGATCGGGAGTGGGTGAGGTGGGAAGAGAGAAAGTCGGGCTGGTACCACGAGCATCGATGTACTCTCTTTCGTTCTTGTCTTCTTGAGCTTTCTTCTCCAACTCGATTTGGAACCATGTCTTGTGAGCTTGAGATGGTCCAAGTTGGAGAGGCGAGATAGGGCGTTGAACGTGATCGGGAGTGGGTGAGGTGGGGAGAGAGAACGTCGGGCTGGTACCACGAGCTTCGATGTACGCTTTGGAGGACTCTCCCATGTTCTTGTCTGCTTGGATCTTCTTCGCCAGCTCGATTTCGAACCAGGTCTTCGGACGAGACGAAGGTAAACTAGCACTTTCGATAATCATCCTCTCGGCCTCTGCTTGAAGTTTCTCTTCCTTCTCCTTGTCCTCACGCATCTTCTTCTCCAGCTCCATCTCAAACCAAGTCTTCTGACGAGTAGACGGAGACGATGAACGGGCACTCGCTTCCCCCCTTCCCATCTCCTGCTCTCTCTCGTAAATCATCCTCTCATCATCGGCTTGAAGTTGTTCCTCCTGCTCCCTCCCTTTCCCCTTCGCGTCTCGAATCTTGTCCATCTCCATTTCAAACCAGGTCTTCTTCCGAGGAGACGAAGAACTTGAGCCGGTATTCGCCCCCTGTCTCCCTTTCCCTTCTCTTCTGCCGCCACGCACATTCCGACCATTCTCCCGCACCTCCAAGTCGCTGCTCGGCCCAGAAGTAGAGGGCGCACGGAACCGCATCCTCTTCACCATCGGTCTGTCGTTTCTCCTCACCATGTCCCAAGGTCCACTGACTTTCTCGTCCCCTCCCTCCGTACCGCTGTCCGGGTCCGAGTCGTCCTCGCGGGCGCGTTTATGCCCGTGTACGATTGGAGGCTCAGGCACGTCTGGGGATTCTGATGATCGATAGTCGTGGACTAACCCGAGGGCGTTGTTGATGTTGGGCAGGAAGGCTGGGACTGCGCTGGGTTGCCGTGGGGTAGGAGCGTGGATGATGGGTGCTGAACCTCTATGTTGGTCAGTGGGCGTTGGCGAAGAGGTGAAAGTTGCAGGTGCAAGATGGGTGCTTGGCCCGCCGGGCGATGCAGGTGAACGTTCTCTGGTGGGACGTGCTTGAGTGTGAGCAGAACCTGGAGTCAGGGGTGCGCGACCTGTGCCGTCGGGGCCCGAGAATGGCGGTGTAACGATGTAGTCCCTACAAAAGTACAAAATAATTAGTATATCACACTAGAACAAAAACAAGGACTTGGAAGACGCGCACTCCTCTGAATCGACCTCCTCGCGAGGCACAATACGGTTCTTAGGATCGCTCATCAACGTCTCCATCAACGTCTGGGGCGACATAATAGGCGGTTCGTCTTCATCGGACGCATCCCCAGCTCCTTCCTCAATCATCTGGAGGTAATACTGGTAGTAAAGATCCCCAGCATCCCTCCTCATCCCTCTCTCGAACGCCTTTATTAGCTTGTACACCTCGTTCAAATACTTCTCAGCCAGGAACGTCTCCGCCAACGCGTTGTTAGCACGCGGCCGGACGTTTTGAACGAGAGCCTTGGCGACGTCAACTTGCTCGCATACGGTGTTGAATAGCGCCTCCACGTAGTCTGCCTCGTTACCGTCGAAGTCGTCGGGAATGGAGTCGGGGAAGTCTATGGGAGGAATATAGTCGAGGAGTTCCTGGGGAAGCTCGAGTTTGTGCTCGGGGAAGAAGTCGTTGAAGGTGTCGTGTTCAGTGAGCTTGACGTCCGCGAAGTCGTACTTGCCGAATGGGTGCTCTTCGTCTGAGTCGTCGCTGTTGCTGCTGTCGTTTCGTCCGTTCCCGTGCCCCCACTGTCCATCATCATCTGAGGCGATGGGCAGCTCCATTTCATCACTTTCGCCAGCATCTCTATCATCACCTGTGACTTTCGCATGAGTATATGGATATCAGTCGGTGTCTAAGATCGACGTACCGTTCCCTTGACCATCCTGCACTCCGTTCTCCTGGGGAGATTGCACATGGACGCTGTGCTGGCGAGTCAAGCCTGGGTTGGCAGCCTGCATGTGAGGCACGACATGGCCAGAGGCGTTGGAGGTTGTGACGACTGGCTCAGAGGCCCTCGGCGGCGAGATACGGCCCGGCAACTTGGACATAGCAGCAGCTTTCTGGCGAGCCAGCTCGATGTCCCGGAAGCGAGGCTGGGATGGGCCACTGGCTTGGCCATGGCCAGATGGCCGAGTGGCATGGACCACTTCGCGCTCCATAGGCGAATCGGGAGATGCTGATGCGGAAGATGAAGGGAAGATGAATGGCTCTGTCTTCTGGTTAGCCAGCTTCGTGTTCACGCTGGTAGTTGCAGTGGGAGGGGTAGGAGGCGAGGTCTGGATGAATGATTCTGTCTTCTGGTACGCCAACTGCTTAGTTTTGCTAACGTTGAGATGAGGAGCTTCATGGACCTTGGCCAAATGGGGCTGAGCGTCAGGCCTGCCCGACGGTGCAATAAATGGCAACGTCTTGTCGCGCGACAGCCGACCGTTTGCTGTTGTCTGCTGCTGAGCATTACTTGGGCCGGATGGTGCATGGTCCTCTGAGGGCGGATTGGGAATCCAAAGCAAAGTTTCCTGACGCTTTAAACCAGCATTGCGTCGTGGAGCATTGTTGTTGTTCAAGGAAGACGACGAGCGACGCAAAAGTTGTTGGCTGGAAGAGGCTCCTTGAATGAAAGGCGGAGTTGGGACGCCGGGGTGCATAGTCGACGACGGGCCAACAACCTGGAGAGGAAACATCAACATTCAACGGAGGTGTGGTAACGCAGGATTGCCACTTACGGGAGTCGACTCGACGATCAAGCTGTTGCTAAAGTCAAAAGGGGGTGTGACAGCACCATCATCGCGAGAGATCGTAGCAGCCGCGCCCGCTGCCACCCCGTATGGAACTACATTACCCGACTGTTTCCGAGCTTCCCTCGCAATCTCTTGCTTGTGTGGATTGAAATTTCGATTCATGGTCTTGCCGAGAACGAAATACTTTTCACCGGGTTTGACGAGCGCATTATCATGGAGTATCTTCCTTTCGAACACGCCTTTACGAAAGCTACGATCTTTCTTCAAGGAATTCTTGAGATGTGCGGGAAGGTTCCTATGAACAGCGGTGACAGCAGATTCTTGTGGTTTAGGGCGGCCGATGCGAGTAGGTATCTCCACGATCTGTAAATGTAACCGTTGGTGTTGAGCGAGTGCAGAGTGTAGACAAGACTTACCATATCGTCGATATCAACATCCGACGGGTCTTGAGTCTGCGTGTTCTCGAGTTCTGGAGCGTCGGCCGCTGAGGTTGGAGAACCAACAATGCGAAGGTTTGTGGTATTGTGCGGCATCGCAGAATATGCCTTCAAGCTGTAGTTCTAGAGGTACGCTGAGAGGAGTGACGTTGGGAGATGGTGGTGGTTAATGAAGAGGAGTGGCAAGGACAAGGGAGGAAGAAATAGTGCTTTGGCCGCTGGGCCTTTCTCCTGATGAAAATTAGCGCCGATCAATTCCCACAGTTCGAGAACAAAGACACTTGCTGCGCTGGTGTTTGATGTTGTGGGTCCACCAAAAGGTGCCCGTATCGAGAACTCATCGTTGCTCGACCTACCTCACCCACAATATCGATGTCACAATGTGGAACTCGGCATCACGTATTCGGAGAGGGTAAGTGAGGATCATCCTTCAAGTTGTGTTAGCACTCGCTCTTTAGGCTGACGCACGTCACGCTCAACACGTGTGGCTTGAGGGATATGACGAGAGGTTATACTGCTCGTACAGACAGAACACCCCTGCTGTCGGAAACAAATGACCGAGCATAAGCATCAGCATCGCGGTACCAGCCGTGTTGACCAGGACTTACCTGAACAAAGTGATAAGTGCACGACGTTAGACTTCTGTTAACAGGTGACATGCCGAGTGGCATGTCCTCGTATGTGTTGTCGCAGACGTGCTTGGACTAGACATGTCTTTCTGTTGATAGACATACTGACCTAGACCGGCAAGTTTCCAGCGATCAACTTTGAGATTTCTGCCTGCAAGGAAGACCGAGCAAGGCATAATTGTGTGTATCTGTGGACGTTAGAGAATAGACGTGGCATATATTGCGAATGCAGGCATCCATATGCCTGACCACTCGGGGAGAACGGAGCAATTCCAGAGAAAATAAAAGCGCGTACCGAAATCGCAGTCGGACACAACAGTGCCGGTCATTTTTTATATATCCCTCTTTTAAAGTCTTATTAAGACACCTTTCTGACAGTAGATGTTGCTCAATTTCATTGCCAAAACATATCTCAATATATCTAGATACCTTCGAGGTGTATCAGTCTCCCACCATGAGTCTCAAACTGCCACAACGCACCGTTTTCCTGAACGACGAGCCATTCCTCCCTCTGCGTGTGATCTCCCACTCCCCTCTCTTTCAAACCGTCTTTTACCTATTGTGTTATATCTGAGCTTCCTAGATAGACAGCAATTCCTTCAGTAGACATGGCCGGGACTTGGGCACCAACGTTAGTACTTTGAACTTGAGTCGAAAGTGATCAGGCGCAGCCTAGCACATGGGGCAGGGTGCATAGTCGAAAAGTACGAGCGTGTGCCCAGCACACTGTAGTCTAGTAGAGGCAGGGAAATGATAGACGAATGCAAAGTAAAGAACTGCGGTGTAGCCGAGTGTAGCCAAGTGTACGCGGGGGAATTGGGTTCGATTGAATTTGGTGACGTGTGGCCAAGCGGGCGTTCTTACGCTTTACTATACAAAGTGTAGATTGCTTACGATGAGCGTTCTTACCGTGTATACAAATCTACTTACTATTACAAACGAGCGCCGAAACCTTTCAACACTGATTAATGCCATCAGCAAAGACAACGTAGGCAGCTGCTAGTAAGCTGTATTGACGTCGCTTTGAAGCGCTTAAGTGAGTTCTTCTCCTTCAAGTTGCCTCCTGGTCTCTTCTGTCTCTTCGCGTTACTCATTCATACTACAACACAAACATGTGGCTAGGCGAATTCCTTCAGCACTGAGCGAATGCACCTGAAACAAGGACCGTCCATTTGTCCCGTATATGAACTCCACTGATTTGGACATCGAGCACCATTCCTTTCGCCCACTGGTTCTTCACGAGACAGAAAGCCGCGACCATCTTCGCTAACGAAGACTTTGAGGAAGCAACATGGTGGCTACGACATTGTGGTACCTATGCTGGCTCATCCGACGGCATTACCTGTTCAAGGCAAGGTAATGGCGAACTATCGGATGACGTTCGATCAAGTCCGATTCGACCTGTCAGCCTGCACGGCTGGAAGTTTGAACCCGTGTACCAGTTTATCTTTACCAATAACCACCACCTTTTAACATCGTTGTAAGTCTTTTCAGTGCATGCATCTGTCAATGGACGCTGAATTTTCTCTTTCGGATGCATAGCAAACATCTCATCCCATGCCTTCCCAGATTATAGTGCCCGTGACCCCTGAGACGTACCCTAAAGTACATCATGCGATATCCCATCCCTCCCACTGGAACTCGGTCTGGGAAAGGCTCTATAACGAAAGTCCCATTCTCGTATCCCCTGCGCATCTCCTGAGTTACGCGCGTACCCTGCGCGAAAATACTCCTTCCGGCCCAACCTCTAATCCCGACGACATGCATAGGTTCATCACCAACTATCAATCGACATGCGAGATGCAGCACCGTATCGGGGTGAAGGTTCTCGACAGATTCGTCAACGAGGACTTCGAACGCCGGTGGCGCGAGGCCAGTCTCCAGCAACGCAGGTGGCATGTTCTGGTAGGGTTGGCCAATGGAGGCAAGCAGGCGAAGAACCTGAATATGGCTCGTGCATATTCGGCTGATGTGCTAACGCTCAATAACCTGTCTATGGATGGGACCGTGCTGTTGAAGCTTTTGAAGGATATCACGCCCCAGAACATCTCCGTTGTCCCTACCGAGCCGTACTACGTCCCGAGCGAGGCTTGGGACGGTGCACGCGCTGCCCAGGAGCGGGACCCGTCGGCGTCAGAGCTCGACAAGTTTGACCTCATGGAGATAATCGTTCTCAGGACAAAGTTAATTTGTGAGTGTGTACCTTGGCTTTGATTCTGGTAGTGCGGGGCTCACCTCTTATCCCCCCATGTTCGAAGACCTTGTCGTTGAAGGTATCATGGACTCGTTCCTCGGAAAGCCACTGCCTAATGTGAACGTGCACAAGCAGCGAGACCGCCGGCCTGCGGAGGCGAAGAAACGGGATCTGAAGAAGATGAAGGCAGATTACATCGCACTATACGGTGAAGAACTTGGCCGGCAGAAGGTTCGAGAGGAGCTGATTGCATGGGATGAACGGAAGAGCCGTCGTTCGATCCACTGTGAGGCATGCTCAAAGGAGCAAGCTGGAAACGAGAAGTTTATGAGATGCAAGAAATGTTGGGAGGAGATCCAGCGTGAGGTCCATTATTGTGGAAAGTAAGTTTATTCTTCCTGCAATGCTCCGGCGTGATATGAACTCTGCTGCCTCGTGTCTAACTTTTCCTTCTATTCCTACGTGTAGACCTTGTCAGCATTCAGACTGGAAAGCGCGACACAGGCTGATCTGCGGCAAGTCGATTCCGTCGATAGATGCAGCCATCCAGATGAGCCGGCCCAAGTCAGTTGTTTCCGGTCCTAACGACAGCCAATTTGGACCACCTACGAACGGATTCAAGCGGACGCCCCAGCTCATTAGCCATATTCGCGAACTTGACCAGAGGCCGTACGTCGATTTCATTGTGCAGGTACGACGCAAGGGGGATACTGAGGATGTACAAATCCAATATCCGCCTATCTGGGAGCTTATTCGTGCTGCCCGTCAAGCAGCTATGGTGGACGGCAACAGGGAAGCAACAGCGAAACTGTGTCATTTCCTGATCTGGTACTTGAGGGCGAAGATGATGGACGTGCAAGATGCTTGGGACTTGAATTGCGCGGTTGACCGTATGGAGAAGGAGTTTGAGTACCCGAATCTCAGGCACGTTATGAAGGAGATGCAGGACAAACAATGGGAGGATAGCCTCAAGCGACCGTAAGTGCTCGTTAAGCATCTATCGAAATCGAGGGTGTCGATAATAGAAACTAACAACATTTTTTTGATCAGGCCACTGGTAGTGTTGTTGCCCAAGCACGTGTGGACGCAGTTCATCACCGATAACGATGGACCTGTGGGCGGCAAGTTTCAGTGGCACCGTAGGATGGAACAGGATTACATGACGCTGAGAAATACTCCGTTTTCCGCTAAGGCACCCGCGATATGGAACGACGATACCGTTGTCTCCGAAGCAGTTTCTGGACAGCACGACAGCTCTGAGCCAGCAGTCGAGGGCCATGGCGATTTGACAACAAACGGTGGGGACGATGTGGCATTGAGTGCAGTCACCAGCTCAGAGTCGAGTTAGAGTAGAGTCTCATATCCTGTGTCCATTTACTTTACCGGCGTGCTCACTTCTTCAAAGCTTCATGGTTTATCCTATACATGTCCTACCCCAGTATACATTCTATGTCTTTAGTTGCTTCAATTTACTAGTATCCTCGAACGTGAGAACTGCCAGTGCTACGAATTCTTCAAATCCTTAGACTCTTGGTGCATTGATGATAGGCATATACAACGCTTTGTAGCTATATGCTGTGGTTTCGGCTCGTTACTTGACTCGCACATGGAACTTGATGGAAGTTAGTCGACTGAAACGGCTAATCGCTACAACATTGAGCATGATGTCATTCAATTAGAACTCCGACCTCACACTGCATTGCCTTTTGCAGTAAGCGAATTAGCAAACCCTATTGGGTAGAGCCCTATCACGCTAGCGTGAACGGTTTCAAACCTTAAAACATCTCTTCCAGCAACCGCGACCTCCACGTACGTAGCCATCATCGGTAAGTCCTCCGAGTCATGCATTTGTCTGACTCTTGATTCACTTCATGACAGCGTCAGTGTCTTGCGTCAGATAGTACAGCAATACACGCATCGGTCACATCGTCTCAATATGCCACAAGTTGCAGTACTCGTCACTCCCGAGACCTACCCCAAAGTGCAACATGCCATCTCAAACCCTGTCCAATGGAACGCCGACTGGGAAAAGCTCTACGACGAATCTCCTATTTTTGTCCACCCAAACCATCTCATAAGCTATGCCCGCAACCGCCGCCACCACCCCAACTGCACCCAGCGCGATAAAGACGACATGCACGGGTTTATCACCAATTTTCAAACCACATGCGAGATCCAACACCGCATCGGTGTGAAAGTCATCGAGCGATTTGCCGCTGGTGGTGGCTACGACTTTGACCGTCGGTGGGTGGAGGCCAGTCACGAGGAGCGTAGAAAGCACGTCTTGATTGGCTTGGCGAACGGAGGAAAGCAGGCGAAAAACTTGAACATGGCGCGCGCATATTCGTCTGACGTGTTGAGGTTGGATTATCTGTCGAGGGATGGAAAGACATTGGTGAAGTTGTTGCAGGATATCACACCGCAGAACCTCTCGCTCGTGCCGGAAGAGCCTTATTATATTCCAAGTGAGGCGTGGGATGGGATAAAGGCTGCACAGGAGCGGGATCCGTCGACGTCCGAGCAGGACAGGTTCGAGCTGATGGAGATGATTGTTCTTCGGACGAAGCTAATCTGTGAGCTTTCTTCTCGATGCATAACCCATGATGTCATTGGAGATGTTGTGCGAGATGCTGACCTTCATGTAGACCTCGTTGTGGAAGGCATCATGGACTCCTTCCTCGGTGAGCCGTTGCCTTCTGTGACGGTGAGCAAGGAACGGGACCGCCGACCTGCAGGTGCGAAGAAACAAGATTTGGTGAAGATGAAGGCAGAGTACACGGCGCTTTATGGTGAGGAACTCGGGCGGGTAAAAATGCGAGAAGACCTGTCAGCGCTGAATGAGCGAAAGAGCCGTCGAGTGGTGCACTGCGCGAAGTGTAGTAAGGAGCAAAGTGATGACGAGAAGTTCATGAAATGTAAGAAGTGCTGGGACGTACTTCAAAGGAGTGTTACGTATTGCGGCAAGTAAGTTGCTTTGAGACGCTTTGTAGTTCGGCTTCGCTCATACTCCTTCCGCAGGCCATGTCAGATTGCAGACTGGAAGGCCCGGCACAAGCATATATGTGGCCGTTCTATTTCGTCTGTACAAGAGGCTATGCAGATGAGCCAGCCTAGGTCGATTGTCTCGAACACCAATGTCAGCCAATTTGGACCGGCGAGAAATGGATTCAAGCGGACGCCCCAGCTAATCAGCCATATGCGGCAACTCGATATGCATCCCGACGTCGACTTTTTCCCATACGTCGACCGTGTGGGTGGACCCAGAAGCCACTACATCCCCTTTCCCGCTGTACGCGAATTGTTTCTGGCGGCTCGTGAGCGTGCGATGGTAGACGGCAGCAAAGAGGCGGCGGCAGAGCTGTGCCACTATATCGTCTGGCATAGCAGAGCGAGACTGGAGGATTTGCACATGGGCTTTGACCACAATCGTACGGTCAATGAAATGGAGAAGGAGTTTGGTCACCCGAACCTTCGGCTAGCCTTGAAGGAGCTGCAGGAACGACAATGGGCGGATGAGCTTAAGCGACCGTGAGTACGTCTTCATTAGGAGTGAAGATACTGTGAAGATGACGGGACCGTTGTTAGACCCTTGCTACAGTCGTTGCCCGAGGACACGTGGTCTCGGTTTCTCAAGTCCGACTCAAATAAAGTACTAGGAACGACTGAGAATCTCCAGCCGCTAAGAAGAATGGAGTCGGACGTAGTGAGATGGGCCCTTCCGGGTGTCCATACATCTGCACCTGCCATATGGAAGGACGATGTTGAAAATTCCGCCCCTTGAGACGGGTTCACAGGCGCTGACGAGGGGATGAAGCTATCCTAGTTCTATCTCCCGTTATTTCCAGTCCACTCGTTGTGTCGCCAACATTGCATCTTCTAACTATTTCTTTGCCAATTACTGCCGTATACTCTACAGTGCCTGATTACTGCTATCTTGCTTGTATCTACGCATATTCCTTTCAGTTGTCTTAATATTAATAAACATCGGTGATGTGGAGGACGCCCTCGACCCCGACCCCACTGCTTAGTGAGAGCTTGGGATATCTTGTTACGTGTACCGATATGTCTTAGTTATCGCCAGGAATGCAGAGATAGGCAAGAATAGTACAGGCCTCAGAGCAATTGCAAGGAGTAGAGTATATTGCCACTGCCTTATTGGGCAATGGTGCTTTAGGGCAGACACTACGCCGATTACAAGCGGAGCTTGCTTCTCCCTGATCAAGATTCAAGTCCCTGACTCGGACTCCCTCATCTTGTTGACCATGTCCGTGACCGTGCAACGTTCACGAAAGCGCATGTAAGTGGCATGGGTTGAAAAACGCCTTCGTAAGTAGACTTTACGCTCCCTCGCAATCTGCGTCACGTTGCATTGCCTTTTGTGGTAAGCGAATTTGCGGATGTCATTCGGTAGAGCCCGATGCTAGCGTGAATGGTTTCGAGGGGTTGAGCCATCTCTTCCACTGACCACGACCTCTACGTACGCACCCGCCGTCGGTGAGCTCTCCTTCTATGCTGTTCCTTCACTACCAGCTCACATCGTCACGTCGGGTAACATAACTTGAATTCAAGTTACAGAAGCGTTAACGTCGCTGCAATATGCCACAAGTCGCGGTGCTCGTCACTCCCGAGACCTACCCCAAAGTGCAACATGCCATCTTGAACCCTGCCCAATGGAACACCGACTGGGAAAAGCTCTACGACGAATGTCCCATTCTCGTCCATCCGAACCACCTCATGAGCTACGCTCGCGTGCGTCGTCAACAGAACCCCAACCCCACCCAGCGCGACAGAAATGACATGCACGTGTTCATCACCAACTTCCAGACGACATGTGAGATTCAGCATCGTATCGGCGTGAAAGTCATCGAGCGGTTTGCCGCTGGTGGTGGCTACGATTTTGACCGTCGGTGGGTGGAGGCCAGTCTCGAGGAGCGTCGAAAGCACGTCTTGATTGGATTGGCGAATGGGGGCAAGCAGGCGAGGAACTTGAACATGGCGCGCGGGTATTCGTCTGACGTGCTGAGGTTGGATTATCTGTCGAGAGATGGGAGGACGTTGGTGAAGCTGCTGGAGGATATTACGCCGCAGAATATGTCGCTCGTGCCGAAGGAGCCGTACTATATCCCGAGTGAGGCGTGGGATGGTGCGAAGGCTGCGCAGGAGCGGGATCCGTCGACTTCTGAACAGGATAAGTTCGATCTTATGGAGATGATCGTCCTACGGACGAAGCTAATCTGTGAGTTTGCCTCTTTTCCTATGCTGGTATTCGAGATGTTGTACGAGACGCTGACCTTCGTGAAGACCTTGTTGCGGAAGGTATCATGGATTCCTTCCTGGGCGAGCCGTTGCCCTTTGTGACGGTGAACAAGGCTCGGGATCGTCGACCTGCAGACGCGAAGAAGCAGGATCTGGTGAAGATGAAGGCAGAGTACACAGCGCTCTACGGCGAGGAGCTCGCGCAGGTGAAGATGCGCGAGGACCTCTTGGCCTTGGAAGAGCGTAGAAGCCGGCGGGTGATACATTGTGCCAAGTGCGCGAAGCAACAAGGTGACGACGAGAGGTTTATGAAGTGCAAGAAGTGTTGGGATACGCTTCAGAGGAGCGTTACATATTGTGGGAAGTTAGTCATCGACAAAGTTCTTCCCGGCCTGTGATCATAGTATAACTCGACACTCATTTCTTCCGCCCTTCTACAGGCCATGTCAAGTTGCCGACTGGAAAGCTCGGCATAAGCACATATGTGGCCGGTCGATCTCGTCTGTAGGAGAAGCCATGCAGATGAGCCAGCCCAGGTCGATAGTCTCAGACACCAACGTCAGCCAATTCGGACCAGCGAAGAACGGATTCAAGCGGACGCCGCAGCTCATCAACCACATGCGGTACCTCGACTTATATCCCGACACCGACTTTTTCGCGTACGTTGACCCTGCAGGTGGGCCCCGGAGCCTCACTATCCGTCATCCACTCGTGCGGAAAGTCTTTCGGGCTGCTCGTGAACGCGCAATGGTCGACGGTAGCAAGGAGGCTGCGGCGGAGATGTGTCATTATTTGGTCTGGTACTATCGAGCGATGTTGACGGACGTGCAGTATGGGTGGGACTTGAATCGCGCGGTGGACGAGATGGAGAAGGAGTTCGAGTATCCGAACTTGAGGTTGGCGTTCAAGAGGCTGCAAGATCAACAGTGGGCGGATGAGTTCAAGAGACCGTGAGTACATGTTTTTGTAGATTTCGCTGCTTGAAGATGAACGTGTCGTTATTAGGCCATTGGTTAGGTCATTACCTGAACCTCAATGGACCCAATTCATTGTGTCCGCGATTAACTCGGCTATGCCACCGTTTTTCGAGTTCCAACCATTCAGACGGATGGAGGTAGAGTCTGTGGTATTTAGGAACGTGGATAGGACCGCGCCTGCAATATGGATGGAAGACGTTGACAATCCTGGCGTAAATAAGGAGACGATGAACACAATTTAGAGGACCCAAAGGGCGAGGACATGGCCTCTGGCTCGGGGTGAACCTACCTCCTCCTTCTCAAAATCGCGGTCTACTCTTTGTGACCACAACGTTGCTTCTTCCACCATATCGCTCTACTGAGTCGCTTACTTGCTCTGACCTTGCTTTCATCTCGCTTTACTTCAAGTTGTATCTACGTGTATATCCTCTTTACTACTTGGCTAATAGCGTTTTACCAACGGAGCTTCAATCTCAATCTTTTGACGCGCCTCACCGACGCCCGACCACCTTGAGTAGAACGTGCATGAACAGACAACGCACGCCTCCGAACGGCCTCCTTATCTCCAACCACGACATGCACTCTGATGGTGCATGGCGTCGCTTGTAGATACGGACGCCGTATGCTGACGGCCGTTTCACACGGACGAACGACGATGTGCTCAGCGTATCATCAGCTGGCCTGGCTTCCTCTGCACGCACGTTGCTTCTCTCCTCGTTTCTGTCCAAGTCTGCCATCTGTAACAGCATATACGACATGATCTTCTCACGAATGTAACCTATTTATATTGCTCTACGATGCGCTCTGACTTCCCCCGACGGCCCTCTCTCGTCTTTGCTGCTCGTACGACGCGTTCGAAGGCGACCAGGTCAAGATGCTGCGTCTGGCTCGGTTATTGATCACCCTCACGGCTGTTGTGGGAGTTGTCTCTGCTGCTGCAACTGGTGAAGACACTGTCGAGCTTGGGCCGTCTGCGCATACTGCGCCTGGAGTCTTTCCGGCGAGCGTGTTCAGGCATTATTACAACAACCCAACCGCGACGGCCGCACAACCGCAGCCTGTCGTCACAGATCCTATCCTGGTACGTGTATTCGATAATTGACATACCTGGAAGATCTAAACTTTGAATCGCGGAGAGCAGCACAAAGTGTATCCCGAGTCGTTGACAAATCCCGACCACCTCCCCCACGTACGTCCACTCGTGTCCATCTGTGACCCCAACGGTACCCAAATGCTTATGATATGCTTATGTCTGTCATGTATGCAATACATAGAACAACACCAAGGACCCACACCCCCTCCCCCTCCCCGCCTCCTCATCCCTCCTCTTCCAACACGCAGTAACCCAAGTCCTCTCCATCGCCTCAAACCCCGTCTTCGGCAACGACACATGCACAAAATGCCAAGCCTCCCTCGAAGTAGCCAAGTTCCTCGCCATGGCCGCACCCGAAGAAGGACCCGCACTCGCCGTCGCGCTGTGCCACCACTTCAACTTTAACTCGGATTGTGATACTATGTTTGGGAAGTTGGGGCTGGGAGGGGTGGTCACGCAGGTTGTGGCGAATGCGGATGTTGGAGGGTATGATGGCCAGGTGCGTTTTCTCTACATCCGCATAGGGTATATGAATACTCATATTCACACCGGGAATGTGCGATGCAGATGCTCTGCCAGAACTTCCTCTCCCTATGCCCACTCCCGCCCGTCTCGCCCTTGAACCTCACAGGCTGGTTCGCAAAACCAAAACCCAATCCCCTCCCTACTCCCAAGAAACCAAGCGGGAAGAGGCTGAAGGTGCTGCACTTGTCAGATTTACATCTCGATGCTCGTACGTCCCTGTTCCTACGCATATACTCACTGAACTTAATGGCTGTGAGACAGGCTATGCTAACGGCGCAGAGGCAAACTGCACTGGTGGATTGTGCTGTAGGACAAACCAGTTCAACTCTGCCAGTCCTAACCATACCGTCTTCCCCGCACCACGGTTCGGTGCTTTCCTCTGGTACGTTTCCCATCCTCAAATTGCACTATCCCACTTTGCGGTATACTCAACGTTGTCCCTTGTATAGCGACACCCCATACTCCCTCGCACTCGCCGCACTCCCAAGCATACCCATACTCACAGACACACAACGCACGGGTTTCGATTTTACGCTGTTCACGGGTGACTTGGTGGCGCACGATCCTGATAATCAGCTTAGCAGGTACGTACTTTCCTATATTTCTTCCTTCTGTTCTCTTTCATGCTAATTCGGATTTGTAGAGACTACATCACGTACCATGAGGTGTGTATATGTGATCTTCGAAATACAAGGGTTTGAGAACTGAGAAATGATGACCGGTATAGACAGTGCTCTTCGACCTGTTCAAGAAAATCCTCGGTGCTGGGCCTGTATACGCCGCACTAGGGAACCACGACTCCTACAACCAGTTGCGTTCTCTCCCTCTCCTCCCGCTCCTCCTTCTACCCTCCTATCCTCGTTCTGACCCCTTCCCAGAGCCCAAGACGCCCCACACGCCCTCGGCCCCCCGCTCGCCTCGCAGTTCAGCTGGAACTACGACCACGTCGCCGCCCTCTGGGAACACGAGAAGTGGATCCCGGAGAGCGCGGTGGCGCTCGCCCGGGCACATTATGCGGCGTATATGGTTAGGAGACAGGATGGGTTAAGGGTGATCACTTTGAATACTGATCTGTGTGCGTCTCCCATTTCTCCGTTCTCGCATTTTGCACGCTTCATTCATTTATTTGCTCGAGTCACTCATGATCTGCGTGTTGTGGGGTTGTAGGGTACCGCGCGAACTACTTCAACTATATCAACATGACGACACATGATCCGTCAGGGATGCTGAGGTTCTTGACGGACGAGCTGCAGGAGGCGGAGGAGGCGGGTGATCGGGTGTGGATTATGGGGCATGTGCTTAGTGGGTGGGACGGGACGAACGCGCTGGGGAACCCTACGGATCTATGTGAGCATTCATGTCCAATTGTTCGTCTCCTTTGCAGAGGTGGGGTGTTGACGCGACTTGTTTGCTTTGGTGTAGTTTATCAGATGTGAGTGGTTCTTACGGAACTCAGTATACGAACGACATCGCTAATGGTGAGGGTGGGAGACAGTGTGGATAGGTTCTCGCCACACGTCATTGCCAGTACGTGTCGCTCTCCATCCACTCTATCCAACATCCCCAAACTGACCAGACTATGTTAGATATATTCTGGGGCCACACGCACGAAGATGAACTCTCCGTACGTCTTCCACCCTCATATCCCATTAGATCACCTTACACTGTTACTAATAACCGATGTACGGTAGATCTTTTACGCCAACAACGCTACCAACATCAGCGCTGAGACCGCTCAGAGTGTATCCTGGGTGAGTTACTGTCATTGGAATAGAATGCGTTTCGGGGTCACGCTTAATTGTGATATCAGGTTGGCCCTTCAATTACGCCTCTAACGAGGTTGAACTCCGGCTTCAGACTGTACGAGGTTGACTCTTCGGTGAGTCCTCCTCTCATGTCAACTCAAACCACAGAGATTTCGTTACTAATGTGTCCGAATAGACATTCGACATCCTCGACGCACACACGTTAGTTGACCTTGGCTGCACATCCTGGCCCAGTGCAATACTAACCTACATCGATTCACTCAACAGCTGGATATCCGACGTTTCGACGTTCCCCGCTCTCGACCACATCTCCCTTCATGAAAACATCGGGCCGACGTACAAGTACGAGTATAGTACGCGTGAGGCGTACGGCAAGAACATCACTGGGTGGGGCCCGCATGACCCGTTAAACGCGACTTGGTGGCATCATGTTACTGAACGTACGTATGCGTACTTCCTCAGTTGACTGCACTACCTACAACCATCACGAATCGCTGAATAACACTTCTTAACAGAAATGAGCGACAACCCAAGTCTTATCACCGTACGTCTCTCTACCGTTCCTCTATACCAACGGACTCTCGACTAATTGCACCAATTCTTCGTGGATACTTGCAGACGTTCAACACCTTCCAAGGCAAAACGTCCATCATGAGCCCGAACTGCACCAACGTCGATTGCGGATTGGCAAAGGTGTGTTATATGAGGAGCGGGAGCACGGCGCTGGCGAGAGAGAACTGTATTCCTGGGTTCGGGTCTGTGCAGTCGCCGTTTTCGGGGCATTGAGTTGTACAATACGTACATTGCAGGGGGCGAACAATATCAACGCACGATCTTTGTTCGAACTCAGCTGTGTGCTACAGGAAGGGCCAGGCGGTACTAATGTCGGTCTGCGATACTGCTCTTGGTATTTTACAATGACAGTACGGTTCGGTTTCGAGAAGCGAAGAAAGAGGACAATTAACGATTGAGATACAAAACTAGAGGTTCCTGCGGTCACTTCGTATTTCTTGCGGTTGGAAACATAACGGCGACCAAGATAGCTACTAATAGTACAAGATCAAGAAGATATCAAGGTACAGCGCATGGCGTAGGAAGAACATGCTAGAAGTATTGGAGGACTTTCAGCGTCACACGTCCAGTGGGCGGCGGTCCCTCAGAAACTTAAGTCCGTCGTCGATGTCCTTCGTTAATTGGTCCTGGTCTTCTTCCCAGATTGCTTGCGTTGGGATAAATAGAAGATATGGACCGTTGATCGCTGCTACCTTGGACTCCATTCGTCTGTTCGGAAGGAAGACGGCCAGCTGCACTTTTTCATCTGACGTCTGGACTGTAAAATGAGGAGATTTTTGAGCCATTTGTGTAATGCAACTCTGCCACTCCTCCTTCGGCAGCGAAGAGACCAAGGGCCTACATAATAAATATCAGCACTCCCGTACTGACTCGACAAGTAGGACAACAAGACAGCGTAAAGACTCACGGTCTCCGCGACTCGTCACTCCATTGCCTCTCTTGGCACTCCCTCATCGCGTCCCTCAGCCCATCCCATGCAAGTTCTTTTTGCATAACATCGACCGTATAGTTAAGGTCCCACTTATTTGCGTAGTCATACATACCGGCTCTCAAGAACCAGATTAGGAAGTGACACATCTCTGCGTACGCCTTCCTGTCACCCGTGACGAAGGCCTTGTATCTCGCGTCTCTGAAGATTTGTGAGATCGTCTCGTTATGAAAAGTAAACTTGATAGGCGGCGACTTGTCTGAGACGAAAGGAGCTTCCCACAGATCTGCTTATGTCGTGCTTTCCAATCAGCGACTTGACAGTCTCTATATTGACACGGGTTATGTTGGGTTCGTAGAAGGCGACTAGGGCATGCCACACTTACTTTCCACAGTACAAAATATTGCGCTCGATTGTATCGAAGCATCTCTTGCAGCGCATGAACTTTTCGTCGTCCCTCTGAGGCCGATGACAGTTTTCGCAAAGGATACCGGCACGACGCTTGCGGTCGACTACGCCGTCGAGCACCTCCTTAAGCAAGGATTTTCCTTCGTCGTTATAATCCGCCGCGAACTGCCTCTCCAGGGTACGTATCTCTCGCTTCTTGGTTTTCGTAGGCCTTCGATCTCGTACCTTATTGACTGTTACCCCAGGCAACGGCTGTCCGAGAAAAGAGGCCATAATGCCTCCGAGGACGAGGACTAAATCTCATAAGAAGCCCATCTCTTGCAATAAAACAAGGACCTACAGATGAGCTTCGTGCGCAAAACCATGATTTCCATCATGTCCAGTTTATCCACCTCTGGAACCAACGGGTTCTTCTCCGCAATCTCCCGCAACTCGTCCCATCCTGCGTTCGCAAACCAATGCGGCTCAGTCGGAACAACCGAGATGTCCTGCGGCGTGACCTCCTTCAACAATTCCAACAACACCTGTCCATCGCTCGTCAAATGATCCAGTGTTAGAATATCGGGGCAGTATGCTCGAGCGAGATTCAGGTTCCACGCCTGGCTACCCGCATGTGCCAGACTTCTCAAAGCATGTCTCCTGCGTTCTGAGATGCCCGCCTCGAGCCAGCGCTTCTCGAAGTCTGCATGAATGAAGGCATCAATTGTCTTCGCACCAAGGTAGTGCTGGAGATGACAAGTCCCCTCGTAGTTGATGAGTTGCCCATGTTGGTCATTGTGCTTGTTGAGTACTTGGTGTCTTTCGCGAAACATTGCCGCCATCCCCATGACATGACGTGGGTGCACTAGGTTTGGAGAGTTGACGTAGAGACTCTCCCAAGCCGTATTCCACTTCTCAGGGTCTGAAATGGCTTGCTCAACCATAGGAAAAGTGTCAGGAAGTATGGGGGTTACTGGTGGGAATGGCAACGACACGGCCATAATGGCTGGTAAGGTTCTAGTTCGAGTCTGAACTTGAAAGTGAATATTCGCTGTTCATAACGACGGTCAATACTGTATCAGTCCTGCATCATGCATAGATAAATGTGAACGTACGTTATGTGGATGAACAAAGAGGGCTACTGGGTTAACACGACGCGATCGTTGCCGCGCACAAACCATAGTGGCTGCCCTAAACCACTCAGTTCACACACTCACGGGGACTACAGTAAGACTTCATAATAAAATTACTCGATGTCATGATAAGGTATCTGTGGAATACAATAGTTGTCGTACGTTGTACAAGACCATCGCCACTAACTCGATACAGGAGACAAGTACAAAAGGTCCGATGATTAGGAGACAATGAAGGGTAGTTCATGGAAGTTCAGAACATCCATCACCCGCACGCCTCTCAGCTCATACTCTACGCGAGCTTCCCTCCCATATTCCTCGTACAATCTGTGAGTCTCTTCCTTCTATCTCGAGTGTCTCGCCCATGGGTCTTCCCAGTTGCGATTTGCCACCAAGCAGGCCTCCACACTCCTTGGACATGCTGAACCGTAACCATTCACCGTCACCCATTAGTACAATGAGCGGGCTAGATGAAATCATGGAAGAAATTGTTGAGCACTTCTTCGGCGGTTTCGAGGGTCTTCCCGCAGATACGCTTGTGCCTAGCTTTCCAATCAGCGAGCTGACAGTCTCTGCACGTCACCCGGAAGAGATTAGGTGAGCTGTGGTCCAATGACGAGCCCGAAGATACTCACTTTCCGCAATACTTGACATCTTGTTTGTTCGTATCCCAGCACTTGCTGCAGCGCATAAACTTCTCACCCTGTCTCTGAGTCCTCTCGCAGTTCTCGCAGTGCACCTCCCGACGACTTTCGCGTTTGTCAAGTGCGGCGAGTTCCTCCCGTAGCCTCATTTCTACGTCTTCCCCGTAAAAGGGATATTCCTCTTTAAAAAAGCGGGTTTCTTCCCTTTCCACATCTTCTGGCCGACCATTTCGCTGCTTGTTGGCCGTCACTTTCGGCAGTGCCACACCCATGAAGGACGCCATGATGCCCTCAACGACGAAGTCTATGCGTTGCGAGTGAATGTGACGTATTATCATCACAGGAAGCGCTTACATATGAGCTTCGTACGCAATATCAGGATCTCCAGTAGATCTGACTTGTCGTCCTCACTAGCAGCCGTATCCCCTTGTTGCTGAGTACGCAGAGAATCCCAGCCTGCATTCGGGAAGTAATAAGGCTCCTTTGGGACGAACGAGATATCTTGTGGTGTGAGATCTTTCAACAACTTCAGCAACACCTCTCCGTCATCCGCAAGGTAACGCAGTCGTAGGATGTCCGAGCAGTACGCCCTCGCTGTATTCAGGTTATTCGCCTGTGCACCACCATTGGCTAGGCCTGCCAATGCATGCTTTCGACGCTCTCCCACGGTTGCTGAGAGCCACCGATTCTCGAAGTCGTCTTTGGCGAACGCGTCCAGCGTCTTCTTGCCGATACGGTGCCGCATCGCGCAGGTAGTCTCGTAGTTAACAGTGTACCTGTGCTTGTCGTCGGCTGTGCGTTTACCACTACCTCCAAACGTCATGCGCAGATAGCGCACCTCCAGCAAGAGGCGGTCCGGATTCAGGTAGCCTGTAGGCATGTCGTAGACGGCCTCCCACCTCGTGTTCCACTGGTCAGGATTTGACAGGGCCAGCTGGACTTTGGGATAAAGATCCGGAAGGATAATCATAGGTTGCATCGCCATCTTGTGCAGTAATCTTGTGCAGGGAGGCTTGTCAGTGTCGAAGAATAAGGCAAGCCTCGATTTCAACGTTAGAACGAACATACCACTTGGTCAAGATAGAATTGTACTATTTGCCTATTAACAAACGGGTTGATGAGGAGAAATCGCAGATGGATCACCAGCTGATAACATCGCAGCCTCTATGAGATTCTTGCAAGTCAAACCCAAAGATCACGGAGCACTCACCACCGAGTCCAAGTACCTCTAAGTCTCAAGATTGGGAGAATTGTGTAGTAGGAAAGAACTAGTAGTGCTGCTCGGAGGGAGAATATAATAACGTATCTAAAGCGTCGCAGGACTGGAGATGATCGATGAGGGTGTCGTTGAAAGTGACTGACCTTGAGGCTGGTTTGCAACAACGGGAAGACGACGAGCGCCTCCATATCACGGGATCAAATCCGAGTTCGACACATGGGTTAAAACAACCGTGACCATGGCCAGGTGTTCACGACGGAGAAGACAATGACCACGTCAGCTAAGTAAATGGAATCCTACCCGTTTATTGGCATTCAACAAATTCCAATGTGGCACCTTTCCATGAGTAGCAGGTAGACAATCTAAGGCTACACCATGATGGGGAGGCGGAAAGCGAAAGCACTCCATTCAACAACGTCAAATGTTCATGAGACCATGTGTTTCAAGCGAGCCTGTAATGGAACATCAATAGTGTCAAAACCAGTACAACATGGCGAGTTGTCCAAATTATAGGAGACTGCCAGAGGAGAGACAGGAACGCGCACAGAAGCTCAGAGCCCGGACGCTTCACGACGAGCGACTCTATGTCGACCCTCCCAGATACCCGGTATTCGTAGGAACCCCAAATTTTCCGTTTCTATGTCCCATGACTCGTTCATTGGCCTTCCCAGAGCAAGCTTGCCGCCAAATGGGCCTTCGTTCTCCGCGATAAAGAATTGTCCCCATTCAAGATCGTTTGTTGGGAACAGAAGAGGGCTAGAGAAGTAAAACCATGTTAAAATCGTGTCACAGTAGAATCAAAAACGGATGAGTATCAGATGTTAAATGTTCAAGACTTACGGGCGACGAAAATCGTCAGCACTTCGTAATTCTTCCAACTCCTTCATAGCGAGTCGGAGATCGGGAAACGCGAACTCCTTCTCCATCTGGTCGACTGTGTAGTTCAAGTCCCACCTATTCTGCACGTCCGCGAGCTTTGCCCTCAAGAACCAGATGAGAAAGTGGCATATCTTTGCCGTTGCCTCTCGATCGCCCGTCTCGAATGCTACCTTCCGAGCAGCGCGAAAAAGCGTCCGTACCGGCTGCTGCACAGTCCGAAAGTCGAGCGTCTCGTCAGGCGTGGTGTGCACCACAAAATCGACATGCGGCCGCATGTCGATCTCTCGGATGTGATACACAAGTTGTGGCGTCCGCCTGAACCCGTTCCGAGGTGGCCCAAACTGGCTCACTTCGGGAGCTGGCAAGCTAGTTCGTGGTCTCATGATATTGAGTACTTCCTCCATAGATTCAACGGCTTTTCCGCAAATCCGTCTATGTCTGGCTTTCCAATCCTCGACTTGACATTCTCTGTTTGAACAATAGACGAGTTAGGGCATACGAGAGACGAGAGAGGCACTCTCACTTTCCACAGTATTTAATGTCTCGCTGAATCTCGTCCCAGCACTTCTTGCAGCGCATAAACTTCTCGCCTTCACTCTGAGGTCGGCTACAATTCGTACATAGCACTCCTCGACGACTCTTGCGCTCATCCAGTGCGGCGAGTTCTTCGCGTAACTTTCTTTCACCGTCTTCACCGTAGAGAATGGCATGCTCCTGCTTCAAGAAGCGAAGCTCTTCTTTCTTCACCCCGTTGGGCCTACGATCCCTTTCTTTGTGGACCGAGACCTTGGGCAGTGTGTCTCCAAGGAAGGATGCCATGATGCCCTCGACAGCGAGATTTGCGCTCGGAAGGTAAGTCTACTGAAGTACAGTAGTCATGGTGGAAGAAATACTGACAGATAAGTTTCGTACGCAATATGAAAACTTCCATTAAGTCAAACTTCTCGTCCTCGGAAGTATTCGGGTTACGCTGCTGCTCTGCGCGAAGAGCATCCCACTCTGCGTTCGGAAAGTAATACGGCTCCTTCGGGACAAAGGAGATATCCTGCGGCGTGATGTCCCTCAGCAACTTCAACAAAACCTCACCGTCTTCTGTTAAATACCGCAAGCGTAGAATATCCGAGCAACTCGCTCTCGCCGCGTTCAGATTCTTCGCCTGTGCACCGGCATTCGCCAAACCCACCAGTCCATGCTTCCGGCGCTCTTCCACACTCGCTGTCAACCATCGACGTTCAAAGTCATTCATAACGAACACATCAATCGTCGACCTCCCTATGCGGTGCTGTATCGCGCACGTAGACTCGTAGTTGACAGTATACGCATGCCTGTCTTCATGGAAGCTACGGGTGCCATTACCACCAAACATCAGGCTACGTCGACGTTGGGAGCGGGCCGACCACATAATATAGTCGGGCTTTGTAAGTTCTGCGGATCGTTCGTAAATGTTCTCCCAGTCTGTGTTCCATTGCTCGGGATTGGAGATAGCGAGCTGGACTTTGGGGAACGGGTCAGGGATGAATACCATCGGCCGTAGCGCCATGTTATCTAGTTCACGGGCAGTAGAGAGGTATAGATATATGAGAAGAAACTTTAAGTATTTGATAGAATAACATACCGAGCTGAGATAGGGATATACTGTTCGCTACCGCGAGTTAGTAAGAGACGTAAACGATTCGGACGATTTAACTTGAAGACTCTATTGAGAGCATCCCTGAAGTAGAGACATAGAGGTTTATGACATTCTTTTATAAGATCGTTGATGACGTACTTTGATACGAGTAATTCTCGTCGAGGCAACTAGGCCTGGAAGTTAGTATGGTGGGCGTTTTGAGCGAGATTGTGAGCGAGCGCCTCGCGGTACAATGATGTGAACCAAACAAACGTATACAGTGGCAGACAAGAGTTAACGTTCAAGTTGCTTTGGAGAAGAATAGGAGAATAAGAGGGCAGGGGTGTGGTATAATGTGATGGAATGGGACGTAGAAATGGATACATCGAAAAGTAGGAGAGGAGACGAGAGTTATAAGGGGGAGGTCAGACTGTTGTACACTCGAATCTCCCTGATGTGCACTCTACGGCCTCGATGGCAACAGATAGTATAGAGCGGAGAACAAACAACGGTATGTAGGCTCCTCACTAATTCTCCTGGGAACCACCCACAGACAGCCTAACGCGCTTGGCCCGAGGCAGCCTGAAGCTGTCGTCGAACACTACGCCCTTGCGTTTGCTCCGCAGGGAGACGGGGCTTCCTTCGATGTCGGAGACGAAGGAGGTGTCGGCGTTGTCCATCTGTCGAAGTGTTAGTCAATTTGTAAGTGTTGATGTGAAAGATGCGGTGGTCTTACCGAGGATGAGAGGGTGCTAGCGTTCAGCTTGCTTGGTTTCAAAGCCGCTCTCACTAAGAAGAAGCAATCCATCAGCATAAATATCCAGCAACAGGGAGTAGCATCTCATACTCACATTCCCTAACACTCCCACTCCGACTATCCGGCATCCCCCTCAACTTCAACAGCTGCATCCTCAAGCGCTGCTGCTTAACCCTCTCCCCCTCAACGCGCGCCTTGATCTCGTCGATACAGTCCTTGAGCAAGTCGCATTCGTGTTGGAGACGGCCGTTCTCGGATTCCTGGTTGAGGGTGCGTTCGAGGAGGACGGGGACTTCGGTGACGATCGTGGTGGCGAGGTTTCCTAGCATGAGGGACATGATTATTGGTGGGGCTTTAGGTTAATTTGACGGGTGGCGGTGTGATGAGAAGAGGTTGGAGGGAGTGTGGGATGGCATCCTTGTGGTTGGCTGACGAGAGAAGACGAATCATGGTGGCTGACGAGTCCAAAGGTGATCGAACCCGCGGTAGCGTGCTGTTATTAGTCACGTGGCCGTGTCAGCCGAATGCCGGGAGTATGTAGCTCGTACTATGGCTGGCAATGACAGCCACCACGGCCTCTCCTTCCTCCGCGCGAAACACTCACCTCATCGCACAGACTACACCCACACCCTACACCATGCGTTTCGGCACCACCAAACCCCCCTCAAGCCCCTCCAAACTCCCCACCACCCCCGACACAGGCATCTTCGCCGTCGCCTGCACCCTCCAATCCCACCTCCACGCCATCGAACAACGTTTCCTCTCCGGCCGCGAAACCAACGACTCGCTCAAACGGCGCAAGAACGAGCTCACGGAGGTTCTGAGGTTGTTCAGGATCGTAGAGGAGAACGAGGTCGCGTTGAGTAGTGAGCTGGAGGAGGAGGTGGAGGTGGCTGTGAGGGAGTGTGGGTTGGGGTATGAGGATGCTGCGGAGATTAGGCTCGATCCGGGGGCGGATGTGGAGGTTATTATGGAGAGGAGTTTGAGGAGGATGAGGGTGCGCGCTGCAGATGGTCTGTGTCTCTTCTTTATTTCCGTCCATGCCACTCATCCCCGTTTGTTTATTTGTGTGAGCAGATAAGGAGAACACTCACTCCTCTCCTACGAACGGGAAACCTCCCTCAGTTGGGATATTTAAACCCCGAGTAGCGATCCCTCCCCGCTGGAAGAGAGTCATCGCGCTCTCCGCCTCCGCGTCTTCCTCCAAAGCTGCTTCTACTTCCCGGACTGGCTCTACCTCTGCTACTACTACTACTCTCACTGGCACCCTCTCTGGCACTCTCTCTGGCACTGGAACCACGACTCTCGGTACACCACCTCTCAGTCTCAGCACCCTCCCACAAACCCCCGACACAGCGAGCATCTCCTCCTCCTCCTCCACAACCGGCGGCCTCTGCGGAAGCCTAAACATTCGCACCACCTACTCCAAATCCACCACCAAATCTAAAGTCAAAGTCAAATCTACCATGTCCAAGAAGAACTTCAAGCTCAACAGGCGTCGCCCATCCAGCTCCGGCTCAGAGACCACGTCGAAACCGTACAAGACGCGCACCAACAAACGGTCGAGGAGTGCGTCTCTTCGTCGTGAGGCTGTGCTTGTGGTTCATTATAAAGCTACTACTCCTGGATCTGGGTCTTCTTCTGTCGCTGGATCCTCTACTGAGGGCGTCGGTTCTAGTGGTGCTCATACGGGTCGCGGAGGTCTAGGCGGGGGCGGGATGTGGAACGCGTCTCGCACGGTCGATGCTGGTGCTGGTGCTAATGTGACTGGGATTGAGGGAGGCTTCCACTTCGTTATGTGATGAATATCTGAACGCGACTATTCTGAACGGTCATCTGTACTGCGTCCTCAGGCTGCATCTGCTCCGCGGCACTAAATTGTCTCTATCTGTATCCTCAGGCTGCGTCTCCGTCTACTGTATGGAAACACAGTGCACTATCCTTATCACATATCTATATCTATACCTACGTCTACCCCTATTTTTTCTTATCTATCTTTCTTCTACACCACGATATCCATCCACGCTGCATCTCTCGTCCTCGTCCGCTCCGCCCTCAAGTTTCCGAGCTGTCTGCCTCCGTCTCTCTCTCTCGTCTAGATCTGTGCTCAGACCAGGGTTCGGATCGTCTGCTACGATCACTCTGTGTCTCCCTTTCTGGCTACCGTGACGTACGGATCTCTACTAGTAGCCTGAGTTCTGGCTCTCTTGTGATTACCTCTACTTTCACTGGCACTGGGCCCACGACTCTGACTTGGCACACCACCCGGCCTTAGTACTCTTACTATCTCACAACTTTAAACCGCAGACTCGGACTAAGCATCCCCGCTGATCAGTACTCAGTGGTGACTCCTACACTACAACAAATCGGCGGCATCCTTACTCTCTGCATCTTGCAGCGCACAGTCACTCCAAAATCCGAGGTCCGCGTCAGGTGTTACTCATCGAGGAGGTCTAGGCAGCAGTGGTGTGTGGATCGCATCTCGTACGGTCGACACTGGTGCTTCTACGACTGCGACTAGTGCCGGTGCTAGTATGACTAGGACTGGGACGTCCGACTGGGGGTGGAAGGTTCGAACTGGAGGGAGTGTTCCGGCTCGTGGTGTGATCGTCAATCAGCACCGACTGAACGTGACTCGACTGCCTGTTTATCTACATCCATCCTCGAGCCACGTCTCCGCGTCCGTCTACTATATGCGAACACAGTGCATGTGCTATCCTCGGAACATATGCACGTCTATCCCTATTTTCTATTCTTTACATCACAATATTCATCTACGCTGCCTTCCTCGTCCTCTCCAGCACTCTCCCTTCCGAGTCGATCGCGAGCTGCCTGTCTTCCTCCGTGCTCGCGATTAACTGAGCCTCCCACAAGACCAAGCCCCCCGAGTGGTCTGCTACGAACTGTCTGGCGTCTCCCTGCAGCTGTCGGATCTCTAGGTTGAGTTCGTGCTCTCTTGTGATTATCGTGTGCCAAGAGTTAGAGTACTACTAGTATTCTGACCTCGTTGCCAGTGTCATATGCAGTACGCGCGACGTCTGGGCGGAGTGTGCTCACCCGCACTGCCAGTGTACTTATCCTGTATCATCAGGAGCCCTCTTGCTTTTTGTTTTTGTCTCATCACGTCACAAACATCTATATACGCTACGCTCCCCACCATTATCGTCAATACTGAGTTATGCAACGTTAACATCCGTTCTCATTTTCGAAGTTCTGGGGCTTTGCAATTGGGAGCGGTTCTTGTATGCGCCTGTTTGGCTTTTGTTGTCAACTACTCACGTTCGTGATCGCTCAGATCTCAGATCTCAGGCTTAGACCTTCTCAGACTCGCCCTCGCACAACCTCAAGGTCATCTTGTTTGCTTTTTTTTTCATCCCCCGTAAATGCTTAGCTCTGGATATCTTGCACTCATACCGAGTAACCTTTCTAGATCGTCTGCACACGAGGTCGGTTCTGCGCAACTGCTGGTGCTCGCGAAGTATGTCTCATCTCAACATCTGTTGAGAGGTGGCGTGTATCTGATATCCGGCTCTGCCTGTTAGGCGATAGAGCTTTCAGGCTTCAAGAGCATACATCCGGGGTCATTACCTTCGCCGATTTACGCGTATATCAACCTGGTAGTATGTCATTCTAGCGCAGAACACACATTGATCTGATATACCTCATTCGCTGACTTGCATTATATTCACTAGTTCTTCTGCCATATTGAGCCGCCCAGGCTGAACGCTCAATAAAACCATGGCATTGGCATCACTGCTCCAACCAACGACGACGACACTCGCCTCAGACCCGTTTCCTCGCGTCCAGCTCGCCATCTCAAATCCAGCGCAATGGAACACAGAATGGGAGACCTTCTACGAACTATCCGCAGGGCTCACAAAACCAGACTACATCATGCGAGTCGCCCGCTCCGACCGCCAACGCGGATTGATATTCCGTCGCCTCGCAAGCACGCACGATGACAGGCACGGGTACGCCATAAACTACCAGTCCACCTGCGCGATCCAAGCCCATCTCGGGATAACTGCGATGGAGGCGTTCCTCACTCGCGACTTTGAGCGAAGGTGGCGGGCGGCGGGTGTGGAGGAGCGACGGAAGCATGGGTTGGTGGGATTGGCGAATGCCGGTGCGCAGGCGAAGAATTTGAACGCGGCGAGAGCGTGTTGTGCGGATATCTTGCGATTGCGCTACTTGACTGAGGATAGTGAGGTGTTGGTGAGGCTGTTGAAGGACGTCACGCCGCAGGATGTTTCGCAAATCTCGATCCCGACGCAGCCGTACTACTTCCCGAACAAGGAGTGGGAGGCTCTGCGCGCACGGCTGGAAAGCAGCCCGTCTACGACCGAGAACGACAAGTTCGATTTGATGGAGATTCTCATGTTACGCGCAAAACTTATCTGTGAGTGTTTTTCATGATGTATGCTAGTAAACCTTTGATGGTGAACTCACTTCCTAAGCATAGACCTCGTCCTGGAGGGCATCATGGCCTCCTTCCTCGGGACCCCTCTGCCCAAGATCTCAATTTACAAAGAACGAGACCGCAGGCCCGATGCGCGCAAGAAAGCTGATCTCCGCTTGTTGAAGCAGGAACATGCAGCTCTCTATGGCCCGGGAGACGGCCCAAAAAAGTTGCGCGAAGAGCTGGCTGCGATGGATGAGCGCAAGAGTCGTGGAAGGGTCCATTGCGAGTTTTGTGGTAGGGCGCAGGGCGAAGATGAGAAGTTCATGCGATGCAAGAAGTGTTGGGACGTGATTAAGCGGGAGGTCAAGTACTGCCGAAAGTAAGCATACTATCCCCTTGTCAGTTGGTTATGTTGCGGCCTGAAATCTGACTATTTATTGATCGAAACCTAACAGAGAATGCCAAGCAGCGGACTGGAAGGCCAGGCACAAGCAGATTTGCGGCAAGATTGTCGAGTCCATGGACGAGTTTCTCAACATCATGAAATCCCAAATCCACACCGCGCGCGCCGCGCTGCCTGAACTACCGTTGCAAAGCCAGTTCGATTCACCACGAAATGGGTTCAGACGGACGCCCCAGCTCGTGTACCACGTCGCACAGATCGACGCGAAGCCGGCCATCGAATTCGTGGTGCAGACCAAACCGGGACATTACGTTGAACTCGAGTTCATGTGCGAGCCCGTGTCGGTGCTGTATGTTGTTTGGTTCTTGAGGGCGACGCTTGAGGACTTAAGGCATGAGTGGGACTTGAACTATGCGGTCGATCAGATGGAGATGGAGTTCGACTTTCCGGATCTTAGGCTTGCTATGAAGGAGATGCAGAAGATGCAGGTTGCTGATGAGTTTGGTCGCCCGTGAGTGTTCGATAGTGGCCGCGTCGCTCAACTGTTCTTCGATCCTATTGCTGATAGGCTTCACCCTACTAGCCCTCTCCTGTTTCCAATGAGCCATTCCGAATGGAAACAGCTCTTTTTATCGGAAGACTCGGTTTGCAGTAAGCTGGACAGGCTAATGGACGAAACATGGGAGGTGGAGATGGAAGACTCTCGGGTTGTACGAATACCGGGTATATGGGAGGGTCGGAAGACAAAAGTTGTGGTCACTGAAGCGTCCTTGGTCTGAATGGGAACTTCAGTGGTTTGGGTATTGTTCTGTCTCTCTGTGTATTTTTGGACGATCGGATGTATTGTTAACTCGTACGTATTTTGGGGCTATCGATGTTGTATTAGTAAGTACCTTACTTGAGCTGCGTATCAGATTTGTATGCTTTTCTGTCTCTCACTGACTCCCATGGATCTTACATGGCTGAGTATGCAAACCTAAAGTTCAATCCAAGGAGAGCGAAGAGTGGTTTGATCATTTCGGAGTGCATCCGATAGTCCTAATAAAGTACATATACAACACGTCACAGCTTGTTAAGCATTCAATTAGCTTAGGCAGTGGTAGTGGTTGGGGGAATAGGTGGGTGCGACGACTGAGATCCAGACCCAGGTAGCGTGACGGGGTTCTGCACGTTGGTGAACACAGACGTCAACGAGGACACCCTCCTTGGATCGAAGAAGTCGATTGGTCCCTCAGGACGCTTGATGGACGGGTCTTGGATGATCCTGAGAAATGAGTGCGGACACGTCAGTCAGGGTCATGATGAGGAAACATTGAGTGCTTACTTCAAGTTGAAGGAGATGGTCGCTGTTTCGGTAGCAGGTGCACCGAGGATGAAGAGCTTCTCGAAGATCTCTGCCTGTAGGAAGAGTCCAACTTCTCCAGCCTGTTTACCACGAAAGATAATACACCAAGCGGTAAGCGTCACAAATCATATCATGCACAATCAACTGAAAGGGCACATACCTTCTCGCCTTCCTTCTCATCCTTCACTTCGACAGTGCCAAGATATTTGACCTCGGCAGACCGCTCGAGCGCACGCGCACTCTGCAACCTGTTCTTGAATGCGTCCCTACTCAGCTTCTCGCCATTCACCACAATCAAGTCGGTGTGTTTAGCAAGGAAAGCATCGAAGGCATCGTCGAATTCTTCGGTCGTCGTGGCTTTGAAGAGCGCGGTAATGTGGGATTGGGCCCAGAGGGAGAGGGTAGGGAGGACTGGACCGGGTGGCATTGTGGTTGTAGTTGTGGTGTAGGTTCGCGGTGTTGTGGTTAACGGGTGACGTGGGAGCTTGAAGCAGATGTGAGGCAAAGGGGACGCTATATAACCACTTGGGAAGATAGCGCTCCGCTTGCCCGTCAGCTTGAGCGCGATTTCCCTGGCTCGAGGCAGTGTCGAGGCAGCGAACGCAAACATCCCGTGTCACTACAACCTGCGACGAGAGTGGTAAACGTACGTCAAGTGGTATGTAAAATAACAGCCCTGTCTATGTAAAGCCACTGCGCACCTCTTTAGTTGCCATTCACAGAACGGACCGTGACCGATCGCCAGCGGAAACCTATGACACAGCCTCAGGTCTCATCATTACTCAAGAACAGCGAGCGAACCGTCCATTGCATTGCATATCAACGGGCCCCGCTGCTGATACGTATACGTATACACTGTTTAGCGAATTTGAACTCGATTCGAGCTTCGAGCGTGACGCTCTATATAGTCAGACTATAGGCATGGTGGTACTGCGAGGGTATTCGCCGCTAACTATTGAATAGCAATAAGACTTCGCATCCAATGTCGTGGTACGTGTTTCACTCACTGGCATGCTTACAGTCGAATAGGTGGTATTGGCAGCTCAAAGGACGTAAGTAGAAGCTCTTCGAGTACTTATGGACACCTGACGCATTGAGTCTGGACATACGTATGGATGCATACTTGTGACATAACACCAGTGCGTGTACGCCGGTGGAGTGCTGCACAGTACGCAGTAGGTTGGGCATGGATGACCGTGACTTCCTACCTCTAGAATGTCCTATCCGACTCGGAATGAAGTACGGACTTTTGGATGAAGGCGCGTCAGTAACAACCTAGGTGTTCAGCGGCATTCTTTCCACACACCATCATTAATCATTGCGCGCCACGATTAGTACTACAAGTCGGCAACATGAGAGTTCATAGGTCCGAACGTAGCTTCCGAGTCGGAGGGAAACAATCAACAAACGTAGTAGATTGACGCGGCGCTGATGCGGTACGCAGTGCTGACTAAGCAGCTTTGATACCTCAATATAGTAGGCTTACTTCTATATAAAGGAACTATACTCGTTGCTGTCCGAATCGTACACTCGCATGCAGGGGTCAAGTATGATTAGAATATACTTACTATTTTAGTCATCAGACGTACATACGATCAATAAATGTGGCATCGTAGGTTGAGGAGCTCGCATAAGTACAGTGAACAGCGACAAGGTGTGCATCAAAAAGGTAACTGCGTTAGTTTGCCAACGCATTGCCGTACACTCGATTACTACTACAGACTGTCTAATCGCTGGTGGGAGGGGTAGGTGGATTAGAGTGTTGGATAGGAACAAGTGGGTTCTGAACGGTGGTGAAAACGGAAGTTAGGGAAGACACCTTCCTCGCATCGAGGATAGGGATGGGCTGGTGGGAATCTTGAATGACCCTATAGTGCATTAACGCAGAAGTCGTTAAAAAATTTGTTCACGTTGACTAGTATTAATGGCTTACCTTAGGTTGAAGGAAATAGTAACTGTCTCTGTACCGTGCTGCCCCAAGGCTGAGAGTCTCTCGGTAATGTGCACCTTTAAGAAGAGCCCGACTTCACCGGCCTGAAGAATCTGTTATGAGTATATATATTTGGTACAAAGCAGAAACGTTGTACATGTTCACCCTCCTTCTCATCCTTTACCTCGACGTCTCCTAAATACTTGACCTCCGCAGACAGCTCAGGGGCCCTGAGACGCTCCAAAGAAGCCTTGTATTCGGCTTTACTAAGCTTCTTGCCGTTGACGACGATACTGTCAACGTCGTGCGCTAGGAAGGCATTGAACGCGTCGTCAAATTCTTGAGCGGTCTTAGCCTTGAAGAGTGCGGTAACACGTGTCTTGACCCATTCAGTGAGGGTGGGGATAACTGGAAGAGGCATTGCGAGATTTGTTGAGATTGTTAGTGTACTATAGAGTTGGTTGGGCTTGCTGTGGACTTCGAGCTGAAGAAAGTGGTTTATATCATTGCCTGGGAAGAGCGCTTTGTCAGTACAACATACTTCCTTCTCAACATCATGCACAGGCTGCATCAGTCATAAACCTCCGAGTCGCTCAGGCTGCTGAGTGCACGTACCACAGAAGGCCGGTGTACTGTATGAAACGGCATGTGCCATCCGTCGAAACACTGCGCTCAGCTTATAGGCGTAGGCGTACCCCCATTTTACGCGCCGCTCTTCATTACATTAGCTCTCATCATTGCAGCGGGCGTGTGCGAGGTGACGTCTACAGATTAGTATTTTAGCGCAGCGGTGAGCCTAGGAACAGCGTAAGTTTCGTCAGTACCAATATCCTTTTTTTTCCATAATCTGTATTTAACACTGTACTTCACTATATGGTTATGCAGATGGCGTGCTGTATCAACCAACATATGACGATACGAAGGACTGCCCTCAACATGCAGACACACCTGAATTTCACGCTTCGCCCTTTATTATACCAGCATTACAATAGGCGTCGGCGGGTCGACCGCTGCGACGTAGTAGTTGGGCGCCGTCGTTGGCCTAGAGCATCGTGTAATTTCGATATTATTGCACGGATATTCACGGAACCGCCACGGTCACCTGAACAACTACTTGTCCAATCGTCGGAGGCTCGGAGCCAACACAACACCGCGACACGTTTGATAACTGCTCAACGTCAAGCCGACCCGTGGATACTAAAACGTATATCGACTATTATTAGTGCCCTGAGTTGAACATGGTCTGGGAGTATTTACTGCGTACTCACCGTTATGAACTCTATTTTGACAGCGCCAATCCTCATGACGGGTGGGTTCAGCCACTGGAATGCGCAGAGACGAACTGAGCTCTCGCAGTGACGGCCAAACCTAATCGGAGCAACCGCAATTCGCCAAAGAGAGAACGGCGTATTAATTGACAGTCTGTCTCCATTGTCCGAACTACCGCTTCCCACGCCCGAAGCGGTGCCCGACTTACACCCCATGTCAGGATGATAGTTGCAAAGATACGAGCACGCCGGATACAAGAGGCTCGTAGGCTGTCGCGACGCATTGGGTATAGTACCAGTGTGTTGTGCAGCGCTCACCAAGAAATGGAGAGGACGAGAGAGGCGGTCCGGGAGCTCGCGACCCCGAGTAATAGTTATCCTATGGGATAACTAGACTGGTCGACGGGATAGATAGGAGGCTTGAAACATGGCCAAGTACGTTGCGTGAAGCAACCAGCGGTGTAAGAGTACCGACTGAAACCACGGCGCCAAACGTCAAGATTGGATGGAATTGCGTGACAGGAGCTCCGGGCTCGCGGCGTCTCACCGAACCCAGTCCTTCCCTGAGGTATGTAGGGTCGATTCGATTGCAGGGTCTTGCACTGTTCTCAAATTCTGGAGGCCTTCACGGGAGAACACGCCCTTAGATCAAGGTCTTGGCTGATCAGGTACCAGATTGAGATCCAATTCAGTTGCAATCACGGGGGCCGTGGCTAGCTGTGGCCACGGCTTGTTGTGACTGCCGTACGTTCCGTCAATACTATACAGTACTATTAGTAGATGATATCTCTTGGCGGAGACGCTGTTCTATTTTCAGGATGGTAACATTTCCTAGTATGTTTAGTCTTCCACGCTAAGGAGATAAGACGTATCTTACTTACTCGTATAACGACCGAGGGTGGATGTGGTACGGGATCAAGGGAGCAGGCCTACCGTGACGTCGCTAAGGTGATGTGACATCACTCACGTGCATCAGTCACACTCTTGCTCGCCCGTTAATGACGCGACTGTGACCAGCCATGCATCCATCATGACCCTAAGTATGATGGCAAGGAGCTTTTGCCAAGGCAGGCGAGAAATCATATGAAACATCACAAGTGAGGCCGTCCGAACGCACCGCCATATTATTGTGCAAAACACGTAACAGAGGACAACCATGACCCTTGTGAGTCGGTCGGAATAAGTAGTAGTACGATGTTAAATCTGCGACTGGCACAGCTGATATTCGGAAGATATGTAGCTATAAGACAAGACACGGACGCGGAGTAATATAGCAATAAGTGACTATAGATAGCACTTCACAACAGCCCTTGTGGATAAACCTAATAATAAAGTAGTATCACAGAAAAGGAGCGTCATTGTTGCAATACCAATAAGTTATCAACGATAATTAAGGAGCAGATAAAGGAGTGGATGTTTAGTTCAGGATACGGTTGTAAACGGTGCTGAGCTTGGTGACCCTGCGTGTGTCATCGCCAGTGATGGCAGTATCAGGCTCGATTCTATCGGTGGATTTGTCAGTGATCCAGACAAATGAAGACAGGTGTTACATACTGCATGTTGAAGGAGCAAGTAGCGGTCTCGGTCGGGGTGGTGCTTCCGGTGGTAAGGTCGGTGATGTCGACAGTAAAGAAGATGCCAACCATGCCAGACTAAAGTATGGCAAAACTTGTCAGTATTGCACTGCACGTTAGAGGAAGCGATGGATCTCACAGAAGCGTCTCCCTCAGTCGCCTCGAGTTCAACAGCGCTGACCCAGTTCACTACAGCGGAGCTGAAGGTGCTACGCGAGTTGTGTAGGCGGTCGATGTACTGCTGGCGGGTAAGCTCCTCGCCGTCAATGAGAATGATCTTGGTAGTGGATCCGAGGTAGCCGCTGATGGCAGCGTCGAAGTGGTCATCATCGGACTCGAAAAGGTCCTTGAGAGCTCCCTTAGCCCATTCGGTGAGAGAAGAGAGGTCCCGAGTTTGGAGGTGGCCAATGCTCGCAGCGGAGGCGGCATGGATGCCGAGGAAGAAAAGAATGGCGCAAAGAGTGGGGAAGAGCCTGGCAAACATGACTGTGAAGTCGAGGAGGTTATGAAGGAGAGGGAGAGGGAGTGTGTGAGTGAGTGAGTTGGTGACGATTGCAGTGAGCAAATGAGTTTGGAACTCTGAAGCAGTTACGCTGAGTACGAGGACTCTTTATACCTACCTGGCCACAGAGCGTCTTTGTAAACAAGATAGCACAACCCTATTCGAGTGCGACACCATCTCAAATCAATACAGGCACGTAATGCAGGCCAAGACCATGACAGGGTTGTGGCCACCCAAAAGAACCTGTAAGCCTGCTTGATAAACCGCCTACGGTGCACCGGTGAGGGTTCAGTGCGATAACACCCGACAACAACAGGTCACCACTCACAGCTTGCCTCTAACTTCCGATGACGGTACGGTACTCATAGTTACACATCAACACAGCAGTAGAGTTTGCCCAAGCCCAAGCTGCCAGGTGGTGGCGACATACATATCAGCTATAGTGTGCTCGGCGATGACGCATTTCGCCTTGGGGCTATATTCAGTAACGGAGATTTTAATCTTCAGTTGACGGACTTGAGCCACCGAGTGCATAAGAATACAAGTCTGAGAGTACTTCTTTTCGCAGACAAACACGTGCACTGGCAGTCTGCAAGATATGTACGATGGTCAGCGAACGTTCATAACGCAACGACAAATTATTGTCACATACCACAATTGCATACCTACTCAGGAACGACCATTTTGAATATATGTTCATATGGTACAAACGACTTGGCATGTGAGAAACGGAAACGCGGCGCCTTACCGTCGACTGCGCAGCTACAAGGGATGATGTATCAATAATATAAAACAATTTGCAGTATCATTATCGCACCGAGACTCTTCGTAGGTACGCAAGGACGGACAGGCAGGGCCGGCCGACTTCGAACCTTTATTATCTGGTCCAGGGCTCAGGAACTCGCCTATCTGACAGTTCCTGTCATCCTTGCATATTAGTTGCGAGCGGTGACCCTCCACTCTAACATGGCTCCCGGGACTACTGGTACCGAAGGTTTTCTGAGATGTGGTATCGTATCATGGCGCATCGGTACCAAGTAACATGGGCGCGCAACTGGGCGACAATGTAATATTGCAGAATGATCTTTGACGAACCTGAACAACTAAGAGGTACAGGAACCGATTAATATGCGTGATCTTCGGTATAATGGGCCAGGGATGCAGGGATAGCTTGACAATGAGCGGGTTCGGACGCGGACGACTTCGGGTGATGCACTGAAAGGCGGTGGCGACCTATGCGCATCCCTCGTACGGAGCGTGGATGAGGTTCTGGACACGGCGCGCCTCGGTGATGACCTGGAAATGGTACGATATTATTCGATATGAAACAAGAGATGGCGGCCGAGAGGACACGCACAGTGGGACACAGACACGCCCGTGCTGTCTTGTGCTTGTGATGGGCGCTTGTTTTGCATGTGGATGACATACAGTCGACGACCTTACCAGTGTAATAACGGCCATGGAAGTGCTGCAGTGTAGAAAAGAAGAATGTTCTCAGAACCTCGAGATATTGCCATCCTCGCAGTACACTCCGTACCTGACATCCACGGTAGAAATCCCCGACTCTACATCATCTTGTGAGCAACACAACTACAAACGAAGCCACGCGAGACACTTACATCTCGTGCTGACACATGTCGTGTGTTGAGGTTGGGACTGAGATACCACGACTTAGAGGTACATAGGGTATTGGTTTGGTGGGAGGGGTTGAACGACAGCTTCAGAATACGGCGTGCGTAACGCTACATCTTATAACGTTCTCAAGCAACGCCAGCTGACAGGCGTGCGTCGATGTCGGCAACCAACTTCTCTCGTCGAATCCAGCGCCATGGCCAAACTTCGATATCATAGAACTCTAACGGATCATAGACGCGAGACTGCGTCGCGAAGAACCATAAAAGATTGAAAATACTGTCAGAGATGTCATTATAACAAGAGAAGACCGTGGGGCACGTACTTCGGTTTTCTGGTTTTCTGGCGTTTCTATCCGAGAGTGGTACCTGGGATACTGGAAGAGGCAAGAGCAGTCGAAACGTTTGATGTACCGGTGAAGAAGACGAACGCTCGATCGTCCGTAACCTACCACAGATCGGACAGAAGCATGGATAGACATCAGACTGCGGCATCGAAGAAGCGGCAACTTGGGAAGATAGCCTATACAAGGTTGATGAAGACTCCATGAGCCGACTTGAGCAGGAGGTACAGTGGACGTGGCGAGGTCTGGACCCCGGTATGATGCCCACCGGGCAGATATCTCGACAGCGAACACTATTGGAGTGAAGTCGACAGTTCTATTCGATATAGTAACTGTGGAAACTGTTTGTTTGTGTGTCAAACCAGATGAATATCCGCTCAGAAGAGGGGCATCGGATGAGGATGGTGTGGCCCAACATCTGCGCCGGAGGATCTTCTTGCGGTTTGCATTTGGTTTGCATGGCAACCATTCAACTTCACATAAGAGTCTACATTTATAAATAACATACACGGTGTTTCTGAGTGTGCTTACCTGGGCTGTACGTGTTTCTCCTTCGCGTAGATAGCACATAGTACTACGTACATTGAACATTCGTCAAGGTCGCAGGAGGGAAACTGTGATCGGGAACAGCCGAGACCTCCAACTCCGCGCTGATCTCTTCTTGACTGTCAGAGCCGCTGGCAGTGACAGACTTCATGAAACGGCGTCCTCGACTTGATTTACTGTTATAGGCTTATGAATAACGACAGAAGACCACGGACACACGTACTATCAACATCACCCAACCCTACGCTTGATATGGCATGAAAACCCGCAAGCACGTAATTTCCTTTGTTCCACCTTCGCGACCTCTATACAAGGGGTCCCTTTGCAATCGTCACGGTATCGACGCTACTAATTCTAACAGGGAGCATAGAAGATATCATCACACATCACTTACTGCGCGGCGGAGATGAACGTTTCAGATCCTGACTCAACACACGCCGATCACGCAGCCACGAGGCACATCAAAGGTTGTCCTCAACAAACTGCCCGAAAGGGCAGTTCATCCTTGCCAGCGAGTGGCCTTTTGATCATATCACATGTGAGTTGACTGGTCCCGTGACTTTGTCTCCAGGGTATAAAGCAAACGCACCATCCGGCCATCCGATGCTTTATTCCCTCCACTCTTGTTTCTCACGCTCGGCTGAGTCTTCAGCTGTGCTGGACGTGCTTCTCAGTCTTTCTTGTACCACTTCTTTCTTCACGCAATCACGATGTTTTCTACGTTCACCGGAAAGCCCTTCGACCTCGACACCTTGTGCGCCTCTTGGCCTAACGCTCCTCGCTTTGAGGGAAACTTCAAGAAGGATCCGAAGGTCGAAGACTGGCTGAAGGACATGGAAGCTGGATGCATCGAGCGGAAGGTACCCAAGAAACACTGGCATGCAGTTGCTCAGAGGTACATGGGCAAGCGGGCCTGCGATAGGCTGTACGAGGTGAAGAAGGTCATGATGGAGCTCTCGAGGGGGGTGTATGTTTGGAACTGGAAGAAGTTTGTCGTAGCTATGAAGAACATGAACTGTACGTAAGATCGTGTCTGCGCAACTAGTTCCGGTACTGACGCAATGATTTAGGGCAAATCGACGAGAAGCGTGTCAAACCGTTTAGACTCGATATGATTCCGGGTTTATGGTGGATGGTACCCAAAGAGAAGGTTCCAGAGGCCGTCGAAACTCTCCCTTCAAACTTGAACAAGCCATTCTTGAGGAGGGCTCTGAGGCGGAACACAGACACCGAGGCTCCTACTGCAAAGTCCGTAGCTTCTCCCAAGTCAAAGCCCATCGAGGATACGAAAGCTACCTTGAAGAAGTCGAAGCCGGTACCAGTGCGAGCAAACAGTACGCCTGCTCCAAGCTCCGAGAGTCAAGGTGGAAAGCCATGGACACTTCTTCACATGCGTAAACCCGAGGATCCAGGTATGTCGTATTATCACACTTCTCATACTTGTCTGTTCCTGACACACGTATCTTTGCATTTTAGCCCAAGTGCGCGTAGTCAACGCCCCGGAATGGCTTTTGACCGCCGTCCAAGCTCTGGATTCTATCTCTACGGAGTACCCCAAGACTATGTCCGTTCTTGCTGCTGTCCTCATCACTGTTGGATCTGTACCAAGTCTGCCTGTTGCTGCTGGCACGGCCGTTGCGAGTGGCACCGCTCATGCGATTGGTGCTGTTGCTGTTGGGCTTGGTAGTTGGATCAGTGCTCAACAACGGGGTATGGTAGAAGTGTCGTGAACTATGGTTTATTGTAATGTGGGTGTGGATCACCCGCCGTAGTACTTGGGCTTGCATTGTGTCATGCAACCTATTCCTGTATCCCTGCGTGATACATAGCTCTTATTCTGGATCTGGTATAATTATCTAAGTCCTCAACCTATCTATGTATTACTTTTGGATTTGACGTTCTGTTAACCGCTTGATCGCTTATGGTTAAGACCTGTGACATACATCCAAATTTCGACTCATGGCCCGAGCGATCTACTACAACGATAGCCAAAAAGAGGATTACAAGGCAATCCCGATGGATCTTGACCTTCGGCCCGAGCGGCCCATGATTTGGACAATTCGATTATTCTTTAGTGGCGTAACCAGAGCGCACGGCCGTTACTGACCATCATTTACTGACCTTATAACCGTCTTTACTACCCTTTATCTTCTTCAACAACGACCTTAGACTTGAACTTCATTCTACAACCTCAGGAGGGCCACAGGAAGCAGCAAGTAAATGGCAGGAAAGCAGGTATGTAGAGTGCTTTGTATTTTCGGAGAAACTGTGCTGACCTGGTTGTCATACGTAGCTCGGGAAGCTACGACAAGTGCGTTTGGACATTGCAAGTTACAGAAATCGACATTAACAGTTCGACTACTCCAGTGGGCAGGGGAAGTTATCTCAGTGCGGGACAAGACTAATGTGTCCGACGAGTTCAAGGAGCTTGAGCATGATATTGAGTTGCGGAGGCAAGGTCTATGGAAGTCAGTAAGCTCAACCCTGGCGACAGTGCCATACTCATTGGCAACCGCCTCCGATTGTATTCATTTCTTCTTGTATTGGGCGTAACTAACCTCTATTGCCTGCAGGTTACACGTCGCCTCAGATGCGTTCCATCACAGATTGACCAAGAAGTCACATTGCGAGGCTATAGACGATGACGAAAAGTATCTACCTATTGATGCCCTTGGAATAGTCATGATGCAGCACGGGGAAGAATTCGGAAATGATTCTGCCTTCGGTGAGTGAGAGTACTTGCTATCACATAATTGGATACTTCAAGTACTTAGACCTGTGACCAGGCACATCTCTTGTGGCCCTCGGCAAAGCCCACTCAAAGGTCGCTACTCTACAGGAAAGCTTTGCTTTGAACTTCAATGAGTCGTACATTGCGTCGCTGCAGCAGGCGGAGGATGAGATTAAGGAATACCAGGCACAACGAAAGAAGATGGAGAGCAGGAGGTGAGTGGGATCCGAGCATCGGGCTTCGCAAAGTGATTGACGTGGAATTATATGAATCCTCAGATTAACTTTCGATGCTGCAGTTGCAAAGGTGGAGAAGGCAAAGAGCAGTAAGAAGGACAAAGAAAAGAAAGATGCTGAAGAGGAGTACGAAATAGCCAAGTCACGATAGTAAGTGTTTCACGTAGTCTGTCTACCACATAACATTGACATTTGGCTTCTACAGTGAGGAGATTAGTGAAGATGTACGTGCTAGGATGCTAGCCATACAGGAGAACGAAATCGAGCAGTTACGCGACCTCACAAGCTTCTTGGACATGGAGGTCCAGTTCATCGAGCAATACCTGGAAGTCCTCAAAGAGGCCAAATCCGAATGGATAGATGAGTTAGTATACCACGTCTTTGTTCTCCGTACGTTACTAACAAGTTCGTCTAGTGTGACGTTATCACAGATGGAACGCTCTCGCAAAGCCAGGCCACCTCCGTTACCGACCCGTTCGGGCGAGGATACACGCTTCCCCTCGATCCGTTCGAAACGATCCGCCTCGAACCCTCGCCCGCCTGCGTCAGATGAAGCTGACGATTCGTCCGACGACGGGTCCGATGCTGCTCCTTCCTCGCGCTTGCGGAGAGCTTCCAGCGTGAAGAGTGCAGGGAGCAGGCCACCTTCACGCCCGCAGTCACGGGCTGAGCGAAAGAGAGCGGATAGCACAGTCAGTACCGCAACAGAGAAAGGTGAAAAGAAAGACAAAGATAAGGAGAAGGAAAAGGAGAAAGAGAAAGCGGAGAAAAACGCGTCAAAGCGGATGAGCATCGGAGGTTGGGCGTCTAGTATTAGCAAGATGACAGGACGTAGTAAGAAGGACCATAAGAAGCTTGACCCGCTTATGGCAGATCAGGACGACTTAGACGAGGACGACGAAGATGTTATCCCGGAGACTGGCTCAAAATCTTCTCGACCTTCATCACCCACCAAATCCAAGCTGACGAGGGGAAGCACACCAACTGCATCGCCGCAGGTCCCACCGCGAATTCTCAAACCTCCGTCACAACAGGGAAAGAAGGTCGCCATCGCTCTTCATGACTTCGCTGCTGCTTCGAACGACGAGCTCAGTTTCAAGGCCGGAGACCAGATCTTCGTTCTCAACGAAGTCATCGATGGCTGGTGGATGGGCGAACACAGTGGAACAGGCAAAACCGGCCTCTTCCCGACGACATATACTGAGATCTTGAACGCGTCGAGTTCTTCGTTGGCTTCCAAACCTCCGCTGCCACGGAGGCCGAGCAGTACGGCCTTACCTCCATCCGTGTCACGATCGTCTCCAGACGCCTCTCCGAAGACAAAAGCAAAACCGCCTCCCGTAGCGCTCGGTAGACACGATTCGGATGCTGCGAGTGTATCCAGCGACGTGGACCATCCCTTCGGCGACAACTACATCGCTGCAAGTCGCAGTCCTCTATACGGCGGGTTCTATGATCGAGAGAGCGTCACGAGCGACGCTGGGCCTGACGATGACGACGACGAAACACGGCTGGTACCGAAAGACGACGATTCTGACGACGGGCTACATGTATATCGCGCTCAGAACGCACCACCTCCACCTCCCGCGCGTCGCCTCAGCATCCCTTCATCCAAGAAAGCTCCTCCCCCGCCTCCTCCACGTCGTGCGACTACCTCTACTTCTGCTCCTCAAACGCTGGGCGTACCTCCACGGCCCGGAGTCTCGAGATCGAACTCGTCTACCCGCACGAACTCGACGAACAACTCTTATGTCTCTGTGGCTGATACCCCGCCGCAGCCCGAGGAGGAGTTCACGGCGTCACCGTTCGATAATCCCAAACATGGTTGTGGAGATTTCAAACAAAATCCGTTCAAGCCGAAGGGGTTCTGCAGTAACTGTTTCCAGATGCACTGAGACTGGCATGTGTGGTCGCACTGGCATCTACGCGGAAGTATTTATGTGAATCTCATCCTACATCTAACGTTTGATCTTTCTTGACTATAAATCTGGACTATACGCGATACACATACTATTTGTAACACCTAAATACATCATCGAGCAATCGACCAACTAAGCGTAAGACTGTAGTCTTGCGCCGTTTGCGGATCTTCCTCTATACCTTTCGTCACTGCAACTCGTACGTGTACCATGCTGGTATGTCCCGTTGCTTCAACATCCCGCTCTGAAGTGCAATATGCGCAAATTTTCCAACGTTATTCACATGCTACAGTTCCTAGTTACATATATTATACAGTCTTACGATACTCCAAATACACGTATATCCAAGATATCTAAGACATAACAAACAGAAGGTCCGTCACAGGTATAAAATACAGCACTCAAAGTAAGGAACGTCAACGTGCAGACGTTGACTTTTCGTTATCATCATCAAACTTGAGGTCATCAACGCTTAGCACCTCGCACGCATCGTCATCGCCATGCCACGGATCCGCCGTATCGTCCGCCAGAGGTTCACTGACGCTTGCCAGGTCGTCTCCCGAGCCTGGGTCCATGACCGTATGCGCCAGTCGTCCACCAAAGGCATCCCACATGCCCATTTTCCTGAGCCTGAAGAACGGCGTGTCGCCGTTGTGGTGGAACCCAGTATCATATATCGTCCCCAACATCTTCACGAAACTATCGTCGATGACGCTGTCCTCTTTGGTGAACCGCGACAGCCAGTCTTCGTATGCAGTTTCCCCTTCTTCTAAGTCCGGGTCTTCAGACAAACTGTCATCCTGAGTTCTGTCGAGTGCTTGGATGTCGTGCTTTTGGACCAGCTCGAGACAGCGTTCAGCCAACATCTGACATTCCCTTAGGGCGTCATCGGGGGATTGGCCAGTACGAGGAAGAATATCCTGATGAGGTGGACAGGAATTCGAAGGAGATGAAGGAGTATCGTAAGTCGGAGGTCTTGCTGGGACGTTGAATTGATGTGTAGTAGGAGTGGCTTCATCGGTCTCATCGACAGGTGACATAGGCATTTGAGGTGGTTGCAGCTGTTCGTTTCGTAAACTCGTAAGAGCCGTACAGAGGCTTGCCCATTGATCGTTATACATCGTAGCATCAGGAAGCTCGATCATATGAAGTACCATATAACATACAACCAGCAAATGGGCCGTTGGAATCGGAGAGATGTCGCCGTGAGGATCAATGTTCGTCGGGTCTACAGGACGTGTTGATAGGCCTTTCACCGCGTCGATCAAATTGTTCAGCTTGTGCTGTCCGTCTAAATATTGTCATGGTACATTCAGCCTCGTAGCGTTTACAAGTAATCCAAACTCGCACCTTCGATCAGCAACCACGGGCCGCATGGGGGCGCAGGCCATTTTGTCTGGCATTCCACGATGATGCTTGACTTGATCTGGCCCAGTGCCCTCAACAACGCTAGCGTAGTCTCCTTCATCGTCAGACACTCCTCAATGGCTGCACGGAACCTCAGCTCCTGTGTATGAGAGTACCCGTCGATTTTACCGACGAACGCCATGTTCCACATTCCAACAATTCCATCGAAGAGTCTACTCGGTGGAGGACGTAACGCCGTAGCAGCAGGAGCTCTAGGTTGTGACGGGAAATGAGAAGCAGATGAGCTGGCCGATCGTTTCATATGTTTCAAAGCACGATGGATGGTCGAGATCATAAGTCGCGCACCGTCGGTACGAGCGTCAGGACTCATCACTTGACGCCAGGGCCACGCTTCCAGGTCTTCTTGTACGACGAAGTTGCCATCGGGGAACACTGCGTCTACCTGCGCCGCGTTCGCCTCGCGAAATCGGACGTTCATGAGAGTCTCGAAGTAGTGGAGAGATAACGTAAGGTTGACGTCCAGGTCCTCGAGAACGGACATGAGCCCAGACACGAGGAGGGAGAACTTATCCTCCGAGAGATCGACGGGGCGAGGGCAGCTGTGCGCGAGGAGCTCAATGAGGGGTGTGCCTTTGTGCTGGAGAACTTCGTTCAGCACAGTGATGGCTGTCTTCGGTAGAGCATATCGCGCAGGTGAGAAGAAGATAAAGAACGCGAACATGGTTTGCTTTGACCTCTGCCACCGAGCAATCGCTTGGTCCGACTGCACATACTGAGATATAGCTGACCGCGAGTAGTAGGAGAGGATATCGATGATGGCAGTACGTCCAGGTCGGCTAAGCGTCCGCAAATCCAATGGCATAGGGATTCCTGTGGCCAGATCTCCTCGTTGTAATCGGTGCTCAAGAACTCGAAGCACGAAATCAACAACGTTATCCCAGTCAGGCTGGATTTGATGCAATGATTCGAGAATAGTCGAACCGAGTAGCTCGTCATTCGATTGCAAGGCGTCCACGTCGACCAGTATGTCCAGGTCGGCTCGTTCCGCGACGATAGCTCGTTCTTCGTCGCTCTTAGAGGCGTGATTGTCGATCTTTATGATGAAGTTCAGCGTCCATCGGAGAGCCAGATCGCGCCATGACTCATAGTCCGCACTTTGTTGCCAGGTGCTCAGTCGTTGGGTGATATTCCTCATGGCTGAAATGGAACGCATATGAATCGATTGGAGAAGGTGTTTGAGGAGTGTGGTCTTGTATGGGCAGCGTGGGAAGAACATGGGAAGGATGGTGACCGTCGAGAAGCAGAATGCCCATCCGGCGACGAGAGGAAGACTGGTATGCCCGACGCTCTCGTGAACCGACTGCGTGAAGTAGCAGAGACCGATGAAGAACAACGCCAAGGCCATTTGTTGGAGTAGGGGAAGAATGGCCGCTATCTCGAAGACGTTCCACTGCATGAGCTCCGGATAGCGGAAACGACGGATACGTAAACGTGCTTGGGGCGAGGGGTTTTCGACGGCGAGGTATTCACGTAACCATTGCTTCACGAGCATGCCAAAAGATGCCGTGATGAGGCTGAAGATGAGCGACGCGAACCAGAGGACATTGACACAGATATCAGAAGAAGATGGTTGAAACGGCTGCGAGGCTATGCTGGTGATCTCTATTGGAGGTTGGGATGTAGCATTGATCATGCCGTTGACCGTGTTGTACGAGGCTGTCTGGAGTGCGATCTGTTGCATAACGGCGAGCATCTGCGAGGACGTATTGGGGGACAGGTTCTGGTAGGACTCGACGATGAAAGCAGTCAGGACTGCAGAGAATAGACCAGCCTATTGTATACGCATATGAGAATGAGAATGAGAAAATATTGGCACAGCCGAAACTTACGAAGACTAGCAATGTGTCAACGTCTTCTTTAGTATCCTTCACCTTTTCCTCATCGTATGCGCGTACAGTCTCGGCCATAGCTGCCCAACCGGTGGGCTGCCCAGAAAGAACATACCGCACGTCAGGTGTAGGATTAGAGGAGCCTTCTGGCGAGACTTGATTATTGTCAGACTTGGGCTCTTTGGGCGACTGGTTGGGAAGTAAGGGCTGCTTTTCATCCAGATTAATGTGAGACCTCTGTTCTGTCGGCTGCTTGATGTCTACATCCTCAGCTGAATGCGAGGACTTCGCCGAAGATGACTCGGCTGAGTCCGAGGGTGAGCTAGACGGCTCTGGATGAAGAGCTGACACCAACGGCGGCGGGGGATACTCCATCGTTGGGACACCAGTATAGGTTTAGTTTCCAGGAAGTCGTTGAGTGCTAAGAGACTACGAGTGCGCTACCACGCATTTAATCCCCTGGGTGCGTAATGATGCTAATGGTCAACGTCAAATCAACGGAACTCGTTTGTCGACATACCTTGTGTTCGTCTACTTGTAGCAACGATACAATCAGTCAGTACAGTGGAAAGAGGACAGAGAGGAAGATTGAAACGCGAGTCGTGCATACAGAGCCACCATGCACAGTAACCGAAACACTTTATAGAGCGGCTGCAGACGCCAATAACTTGAAGCTGCTCAGCATTGATGCCGTTCTCACGTAATACTGGGCCATTGTTTCCTGAAGGAGACAGGTTAGTTGCGTCGCGCTTGTGGCTGAGGTTGCCAAGAGCTTGCTACTTACCACGCTCTCAATATTGCTGGAAGAAGTTGAGTTTCGTGGTAAGTCATGAACGCGACATGGATGTGCAGGGGCGCGTCGAGCGCTAATGATAATTGACAAAGGCGCATCAGCGCATCAATTCGATCTGCCCTGATCGAATGCTGACCCGCCTCGTGCCTCAAAGTGCAATTGAAGCGCGAATGAGAGTTTGCGGGTTACAGCCTCCGACGTCGAGCGACACGCCCGCGACGACCTTGTACTGGCCGAGCCCGCTCCTCGCTGTCATCGGCGCTGATTAAAGGCGATGTCAGTTACAATGACAGCGCCCGGGCAGTATCTATCTCCGGTGTTAGCGTCCACGTTCTTGCCTAGAACATGGAATACTCCTCCAATGATATATATCAACTAGCTGACCCGTCAGGACAGCTACCATTCCTCTCCACCTTCTCCCATGTCGTCGCCGTCAACGTCGTCGTCCAGGATCCTTACGCTCGCCGACCTCACTCACCTGTCGGCGCGGCCATTGCCTGATGCGCCTGACGGCCGATATCCCTACGAGGTGCTACCCGAGGTGACAAGCCCGGTTGACGTCGCATCGCAGGCTTTGCACTCGCGTCTCACATTGCTTGTCGACAATGTGAAGTCACTTGTCAAGCAGGGCCCAATAGTTAAAGACCCTGATCAAGTCTTTGTACGTTCGGACGGCTTGTGCCTGCCTCTAGTAGCTAACAATACATTATAGAGGGCATTCTTGCAGGCAGTGGAGAACCCGGATGCAATCGACGATAGGCAAGGGTTCTTCTTGCAAGCACTCGCACTGCTGTGCAAGATTCCCCCAACGTCCCCGCTCGCTGTCAAGGCCAACAACAAAGTGATAGAAGTACTATATCACTCGTTGCCGCACCCTCCTGCAACGTATCTTGCTCCTTTTCCATCTCCTGCTTCACCACAAGCTCTGAACGGGGGGAAGTTCCGTGCAGCAGATGGGGGCGGGAACAACGTCTGGCTGCCTGATCTCGGACGCTCCGGAATGCCCTACGCCAGAGATGTGGAGAACAAGCATCCTCTCCCCGCAAACGTGCTTCCTGATCCCGGGCTCGTATTTGACACCCTTCTTCGTGCAAAGAAGGGTGATTGGAAAGCCCATCCGGGTGGTAACTCGAGTCTGACGTTTGCATTCGCATCATTGGTCACGCATTCGCTGTTCCGAACGAATCCCAGGAACTGGAATATCAATGATACCACCTCATATCTCGACCTGTCACCTCTCTACGGCATCAACCAGGACCAGCAAGACCTCGTACGAAACAAGGCAGAAGGCAGGGGCTATCTATGGAAAGACGCATTCGCGGAGGACAGGCTGATTCTTGTGCCCCCTGCAGCAAGCGCACTTCTGGTCATCTTCAGCAGGAATCACAACGTATGTGCTTCTTTTTCCATATCTCATTAGAATGACAGCTGACGGAAGTGGATCGCCTTCAGTACGTTGCTGATATGATCCTCAAAATTAACGAACAAGGAAAATGGTCAGACCCACCTCCCACAGACGAGAGGAAGCGTGCACAGCAAGACGAAGAGATCTTCCAGACCGCACGACTCATCAAGTGAGTTGACTGATACATTATTTGGGCGCGGATGGTAACCAGATTCTTGCATTCTCTCAGCTGCGGACACTTCATGGCGATGATTTTTGGCGATTACGTTGCCGGCTTCCTTGGTCTCGCCAGGGACGGAAGTGGCTGGAGCATGAATCCATTCGACGTACGTTTCTCTGCAACTTCAAATGTAATAGATTCAATACTGACGATCTCTCCGTGTTACAGCCCATTAAGACGGAGGACGGTGATTTCCTCGGGCGCGGGGAGGGCAATCACGTTTCCGTGGAATTCAACTTATTGTATCGTGTACGTTCACTTCGTGGGCGAGATACTCTCATCATAATGATCTGATATCTGCATTACAGTGGCACGCAGTCACCGCCCAGAAAGACATCACATGGACAGAAAACCTGTTTAGCAAGGTTTTCGGGACCTCGAAGCCGTTTGAGGAGCTCACGATGGCGGACTTTGGACCTGGTGTCGTCAAAGCGTGGACCGAGCTGGTTGACCCCAACCCGAAGACGAGAATATTTGGCGGGTACGTTTGTCTGCATCCACCACATTCAAGGACGAGCTAATGGCCATGTCGCCTTCTAGCCTTAAACGTGGTCCCGACGGTGCGTTCAGCGATGACGACATCGCCCGTGTTCTCCAAGATGCCACAGACAGCCCTGCAGCCTCATACCGCGCCCAGGGTACTCCCTCCATTCTCAAAATTGTCGAGGTCATGAGCATTCTCCAAGCACGTTCTTGGGGCGTATGCACGATGAACGAGTTCCGAGCCTACCTTGGTTTGAAGAAATTCGAGAAATTCGAGGATTGGTCGTCCAACCCCGAGGTCGCCGCCGCGGCGCGTCAATTGTACGGCCACATCGACAATCTTGAGTTGTATCCCGGGTTGCAGGCGGAGGACTGTATGCCTCTGGGACCTGGATCCGGTATTTGCTGTGGCTACACTATGACGCGAGCTATTCTTGGAGATGCTGTCGCGCTCGTGCGCGGTGATAGATTCTACACCACTGATTATACTCGTGAGTAGTTAAACTTTACTTGATTGTTTTCTCAATATCGTTACTAACATGTGTTTTCCTTAGCGGCGAACCTTACTAGCTGGGGCTTCCAGGATTGTTCAAGAGATCCAAACAACGGCTCCTTCGGCTCTGCCCTTCCCAGGCTATTGCTTCGCCACTTGCCCCGGCATTATCCCGCTGACAATGTTTACTCGTTGTTCCCATTCTTCACGCCCGAGGTGAACAAGAAGAACATGAAGAATCTTCAACTTGAAAAGTTGTACACCTACGACAGACCGAAACCCACGCCGTCATCGAAGGTCGTCGAGACTGCTGCAGGAGTTGATTTCGTTCTCGCTGACAGCTCCAAGTTCAAGCTGATCACTGGTGCATTGACCCTCGGGGAGTGAGTAGTGGTCATGAGAACGAACCCTATCTTAAGACTGATGTGGTTTCATTCAATCAGGGATAGCAAAGCTAGAAGCTTAGTTCGAGAGACCTTACTTTCCACGCCTGTCAAGGAAGATTCCCTTCGGGACTTCCAGAGATGGGCCGACGAGTTAATTGAGGAGAAGTCGTATCAATTCAACGGCATACCCGGTACCCGAGTGGACATTGTTCAGAACGTTATCAATTTGGTCGCTATCCGCTGGGTCTCCAACTATCTGGTGAGTCTTATTCGTCGGATATGCCATGTCACGTCCCTCGTGCTCAATGTTAACTTTCTATTTTCCGCCAGACTGGTCTTCCATTGAAGACAAAGGATACTCCACGCAATCCTTTCACGCCTCAAGAAATCTACGACAAGTTGTCAGTGCTGTTTGCTGATACTTACACAGTCGAAAAGCCCGAAGGCGGCTTCAAGAGACACCAAACGGCGCAGAACATCGTTTACGAGCTGCGTACTTTGATTGATGAGAAGGCTAAGGACACCCCTCGCTTCGGATCTTTGGTGAGTTCTCTAAGCAGGTTTTGTTGTTCAAGAATCGTTTCCTGATTCAACCTACAGCGACGTGTGTCCGCGTTTGTTTCCGACTTAGTCTTCAATGACGGAAACAAGACGTACTACACCAAGGTCATATCGGCACTTAACCGTGGCATTTCCTCGAAAGACGTCGCCCCTACTTTACTGCGTGTAGCCATTGATGTTGCCTTGCCACTCGCCAAGGTGGTTGCACAAGTAGTGGACTTTTATCTCGACGGTGCCAGGCAAACAGAGCGTGCTGAGATTGTCAGCCTCACGAACAAGCCGAGTCATGATCCCGAAGCCAAGAAACTTCTGCTTGGCTATGTATTGGAGGCACAGAGTAAGCTTCTCCTGCGGTTGTATCTTATGCACTTGCTCATCCTTGCTCAGGATTACGCCCTGCGGTGCCTTTCATATTACGCAAGGCTGATACATCAAGCTCCATACCCGTTACGAAAGACGAGCCTGATATCTCTGTGGCAGCCGACGATATCGTCTTCGTGAGTCTCGAGAAGGCTGGCCAAGACGTGAGTAAAATTAAGCTGTTGCTTTGCGTGGGGAGGTTCTGACATTCACTTGCAGCCCGTCGCTATTGCTGATCCTTCCACCATCAATCCCCGACGCGAGCCTTCCAAGTTCTACTTGCAAGCATCCGGCTTCAGCGATGAACTCGGAAAGTGGGCTCTCGAGGAGATTGCACCACAATTATTGCGCTCAATCTTCAAGAAAAGGAACTTGCGACGTGCGCCGGGTGTTGCAGGACGGTTGGCTGGGGCCTCCATCGACAAGCAGGGAACCAGTACGCCCTTCTATCTTGATAGCAGAGGCTTGGTTTCTTCGTGGCCAGGGTCTTTGACCGTTGTTGTAAGTCCAATTCGAACTCCTAAAAAGAAACGCATTAGACTGACTTTGTGTCCAACACAGTATGATTCGTGAAATGTAGCTGGCATCTCGTTCAATCTTGTTGAATCTCATATCTTTATTCCATCATATCTTGTTGTCGATATCTTACTGCTGTATCCTTGTTTTCGTAGTTTAATGAATAAATTTGCATGCTCCTTGATACCCACATGGATTACAAGGCCACCACGAGTCTAGGGTAATATAACACAGTACAGCGCGGAAAGGACTTGAGCTACCGGCCATGAAAATTCAAAGATGGGTCAGACTCTAAAGCGGACCGTCAGTCAGGCCTAGTGAGGCCTGAGCTCGAGCCAATAGATGCATATGTGCCTCCGCCTTTTCACCAGGTACGCCTGTATGCGTTTTGATGGCGAGTGGTCAGCAATGTTCTGCCAGTGACATACTCATCTATATTGCACTACTAGTATTCGTAGGGAGAAACCAAACACAGTGTGTCTATGTGAAAGTGGGATACTGTCTGCGTGTGGTTATAGAATAGAGTACATGAATGCTATACATAAGTCGGCGTAACAAATAGCTGAAATAGTTGGTATGACTTCAGGTGTAGTCGTGTGATGTAACATCCAAACATCTCATTACCAGGCGATACCTTCATCCGTGTAGCCGCGGTGGACGGTGAAAAGGTAGGGTTGTAAGGACTGTGTCGACTCAAACATGCGCCTCCCTATACAGGCAGAACATGAGGTCTTCTAGGTTTTCCCATATCGTTCCTGTTCAGTGAATTAGCACCAGAATACTAAGTTATGTGAGGAAAACAGATTATACCTATAGGCTCTAATGTAAGAGGATCTATCCGAATCCAACCCGCTGATCCATTGGCTCTGGGGATTTCTGGAAAAGCCGAATCGGGCATGGAGTACGGCTCAGATTTTCCACATATGAGGGTGCATATTGCATTGGTATTGTCAAGAAGATTAGTCATGGCCAAAGGATAAGATTTCATCCAGCTTTGGAGTTGCTCATAGTCCGCAAAGTTAAAGGAGATAAGACTCAGCGGGCATTGGCTCGTGAGTAATGTAACCAGGCCATCTAGGTTCATGCAAACTTGTTCACCGACAAGATGAAACGCTACACGACAAGCAACCAAGTGCGAAGTGAATGGCGCTGCGTTACGCGCCTCAGTATCGAGTACGAACGTGAGGCTCGGGTAGTCGACGGGATCTCCTGGAGAAAACGGTCTATTCCAGACCAGACCCGATTGCCATGGAGAAGGTGAGTCCCCAGCCTGTCCGGACAGAGCCAAGGACACCGTTGTAAGCTTGTCCAACACTGGATCCTTGTCTAACCAATCGATACAGTGAGTAAAGGGAGTGCACAGCACGAGAACCATTTTGTGGGGTTACGAGCGGCACCGTCTGTAAAGTACGCGGAAAGCGAAGCTAAACTCAGAACCTCGAACGATAGCGAGAGAACTAATAAATTGACGTATACGGACCTGTAAAGTACGCGGAAAGCGAAGCTAAACTACGTTACATGAGTCCTATTGTATACAAGCATGAAAGAGTATAAAACGGCGTACCTCAGAACCTCGAACGATAGCGAGAGAACTGAGGTCGTCGACACGACGCGCGGCGCTCGATGTGCGACGCGCTTAGGTAAGCAAAACTGTATAGGAACGCCACAAAGACGATTGCCTGAATAAGAAAGGAAGCGCTCACGCGCAAAACGAAATAATAATGTCCATGCCCGATGAACGTCGAGAAATCGAATTACAACACGCCCACTCAGCGGGTGTGGACTTACAACTGCCCCAGACCCAACAAGAAGCGATGGTGCTTCACCCGTGCGAGAGCCTTGGTCATTACGTCGGCAACTTGATCTCCGGTCGGTACGTATTCCGGGATGATCTTGCCTTCGTCGTAGACGTCCCGAGTGAAATGATAACGCACTGCAATGTGCTTGGTGCGCTCGTGGTGCTCAGGATTCTTGATGAGTGCAATAGCGGACTGATTGTCGATGAGGAGAGGGACAGCGTAGTTGGGAGTAAGGCGGCCAATTTCGATAAGGAAAGAACGTAACCATATGGCCTCTTTAGCAGCATGAGCGGCAGCCATATACTCAGCCTCAGTGCTCGAGAGAGCGGCTGATTGCTGCTTCTTGGAAGACCAACTAATCGCATGGAAGCCGGCGAGGTGCCGGAAACACTCAAATGGAGAGAACGGGAACAAGCACTGATAGATAGCTTCGTCGGGACCTCAGTAAAGGACTGATACATGTAAATAATAGTAAAATAAGCGTACCTTCGTCGGGACCTCAGTAAAGGACTGAGGAGACCAACGAAGGAGGCGCGCGGTGAAACGGACTATTTCCCAAATAGGAATACGAACACGTGGTAACCCTACGGTGGGGTTACACTCTCCCAACCTCTAAAGAAACCTCTCACTCTGTCGGGCACGGAAAACCATGCAGGACCGCCCAGCGGTGCCTTCGAATCGAGCGCACTAGGCGCAGGGTCACAAGGTGACGCCTCCGAACCGAGCACACCAGGTGCGGGGTCATTGGACGCCCAACGGTCGCGCCACGCACATGGGGCAGGGACGGCTTGCGTCGCCACAGGGTGAGGTGCGGCTTGTAGCACCTCCGTTGCCAGAGTATGGGCAACCGTGGACTTACCTGCTGCCTCCGCAGCCTCTCGTTCAGCCTTGTCCTTTGCCTGATCCCGTGCGTAACGCTCGGGATCGTTTACCTTTAACCAGTCATCAAACACCTCCAGATCTTCTACCTCTGACGCCGCTAGCCACGAGTCAGACTCTTGTCCGTAACCTTGCCAGCGTACGAGGTAGCGAGCGCCCCTCCCCCACTTCTTCTTCTCAAGGACTTTCTCCACCGACCACTCCTTCTGGCCGTCGGCATTGACAATAGGCCCTGGCCGAGGATGTTCGCGCGAGGGAAACAAATCGCCGTTGTTGCGGCGGTAGGGTTTGAGTAACGAGACGTGGAAGGTGGGGAAAATCTTGAGTGATGCGGGGAGTTTTAAGGTGTAGGCGGAGGCTTCGGGGTGTGCGCGAATGATTTTGTACGGTCCATCGTAGCGGACCATGAACTTCGCCACCCGCTTGTCACCTCGTTGTAAATACTCGCGTCGGCGATGCATGGTTGACAGCAATACTTCGTCTCCCACCGCCAAGGGAGGGTCCGCAGTGCGGTGTTCATCGGCGTGCAGAGCCTGTTCCAGCTTTGCCAGCGTTAAGTCGTCCTGCGCCTCCAGCATGTCCTTGTCAATTCGATGGATGACATCGCGCGCAAGGGCAGCTTCCTTGGGGAATTCCTTAGCGACGGTCTTGACCGCGGCATCGAACAGCGGCGGTACGAGGCGAGGGCGACGACCCTGCAGGAGCTGGAAGGGGGCAAACCCAGTACTTGCATTAACAGTGTTCATAATCGAGAAACGTACCGCAGGTAGGGCCTTCGCCCACCCTTTCTGGTTTCTTTCGACATGGTAGCGCAGCGATTGAATCACCGTTTTGTTCGTACGCTCGCTGGCACCATCGGACTCGGGATGGTAGGACGTCGACATCTTCAACTTCACACCCGTGAGACGGTGCAGTGCTGTCCAAAATTTCGACGTCCATAACTTGTCGCGGTCGGAAACGATCTCTAAAGGGAGACCGTTCTCACAGTACCAATGCTGGAAGAAGAGTTCAGCGGCATTTTCTGCGGTGAGAGACTTGGAGCAGGGGATGAGACGAATGTCTGAGTTGAGGCGGCACGTTACCGTCATGAGGTAATCGTAACCGTCATCGAGGGGAAGCGGGCCAACGAAATCGATAGCCACACTGTCACCGCGCTCAGCGGGCACGGAGAGGGGGTGTAGGGGACCGGGGGGCTTTGCAGTACGGGTCTTGTTGCGTTGGCACTCATCGCAAGATGGGATGTACATCGTCTCGAGTTCGGTACGCATGCGTGGCCAATAGTAAGTGGCACGCAGCGTCTCGTAGCCCTTCTCGAAACCAAAATGGCCGAGGGAATCGTGTGCGAGGCGGAACAACGCCTCGCGGATTTCTGTGATGCGGGGCACAATCAAACGGTCATGCAAGTAAAGGAGACCATTCACCGTTTTCACCGAGATGGGCGGGTTTTCGAGTAGCTTTTTGCACCAAGGGTCGGACTTGTAACCATCTCGGACCTCACGAGCCACGACGGGTCCGCAGCGATACGAACGGAGGTAGAGGCAACAGTAGGCAAGTCAGCAAGGAATTTAGGAGGTAGACGAGATAGCGCATCTGCAGCTGTGTTGTCTTCTCCCGGGATATAAATGATAGTATGATCATATTGGCCCAGAAACTCTTGCCATCGGGCTTGTCGACGCGAGAGATTCTGCTGAGTAGTAAAGTTTTGAAGGGTTTTATGATCGGTATAAATAGTAAATGGCACACCCAATAGATCGAGGCGCCATTTCTTGAGAGCGCGAACAATCGCCAGGAGTTCCTTCTCGTGCACGGGGTAATTGAGCTCTGCAGAGGACATCTGCATCGAGTCATATGCCACGGGACGTGCCGTCTCGCGAGTCGGTCCGTACAACAAGATCGCACCAGTTGCCCAGTCACTGGCGTCGGTGCATACGAAAATCTTGTTGTCCCCCATGTTGTTATGGTCGATAACCGTGAGACATTCACGCGACGTAATGAGTCGCTTGACGGCATCGAAGGCCGTCTGGTGCGCCTCCGTCCAGCCTGGCCAGGACTTCTCTGCGTCCTTGGTGGTCAAGGGAGTGAGAATGGCAGTATACTCAGATAAACGAGGTAAAAACTTATCCATGTAACGTACGAGCCCAAGAAATGAGCGTACGTCACTGGCGGAGGAAGGTGTGGGCCATTCCATCACTTTATCGCATTTCTTCGGGTCTGCCTCGATACCCCTTGCGGATATGTGGTGACCCAAAAAATCGATGTCTAAAGCGAAGAGGTGAGTCTTTTTGGGTGAAGCGTATAAGGAATGAGCACGTAGCGCGTCCAGTACTGCGCAAACGTTTGCGCGGTGCTCCTCCAAGGTCTGGGACCAGATGACAATGTCATCGATGTACACGTGGCAGATTTTCCCAATGAGGGGGCGTAAGGCGTTTACCATACGACGCTGATGTGTTGCAGGAGCATTCCTGCACCCTTGGGGCATAACCAGCCATTCGTACAGACCAAACGGGGTGGTTACCGCTGTGTATTGAACGTCGTCGGGATGCACCCGCGTCTGAAAGAAAGAGTTTGTCATGTCCATTTTACCAAAAATCTTACCCTTCCCGCAGTCGCTTAGAATCTCGTCGACGGTGGGTAAAGGGTGTCGGTCCGGCACGGTGTTGTCGTTTAGCAGCCGATAATCGTTGACCCACCGCGGGGCGGCCGTGGGGTCGCTTTTTGGAATGAGAAAACAGGGTGAGGCATAGGGTGAAGAGCTGGGCCGCATCCGGCCACTCGCCAGATGATCGTCGAGAAGCGCTTTCCAAGCTTCCCTGTACTTCTTCGGACAGTCGTAGGATCGGGAGGAGGGTCGTTGCAGTCGGCCTGGCGATGGCCGGCGAAGAACTTGCGGCATTTGAAACAGCCTCCGTATTTGCTCAATAAGGTACGTTCGGCCTGAGTGAGAACGGGAGGAAACTCGCGATCACGAGTGAAACGTTTGTTGGAGGAAGAGGCAGGTGCAGAGGAAGAAGACGAGGAGGTAGTGCGAGTGTTGGCCAGTCTCGATAGACGAAGGATCTCATTCATGTTGGACAGACGTTCATTATCGAGGATCGACAACTTGTCCTTCCATTCCTTGTACGAGACGATCTTCGCCACGTCAGCGGTCTCGGCCAGCTGGGCCAACCTGTCGCACATAACGGATTCGATGTGTGCGCGCAGATTAGTGTCGTCCTTGTGTGATGTTGTACCAAATAGAGTTGCATTAAGTGTTTCGACCTTCACCACCCAGTCTTTGAAGGCGTCAGTCTGCGCCTGTCGAGTACGAGCGAGGAGGTTACGAGTCTTCATCTCCCAGTTGGGAGGTAGCCAACGATCGCGGAACTCGACGGTGAAGTCGTCCCAAGACAGCCCCTTGAGGCGGTCCTTATCGGCTTGGTACCAGTTACGCATCAGGAGGTGTTGAATCCCCGTCATTGCGAGAATAATTTTCTTCTTATCGTCTTTCTTCTCGAGCTCCTTGATTTCGAAACAATCCTCGCACATATTCTTCCATAATAAGAAGACCTCGATCGTGAGCTCACCCGCCGAGAGGACAGGGATCTTGCTCGGACCTGAGGAGGTGACGTCGGCAATGTTGTTGTCGTTAGGCATGGTGTGAGATCGTGCAGGAGGTTCGTCGTCTGAATCTGAGTCCGAGAAGGAAATGGGTTTGGACTTGACTATATGCGGTGTATTGCAAGTGCGAGAAGTGTCAGGTGTGGGGTCGGGTGAGAGAGGACTGGTTACAGGTGGGGATTGAACTGGTGGAGGTGATGGAGAAACTGGTGGGACAGATGAATGCGACGAATGTGGTGGCGAGTGTGGAGACTCGGGGAGGGGAGATAGAGAGGAGAGCGAAGATAGCTCGCCTTCTCCCAGTAGTTCGGCTAGCTGGTCGACTTCAAGCGATAGAACGACCGCCTGTTGTCTCCTGTGCTGGATCTGCCTAGCCGTCTGCCTTGTGAGAACTCTCCCTAATTCCTCAGCCTCCTGTTGCAGGTCCTGAGAGACCTGCGCGGGTGGTATGTTGCCTTTCGAACGTCGGCGCTTACGCGCTGTAACGCCATTACTTCGTAATGTGTTGGTTACATGTGCAAACTCACTACTGAGACTCAGCAGACCCAACCGGACTCCTAGACCCCACCAGTAACCTAGGTCACGATGAGGCTGTGCAAAGCTATGCATGGATATGTGAAGCTATGCGCAGGCTACGATGTGGCTGTGCGCTACCTATGAGTCATTCTGCATCCCCGGCAACCAAATGAGTCAGCATACGTGAGGCTATGCACTGTGGCTATGCTGCAGAACATTCCGGAACACATTGCACAGCAAACCTATGTCATCCCCACCTTGTTACGTGTTTCATATCGGCAACGCACAGCGTTGTCACGGCCATTGTAGATACAGATCCCTGAGGCTATGCTAGTAGATACATGACTTCCTGTACATATAAATAGAGGGGCCTTCCTGCCCCAGAATCCAAGCAACTTCAGAGGAAGCATTTAGAACCCACCGAGTCAGTTAGTAGGAACGTTCAGTCGTACGTTTACGTCTATAGCTTAGGTGTAACTCCACGAGCGGGTTAGCCTTTCAGAACTCCTTGGTTGCTTGATAGCTATCACGTAAGTAGACACTCATCAGGCGCACAGAGCTGCGAAGGGAGCTGTCTATTACGCTGCTAGTATCAAGTACTCGTGAGGATTCAGCCGTAGTCGTTCATCGTATCAGGTATCGTATCGTATTAGTCTGATCCAGGGTATTGTTTGTTTCTTCCCTCTACTCTCTCACTCTACTCTCAACTCTAAACCCACCTTCTCATAGTCTATAGTTCCTGTCTAAAGGTCTTTCACTCCCCAACACGAACGACCGGGATAGATCGACCTAACGTCTGGTCCATCGACTCTCGGCAGAAGAGATTAGGCTTGCGTATCGTAGACATCACTCCGACCTTCGTGTTCACCAGTCCCAGAGCTACTCATCGCTAGGCGTAGTGCTAGACACACCCACTTCGATTCCCCCTTCCGTTTCCCATCCAACTCTACACCACATATCTATTTGCTCTGCCTGGTACCATAACACTTACCGCGTCTCAGTCGTCTTACGTATCCCAGGCCGCTGCACTTGCAATCTCATTTTCTGATCTCGACATCTGGAGCCCACCGCGAGGGGGGGGAAGATTAAAGTTAAGGAAATCATAGACTCGGCTTGTGTATGAGCAGTGACACATCACTCTCCATATCAAGTCCACCATCAACAATCTCAACACCAACTACTCCGACATCTAGGTCATCGTTGCCCACCATGGCAGCGATACCACCTCTATCAGTAACGGATATGCCTTTCCTAGGAATGAAGGGAGCACCCAAGAAGTTCAAAGGAAAGTCAGCCGAAGTTGATATTTTTCTCCGACACTATGAGCGAATGATCCCAAAGTACAACCTGACTACCGATAAGGAAAAGGTTGAGAATATTACGCAGTACTGCTCTAAAGCTGTGCGCCAGTTTATGGAAGGACTTACTAGTTATCGAACTCCAAACTGGACTCAGTTTGCTAAAGACCTGCGAAAGTTCTACGAAGCAGACAAGGACTCACGCCGATACAAGGTGCGAGACTTGGAAAGCTTTGTGATCACTAGCCGAGCGAAGGAACCCTTTGCCAATCAAGCAGCATGGATGAAGTATAACCGTGAGTTTATTCGTATATCAGGATGGCTCGAGGCTAAAGGCAAGATCGACAAAGAGGAGCGAGCGATTTATTTCTGGAAAGGAATTCCTCGTCGCTTCCGAGATCGTATTGAGCTTCGCCTTATGAGTTCCAAGCCTAATCACGATTTAGACACACCCTTCGACATTGTTGATGTGGCCAAAGCAGCAGAAACATTACTCAAGCGAGATCGCTTTGATAATGATAGGTTACCCTCTGATTCTGAAGACAGCGAATCTGAAACGTCTGAATCATCATCTGATTCCGAAAGCAAAAGCAGTGATGACCAGAAAGTTAAAGTTACTGTTAAGAAAAAGCCCAGAAAGTCCCACTTTAAGGAAAAGGAAAAGCCAGTTCGTAAGACTCGCTTTCGCCTTCCAAAGAAAGCGCAATCTGTAAGCTCATCAGAATCTGAAAGTGACAGCGAATCGCACAAGTCAAAATCAGGATCTAATTCACCAGCAAAGGGCAGTAAAACCCCAAGCGAGGATGACTTCGAGCATCTAATCTCTAGACTTAGCAAGATGAGCATCCAAGATCCCGAGTATGCCACTGTGTACTTCAAAGCCTATCGTATCGATCCGATCATCAAAGAGCTAGTACCAACACCCAGCGAGCAGCGTCGTATATCACCCACGACTTCTGCCTCAGCACCACGCGAACGTCAGAGCTTTGAACGCGAACCTCCGCCACATATGTCAGGTGGATTCTCCACTCAGAACTGTTTCGGTTGCGGAAAGCAAGGCCATTCAATGAGATTCTGTCCCGACCTTAGAGACTTAGCCAACAAAGGAGTCATTCGTTATGGAGCTAACAACCAATGGGTTATGAGCAATGGCTCTTCCATTCGTCGTAACTACCTTGGCGAACCTTTGACCGAAGCTATAGAACGGCTACAGAACTCTAGTAATCTCATAACCATTGATGACCAGCCTGCCGAAGCCGACCTGACAGATGATGAGGTTTACGCCATTCAGCATGACCAGAACCCCTACGCCTTCTTCAAAGGAGATATCGAATATGAGGACCCAGACATGGCTGCATACCCAGTAGAGTCATCCGACATGCGCATGAAAGCTAAGCGAGATAGGTTTCAAGGAGTAGTTCCTCCACCTCTCCGCAAAGATTCAGGCGCTCGGTTTAAGGATAAGCAGAATCCGAACAAGGAAAATGTGGATCCTAGGCCTAAGCCTACACCAAAGCCAGTTCCAGTTCCAGTCCCAGTTCGCTCCCATGAGGAGGATGTAAGAATGTTCGACCCAGATAACGATAGCGATATCGAGGAGGATATTCCGCTCTCTCGTAAGAACGCCCAACGAAAGCCGCCACCGGGTATTCGGCACGACCAGTTCAAGCCGAAGCCAGCGCCTAATCCTGCACCACGTGATGAACCAGTCAAGCGTCAGCCTCGTCAGTCGGAGATTCAAAGCCACGTCAACCCCAACACCGTTCTCGACAAGATGCTCAGTGCCCCTGTCAGCCTTCAAGTCGGTGAACTCATGGCTGTATCTCGCGAGATGACCCAACGTATGCAGGATGTTCTGAGACTCAAGCAAGCAAAGGCACCAGCTGACACGAAACTAGCTACCGCCACCGAGTATCAGGAGGACGAACCCACCACGGTCGCCGCTTTCATGCCAAAAACCCGAAGCCAGCTCATTCGCCTCACACTACACTGCAACGGAATTCCGATAGAGACCATTATCGATACCGGTTCCATGCTTAACATATGCAGCAAAAAGACTTGGCTCAACTGTATCAAGCAGCCAGTCGACGTCACCCGCTCAATAGTCATGAACGATGCCAACGGAGGCGAAGGAACTCTATCAGGATTCCTAGCCGAAGTCCCGTTACGCTGTGGAGACGTTTTAACCTTTGCAAATATGTACATCGGCGAACACGCACCATTCGACTTGCTTCTCGGAAGACCATGGCAAAGAGGAAACTTCATTACGATAGACGAGCGACGAGAAGGAACCTTCCTGGTGTTCAAGGATCAAGACTTGAATAGCCAGTGGGAAATGCTAGTTGCAGGAGAAACACGACCACCTCCCGACGTATATGATGAGTACTATTCACGCCAGAGGCAGAAAATTCAGAAGGTCCGCATCAGCGAAGCCTACTTATCTATGCACTCAGAAGACTCAGCACATGCTCGGATTGAGGAGGTCGAGGAAGATGAAGACCCTGCAACAGCCACCGAACCAACCAAGACGTTACCACAGGATCCCGCTGACATCAAGCAGAAATGCAGAGCAGAAGTTCTAGAGTCCACGTTATTAGCCCTTGACGTTCCAGAAGGATTAGTCGAACAAGAACTCGACAACTTCATGCTCAGCCCAGTCAGCCGATCTAGCCGTAACACTCAGAAGACCAACTCCGAAGAGCCCGCCAAAGTACTTGTCACACAGTCACAAAGTCAAGAATTATCGGAAACATTCGAATTCATGACTATGGACGACACTGAGGCGCCGAGTACATCCACTGTCATAGTATCAGAAGCACAGTCCCCACAAACTCCCGCAGACCAGCCACCATCTCCCGAAATCAAGCTATCTACTGCAGATGAAGAGAGACTGGTAAGCATCATAGAAAAGGAACTGAACTGTGGAGGACTCACCTTCAAACAATGGATGCAAAACGCCCAGAAGTACTTGCGTGAGCTTTTTGAAGCCGATATGCGCGCCGTCAACGAAGCATGGGATGTCTACGACGGACCAGAAAGTCAGTTTCTCACTAGACAAAACGACGAGAGAATGGCTTACTTACGATCCGAACACCGTTGGGACATCCTCAATCAAGACCGCCGTGTACTCGGACATTGGATGAGAGAGGTATCAAATTGGAGCTACGAACGCAAACGACCAAGTGTTAGCCAGGCAAACGGAGAAGCGAGCCACGAAAATCACTTACCGAAGCCATATAAACCCGACTTATCACTTGTCTTGATGGGGCAAACCCCGTCGTCGCAGTTCGAAGCCGCCATCACCGAGGTCTTATCCGAATTTCCTAAAAAGGCAGTCAGCAACGCACTACACCCAGGCTGCTGCGGAACCACTCACACGTTCACACCCTGCAGCGCCCGCGTCGGTCCAACGGAAACCTCCAGTAGCCGAAAACCGAACATGTTGACATCTCACAAATCACGGTCCGGGAAATACAGGCATCAAGAGCCCCTACTGCAGCAGTCAGCAAGCAATTCTAGCCTAAAAAGGGAAAGCCTCGCACCTCCGCCAATTCCGACCCTTCAAAGAAACCGACCCTGGAATGATAGTCACCTAGAAGGGGAAAGTCAGTCCACGGCCCGCACTCAGACAAGAGATAAGGTCACTTACCCTAAACCCAGGTTACCTCGAAACAACCGAATTAAGCCCCTGACCGCAAAAGGCAATCACGCACCGCCTGGCCAAGCCACGGCAGCACGCCTTGCACGGTCCAGAAAGGCAAATCAGCAGCTACCAGGGCAAAGGGAATTAGAAAACGTACCTGAACGACAGACACACGACTGCAGCTATCCTCAGAAAGGATACATTGTAGACGCACGCACGTTCGCCTTATCGCACACCGCACCCATTTCCCAAAAAGGCAGTCGTCGTAAGCGACTACCCCGACAACGCCAGAGAACCTCGCGACGAACCTGCTTTGCCTGCGGGAGTCCAGGCCACATGATGTCGAAATGTAAAGAGCTTGAGAAACGTGAGCAACAAGGCGAATTCCGCCGAACAGGACTTAACGTTGCACTACCGACCGGACGCGTTTTGCGGAAGCAAAACTGTGGCCCGCCCCTATTGACGCAGCTTGACCTGTTACGGAGGCAAAACGAGGGTGAAGGGGAAAGGGATGTCGGTCCTCCGAGTAGTCTAGACACGTTACCTAGCACAAAGGAAGCGAATGTCAGTATCTCTAATAAACCAGAGACTCACCGAGCATCCAAGTTTCTCGCCCCTCTCGAACCTACGCCCCCAGACCCTGTGATCTATCGTTCAGTCGCCGTCGCCACGTCTCCACCGTCTACGCCGCTCGCTACGCCCATCGCCCCGCCCTCTGAACGCGTTCGCGCTGTCATTCGGCACAACATGAATGCGCCGTTCGCCGTTTGCATTCCTCCCGAGCCCGAGCAGAGCGTCGCCTATGTTATATTCAGGTGTATGTTAACTCCTGCACAGGCAGCGAATGTTCTCGAGGGATTGGCTTACCGTGGTGTGATTCATCTCGCCTCAAATCCTTTCCCCACTGTTGAAGAAGCCCGCCGCCGTATGTTTGGATTCGATATGTATAGAACGTCGCACCCAGTCGTGGGCGACTTCATCATCCTAGCAGGCGAACGGAACTTTAGTATTCAGCCCTTCGAACTTCAAGTAAACAGGAACTTACGAGCGATAGAGGGACTGAGGAACAGTCAGGGACACTACCTCGGTGCACCCGCCGGTGACACTACCCGCTGTGCCCACTCCCCCATCCTCGTCCTCGACCGCCTCATCGTCCTAGGCAGCCCCAACGCTCCTCCTCGAGGTACTCACCCGGTCGATTGGTCGCCCGTTGAGTTCATTGGCCACCGGTATGTCGATACGCACCTAACCTATTTGCGGCCCGTTGACTCGTTGTCTTGCAGTGATCGCGTCGGCCTCCTGATTGGCCCGGCCAGTCCTGTCAGCGACAGCGGAGAGACAGACGGTGGAGACGAGAACAGCGTAGGCGAGAAGGGACACAGCGAGGAAGGGGAAAGCGACGACCTCAAGCATCTGCGAGAGGTCATCAAAGGTAAGAGTCCCATCAGCGCGCACAGCCACGCGACTCACCGGAGATCCCCAGAGCAAGAGCGTCTCACGGATGCCCGCGCCGAGGCTGAGCTCAGAGATTTCTTTGGCTCAGACTCGGAGATCGGGAGCATCTCAAGCCCGGATACCGACGAGATTACCTCGTCGATCCCAGCGCCCGGCTCCGGCAACCTCCAGCCCACGCAACCTCCGGCCACGTGGACGCCACCTGCCTCGTGGTCACTGCCAGTTCCCTCGTCATCGTCGTCCATTCCCTCTTCGTCACTGCCTACGCCTCCTTCATCGCCGACTACTGGTCCCTCCCTCCTTTCCCTTTTATACTCAGCCGCCCCCACTGTCCTCGATGTAGCTGACCGCCCCCACCTCGACTACGAGATCCCGCGCCTTCAGCAGGAGGATCTCGCCAGGCGCATCGTGCAAGAGACCAACGACCGGTACGTGCACAGTCCACCTGGCTGTGTACCTATCTCTCATGACACCTCCCTCAGCCTCCTGCTCGACGCCTTACGAGCCCAGGTCGCCGTCAACACGCGCAACCGTCTGCTCACCGCAGGCGACGTCCCCGTCAAGCCTATCGAGGACGGAGTCCGCCAGCTCACGCTTCACTCAGACCCCAACGCGTCCCGCAACGGAGAAGACACTGCCGCCACAGTCTCCAGCTCCTCCAGCGACGACAACGACGCCCCAGATGCCCCCGCTGACCCCGTCATGATCATGCATGGGTACGCCATCGAGGCTGCCCTGCGTGATGCTCCTGTATTCGCTCGCGCACGCCTGCCAGGCATGCCTCAAGATCGAGCCTTCCTTATGGACGCGCAGGTACTGGCCGGCGTCGAACACCTCACGCTTAACGACACCACCATTGAGGAGACCGTCGACATCGAGTTAGAGGAGGAGGATACGAGTAGCGAGGAAGACAGTTCGAGCGACGAGAGTATCGAGATAGACCCTTACGAAGGTGCGTCGGTCATCGACTCGATCGACTGCTTTCTCGCTGAGCCCGACGCCGCAGGCATCCTCCACCCTCCCGCCTGGATGGACCATGACTCTGTCATGGCCTCGCCCACATCACCTCTTTGCCCCACTCCCGGCTCCTGCACCTACGACGAGAAGATCGCAGTCCTCTCACGACCTCCCTTGCTCCCTGGCGAAGCCACAGCGGAAGACCCCCCATCCCCATACGACGAGGGATACACCAGTCGCCCCTGGGTTACCCCTCCACGCATCTGTCCACCTTCCCGCTGCACCCACACCGCTCACCACGTCATCAGCACCCTCATCGCCTTCAAGGATGTCATCAACGCCCAAGAGTTTCAAGAGGACGACCGCACCCGTCGTCGCCGCCGTTTTTCAGCACCGAACTCCGAGATCGCAGCCATGTACGCCACGGACGGCAACGACTCAGACGGACTGGTCGTTCACTGGCTCGCACGCCGCGCTCTCGTCAGACGTCTCAGGCCCATCATTGAGCTCGCGCAAGACCTCGGGCTCGAACGATTCCTACGCACCTTCCGCAATCTCGATCCCGAGGACCACGCCGAACTTCAACTCGCTCTTACTGCCCTGTTTTTCCCCAAGCAGGAGTTCGACGGTAATCCCTACCTGGACCCCGTTGAAGAAATCGAAGCCCTGCAGGCCCGAGTCTTTTTCGCTATCAGCAACCAATACCATGGTTACGTCGCGGAGACCTTGGACAACGCCCTGGCCTATCGAGCGTCGACACCGGACAACGATACCATTCAAGGCTACCGAAGGCGTGGGATATTCGGAGGACACTGGTCGGTACCAACGTTTCCCCAAGACTTTCGAGACATTTGTCTCGAAACGTTTCAACGCGCAGAGTAGAGTAAGCAATCAAAATTACTCTATCCGCTATACTGGTCTAACCTCTGTCTTCGCCTTTGTAGTCCGCCCTATCCTTCCCCCATTCCTTTTCATTCCTCTCGTCTTATCCCTTCGAAAACCTACGTCATCGCTTCTCTTCGTCGCCTCTGTCCTTCTGTTTTCTTTCCCTCATTCCCCTTTAAAACCCACGTCATCGCCGACCTCTCCGCCCTCGTCGCCTTTCGCCTCTCAATCTGCATCCGGCCCCGTTTCTTATGTCCGGTCTCCCTGGTTACTGCCTGAAGAAAACCTGCATAAGTACGTAGCCCGCTCGTTCACACATGCACGCTCCTTAACGCGATTTCTCTCAGACTATATATTGGTTTGGTTGTCATCCCTTGCGTGTATGTGTACGATAACCGGTCGACGTTATAGAGTCCCCCTTCCTCCTTCGTCCCCGCTGTGTCCCGCCGCTCTCTACGCACAGCCTCCGGTGGTGGAGTTTTGCTCGGTCTCCACCTCCCGCCTATCCCCTCCTTTCACTCCGCATGTCCCCCGCTTGTCAGAGTATAGTACTTGTATCTGTGTACTTAGTCTATGGCAATACACCGGTGCCCTCGGCCGTGATCCCCGAAACTTATGGTGTGACCGCTGTGACTTTATTAGTAGCAGCCCATACTTAGTAAATTTCGACGTTCGCGCTGATAAGTATAAGTCTATTATTATTAATAAAGACTTTATACTGCCGCTATGCCTGTACACTGGCGCTTTTACCTTAGAATATTTTTCTAAGTGTCAAAACTCGCTATTAGTACAAAACTCGAGCGCTTCGGACTTAGGATTCCTCGCACACTTGATTTTCGCACACTCTCTCGCTACACCACGCGTCTCGTACTTAGGTTTTCAGCACGGCTCTTTCTCATCACCTAAAGAGTGTACTTGTATCTCGTCTCAGGCGCCTTATCAGTATTTTATACTTGTCAAGCAGCCTATACAGTACATTTCCGAGTCGCTTCTCACTTGCTGTTACCTACCATCTCAGTCACTTACGCAGGAGTTGTTAAGCATTTCAAACTTGCCTAATAAGGCAGTTGTAATGTTTTCACCTTCAGCTCAGTACTTTGACGCCCCGAGTGCCGATTTTCAAGCCCATTCTTTTCCGTCACATCACCCTTCATGCTTGCTCACGCCTAATGTTGATTGTCATCCGTCACCTATGTCTAGCCTCCCTCCCGCCCTTTCGGAGTATTTAGACCAAGATGATCAAACATTTCGCTCGTCTTCGCATGCTCACACTCGTTATGATTATGAGGAGGAGTTCGCTTCACCGATTTATTGTAATTACGCTGCGCCCAAGTTCGTTGATGGATTTGATGATGATGAAGCTCCCTTGTACTTTACAACCTCGATGCACGATGCTTTCGCCGATCTCGAAGATGACGAGGTCGTCATCTGTATTGACGGGGAGGAGGTACACTCCGCTTGGAAGTGCAGTGCATCTCGGATTCTTACTACTACGGAGCCACAAACCGCAGACTTGTCTACGCAAAATGCAGATTCGTTCACGCTAGATGCAGATTCTTTTACGCAGAATGCAGATACGTTTACGCAAGACGCAGATTCGTTCACTATGTATAAGCGCGTTGACAGGAAAGTCAAACCAGTACCCGCTGTATTCCCAGAAGATGCACGAGTTATACGTAAATTTCCTGAAGACCCGCTTAACTCTCTGCCGCCGCTGCCGTACCACCCACCTGTGTTTGTCCCAGATCCAGGAGGACGTCTTACTGAGGAACGTTTAGAAGAAATGAACGTCAACCCAGACAACTTTCTCTTACCAGAAGAGGAGAAGTTATTCGTTCATATTCTCAAACTGAATCAGTACAGCTTTGTATTCGAAGACAGCCAACGCGGATCATTCCGTGAAGACTACTTCTCTCCGTACATCATTCCAGTAGTACCTCACGTACCTTGGGCCTTCACCAACATTCCGATACCACCAGGAATCAAAGACAAGGTTGTTGAACTACTGAAGGAGAAGATAGCTGCAGGCGTTTACGAACCAAGCCAGTCATCATACCGCTCACGTTGGTTCTGTGTTCTCAAGAAGAGTGGGAAGTTACGTCTAGTCCATGACTTGCAACCCCTCAACAAAGTCACTATCCGAGACGCAGGTTTACCGCCAAACTTAGACAATTTTGTGGAACCTTTTGCTGGCCGTCAATGTTACTCAGTGTTTGACCTATACTGGGGCTTTGATGCTCGCAAAGTTCACCCCGAAAGTCGTGATATGACCGCTTTCCTGACACCGTTAGGATTGTTACGCATTACATCACTACCAACCGGTTTCACAAATTCACCAGCTGAGTTCCAGGCATGTATGACGTTTATCCTCCAAGATGAGATCCCGCACATCGCAGACATATTCATTGATGACTTGCCTATCAAAGGTCCGTCCTCAACCTACCCTGACGTCAACGGTAATCCCGAAGTTATTCCCCAGAACCCAGGCATACGTCGGTTCATTTGGGAACATGCCAATGATGTTCATCGTATTCTTCATAGAGTAGGACATGCCGGAGGAACTTTCTCACCAGGAAAAATTCAGCTTTGTCAGTCAGAGGTTCTGATTGTTGGACAGAAATGTACCCCAGCAGGACGCTTACCTGATGAGCAGAAAATAGAGAAGATTCTCAAGTGGCCCACACTTAAAACAGTAAAGGACGTACGAGGTTTCCTAGGCTTATGCGGAACCGTCCGAATCTGGATTAAGGACTACTCTCAGCTAGCACGACCTCTCACAGAGCTTGTACGCCATGATGTTGAATTTGAATGGGATGATCGCAGACAACAAGCTTTTGATGCACTCAAAGCTGCTATTACGTCACCACCTGCGTTACGCCCCATTGATTACACATCTGCTCTACCTGTAGTTCTATCAGTCGACTCCAGTTTTATGGCTGTAGGCTTTATTCTCTCTCAGTACGACAACGAGAAGAAGAAGAGGCCAGCACGCTACGGTTCTATCCCCATGAACGAGCGTGAATCACGTTACTCCCAGCCTAAACTCGAACTATATGGTTTATACCGAGCACTCCGCGCATACAGACTCTACCTCATAGGAGTTCAGTCTCTTCAGGTCGAAGTAGATGCCAAGTATATTAAGGGAATGCTCAATGAGCCTGACCTGCAGCCCAATGCTACTATCAATCGTTGGATTCAAGGAATCCTTCTGTTCGATTTTGAGCTCATCCATGTACCTGCGGAACGTCACAAAGGACCTGATGCCTTGTCACGCAGAGAACTAGCAGATGACGAAGAAGTTGAAAGCGAAGATGATGCATGGCTCGATGATATTGCGCTCTATACCCAAAGTCACACCCAGTACTCGCATGATGGTTATGACCATTCTTTCCGCCAAAGTTCATATGTCTTATTGTCACCCAAAGACCAGGTGCTTGCAGATATTTTCAAGTTCCTTACTACTCTTCAATTGCCACCCGCACATGATACTGAGCAAACAAAGCGACAGTTCATGAGGAAAGCCCAGCGTTTCTTCGTAAAAGACGGAGCAATGTTCAGACGCCAAGGCCAAAAGCTGCCAACTAAGGTTATCCTGCGGGCAAACAAAAGGCAACAAATTTTGGAACAACTGCATGAGGAATTAGGACATCGCGGACAATACGCTGTCATGCAAACCTGCAAAGAAAGGTTCTACTGGCCTACTATGTTTGACGACATCAAGCAGCATATCAAATCGTGTCATGAGTGCCAACTATGGACTACTCGTAGAAGTCAGCTTCCATTGATGGTATCGACCCCCACCACTGTCTTTGCCAAGATTCACGTCGATGTTATGTATATGCCCAAGGTTAACAAGTTTGAGTATATTGTTGCCGCACGTGACGACTTAACAGGAGCTGCAGAAGGGCGCGCGTTACGTAACTTGAAAGCCACAACCCTAGCCAAGTTCTTCTTTGAAGAAATCCTCTGCCGATATGGAGCCGTTGGACAAGTCACAACAGACAACGGATCTGAAGTTCAAGGAGCATTTACCGAGCTCATGGACAGATACGGCCTACCCCGCATTACAATTTCTCCATATAACTCAAGAGCCAATGGAGTAGTTGAACGAGGACACTTCACAATTCGCCAAAGCATCCTTAAAGCATGCAAAGGAAGAACTGCAGATTGGCCAGACAAAGTTCACATGGCCTTCTTCGCTGACAAGTGTACTACACGACGCCAAACAGGTTATTCACCTTTCTATCTACTACACGGAACATCACCAGTTCTGCCTATTGATCTGACTGAAGCCTCACTTATGGTTACAGGATTTCATTCCAATATGAGTTCCGAAGACCTACTTGCGCTACGCATCCAGCAGTTCCAGAAACGAGATAAAGACTTAGAAGAAGCCGCTGCTACCCTCCGTAGACATCGCTTCAAGTCCAAGCAACAGTTTGAGTTACGCTACCGAAGGACTCTGTGGACAGATGATCTTGAAGCAGGAACCTTAGTGATCATGCGTAACAGTGCTAAGGACAAGAGTCTAGACAAGAAATACTCACCACGGTATTTAGGCCCTTACGAAGTTGTTCGTCGAACTCGAGGCGGATCCTATGTCTTGAAGGAACTAGATGGAGCCGTTATGAGGCAAGGTGTTGCTGCTCAACGTCTACTGCCCTACCTGTCCAGAGATGATACCCGTTTAGCTCAACTGGCAGAAGACATTGAGGATGAAGATGATATGATTCAGGATGAAGCCTCAGATTCAGAAGAAGAATTGGATGTAGAATTTTATCACTCCAACACTTCTGACTCTGACAGCAACTGAGGACAGTTGCAATTTCAAGTGCCCCGCGGATGTAACGCCATTACTTCGTAATGTGTTGGTTACATGTGCAAACTCACTACTGAGACTCAGCAGACCCAACCGGACTCCTAGACCCCACCAGTAACCTAGGTCACGATGAGGCTGTGCAAAGCTATGCATGGATATGTGAAGCTATGCGCAGGCTACGATGTGGCTGTGCGCTACCTATGAGTCATTCTGCATCCCCGGCAACCAAATGAGTCAGCATACGTGAGGCTATGCACTGTGGCTATGCTGCAGAACATTCCGGAACACATTGCACAGCAAACCTATGTCATCCCCACCTTGTTACGTGTTTCATATCGGCAACGCACAGCGTTGTCACGGCCATTGTAGATACAGATCCCTGAGGCTATGCTAGTAGATACATGACTTCCTGTACATATAAATAGAGGGGCCTTCCTGCCCCAGAATCCAAGCAACTTCAGAGGAAGCATTTAGAACCCACCGAGTCAGTTAGTAGGAACGTTCAGTCGTACGTTTACGTCTATAGCTTAGGTGTAACTCCACGAGCGGGTTAGCCTTTCAGAACTCCTTGGTTGCTTGATAGCTATCACGTAAGTAGACACTCATCAGGCGCACAGAGCTGCGAAGGGAGCTGTCTATTACGCTGCTAGTATCAAGTACTCGTGAGGATTCAGCCGTAGTCGTTCATCGTATCAGGTATCGTATCGTATTAGTCTGATCCAGGGTATTGTTTGTTTCTTCCCTCTACTCTCTCACTCTACTCTCAACTCTAAACCCACCTTCTCATAGTCTATAGTTCCTGTCTAAAGGTCTTTCACTCCCCAACACGAACGACCGGGATAGATCGACCTAACGTCTGGTCCATCGACTCTCGGCAGAAGAGATTAGGCTTGCGTATCGTAGACATCACTCCGACCTTCGTGTTCACCAGTCCCAGAGCTACTCATCGCTAGGCGTAGTGCTAGACACACCCACTTCGATTCCCCCTTCCGTTTCCCATCCAACTCTACACCACATATCTATTTGCTCTGCCTGGTACCATAACACTTACCGCGTCTCAGTCGTCTTACGTATCCCAGGCCGCTGCACTTGCAATCTCATTTTCTGATCTCGACAGCGCACGGTCGTCGAGGCCTGTTGTACGGTCGCGTGTCCGAGTTGTGGGTGATTAAAGTTGAGATTCGGTTGACGATGGGTAGCTAGATTCGACTTGAGATACTTCCGCGTTGATGTCGAGCGCGGACGCAGAAGTCGGTCAGCGTTTTGTCCGGCGTTCAAAAAAAAGTGGAAGCCGGCGAGGTGCCGGAAACACTCAAATGGAGAGAACGGGAACAAGCACTGATAGATAGCTTCGTCGGGACCTCAGTAAAGGACTGATACATGTAAATAATAGTAAAATAAGCGTACCTTCGTCGGGACCTCAGTAAAGGACTGAGGAGACCAACGAAGGAGGCGCGCGGTGAAACGGACTATTTCCCAAATAGGAATACGAACACGTGGTAACCCTACGGTGGGGTTACATCGCACTGCCTGAGAGCATAAAAGCGTACCCAGTAATAGAGCGACGGTCGTCAACGTCAGAAGCCCAGTCTGCATCGACATAGCCAATGAGATCAGGAGCAATGGAGTCACGTTCCTGCGAGGTGGAACCACGGTACGTGAGACGGAGGTCTTTGGTACCTTGAAGGTAGCGGTAGACTCTGGTGATAGCGAGGAGGTGGTCACGGCCTGGAGTAGCTGCGTGCTTGCTGAGTACGCCCACTGAATACGCAAGGTCGGGACGCGTTCCAATCATGGCATACATCAGAGAACCAAGCATAGACTGGTAGACCTTGATGTCGACCTCGGGTTCGGCCTCGGTGAGCTTGACGAGCTTGTTTGCATCCATCGGAGTAGAAACTGGACGGCAGTCGGCAAGACCAAAGCGATCGAGAATCGTTTTAGAGAACTGTCTCTGGGACAGCTCGAGTGTGCGCCTGAGACGGTCACGGATGATCTCCATGTTGAGGATCCATCGAGCTTCGCCCAGGTCGGTCATCTCAAAGCGAGCCTTAAAGTCACGCTTGAGACGGTTGATAAGATTAAGGTCTTTGCAGACCAGGAGCATGTCGTCGACGTAGACGGCACAGATGACAAAGTGAGGACCTTCCTTCTTGTAGAAGACGGCGTGGTCGTGCTGAGAGCGGGTGAAACCTAAGTCGGCAAATTCCTTGGAGAGACGCTTGTACCATTCACGGCTAGACTGCTTCAGCCCGTAGAGAGACTTCTTCAGCTTCCAAACAACTGCATCGTCAGCCTGGAAGCCAGGAGGACACTTCATGTAGATCTCCTCAGAGAGTTGACCATTGAGGAAGGCAGACTTGACGTCCATCTGGTGAACCTCGAGGTCTTCCTGGGCAGCGATGGCGAGAATAGCGCGGATGGAGGTGAATTTGGATACTGGCGCGAAGGTTTCGGTGTAGTCGACGCCCTCGACCTGCGTAAAGCCCTTGGCCACAAGACGTGCCTTGTACTTCACGATTTCGCCATCCGGTCCTCGCTTGATGGCAAAGACCCAACGGCAGTCGACAAGTGTGCGGTCACGTGGTTTGGGAACTTCGTCGTAGAGCTCAGCCTTGACAAAGGCTTGAAGTTCAGCAACACAAGCCAACTTCCACTCAAGAGCGTCTGGACGCGCCATAGCCTGAGCATAGGTCTGAGGCGGCTCGTCTAGAGAGGCTCTGAGGGCGTGCTGGTTGGCGGTGAAGCTGACGTCTGCGGCATCGTGGAAGTCGTCGTCCTCGTCGTCCTCTGGAGTCTCCGGCACGTCTGAGTGCTGATCCTGTTGTTGTTCTGCCTCCTTTAGCTCCTGAACAGCCTGGATAGACGCCTTGTCACGTGAGTCCAAGTTAAACTTGGGGTGGTCGTCACGATCAGGCGCCTTGCGACTGCGAGTTGAACGACGGAGTTCAGGAGGAGGGATAGGAACAGGATACGGCTGCCTTGTTCCGCTAGGTGCAGGAACACGACGAGCACGTGCACGAGTAACCGGTCCACGGTCTGCAGCAGGTGCAGGTGCAACGTCATCCTTAGAAGAATGAGAGGGTGCACGCACAGTGACTTCATCCGACTTAGAATCCTCGTCTTCCACATCCGGAGATGCTTCTGACGACTCATCCTTGCCAGCTTCAGCCGCAGGTGGAGTGTCGTGAGGAGAGGGAGAGATGGTGATGTCAGGAGAGGGGGAGACATCGAAGGTGTCGTCAGGATCGATAATGACGTGGTCAGAGGGAGAGCCTGGTCCTTCGTCGAAGACAACATCTCTAGACTCGTAGATGCGCCCAGATTTCCTGTCGAGAACGTAGTATGACTGCTTGTTCTCGACGTAGCCTAGGAAAACCCCTTCCAGAGATTTAGGATCGAGCTTGCGACGCTTCTCATCTGGAATGTGGATGTGGGCCTTGCATCCAAAGACGCGAAGGTGGGAGACAGACGGCTTGTTGCCAGTGTATGCCTCGTGAGGAGTTTGACGGACGAGGGTGCGGGTAGGAAGGAGGTTGAGGATGTGAGCAGTGTAGAGAACTGCGTACCCCCAGAACTTCTTAGGAAGCTTTGCCTCGTTGAGGAGAGAGCGGGCCATCTCGACGATCGTGCGGACCATACGCTCAGCCTTGCCATTCTGCTGCGGCGTGTAGGCGTTGGTCTTCTCGTGGTGAATACCTTTCTGGCGTAGCCAGGCCTCGAACTCCGTGGATCCATACTCGCCTCCACCGTCACTGCGAAAGAACTCGCCACGTTGTCCAGTTCGTACCTCAGAACGAGCGTAGAAGTCCTTGGTGCATTGCGCAGACTCGCTCTTGTGTTTCATGAGGGTGACAGAGACGTGGTGGGAGGCTTCGTCGAGGTGGAGGACGAAATAGCGATGGCCGTGAGGAGTAGACGTCTCCATGGGACCGCAGACGTCAGAGAAGACGCGCTGCAACACCCTCGTGCTCTTCGAGTCAGCCTCCTTGGGGATAGGAAGGCGTGACTGTTTGCCCTCTAGGCAGGGAACACAGACATCGCGATGACGAGAGGTGTCACCGACAATATCCATGCCCTCGACCATACCTTCACGCACCATCTTGAGGACATAGTCCGCGTTAACGTGGCCAAGTCGACGGTGCCAGGTGGTGAGGTCTGCCTTGGAGATAGGCGCAGCGTGAGCTTTGAGAGCGAAGGCGGAAGTGGAGGAATGGAGAGGCAAGTCGCCCACTGAAGCGACGTAGGCACGAGGAGGAGTGATGGGTGTAGAGTCGAGGACGTAGAGACCGTGTGAGCGAGGAGCGAAACCGACGAGTTTGCTGCCTGAGCTGAGGATACGGCAAGAGTTGTCCTTGAATTCGACGTTGAAGCCCTTCTTCGTGAGGTGAGAGACAGAGAGAAGGTTGCCGTTGAGGTCTGGAACGTAGTAGACGTCGGAGAAGATGGAGGGAGCGGTGGTACCGTTAACACGAAGGTTGGCGCCGACACGTCCAACACCGACGGCAGAGATAGCACGTTCATCGCCTAGCCAGACTTGGATGGGGGTGGCGAGAGGCTGGTAGTTAGCAAACCAGCGTCGCTGCGAGGTCATGTGGATGGAGGCACCGGAGTCGACGATCCACTTGGAAGAGATGTCGAGATGAGAGCCACCGCTAGCCATGAAGATACGGAACGGGTGGTCGTCATCGGAGGCGTCAGCGTCGGCAGCGGCGACCTTAGCGTGCTCGCCTTCCTTCGTCTTAGCCTTCTTGGCCTTCTCCTGGTCAGCCTTCATCTTCCTGCAATCATCGGTGACGTGCCCGAGCTTCTTGCAGTACAAGCACCGCACGTCAAGCTTCTCCTTCTTCTTCTTGTCCTTCGGATTCCCCTTGCCTTTGCCGGACCGAGCGACGAGAGCGACCTGAGAAGGATCGCGGCGCATTTTCTCCTCCATGAGGATAGCGCTGATGACGGCTTCGGTGGAAGGTTTGTCGGTGGACGACATGAGGATGGTGGAGAGGACGGAATAGGAAGCGGGGAGAGACATGATCATGGCGGAGGCGATGACAGCGTCGTCGAGAGGTTGACCGAGGGAGGAGAGGATGTAGCCCTTCTGGCGCATGGCATTGAGCTGTGGCTCGAGGGGGGAGTCGTCCGAAAACGTGCCGCGGAAGAGGTCGGTGAGGAGCAGAACGATAGTCTGCTTACCTGTGCCCTCGTACCGTACATGCAGCTTCTCCCAGGCCTCCTTAGCAGTAGTGCAGTAGAGAACACCGTTGAGCGGCTCGTCCCTGAGCGTGAGCAAGATCTGCGCGCGAGCTTCTTTCGCGAGGCGCCCGTGTTCAGCGACAGCGACGGCGTCGTTTGGGTCAGAAGGCGCGGCAGTCCCTGTGACGTGCTCCATGAGACCGCGGAGCTCGAGAACCATGGTGATTCGCGCTTTCCAGGTTTGGAAGTTTGAACCGTCGTCCTCTAATGCTGGGATGTCGAGAAGACGGTTGGAACCAGATGGAGCGCCTTGGTTGCGAGCCGGGTAGATGGTCGTCATAGCGGGAATAGAACAAGGTGGGATTCGTGTACTTGATTAGAAGCGGATACCGGAAGTGATTAGAGCGCGGGGCTCATAACCTTTTGTGGGGTTACGAGCGGCACCGTCTGTAAAGTACGCGGAAAGCGAAGCTAAACTCAGAACCTCGAACGATAGCGAGAGAACTAATAAATTGACGTATACGGACCTGTAAAGTACGCGGAAAGCGAAGCTAAACTACGTTACATGAGTCCTATTGTATACAAGCATGAAAGAGTATAAAACGGCGTACCTCAGAACCTCGAACGATAGCGAGAGAACTGAGGTCGTCGACACGACGCGCGGCGCTCGATGTGCGACGCGCTTAGGTAAGCAAAACTGTATAGGAACGCCACAAAGACGATTGCCTGAATAAGAAAGGAAGCGCTCACGCGCAAAACGAAATAATAATGTCCATGCCCGATGAACGTCGAGAAATCGAATTACAACAAACCAATCAACCATGTAATTACCCCATATTATGTCGCATTCCTTGATGGATGCGTAGTATAGTTGGCCGAGGGATGTCATTAGCGAGAGCGCCCAGTATACTTCGCCATCGGGTAATCCGTGTAGTAGACAACCAGATCCGGCCATCATCGCGTATAGGCAGAGACGCAAATTATCAGTGCACCGGTGTGCAGTTATCCAAGGAGTTGAGCTTCTTTTGCGGCTGGTCCGAAGAAATCGTGGGGGTGGTACGTGCGTGGCATCCGAGTTGTTCCACGTCATATCAACGAAACTAAGGGCTTCTCTCGCGCATGAGAGATACATTATGTACTTCACGACATGCTTGAAAGAAGGGAGGTGGATGTCGCTAACTGCGATGCTGGCGAACGGCAATAAGGAAGATGGAATGGCAATAGACGGTGGCACACTCCAGTGAGGCGTACCGAGTTTTTGAACACGGTGCGGAATAGGACCGGATAATGTCAGCTCTTCTAACTGAAGGTTGGTATTGATGTGAGTGAGAATATGTATCCGATGGAGGAATGAGTTTGAGACGTAACGTCCCTGACTGACGCTGAGCCCGCTGATGAGCTGGTGTACTGGTATGAGGTTTGAGCAACCTCCAGTTGCGTATTGTAGCAGTACGTCAATATCTTCCGATCGCCATAAACAGAGGACTGCATCGCGGAAAATTGACCGCCTGCACAGGTTAGCCCAGTGACGACATACAAGCGAGCATGCCTTTACATCGCACAATTGGTCTTCTCCCCAGCGCCGTCGAAGAGATCGCGGATATTCGTCACCACCCGTATCATAAGGGCCACGGCGTGTGTCTGTGTAGAATAAGATGTGCTCGAAAAGCTCAGGGGGAATGCGTGCGGGGGGACTAGTCTTAGCCTGCTGTTGAGCGAGCAAACTAGGGACTAGGGTAGCAGCAAAGGATTTGTGCAGCTGGTATCGCAGATTGATAGGGAGATGCCTCCAGGAGATACCCATGGTTATATCGAACAAAAATGTTTGTCTAAAGTCCGTTTCGTACGGTTGGAAATCTTCGGATGTATTGATGGTATCGGAATCGCCAGGAAAGTCATAGGATTCACCCAAGTGGTAATAGAATATTGGACCACTATCGGTATAATTTCTGTATAGCGTGCAAGAGCAATCAGTGCGACGTATAGTTGATTGAGATGATAAAAAGCGTACGGTTGAAATTTCCCCTGTCTTTTTCTTCGCTGCCTCTTCCTCCATCGCTTACTCCCATCAGCTGGTGCTTTCACTGATCCAAATTGAAGTCAGTCTATGATGGAAGAAAGCCTTGCGCACTAACAGCCAATGGTTTTATCGAACTTGTGAGGGAGTAAAAAGTAAGAATCCATGGCGCAAATATGCCTACAATCTAGATTAGGTTAGTCTCCATAAGGCAAGAGTAGTCACGTTCTGTCAGCGAACCTTCGCGGGCTCAGAATCTCGTGTCTGAGATTAAATCGTATCTAGTGAGAGTTGTTGCTTGAACGAAATCGTCGAATGCGAAGGACAGTTTGAGTGACGGGAGTATAGTACGGTTGATTGGACTATGGCGCTTCGAGCTCACTGCCACTTGACGACGGCAGACGTCGGGACCGGCGTGACGTTTCCAGGTATGCCAATGAACGCCGTCTACCACCTCTTGCGTTGTATCTCTCACTCTACTACAACTATTGATCTATACACTCCAGGAGGAATTCTCTCTTGATACATACGAGAATCTCGACGGGAACGCCAACACGGGACAACCGGCATACTAATCTTAACGTGGTGGGCAGCCTGAGAGGACCAATCCTACACTGTACAATTGAACAATGTGATGCTTAACAAGATGGTGCAGCTGCCGAGTTGTGCATCGAGACAGGTCATGTAAACAGTTACTCATGAATCAAAAAATGGCTGAGGCCATGGACGTTATCGGGACTGAGATCTAGAGGGCCTTTATCGCTATACCACGCACATGAGAGACCTGTCGTCAATACATACATCATTTCAACTAATCAAGCTTAGGAACGGATCGACAGCGTACCCTTGGCCTCGAACGTGGCCGGATCGAGTTTCATCCATCTACAACCCTCCTCGGGTGGATCCTGGTCGCTCTGAACAATGATAAGTTTCCTCGCCGCTGCGTCCCTCGGGCTAGGATCAAGAAGTCTCGGAGCGTGTTCCTGGAGCGTTTTCTGCAAAACCACTCCCTCTGTGTTCCTCGCGAACGCTACCACAATAGTCCGTAAATTCGGAAATGGTAACTCTATCACTTGTTTCCAAAACTTGGCATGGTCCACGAGGTTACCGAGTCCCAGGTCAGAGTGGGTTGCGATTGTACAGCAGATAGTGATGCACTGAAGATGCAGAGCATAGTATTCATCTCGTATGCGTGCTTCTTCGGGTGGTGTGGTCGGACTGAGATCGGCTGTGAGCGTGAAGACGAAGGTATACCCTCGCTGATCTATAGCAAAACAAACGTCGAACCCTTGGACTGTTCGCACAGTACAACATGATCAAACGTATAAGGGGATACACGCGAGACATTGGCCTCGACACGCACCGTCAAGCGGCTCGCCGTGATGATCTCGTCTCCGTCGTTCCTTAATAAACATCTCCAACGTCGGGGTAGACTTCCGTCTCCAAAACCCCTGAAACAGCGACGTGATCTTCATGACCATCATGGCCTCGTGGTCTTCTAACAGGTAGTGCTTGCCATCCACAGCCCGCCTACGTGCCCAACACCACAACGCCGACACCCAATGCGCTTCCGGTTTATGTGGCATATTGAACCCACCATTAGCCTCGAATGGCTGCACCATCGCACGTCTCAGCGGAGGATATACAAACGTCCTTAACAGCACGAGTCTCTCAGGCGGGTCAGTCGTCCATCCGACCTTCGTACATGTCAGATCTTCCAATTTTCTGAACGCACGCACGGACACCATGAACTGCTCGAATGTGCGAAAGTCAACTCCGGTGAGCTCGACCCTCTGACATTGGAAGTTGAATAGGGAGAGCGATTTAGGGAGGCAGTCGTGCGTGGCGGGCATGTAGACGCGTTTGTCAGAGGCACTGGGAAGGCCATTGGTTCGGAGAACAATGGAGAGGGAGAAGCCAGGAAGGCGATCGGGGTGTTTGCGGGAGAACAGATGGCGTTTGAGGCGGAGAGGGATGAGATGTATCCACGGTTGGTCAGGAATACCAATCGCTATAACAACAACGCGAACGATAAAAGATGCGACTGACTGTAGGCCTTTGGGGGTCGAATTAAGGATGGAGAGAAATGGGTCGAGGCGATCGGGTGAGCGGAAGGAGGCGAGTCGCCATTGCATGGGCCGGTAGAGTTGCGCCCAATATCTGCATACCAGCGAGAGCTTGGAGAACTGGGTGACCTCTTGTGGTTCGAAGCCGTACATGCTTTTAAAACATTTGGCGAGGTAAGTGAACAGCTCCGGGGGCATGCGGCTGCCTGCTGATCCTAGATTGCTCGACGAAGCTGACTTCAAGGTTTATAATTGTGAAGTTCCAAATGAGGTCGGTGGGTTTGGGACCAGTATAATTAGTATAAGCAAGAACATGCGTGGGCTATGCTACTCACAAGAGCAGTGTCCCCGGTACATTTCCCTACAAATCCTCCCGCACACAAGAGCGTATGATGATTGCGATGTTGATAGTCTCTCGCAACGAGATGCACCGTTAGTGAGACGTTAGAATCTCCTGTAGTATGCACATCAGTGCCATCCAGAAACTCTTTCAAGCACGTCTGGGATACACCAAGGTCTGCAGCTCGTAGCTTCAGCTCTTCGACTTCTTCCACTGTATGGGAGGTAACTGAAGTGAGGATGTGTCGAGCTCGAATGATTATCATCCTGTGTGAGTAGTTCTGTGTGAAGAAACAGCTGTAAGGTTGGGGGAAAACATGGCATCAGCGCTGGCACGGGCCTTCGACTCGGACATGGTCGTCTACGTACGTATACAACTTGCTCAGATGGCGATCAACCTTCGTATGTTTGATGGCGCATCATTTGATTGCTTGATGCGCCTCCTCCTCATATTCGTACGAACTGACTAATAACTTGGATATTTGAGCTCTCACATATCCATACCGATAATCATCACGAAATCGTAACTATTAAACGACCGATAACCACACAACACAATATACTGAGTTCATGACAATGCAGAACAAAATAACAATAAGTCAGAGCATGCGTAGCAGCGCAAAGTTCAAAGTCCACTAGCAGAAACGCATAAGCACAACAACTCTCATCGAATGACGTCAGGGAAGGGTAAGCAGTTACAAGGCGGGGAACCGTTCACTTGAGGGTGGCAAAACCGACAGCGTTCTGGTCAAACGAGAAGGCGGTGTACACGTTCTTCATGAAGCTACACAGGGTTAGGTGAGTACATAATCAAGAGAGGAACGAGTATAAAAACGCGCATACCTGTCACCGAGCAACCAGACATTATCACCAAGGCCAAGGTCCTGACCAGCGATCGCACCCACACACTGGCCGTCGTCGTCCGAGCCGAGGTTGAAGTTGGCAGAGCTGATAGTCCAGGTCTTGCCACCCCAGCTGAAGCCGACGGTGGGCGCATTCGAACAAGGGTACGAGTAATAACCCTCGCTAGAGTCGTACACCTGCGAGCCAGAGATCTTCGAGTAGAAGGTCTTCACGGCCGAGGGAGGACCGTAGATGATAGTGGTTCCAGAGTCGATGATGGTCTCGAAGTTGGAGACGGCGGCGGAGGAGCCTACGATGGCCTTGGCGCCAGTTGCCTGCCAGAATCCGGTAGAGGTGTCGATGGAGTGGTACTCGATCGAGCCAGAGTACTTGGAGGTGTCGGTGCCACCGAGGTAGAGGTTCGAGCCGGAGGAGGCGAGCTTGAAGCCAAAGACACCGGCGGAGACCTTGCCTTGGTTGATGGCAGTATTAAAGAAAGGGTTCTGGCCAAGGTTGGAGATGAAGGGGAAGGCGAGCCCGAGAATACCATCAATAGGGTCGTCGGAGAAGGAAGAGGAGAGAGTGGTGACGGGGGAGAAGTACTGTCCAGTCACGTTGAGACCAGCAACGGAGACTATAATATTGGTCAGAGTTGGTAGGCCACATGTGTGATTGAATATACTCGCCAGTATCTGCGTAGATGGGACCAGAGACAGTCGAGCCGTCGCCATACTGGATACTGAACGTGCCGCTCTTTCTAGAGCTGGTAGATGACGAGGAAGCGGTGTACTTCCTCTTACCCGAACAAGTGGAACTGGTGCAAGATGAGCTGGGTACCCACAGATCGGCGGAACCGGTGTCGAAGTCAATGAGGAAAGACTGAGCGGGAGTACCGATGGAGATTGTTCCAGCCCACTCCTCGTCGTTCTCGTCGGTCAAGGCCTCGGAGAAGGTAGCGCGCTTGCGGAGGTTTTCAGGAATAGTCCTAAACTCCTTAAGCACAAAGTCCCCGCGGAGAGAGCCAGTGTTATTGAGAAAGTTGCGCAAGTTCCTCTGGTACTTGCTGTAATAGAAGATATATGTACATTAGAATTGTGTTGGGAGAACCCGTAATCAGAGCGTGAACGTACTTGTGAGTCTTGATGTTGGACAGAATGGCGGCCTCGTGATCGAAGGTGCCATCAGCCTTTGTGAGAGTAGCACGCTTAGGAAGATCTATGCTAACACCAGATTCCTTCGCGACGAGGTTCGCAGAGGTCACGAGTGCAAGTGCGAGCGTGACGAATGAAGCCTTGAATAACATCACGAAGAGCTGGGGACAACCGTTGAAAGTGGACAGAGCAGGAGCGAGCCTATTGAAGGACTCGAGGCATGAATACGACTCTTTATATGATCTGCGGGTGAACCTGAGCCGAGCAAGTCCCTACATGAGGCATGGAAGACCGAGATGCGGATCCTGAAGCGAGTGCGACTCTTCACCAACTCGAGACAGTGGCGTACCGTATCAGCGGTGGTGCATTGCATCGGGTAGCAAAACGCCGAGAAAGAACCCGTATGCCAACGATGACCGAATGGAAGCGGTGGCTATGACATTGAAGTTGAACCCTTTCGGGAAGCAACAGGCTTTATTACTGTTTCCGTGGATCCCTGAGAGCGTTGTACGGTGGGCACGGCCAATGGTCATGGATGCGTATCTGTCGGGCGCGATGGAGGCGAGGAACGCGGACAAGAGAAAGGGATTGAGCGATCACACTCCAGATAGTTCTGAATCGGCTTTCGAGAGAGGTTCTAAGGAACGAGACTACTATTCACGGTCATTCTGGCATACCAATAGCTATACGGGCGAAGAACGCACTATCAGGGGGTTTTTGTTGTCGATTTAGGAGTGGCATGCGACGCCCTGCAGAGCCCTAATTACGCGTCGGGAGTGGTTTGAGATGTAACAATCATGATATTCACTACACGCCGACGGCGTGATAGATACAATTAGCATGCGTAAAGATAAGTATGCCTAGGTTTAGTTACTCACAAACGCGTCGCCCAGGTAATGACGTGCATACAACCCGCCCGTGCACATGAACATAAGAGGTTTCCGACGCTGCTAGTGTCTCGCGAATCGTATTCTTCCCTAACAATAAGCCAAAGCCATCCAAAACGCGTCAAAAGACGTCTCGGATGCATCAAGACAGGCTCGCAGCTCTCATCTTGAGCTCGTCGACTTCTGACGCACTGAGTGAAGCGAAGGTCGTAACGTGTACAGAAATTATCATCCTTTGGCGGTCCTGCGTAGGGAAGAGATAAGTGTAGGCCTGGAGAAGAACATCGACTCAGCACTGCCTCGAGTCTGCGGCGAGTTTGGACATGGTCGTCCGAGTCTAAGTAAACGCTTCTTAAGAAGATCGAGATGAAGTCCATATCAAGTTTGATGGCGCATCATAGCGCTTTGATGCTCTTCGTGACAACTTCATGATGCTAATGACTCACCAATACTCAACTTCGACAAGAACTTCGCACGCGTCCACGGCACTGGACAGCAATTCTGAAAACCCGTAACTGTTCATTGATTGATAACCGTACAACAACATCCAGAATCCGTGAAGGAAATAAAACATAAATGCAAAGAATAAGTCAGAGCATGCATGCGATGAACAGCGTGCAAAGTCCAGAGCCCGAAAACACACAAGTACAACAACCTTTCTTTCCTATCATCACCTACAGTCCCGAGAGGGACATCACTTTTCGTCAAGGAGAGTCATGAAGAAGCGTGAGTAGAGTAGACGGCGCCGTTTACTTGAGGGTGGCGAAACCGACGGCGTCTTCGTCGAAGGAGAAGGCAGTGTAGACGTTCTTCATGAAGCTATAGGAAGTTAAGTGAGTATGACATAATAGAAAGAAACAAAGTAAAATGCGTACCTGTCACCGAGCAACCAGACACCGCTGCCGAGACCGAGGTCCTGGCCAGCAATGGCACCGACACACTGGCCGTTACCAACCGAGCCAAGGTTGAAGTTGGCAGAGCTGATAGTCCAGGTCTTGCCACCCCAGCTGAAGCCGACGGTGGGCGCAGACGAGCAGGGGTACGAGTAGTAACCCTCGCTGGAGTCGTACACCTGCGAGCCAGAGATCTTCGAGTAGAAGGTCTTGACGGCGGAGGGGGGGCCGTAGATGATGGTAGTTCCAGAGTCGATGATGGTCTCGAAGTTGGAGACGGCGGCGGAGGAGCCAACAATGGCCTTGGCGCCAGTTGCCTGCCAGAATCCGGTAGAGGTGTCAATGGAGTGGTACTCGATGGAGCCAGAGTACTTGGAGGTGTCGGTGCCACCGAGGTAGAGGTTCGAGCCGGAGGAGGCGAGCTTGAAGCCGAAAACGCCGGAGGTGACCGTACCCTGGTTGATGGCGGTGACGAAGGGAGGGTTCTCGCCAAGGTTGGAGATGGCGGGGTAGGCGAGACCGAAGATGCCATCAATTGGGTCGCCGGAGAAGGAAGAGGAGAGGGTGGTGACGGGGGAGAAGTACTGGCCCGAGATGCTGAGACCAGCGACGGAGACTGTGACAAGAGTTCAGAACAGATTAATTATATGTGGGATAAAAGGTGCTTACCGGTATCGGTGTAGATGGGACCAGAGACAGTAGAACCATCACCGTACTCGATGGAGAACGAGCCGCTCTTCTTAGAGCTGGTGGAGGACGAGGAAGCGGTGTACTTGTGCTTGCTCGAGCAGGTGGAGCTCTTGCAAGAAGAGCTGGGGACCCACAAGTCGGAAGAGCCGGTGTCGAAGTCGATAAGGAAAGACTGAGCGGGGGTACCGATGGAGATCGTTCCAGCCCACTCCTCATCGTCCTCCTCGTCGGTCAAGGCCTCGGAGAAGGTAGCGCGCTTGCGGAGGTTCTCAGGGACGGTCCTGAACTCCTTGAGCTCGAAGTCCTTGGGGAGAGAACCAGTGTTGTTGTGCAGGTTGCGCAAGTTCCTCTGGTACTTGCTGTAATGATGGAAATTCAAGCGCGTCAGAAATGAATCGTAACAAACGCAATCAGGAAATAAACGCACTTGTGGGTCTTGATGTTGGACAGGATAGCAGCCTCGTGGTCGAAGGTGCCGTCAGCCTTGGTGAGAGTAGCACGCTTGGGGAGGTCAATGCTAACGCCAGAGTCCTTCACGACGGGAGTCGCGGAGGCCATGAGGGCGAGGGCAACAGTGATGAGGGAAGCCTTGCAGAACATGGTGAAGAGAGCTGGCGGTAGCTTGAGAAGCGAAATGACCTCTGTGGCTGGAGAGCAGGAGCAAACCTGTTGGAGAACTCGAGGCGAAGTGGTGACCCCTTATATACGCCTCAAGTGAACCTAAACTGAGACAGTCATTAGACGGAAATAGAAGCATGAGCTTGTTGCACAGTACTGCAGTGCGGAGAAGCGCATTCGAGAAGAATGATGCATCTCGTGACAGGCGTAGTGGCGCTGTGGCACACTGCATCACTTCCTGGTAGCAGCATGGCGAGGATGAGGATGAGTGACAACGACCACATGCACCCGGCATAGCTGTTGACCAACTTGGTGCCAAAGTTATGCCATTTCGGGCAACAGCAGAGGTTGTTATCCGCAGAAGAAAGCGCAACAACTATCCGGCGGATGGATGTCCTGTCTGTTGATGATGATGATGACCATGCGCGGAGAAGCTCGCAGCCACACCGCCTGGTGACGATCAGCCCATGTGGTCGTCGAGCATCTTCAGCACTGCTGGTTCTGTAGTCTCGTAGAATTAGAACGCACCTCGATTGGCCCACAACAAGCCCACTTATCGCTGCCATTGTACAATTGTCGTCGTCCTCATCGTGTCGGGAACGAGCTACGCCGGCCTGCGAGCTGATACGCACATGGTTCACCCGCCCAACGCTTAGATAACACCATTCATTCACGCTCCTCACCGTGTGCTCACGTCTCCGCCAGTGCGTAAACATATACCAAAGAAATCGACGCTAGAAACTGCCAACGGCGTAGAAGGCATGATGGAAAGAAGCAAGAAACCAATAACGCTCGACAGCCGCTGACGTCGGTGTAATCTGATAGATTGCCTTATCTGGCCACGCCTACCACGCCACCAAGCGCCAAGGCCAAGAGCGGCTATTATTGGCAACCCACCTTGGCAACTTCACAACTTCAACAAACCTGAGCTGAGCTCTCTTCGCAGTACGGTGCCGCGAAACACGATATCTCTCCTGGCCACAGACAGTGCTCCACTCGACCGTTGTCTCACTTGTCAGCTCTAGAGTGTTCCATATCCATCTCGCAAAGAAACGATGGCGATCAACCTGCGTGATCATCCACATGCAACGTCAATCGCTGTCAGTGAGTAGTAGCAATGGAGACCCCACGTGAGGGACTAAAGTGCAGCGGGCCAATAATTCTGGGCCATACTGGCCCAATTAGATGTCCTTCTGCGTATGCACTCCAACGTGCAGTAGCTCTCGATAACGTACAGTACCATATGCAATGTACGGTACATGCGCCCCCGTTAATGCATCGATGCATTGATTTATGGTACATCATCGGGATAGCCCTGCTAATCTTTGCAGAAAACGCAAGTCTCCTGTCTGCTTATTGTCGAAGATTATGTAGACCCGAGTGCGCTGAGTACAATGTACCGGTAAATCATGATCGGCGTCGTGCATGTTGCTACCACTTCTCGGACCCGTACTGTCAGATGTCAAAGTCTTCATGCTCGCGGACATGTTGTGTACCGTGTGTGCGCATGGAGAAAGGCTGATAAGAAATACTCAGTACTCAGATACGATAGCCTTCATCTCGTCCAACCGATTGGCTCGGTGGCATATGGGATGGAAGGCCTTCGACCCTGCTCGAACGAGCAATAAGCAAACAAACAATATCCATTGTCTTGTGCTGACTTCAGGACTTATTAACAGGAGCTTACAGTAGTCGCGAGCAGGTGAGCCGCAGATAAGCAAGTGGGTGTGATATCATACCGTGATCCCACCATTCAACCGCCAGGCAGTTGTCCAACCTGTAATGAACAAGAAGATTCAAGAGGAAATTATCTCCGACAGCGCACAATGCCGACGACCCGGAAGGTACTCAACTCATGTTCGCGAAGTGTCGGAAGCACGCCAGCGTGGTCCAAATAGATAAGCATATTAATTGACTGTTGAACGATCAAGAACAGCATGAATATTATGTCGAGTACATAGACAGTTCAGTCCCATGGTGCACTGAAGTGCACCAAGTTGATCCGAGCCACCTCTTGCGCGTCGAACGCAAGCGGCACATACGTGATTCCACCTCGTGAATAGATCCTAGAACGAAGGGATAGAATCCAATCATCAGCACTCAGTAACACAGATTCACGACTATCCTTTCGTGTGCAGCACGTGCAGCGGGGAGATAGCAAAAATAACACGGAGAAGGAACAAGAAGGAAAGTGGGAACTCACCAAAGCAGCCTCGGGCTGGCCAAACAGCACCACATGGCCCGCCTCGTACACTTGCACAATCATCGCGTTGCCAGCCGTAAACCCGTCCCCGCCCGCGGAGCATACCTCTCCGGCGACAGAGGCGAGGTCGTCCATACGGTGTTTGAAAACCCTTCGTACTTAGAACCTGTCTTCGAGTTTCGGTGCCCATGCTTCATTGCCCTGGTAGGATTAAGATTGTTAGAAAAGAAGTATGATGAGCATGTGGCATCAGCGCGTCAGTGGCATAGGTGGAAGACGAAGGAAAATGCGGTGCAATACGGGGAAAAGAAGACCTGTTAACTCCGGGTTTTGCGAGATAAGGAGAAGCACAGCGAAGCATGAAGAAGATTAAGAATACCGGAGAATACCACGATGTACGATAGTTTGAAAGAGTGGGAACTCCATAGAATCTGCGAGCATACTTACGATAAAGTTGCACCGTCACCGTGCATCTGCGTTGCCAACGTACACAAGCAGCTTAAAGTAGGCACCTGTAAGAGGCTCGGAAAGGATGAAAGTTAGTGAAATACGCTCCCTACCAATAACCTACAACGCCGACTCGTTCGAATTCAACTCGTTGCGCGAAGTATCAGAAAAGGCCAGCGTGATCCAGGTTGATAAGTAATAGTATTGAACGTCGAATCGTCAAGAACACCGTGAGCGTATTACATCGAGTGGGTAGTTCAGCTCCATGGTGCACCCAGCGAGTTGACCCGAGCTGCCTCTTGCGCGTCGAACGCAAGCGGCACATCAGTGATCCATCTCGTGAACAGATCCTAGAAATCAATCATCAGCACTCAGCAACACGAAGCAGCAAAGCAAAACCTCACCAAAGCAGCCTCGGGCTGGTCGAAGGGAACCATGTGGCCGGCCTCGTACACTTGCACGAACGTCACATTGCCAGCCGTAAACCCGTCACCGCCCGCGGAGCGTACCTCTCCGGCGACGCGCCCAGAGGCGAGAGTGGTCCACTTGGTGGGCACGGTCTTTGAGAACTCTTCGTGGAACTTGTGCTCAAGTTTCGAGACCCATGCTTCATTGCCCTGTTATGATGAAGTAGAAAGGAGTCATGATGAGCATGCGGGGCTTAGTAAGGTTGGAAAGCATGCTTACGATGAAGTTGCACATCGCGTCTGCGTTGCCAGCATACACGAGCAGCTTGATGTCATCGTTGATGATCTCAGGGAGGAGTGCAGCGCTGTTGTGCGTGCTGTCTCCTTGCAGGAAAAACGCCTGGTTGACTTCCATGTTGCAGGATGCGAAGGTGAGGTCTGCCGGAACGCCGAGAGCTTTCTTGTGTGAGGCCTCGTTCATCCAGACGTCGATCCAGGTCATTTGCTTGTAGCAAAGGTCACCGTCCTTGGAGCGATCACTGCGGGATTGGTGTCAGGTAGGAGCATAGTGTAGGATACGCAGTTTGCTTACCAGTCCTTGCGCACGTCATACACGTTCTTTCCGAGTTCTATTCATACAAGCCACCACAAGCGTCAGTTATCGACCTAACACGAACACACCTCAAGTTTCACTTACGGGCGATAGGACCCATGATCTGGCTGTTGCAGTACGCCCCCGCAGGTACGCAGGTCCACTTGGAGTCGAAATTGTAACATGACTGAATCAGTCTCTGGCATGTAGGCACCTTGGCCCTCAGTGCCTGGCACTGCGCACCCTCGGGATCATCGTACACTGGATAGGGACCTTCGCAAGCCCAGGTAGGTACGCTCGCGAATTGCTCGTACGGGTCAGTCAGACCGTTGGCAAGGATGATACTTGCAAGGTTGATCTTCTTAACACGGGGAGTAGGACGAGTAGCGAGTGCGAGTTCCTTGTTCTTCTTATGGATGACGCTAGCGATAGTGGGCGCGTATCGTCCGCCGTAGCTCTCAGCTGCAATGTGGAAGGGTGCGTCGGCATACTTCGGGTACCGCTCGAGGAAAAGCTCGAGGAACGCGTAGACATCTTCAGCAGCGACGGGGCTGGTGTCAACTTTCGAGCCATCATCAGAGTATGAGTACCCGACGTTGACGGGTTGGTCGAGGAAGATGACGTTCGAGTGGGTTGTCCAGGAGTAAGGGTTGAACGTCGTATTCTTGCCTTCGTCTGCGATGCTGCAGGGACCGAGCTCGAAGAGCAGTCCGGTGATGGAGCTGCAGCCTGGGCCTCCGTTCAACCACAGAGTGAGGGGTGCCTTCTCAGGCGAGTTGCGAGACTCGAAGAACCTGAATATGTAGTGGTTAGATATTGGGATAACAACGTGTCGTCGAGATGGTGACGTGCCAGAAGAACAAATGCTTCCCGTCGGTGATATCGAGGTAGCCAGAGTGTTGCTCGACGGTGGTATCGCATAGCTCTGGGTCCCTGACACGAAGCTGATAGTCTGTGAACTCTGGGTTTTTGACAAGTTCGTCTATATACGATCATTCAAGTTTAGTTGTAATCCTTATCCTGAGACTGCGCTTATTGTGTACTTACAAACCATATCGTGTTGCTTCACGAAATCCTTGCCATCCTCAGCCCACTGCTCAATCTTGTGCTTAGACTTCTCGAGCGCATTGTGTGCGATACTCTTCGCGCCTTTGGCGATGTCTCTAAACACGTCGCTCCCAGTGAAGCCAGCCAAATCCAAGTCTCCTAAGTCGCCTCCGAGGATCGTCTGACCAGGGGCCGCAAAGACTTGCGATGAGAGCAGGAATGGGAGAAGGTAAAGTACCTTCATGACGGGCGATAGTGGTGGTTGGAAACAAAGGAGCCTTGCGGCGACCAGTGCGAGTGTTTATTGCGGTTGCCGCACGGCGCCGGAGGCACCCCAATTTGAACGGCTGCGGTGACGCACAAGGCCAGGTACAGATCACTCTTGGACTGCTATGGTACTCGGCGCATCAATTGATGCGCCTTTCCTCCGAGTCAAGAGTCATGATGCGCGCGGTGTCTTCTCAATAGTGAACGTGCACGTAACTCCTTAGGACTTGATCTCGTATTCTTGCAAGCTGAATTAACATTACGGGTGCATCGTATGGTTTTATGTTCTGGTAAGTTCATACCAAATACATAGTCCGAGTCCCAGCGGACCATGACCAGACGATTCTGAACGAAAAGATAGAATGCTTCTAACGTATATTATCCAGACGCTTTTGAATTGTAATGTTGATAATGTGTATTAGGTTTGCACAGGCCTCCGGCCTCGCTGTTGAAGCGTGGGACGCAAGCTCTGGATGGTGGCTATGTGAAGGCTTCGTGAAGCGACGCTCATGATTCACATATATCATGGCCCGGGTGGGCTGCTCTGGCTCTCCCCATTCTCTTTACCGTTTCATCCTACGATTATCTGGTAGTACGGCAACCTTCATTGACTATGGCAGTTCACTGATGATGAGCGACTCCAGACGAGCCGTGTTCTCACTGCTCGAGGCTCAAGGAATGATGGCCTCTTCAGTCGAAACCCAAGGGGTCATAAATTCAAATGTCATCAGTAATCCTTGGGAAACACTTGCGGGTATAGTCATGAAGCACGACAAGAAAAAGGTGAAAAATGCATTGAAGGACCTGGACAGTCTTCAGAAACTCGTAAGTAGGCTCCTTCATGCTACTACTGATCACTATACAACAATCTCATTTCTCAATACTGAACAACCTATCATAAATAGGCAGGTCTATTCTCCGTGGTATTTGCAGGGTTCATTATCGAATCCTCTCGAAGGCTCACTCCAGATCCTTCCCATAGTGCCTCAGAGACTGCTCGCAGCCTATACACTGTCGAACTTGCCATATATCGCTGTATGGAGTCCCAAACCATGGATTGCATGGTGCCGTTTCCGCCTGTCCCTGAGCGTGACGCTACATGCAGACCCTTCGAAACGCCTGCCCACGATACTCGTGTAAATGCTCTCTGGTATTCTGCATTGATTCTTAGCATCGCCACAGCATCATTCAGCCTCATAGTCAAGCAGTGGCTTCGGGTCTACCTTGCGCACGAGAACTTGTCTCCTCTCCCCTACCTCCGCATACGCCACATCCGTTATCCTGAACTCGCGCGCTGGCGCGTCTTCAGCGTCGCTGAGACGCTTCCGCTCGTGCAGCAAATCGCCTTTGCATTGTTCTTCGGAGGCCTCTGTTTCCCCATGGCGCCCATAGGATTTATCATCGTGGACGTCGAAGATATCAGTCACATTTTGATCATCGGCTGGGCCTTCTGTGTATGCACATGCACTCTGCTTCCGATGTTCTTCCCTCGCTGTCCGTACAAGACTCCGTTCCTGAGCCCGTTGCTCTACTCTGTGCATATTGGTGCAATTCGCCTCTTTCGAAGCATTCTAGCGGATCTCGTCAATTGGCAATCAACCGCTTCCTACGACTCTATCCGTGACCGGGCATTACGATGGACATTACCATGGTTCATGATTCTCGACAATCATCTACGGGACACAGAATTGAATACGATGCTTGCGGAACGAGCAGACCTCGACATCCTTGCCGAGATTGATCGACAGCATTTGAACGACACACTACTTGAGACGACCATTCACGCATGCCTGCGGGACCTACAGCCGGAGTGGGAGGATGTCGTTGCCTTTGCTCTGCATATTCTTCAGGATCGAATGCCTCTCACTGTTCCTATGCAAGATAATAGGCTGGTCTGGAGAGCATTGAAGCCTGCGCCACTGGATCTGCGTACTCTCACAAGAGCCGGGTATACGGCCGTAGTTGACATGGTGGCGCAATCTGCAGCGACGAGCATCATGTCCAATGCCCGTTCAAATCCGAGTCGGACTCTTGAAGGGTGGCAACGCTCGAAGGAGACCATCGCAGGACTTTATATCTTGTTTTCCCCAACCCGCTGGTCACTCCCACCATCCGCGATCAAGGTTTTGAGCAATATTGTACGCTACCAAGGAACGGATCTCATTCGGATTCTGGCCCATGAATGTCCTTGCTCTACGGATGCTACGAAAGACTTGTTCAACTTGCTTATATTGGGCCTTTCTCAAGTCATCGATCAACTAGATCTCGACGCTGGTTTCGAAATACGGTGCTTTGAAACTCTGCTGGGATCACGCTTCGGGGGCACACATCTGGAGCAGAAACCCAACGCCAACGCACCGAGAGTTGAGTTCTCGATTCTGTCGGACTTCGAGACACTGCCATGGACTCAAGTAATGAGTCCGGATGCTCGCACGGATGCCGCTAGGTTCATCATCCAAACCGCTAGTCGTGCCGTACAGAAAGCGCGAGAGCCTGAGGACTTGAGTAGCGCATGGACATCGCAAACACAGTCTGCGCAGCCTCCTGGCGTGCTGGTGGATGCTATTATCGGAATGTGGAGTATGGCGTGCATCGCCAAAATCGAGCAATATTCTCATACACAGGAGTTGAAATTCCGTAGCGTCATCAGCGGTTGTCTTGCTACGCCGGAGACTACGAGTGCTCTGCTCAAGGCGCTGGGTCAAACGAAAGCGAAGCTCGTCATCCACGCTCAAACAAAATGGACAGCTCCTCCTTTTGGGCCCTGGTTACTAATTGAAGGTCAGTATGCAGCTTCGCTGGAGGAATTCAGGTCCATTTGTGTAGTAGTTCACTTATCGGTCCTCTTTCGCAGACACCGAGAAGATGAAAAACTTGGGCGATGCTCTGAAAGAGCTCTCAACGGCCCCTCCGGACGAGGGCGATAGCTGCAGTCTCACGATTCGCCCCGCAATGCTTATATGCTATGTGCTGCTCTCCATGCTAAAACTTCCCGTCGTGGCACCGTATCTGGAGTTGTGGAGGACCCTCTTCGATGTGTTGACATGTCTCGGAACCCGGTCTCTCGAGACGCTTTCTGGCTCTATCGAGTCGCCTACATTGAAGGAAGCCCAGGAAGTGGCGCGACGTTGTCTTGAGTTACTCCATGGTCAACGCCGTTCTTTGCCTGAGCGCGGGGACGGCAAAATTAGCTACGCCGGAGGAGATGATAACATGGGGATTTTGGAGGGACTCATAGAGATGTTTGAGAAAGTTATCAATCCGGTATACTCGGTTGAAGACGACAGCCTGGTCGTGGAGATAATTGTGAAGTAATCGGTTCGTGCGACGTCTTTCTTATTGTATCTTTATCACAGCTGCCAGTGGGGAACTGAAAAGAGATAGAAATGGCATATTTGCATATTTTCGTAACGTTTCCACCTTATCGTTATCGGCCGGGGCTATTGTAACTATGAGACACCGAGCTTTTCAGTCGAGTGGACGCAATTGAGCAAAATGATACTGCTAAGCTCATATGATGAAAGGAGAAAATACTACTCGGCAGCGTCGAGTTTTATTTCGCGTTTTGCTTCTTCGTCAAGGAGTGTGATGCCACTCAGATCGGCCCTCGGCTTGTAGTGCTTTACTTCACTTCCCACTATTTTGCTTTTCTTCCGGGTTGTTTCTGAGCGAAATTGGACACTGCGGTGGATACAAATCGCGGGACGACCCGGTTGTAGTTGCTGTTGTTGTAAGATGGGTCTGCGACCTCTACCAAGATTCATGCTGGGATCGGAAACACATGAGTCAAGGGTCCGGATGGAAATAGCTTCTGTATGGTATATACATACTTCAGCTCCCATGGTTTGTTCCACCGCCAGGAGGGGATGAATTCAAGAGGCCACCATACCCAACCCGAAAGCTCATCGTGAATTTCGGAGAGGGCATCTTTCTCATCTTCTTCCCGATTCGCTGAAACTGAGACTGCTTTAGATGCCGCCACAATCCCTTCTATATAATCCGGTTTGAGTTCCAGACCGATACTCCTGAGACGCTTGACATCAAAGCGTATCCCAGTATCGGTCTCAAAACATTGTTGGATCATCCAACGAAGCGGTATGTTTGCGAGCCTGTTATCGATGTGATTGTATACAGCTCCACCACCGACATCTATCCATTCGTTGTCATTTCGTATCACATGCAACACATTTCAGCTCCACTAACCAGCATGACAGCCTGCAAACCAAACTTCCCGTACGTTTGTTTCTTTCGCTTGGGCTTCTACAGGGATCGGCTGTGCGGCTGCTCCTCCGGTTAGAATCACCTCTCTGATCGCCTCGCCGGCCTTAGGCATATCTCCTTTCTTCACGCCTTTCTGTTTGTCCTCTTGGCTCGACGACAGCCAATTAGACTGCTTGAACCTCGCTCTGCGCTCATCCAGGCTGAGAGCGTGCCGAAATACTTTTATGGAAGTGTCGTTCTTTGTGAAAGGCAGCCTCTTCTGTCTAATAGTTCCAACGGAGCTGACAGTGTCCCAGACTCCGATGAAACCGATGTCAACATCGATTGAGTGAGCCTTCTTAAATTCCGTCGAGTGGTCCCAGCCTGATTCCGACTCATCTGCGTACATCTTGTACGCGTGATGAACCTGTTGATTATTCCCCGTAGGTAGTAAACCAACCTAGAAAAGGGATTGAAGCTATTAACTGATCGTACTCATACAAATAACCAGGACCACGCACTTTCTGAATCATCCCAGCTAACGCACGAGCTGTGTAGGCACCACGCGAGAACCCGAATATGCAGATCCTATCACCTGCTTGATCTAGACCCATATCAAATCGAGAACGCACGGGATTATACATGCTGAGAAGCTCACAATGATTCATTATAAACTTGTATGCCTCTGAGCCATGATGTTTCAGCAAAATCGCAAAGACAGTCGACAAGTTTTCTACCTTCCACCCGTTCACCTAGGCTCCGTGCTGTAACCTTGTCTATCAGCTTTGAAATATTGCGCCTTACGCCCCCATAAGGCCGATATGATGTGTACGTCCCTATACCAGGCTGATATGACGGAGCTGAGGTTGAGATACAATCATAGTGAAATGTAGCACAGCACGCACCTGATAATATACCATCTGTTTGTCGTTGTACCCCTTCTCTAGCATAGAGTAGAAGCGTATTACATTGGAGTTCTAAAGAAATTGTGATTATGTCAGCGAGTACATTCCTCAAAATCCACCCAGACGTACATCTTCGTCGAACTCGTCCCCTGTCCCATCCAAGCAGACTATTAGTGGCCTGCCAAGAGCGCGTTGCGTTACTGTGCATTCTGTGGAGGATGACAAGAGCCTGGATTGCAAGCCCATGCGGCGTGAGAACTCGAAGGCGTCCCGACGTCCGCTCAGTACCAGGCTGCTGAGAGGCAACCTCCTGAGACCACGGGACGTTACGGTGGGCAAGATATGCTGGCAATTCAGAAGGTACGGTCTCATTGTCTTCGTTTAACAGGGACCTGAGGCCAAATGGCGATGCCGAAGCTACTGACAGTCCGTTGATAGGCTGCAGTGGGAGTGGTTGAAGACATACAGCAGGGAGTACGTTATATACGCTACTGGGCGTGTATACTGCGACGCCTTGCTGGGAACGTGCAGCCTGTCATATGCCAATTCTGTCATGCCCGAGCCAGAGTACTCTTTGACGGAGAAGACTGCAGTCACCATCTATAGAACAAAATCTAGGGCTTATGTGAATGAGCGCAGCGTGAAATTGAGATTATACCAGGGACTTACTCAATTGATGCGACGGTAGGTATCCCCACAACCCGATTGGAGGTGGGAGACAGACTGCACGACTTTTGTTTGCCGCCTTTCGAATTCTGTAGCGTTTACAAGTCTCTGTAGGAAATCATCGGGGAATTCTACATCCCATTTGCTCGACCTCGTGTTTTCGAGTTGGCTCGCGCATTGCATCCCAACGATCGTCTAGGGAGATAGTAAGTGCAGTCAAGCAGTATATTCCCACACGTAGATGAAAGGCAGGAGGATACATGCCACCGACAACAGTAGTTTCCCACAGACCCTGTACGCTGATAGACATCGATGGATCCCAATGTCGTCTTCGGGCTGTGTTTGGCGATTGGAGACAGCACAGTAACGCTTCCTGCGGGAGGTAAGGAGCAACTTTTCGTGTTGTTATGAAATTCAGTTTCCCGTATTAATATCGCCCACTGCAGGTGGACACCTCGGATTGTTCATTGATTGGTTTAGAGCAACAGCAGCCTCTCCCGCACTTTGCACGAACTGCCAAACCCAGCGGCTTCCATATCGTTCCTGGAAGATAAGGAAACTGTGATAAATTTGGTGTTAAACGGGCAACTTGAAACTTATAAGCTTACAGTACCTCCCACTATAGGTATCGTTGGATGCCGACCCTCTAGATCTCTAGTGTTACTAACGGAGTCGTGGCACTGCAAGCGTCTAACGGGCTTTAGGGCAGGCTGTCTCTCTTCGGCGCCACGACTACGTTCAACATTCGATCTCTTCCGACTTCGTCACAACTATCACGACGACGTCGAAGAGCAATGCTGCCTTTGCTCCATCAGTTCCTTGCCACCGTATGTTTGTGTGCGTCGACATCAAGAACGAAGATTCAAAAGAGACAAGACGCCTTCAAACACGACATAGAGTCTTTCAAGCTTCAAGACTTGTCCAGGATAACTGTTGGAAGATGTGTGCTGCAAGCTACAAGATTCAAGATCATCAACGAAGAGTGTGACCAAGAAGTTCGAAAAATACACGGGCCTGACTGCAAGACATCTGTGGTTCGCACTTTCGCACATTCATTATACGTCTGCATCCTAGACGTTCTATCGTTATTATTTTGCTAAATAAAAAGCTGTTTATGAACCGAACTTGAACTTTGTGGTAGCGACTCAGAAAACAAGAAGACAGAAGACGATTAAAGAAGCGCAAGGTACATTAAGCAAGAAGACAGAAGATAGAAGCGAGTGATGACTTCGAAGACGACGACGAAGCTCGAACAGCAGATTATGGATCTACACGAACTTTGAAGATGAGGCAAGGACAACAACGAGTGACGAGTGAACCAACGTAAGGCGTTTTGAGAGAGCATTGAACGACAGTGTGCTACAAGCAGATGAAACGAAACACAAAACCGAGTATGAACCTCAAGGCACAAATGACGAAGCCGCTATACATGACAGTCGCCTTGACCTCCGAACAGAAGCCACGAACGACTGCCACGCCGACTTTAGCAAGCCGTCAAGCTCCCGGGTTAACCTGCGTGACTATATCAAGAGTCAAGAGATCGAATAGAGTGGGGACCAATCAACCGTCTGCGTCAACGTCGAACAGACCTGAGGACATGTGTGATGAGAGTGTACCTTTGAGGCAAGTCCCGTCCTGAAAAGCCTGCTGTAACCGTACGCGTCTTCCATAGAGCTGTTGTCCGGAAAGACAAAGTCGGAGTCGAACGAGTACGTTGGCTCGAAGTTCTACGCGTACAACGGCGTGAATACGTCAGGCCAGTCTGAAGAGCCAAGAGCGTTACGTACCAGAAGCTGTGAAGAACCCAAGTCTAACGCGTCCAACTCATCCAACTCATCATCCACCTCCGACTGAAGTTCCAGCGGCGACACGGGCTCGAACTACACCACATTTACTACGAGTGAGCAATGCGAACAACCTAGCAGGCTAGCGCAGATATAACGACTTACATCCTCGGGGTACCAAGAGTCAGCTGGCACCAGCACTTGAGACGACGATGGCCAGAATAAATACAGGTCGTAGTCATCGTCCGCGTAGTCGTAGTCCAACTCCGGAGGAGCTCCAGCGAGCCAGTAGTCGCCATAGCAAGGGTACATAATTAGTGGGACTGGTGATGATTCCTGTCAGGTGAGTTCTCTGTACACTCTGCCGACGACGCGAGATGGCGAGGTGGCGGTGAAGAATAGAGAGAAAGACCAGACTACGGTGTCAGCTGGAAGATAAGTTGGAATTTATATGGCGTCGGGGTCTTGGGGCTGAGGGTACACGCTACGCGAGATTGAAGTGTCAATCGAGCGACAAAAATGGGGAGGCAAAGTGCGTAATTGGGCTGGCGACCAGTAAGACCCGAAGCTAGTCAGACCCTAGGGTTTCGCAGCGGATACGCCCGTCGGGTCTGAGCCACGTCTTACGGCATCCTTGGCTTCATTGTCCATTGTGCGAGCTGCGAGATTCGGTTTCGCAGGGTCAAACTGTCGGAGATATCGAGCCAGAAGAGGCTATTGATGGCTAGGAAGGCTTGCGCGTCGCGGGCGCGATGCATCGTGGAAGTCTTCGTGGCGGAGGTTGTCTTGGGTCTTGTCGAGGGCGCAACCTACCTCGAACAGACGTTGCAAGGCCTGGGCTCCAGAAGACCAAGTCAAATTGCCACAGTAAAGTCGAGTATTCTCTTATGATACCTCGCGGAGTTACACTAAGACGAGACCTATTTTTGCTATAGGATGCGGTGGCGTCGTGCGGAGGTCTAGCTTTTGTCATTCGGGGCGAGCATCAATTTGCCTGCGGTGTATTTGAGCTGATCGGCCACAAAGGAGAAGCAACGAGGGAAGAAGCAGCGGTTCCATTGCATTGACTCATACAATCGTTCCCAAGTCCTCGACCACATACTTGGCAACGTTGGTTACTGTTCACGGTCACGCGTTACGTCACACGTTGGAATGTGACATGAGCCATGACTGTGACAGTAACTGTGGCCAGCGTGGATACCGAAAGAGGACAAGCTGGAAGACAGACGTCTATTTGCAACGAAGAAGTGTCAGTAACGAGTAATATTGTCATCAACACCGAACTGAGACGAATTGTCCACGGCACACATACCAAGCTGGACATACTAGGCGGTCACGAGGCGAACAAGTGGATTCGAGGAAGAAGCCAACAATGGTCGACATGGTGTGCACGAAACCGCCGACTATGGAAGTCTGTATTGGGGTGTTGTGGAACCGGAGGAGAATCTGCAAGTCGCTAACGACCAGCTCGGGATACTCAGGCTCGTCGAAGCCAGGCTTGAAGACCGCGCTTCGACGTGCTCTCAGAATCCGGCCCTTCAGGAATGAAAGGATTGCGTTGATTTGCTCTCGATGAAGTTCCATAGCAACCTACATCGTCTTCAAGAAAACGGACCGCTATCATCACCGCTATCAGCTTTCAAGGCAGCACGAAAGAGCGACTAGAAGGATTTCACCTGAGCAAGCGGGCATTCACCAAGCAATGCCAGCAACTGTGTGAACTTACAACAGCCACATAAAATATGGACTCTCACCAGCATCGCACAAAGTCTCTGCACGCCACTCCCTGTCCGCCTTCTAACTCAGCCACAACCGAATATTGGGCCACACTTAGTGCCACCTTTCTCAACACCAAATCCGCCTAGAAGTTTTTAATATAACGCGTGTTGCGCAGGATAGTCGCAGCCTTATCCCGAAGAGAGCTATGCCGTCAAGAAAATTTGATGGACGCAGTCCATGTCAAATAATGGTGAGGCAGTTCTTTGCCACTAGGTTGTCCAGCCAAGGCGAAAGACAAGAGTACAAACGTCGCCTGAGAAGACGTCTGAAGCCATTCCACCGCAACTAGAGCTCAGGCTGCCGCCACCCAAAACTCCACGGCGGCGGCGCAAGCAGGTAAGGGACCTAACCGAGAGGAAGCCATTGCGGATGGAATCGAATATGCAGACTTCGAGGTGGCCAAAGGCAAGAGAGGTGATGGACGACTTTCAGGAGGTCGCGAGGCAAAGGCCGTGTGACGAAATTATTTCGATATTCGATCGATCGAGCGGTTCATCTCACGCGCGATAAGTCCCTTCTTCCTCAAGTCCTGCACTAACTACATCATTTCAAAGGTCGTTGAAACACAAGACTGTCATCCTATTTTATCTGGAAAGTATGAGAGTACCTACAAGACATGTGCAGGGAGGTTGAACGGAGGTTCGAAATGGAGGTACGCCGATATTGGAATTATCTGCGATTTCGCGGATAAGTACTACTCACAGACGATTTTGCGGCAAATACCTGCTCTCTCCTCGTTGTCCACCTGGTTGCATGAAAAACGATGCACGAGAAAGTCCCACCGCGTTACTGGACTCAACTACAGTGTACTAGCGCTCCTCGGGACAGTACCGGTCCTCGGGACACTTTGACTTTTCGGCTATTGAGTACAGTAAAAAATCTGAGAAATCTGCTCCGGGTCCCTCATAGTGTGCTCAGTAAAGCTATATAATTGCTTCTGTGTATGGGAATGAGTAGGGAGTGTAAGAGGGTCATCATAGCCCTGATCTCCTGTGCTAACGATTTATTCGTCAATTCACACATGTATATGTCACCCTTGCGTACACATGTCTTACCCAGTACACTATCACACACTCTGAAGATATTTATATGGGTAAAGCATGAGTTATTAGTTGATCGACGGTATGTTTCCGTTGGCGGTGTGTTGGCGTGACATTTGGCGTGACATAAGTCCTGTGCAAAACCGGCGTGTTGTCACGTAAAGTCACAATCAGTCACTGTAGTCACTGCGTCCCGAGGAACGCGAAATGGCCTTGTGCGTCACAAATTTTTGAATCGTTGTAGCTCGCTCATTACGCGGTTTCCCGGTATAGTTATATTTACATTGTTTTTTGCTGTGCATGTCTACCTCATTCTTTACAAATTGCTATATTTTTGTACCTGTGCGAATATTTAGAGACGGATGTCAATGAGGTGTCCCGAGGAGCGCTAGTACACTGTACGAACATTTGTGCTGTATTTTCCTTCGCCCCTATCCAAAGCTACTAAAAAGAGCGTGGAATTATCAGGAAGCCCACTCTGAGAGCAGATCACTCTCATTTCCTCGACGAAGTTGATGCGACGCCTCTGACGATATAAAGGCTGTCGAAGAAGCAATACACCTAGAAGACCTTGACGTGGGCCGACTGACGAACGTGCTCTATGCCTGCTACTTTGCTTCGTGATGTCCTTGATCCTGACACCATCTTACAGATTTCGAGTTCATGAGAGCTCAGGACATACGACTCTCGCTTGTTCGGATCAATGCAAGTCTGTATTAGAACATTTCACATGACGGTGGGCAACCGCCTACCGAGTGCGATCCCACACACGCTCTTAGAGAGTTTAAATATAGATAGGTAGTTAGTTCGTTTTTCGAAAGTGTATATAGCAGAGTAGCTGAATCCGTATTCTAGAACTCTCTGTCAGGTAGTAATACGTTGGCACGTTCAGGCAGAGAAGAAAAGACAACACCAGAAACTCAATCAGCACACGAGTCGTAGTCGGGATTAATCGCTAGGTAGGGAGGAGACGAAAGATAACCTTTGAGTCGAGCGAGCTCCTTGCATGGTGCACCGTTCTTTAGAACATGACATGGCATATGACGCAAAGCCTTTGAGAAGCCCACAATCCTGACGCTTCGATCAGGCGCAACGAGGAAGTGGTCGAGCCAATGATCGTCATTGTACAAACCGCCTTGTCCGATGCAACCTTCATCATGAAGACGCCGATAAGCCTGCAGTATGCTTGACGGACTATTGTGCGCGGTCAGAACTGATTGAATATGCACAGTACGCATGACCTACGTCTTGTGTTGCTGATCTTCCAAATTATCACTCGCGCAATACTCCATGATCAAGCATCCTACTTGACAGTGCATCGCTCCTCGCACGTTGAAGAAACCGTGGAATTTCGGGACAACCGTACCCTGTAAATCTTGCAAGTATGTGTTGTAAACGTTGGCCTCCGTGCGGAGCTTGTCCACGTCCTCCCTTCCGCGAGCCCACTTGATAAACACTTTCTTCTGCAATATATGTTCGACCCCAGGACTTGCCCAAGGTTCATCCTGGAGGACACCGCTGAATGTCACACATGCAAGTTTGCCATGCAGAGGGTGTTTTTCAGGTTGAGCATAGTGTACAGGTGCTCGTGAGACTGCTACGAAGATACTCTTCACACCGGGATGAATGGGGTCCAGCACATATTTCACGTTGTCGAGGAACTGAATCGTGGATGGAGTAAGTTCGGGTTCCTGGGTCATGATTTAGTACGCTGTAAGCGTAAGCTGCGAGAGGGTGGGGGGCGTAGATGAGTAGTGGAGAAAACATTCGTTGGAGTGAAGAAGCACCTTTTATATGGTGAGGATGACCTACGCTCCAGAAGTGCTTTCGTCGCCTTGTTTTTATACCGAACCAAATATAGTGCCGCCACCACCTCTGCCTCATCTCCACCGTGAAGTTCGATGTATATCCGGACGCCACATGCCAACTGTTTCGAGGTTTGCGGAGTGGCGGCAGTGAGGAAGATTGGTACGCTGGATTGGCATATGGATTGGCAGATTAGTAGAGTGCTGCCGGTCGAGAAATAAAAGGTTACGTCATGTTCAAAGTGATCAGGAGCTGGGCTTTCCATCACGTCTAGACTCCGTGAGGGTGCATATGCCCCAGCTTGTTTTCTTTCCATTGCTACTTACGTGGTTACGAAGCCTATGCGCTCAGCGACAATGCTACATAGGAGGCCCAACAAAAAGGTCTAAACTGAGATGCTGCACATGTAAATATAACAGCAAGCTGTACCTATTGTGAGGTACATACCTTCAAGTCTAAGCCTTAGAGGCCGCACCCTGACCACCGCAGCTGTATCGGCGGGCAGCATTGATTGTGCGTGAGTCGCCACAAGATGAACCAGCAAGATAGCAAAGAAAGGATCAGGTATAATTTTGGGGGTAATATGTTTCTGTTTCTATTCGAGGTCCGAGTGATGATGACGACCGCGGGCGGTGTCAGTGGTTGCATTGCCTCTTATGGTCCTGCAGATGACAAAATCAACTCCACGTCACGCATCTCGGCTGTTCCCGTTGGTTGTTTTTGATCGACGTGGGCGAGGTCATGGTAGCGCCTCGTACACTTACCATCACACTGGCAACTACAACCTCGGTGGCTCTGCTATGCATGTCAATTCAATATCGACGCGTACTATAATTCGAGTTGCGAACGCTCTGGGGACGCTCTGTAAATTATCTCCAAATTTAAAGCTCTACAAGAAATGACCAGGCCGCCTATCCTAGAAACACTCGCTGGCCCCTTCGGTACACTACATAAAACCTCCCTCAGACATCTACCAGGTTCAGGACCACCTTCAACGTATTTCAATACATTCATGTTGTTGAATGCGACATCGTTGCAGAGATTGTGTATACACCGACGAAACACGGGAATCGGCACTTGCACCAAACATCTCGAAACGACTCATTCCGGTCTCGTGCTCATTTACGGTGATGGACTCGCCGCGGCAACCTGTCCCATATGTGGAGTCTGCCTCCCGCGAGGTAGACACGCTCTTCTCTATAAGTACACGTGCAGGACTACCCAGCCTGCCCTGAACGCGTCATTGCCGATGTCGGAGAAGGCTCTGTAGCAGGTGTTACACCGGTGAGTGTTTCTATCCATATTGGCCGTTCATAGTCAGCTTCAGCATGATAGTGATGTAGTAACGACCTCTCTTACAGGTAGAGATGACGCTTTTCGCCGCTTCCTTCGGCGATAACTGTGGCCAATCTTCGCGGAAGTCCTCTAACATTGCGCGAATTCTTCAGGAATCGTTGAGAGAGTTAGCAGGTGAGTCGTGATGTTAGGTGGATTTTGCACAAGTCTCTTAATTTATATGGACAGGCCACCAAGGTCAAAGGGTCAACGGGCACTCTTTGTGTTTTTGGGCCCATGACTTTGCATGCGTATCTGTTGGTGCCGCTTAACCGTCACGTCCTATGCAATCGTATCAAATGCACACTCAAAGGATCTACGCGCATCAAACGAAGCCTTAATGACAACTATGCCCATGTACACGCCGTCAAATGTTCTCGTGGCAAGCCAGCGCAATGTGTGAAGGCGAAGCTGACACCACCGTAGCGAATGCAAAAATGGATACCCGCGATATATAACCACAGTGCCACAGTCACGACCTGTTACGACCCGCTCTCGGACTCTGCCGATTAACCTCCTGCTGACAATAGGTTCTTCTCAGTTATGTCTTCCGTTGGAGATTTGTCAGCTCGCAGTACTGGAAAGAAGCTGGACGTTGTTATCATCGGCGGAGGTGTGTGTGGATTAGTGTGTGCGATTGCTCTGGCAAAACAAGGTCTATATACGCACGTATATGAGGCAGCGGTAAGCTCCAGTCGCCCGTTACACCGGAGATTATCGAATTGATACCCACTACAGCCCAAATTTGGCGAAATTGGAGCAGGAATCGGCGTTGGTACGCTCTACTCCTCAGTCTCATTCACTATTTAACCTCACACCATGCATCATAATGTGCAGGCTTCAATGCTCTACGTATTCTCCGTTCGATAGGCGTATTTGACGATGTGCTGAAGCATGCCGGCGAGGACCCAGAAGATCCAAAAGCTATACACACGGTGCCCAGATTCTTCTCGGGAATGGATGGTCATGAGCTTGTGTATGACGTATGTATCATTTGTTTTGCTCAGGTATTGCTGAGCCGCTTATGTATTTATATAGTATCCGACAGACCCCGAAGGAGGCATGTTTGGGATTGCGAGGTAAGTACGACCCTCGACTTTCTAACACGTCAAACAGTTTGACCACTCTTGCATACGTCTAGATCAGTCTTCCTGGACGCTCTTGTTGGGCACGTCGATCCACAATATACTCACTTCAACAAGCGCTTCACCTCCGTTACGCAGCCTTCACCCGGTAATCACAGCTTTCGTCCTACTGTACACTTCTCCGATGGAACTTCGGTTGAAGCTGACGTTGTCGTGCTGGCGGATGGAATACGTGGTACTGGACGAGAAATTGTGACTGGTAAAGACCCAAAGGAAGACGTCGTGTTCAGCAACGCGATCTGCTACAGAGGACTTGTGCCGATTGAAGATGCGAAGAGGGCGGGCGCGAAGATAGATTTTTCGGAGAGGCCTGCCTGTTTCATGGGCGTGGGAAGGGTGCGTCGTTAAGCTATAGCGGTGTGTATGGGGCCTGACTGTGTCCAATAGCATCTCACTATGTTCCCCATTCGTGGAGGGAAAGTGGTACGTGCATGATAAGTCGAATCACTTATGTAGAGCGATAATGAGCCTTAATGGTGCACAGGTGAACGTTGTTGCCTTTGTTATTGACCATACAGTCGAGGTTGGTGCCATCCGGCTCCCCAGTGACCAGCCTCTCGTTGCGCCAGTACCAAAGGAACAATTGCTCAAAGAGTATGAGGGCTGGGGTAGCGATGTTACAGCGGTGCTTTCATGTATCCAAAATCCAAACAAGTGGTATGTCAACGTTGTACATCCACCCTTGGAGAGGTATGCCAAAGGAAAAGTTGCACTAGTTGGGGATGCGGTAAGAGATCTCGCCTTGAGGAAACCTGTATTGTACCTGTTAGCTAATTTATACATTAATGCAGGCGCATGCAATGACGCCGCACATGGGGGCTGGGGCTGGCCAGGGCATAGAGGATGTATACCTCCTCTCACAACTCCTCACCCACACCCAGACGACACAGGATAACATTCCTGTAAGGGTCAACTACTTCCTTCAACCTTCCGTTCACTCACATAGGCAACGTAGAGTGTTCTCGACGTCTACAGCACAATTCGACGTCCCCGTGCTCAGAGTGTCTGGGATGCAAGCGTTCGAGCGTCTGACATATACGAAGGGTACGGCCCGCATGGAAGCTCCAACGAAGGCCGGATACAAGACCTCACAGACATGTGGTCTTTTGTATGGCACCACGATGCAGAAGACGAATTTAACGGCGCCGTCAAAACACTGCAAGAACAGGGCGTTTTTAGTCCTCAGTAGAGATTACTGGCGGTATTGCTGAGCGGCTCTCATTGGTTGCATTGGGGAAGTCCGTATGTGACCGTTGCCCGTGTTAGCATAGTCACGGTACGTCCATGTTTGTGCTTTTAGACACCCGTGTATGTATATTGACGCATTGTGATCAGTGTTATCTATGTGTTCCATTAATATTATGGGCGCTGCTGTACACTCAATATCGCTCGCGCATCCGTATATGCCTCTGAATCTCGCGATACCGTCGGAGTCCTGACACATTGTAAAATGGTGAGTGAGTACCGGTGAGCGGTTATAACCATGAACTCGCATCTACCGGTCTGTTTGGTGTAATACTGGTTTCTACTCCGTGTAGGTACCATTTTTTTATTTAGGGATGGACACTTCTGAGCATCGTTCTACTTGGACAGGAGATAAGAGAGGTTTCTTGTCGAGGTTCATGCCCGTAAGTTAGTGTTTCATCCCACACACCATCTATTTTCGCTTTGCCAATAACTTAATAATAGGTATCCTTATCGACGCTCAATGACCGTGCTATGCTCTTTTCTCTGATCAGCGCGACTGTGGACAGTGGAAGATAGACCGACTCTGATAACCCCATTTCCCTGCTTCAACAGCTCGTTCATTGCCTCGCTTGCCTGGTTTAAGGCGGCTACAGTCTGACCCTAAACCCACTTGTCACGTAAGCCCTCAGATCTCAGTCCCTACTACACCATCATGCAAATTTCTCATGGCTATATAGACACAGATACACGTGTGTTGCAAAGGACCAGCTATTTTTGACTTATAGTTCGTGAGACCGGAGGTCGGTCCCAGACGTATATAAGCCCCAATAGCCGACATGCAAAGAATCCCAGTATTCCTCTGCTCTTTCATACCGAAGACATGTCCTCTACCACAGAGACAATCAATGGCACCACCAAGAAACTGGATGTTATCATCGTCGGGGGTGGAGTGTGTGGACTGGTATGTGCCATCGCTCTTGCTAAGCGAGGCCTGCATGCGCATGTATACGAAGCCGCGGTAAGCATTTGATACGACCGCTTTCGTTCCATGTACGCCCAATCTCAATTCTCTACTTAGGCGAAGTTTGGTGAAATTGGTGCCGGTATAGGAATAGGTGTATTGATATTTGATTGACCTTGCATGAACGTAGCTGACCAGGCACACCATGATTATCTAGGTTACAATGCCATCCGTATCTTGCGTTCCATTGGCGTCTTCGACGATATAGTCAAAGAAGCCGGAGAAGATCCCGCATCGCTAAGCCGCATGTTTCAGTTCATCTCTGGCATGGACGGACATGAGCTTGTGTACGATGTATGTAACTTCATTGTCATTACAAGCTTATCCAAACGTTGATGAAATCCTGATTGTAATACAGTATCCTGAAGACCCTGAAGGCGGTCATTTCGGGATTGCAAGGTTCGTTCAGCTGTTTATCTCTTGTGCTCATGGCTGAGCCGATTGCACTGGCAATATCTTTCAGATCAGTCTTCCTTGACGCTCTCGTACATCACGTTGACCATCAGTATACCCACTTCCACAAACATTGTACATCCGTCTCACAGCCGCCTCCCGGCTCTAAGTCTCGCCCTGCCGCACACTTTTCCGACGGGACCTCGGTTGAAGCCGATGTCATTCTTCTGGCTGATGGGATTCATGGTGCAGGTAGAGAAGCAGTGACCGGGAGAGACCCTAAAGAAGACGTTGTGTTTAGCAACTATGTATGCTATCGAGGACTCGTACCCTCCGAGGACCTGCACAAGGCCGGTGTCAAAACCGATTTAACAAAGAGGCCGGTATGCTTCACAGGAGTTGATAAGGTGCGCCGTTAACATCCATGACATAGCATTAGAAACCTGACTATAGCACTAGCATCTCATCGTATTCCCGATCCGTGGAGACAAAGTAGTAAGTGCAAAAGCCGTTGTTCGGAAGTCCATGATGCTAAAGGTTTATAGGTTAATATAGTTGCTTTTGTTATGGATAGATCTGTCAAAGTTGGCTCCGTCCGTCTCCCTGAGGGACAGCCTGCTGTTGTCTCAGTGACGAAGGAGGAGCTACTCAAGGACTACGAGGGGTGGGGCAGTGATGTTGTAGGCCTGCTCTCGTGCATTGAGCATCCTACCAAATGGTACATCAACGTGATACATCCCCCTTTGGAGACATATGCAAAGGGGAGCATTGCGTTACTCGGCGATGCGGTGAGTCACTTCACATTTGAAATGATTTCAGGCAATGATTGGGTTGGCGTTGTGTTCACCAGGCACATGGTATGACTCCTCACCTCGGCTCGGGTGCAGGGACGGGTATCGAGGATGCGTACCTCCTCTCCCAGCTTCTGACTCATCCGCAGACCACGGTTGATAATATTCAGGTGATATCATGTGCACATAACGTCCAACATTAACGAGCTGACTTGCTTGTATCACAGAATGTACTCGAGGTATACAGTACCATTCGTCGTCCGCGGGCACAGAGCGTATGGGATGGAAGCATGCGCGCAGGCGATATATACGAAGGTTACGGGGAGCATGGGAGATCCAAGGAGGGCATGGCCCAGGACCTGGCGAATTTATGGTCTTTTGTTTGGAGTCACGACGCCGAGACCGACCATGCTAACGCTCTGAAGCTATTACAAGAGGCCGCTGCTTTCAAGGCAGAGTAAATACCGTTCTACATGTACCAACCCGAGAGGGAATCAAGTACTTACTATTTCAGTCTTTGTTCATGCTGTGATGCACTGTCATTCATACACCCGACCATCGTTGGGTTGACAAGGACTGTTTACTGTTTAATGACGTAAATAGCACTGCCTGGACAGAGCAGTCAATCTCGAGCTGAGTCTTCAACAATAATCTCACCCGCATGAAACTTACTACATTCACGATGGCGTTGCATTCATGTCACGGTACTAAGAACCGGACGTATGTGTCAGAGCAAATTCATTCTTCCGGTTACAATTTAATGCTACTGGTGCGAATGTTCACAGTTGAATGCACAACTTGCGGTATAATCCGAATTTTAGTCCATTTAGTATATTACAAAAGTACCTCCCCCTTCATAATCACTTTCGTCTGCCCCGATAAGATAATCGTACTGTCCGCCTCATTCCATATCGTCCTGATGTCCCCTCCTCGCACACTAACCTGCTTTGCAAGCAGCTCAGCATCCGGTTTCGCCAATTTACTCGCCCAATACGGCGTAAGCAAGCAATGGGCGGAACCACAAACATGATCCTCTGGGACACCATTACCAGGTGCAAACATCCTCGAGACGAATGCCACGTTGGCGTCCTTAGACGACGAGGTAATGATGTTCGAGGACGCTCCCGTCTCAAGCTGACATACAATCTTTTAGTATGGGAATGCATGAATTGGAGCTTATCAAGACTTACGAATACGTAGGGATTGGGTACGCAACCAGCTAAGTCGTCCTCTTCTTCGATCTCAACAAAGAGACGATTCGAGAAGCCTGGACCAATTCCATTGCCCATGAACTTCACGCGAACGTCCTTCCCCAAGGCCTTTCGTACAATCTGGCCCATTTGCAGAGCCTTCTCCTGAGGCAACGGTGTGACTCCCGCAGCGGGGAAAGTGAGCTCGACCCACTCGTCCACCTTCCTCGCCGTTACAAGAAGACCCTCCTGCGTCTTGAAGGTAATGACGTCCGATTTCGATGCCACTGCATGTACTCCGGGTACAGAGAATAGCAAGCCGGAGGATGCGATGGTAGCGTGTCCGCAAAGCTCGATTTCGCTGACAGTTGTAAACCATCGCACGTCGAATGCTGCACTGGTAGCAGTTGAACGATCGTGCAGAAATGCCGTCATAGGCTGGCTGAAGTTTTTGGCGATGTTTTGAAGCAAGGATGTGTCCTCTAACTGTGTTTCGTTGACGAAGACAACTGCGGCAGGGTTCCCGCGGAATGCCTCGGTGGTGAAGGCATTCACGATGTAGAATGGGAGAGAGGACGACATCGCGAAGGGGGAGGCTGTGGAGGCGTATGAGTTCATGTCAGGAATAGCCAGAATATATCAGTACTAACTGTTATGAATGAGTCACTGAAAGAGTCATTCAAGTTGCAATTGCAACTGTACACGACTTGGCGCGAGTGGAAGATGAATTTCTTGGCGTCTGCCTATGTGACTCGCTGATGAGAACGGCGGCAGTCACTTGTATACCAACGTGAACGAGCGTTTGAGGTACGATGACTACGGTAGGTACAGGGTTTGATCGATGGATAGCGTCACATTACTTATAATGTTCAAGTTGCGTTGTGAATAGAATAAATTAGAAGATGGGGGGATACGAGAAGGCATGCGATGTCCGAGGTAAAAAGTCCAGGCAATAGCATAGAATAGGTAAAGTCCAGATTTGATTATGGAATCATCGCTCAGAGTACGTAGGGGGGAGCTCCTTAGGCATCTCCGGATCCAGAATACCGTCGCTGGTAGATGATCCGCTATTGTCGAAGCGATACCCTGAGTCAGCATGTAATACGGGATCGTGGGACGGCCACATTGCCCGAGACCTAGCCTCCAACGCTTTCCGCTGAGCAGGGGTGAGCGCAGCTACGGGCGGTACTATATTGGTAGTACTGCCGCTAGGCCCTAGAATGATCAGGGAAGACTGTGTGTCGGGTGATGATTGGAGAGCAATACTTGATTGTCGGCTAGGAACGAGCCCGGGAGGAGGCGGGTAGTTTGAAAACGATGGGGAGTTGGTCACGTCCGCAGGATGGTATGACGATCTCGAATAGATCGATTCTGATATTTCTGTTTGTGCAGGAGAAGAGTATGGAGAGGGAGTGACTTGGAAAGGTGTAATACCGTTGTGCGATTTAGGTGTGTACCGCAGTTTGTCATCTGAAAGATGATGAGGTGAGCAATGTTTTCGCGAATATCACGTTATACTCACCAAATTCACCAATAGGCGTAACGTGGTAATTCCAGTCGCTTCTCTTCGGCTTCCAGTACAAGAAATAAAATGCGAGTATTGCGGACACCAGGAATACAAGACCTCCTATCACTCCTCCCACAATTGGCCCGATAGGAACAGAGCTGGCGTCCATCGTAGTTTTGCCAACGGTCGCTGTACTTGATGGAGGAGCAATGATTATGGTCGTGATAATTGTGGGTTGGAGTCCCCCTGAGGTGACTTGCGCGACGGTTGTTGCGTTGAACAAGATGGAGTCTAGAAGGATGGGCGCGTTATCGCTCGCCAGGAGGACCTCTAAGGTATGTTCCGAGTCCGCCAGTTGCGGAGATACAAAGAAAGTAGTGAACGTGTTATTTTGTTGCAGGCTGGGAATGAACACAGCTGGTGTTTGTCCGTCGATGGAATATGTCGAGATGGGAGGGTTATCCACATCATCGTACAAAACTGCTCCATACACGGCGACGTAGTTACCTGGTTGAATTATGAGTGAACATAAAATGTGGACTGCAATCCAACTAGAGAACGCACCAGTAAACCTGAATGAAGCACTAGATCCTGTCTTACGCGAGACACTGAGCGTGGTGTTCCGTGCATTGGGGTCATGCTGAACGGACCAGTCTCCTTGATAGTTAACTTTGGGGCTTGCGTCGTCTACCACGACGTACCACTGTTTGCTGTTCGACATGAATAAGTAGAGAAGTGAGAATGAGAGAACAGTGAACACACCTCGTCGAGAGACGGCGTACACTAAATACTGGCGCTCTACTAGTAAACCCATCAAACCGCGCCCAGGCGTCGGGTTTCAAGTGAGACACTTTCCCGCATTTTGATGGCCTGCATTGCCTCGCAGTGTCAGGTCGTTCAAGCGTTCACGTACAATAGATAAGTTCAACTGCAGACGGCAGCTGTGAGGCTTCATTCTCCAGGGTCTTACGCAAGGTGGTCATGAACGTAACGATCGCGAGGCGCTTGCGGATGACAGTGCTGCTGATTTTAGCAAATTTGATCAAACCCTGTCATGGGGTTACAACTTTGCCCTCATCCGGCAAGTGTCGTCGTTCTTCGTCCCCTCACGACAGCACTATTGTCGCAACAGTCTTCTCTTCGTTTCCGCTCCCACCGGGGTTCTAGCCAAAGACTAATAATCTGCGAGGTGAAAACACATGCTAGCTTTACTGAATAGTATAACCATGAAAACATGTGTCGCACCGTATCACAAGGGTGAATTATGACGAAAACCCTCGGGCTCTGTTAGGAAAATCACCGGTGAAAACGATGAGGTAAATCGAGAAAAAACATGTCAGTCGATATAAAAGCCGTAGAATCTTCACTGAAAAGGAGTACAACTCACTCGAGTTCGCCCCAACATGCGTCTCCTCACCGTATTCCTCGCACTGGCTCCAGCACTGATCGTCCATGCTCAAACGACGAACTTACCTCCACTTCCAAATGGCACCGAGTTCGCTGTAGGCACCAACATCACTATTAATGCGCCTATCGACACTGTTTGGGACGTACTGCTCGACTGGGACAAGTATGCAGAGTGGAACCCCTTTGTTCGGTAAGCCCACTGCCAGTGCCAGCCGTGCTAGAAGTACCACCAGCTTCACTGCTGACAGCTCCTCCCTCTGTTGTTAGCACCCAGACTCTCGCAAACAAGTTCTTCATTCCTGTTCCTGCTGAGAACAGGACGCTGGCAGCCTTGAAGGCCGCAGGAAGCTCGCTCGAAAACCAGCGCCTCATTTTCAGTGTCCAAATACCTCCCCTTCCGCTCCCGGTTAACGCAAGCACCCCAAACAATCTCCTTCACACCCAAAGCAGCTTCGAAAATATCACCGCTCTACAACCGGACCAATACCGTATGGCGTGGAAGCAGCTCATGTTCCCTGACGCCATCTTGAGCACCGAGCGGTGGAACGTCGTGAGCTCATTCGGAGAAGGACAAACCTTCTACGAGTCCAGGATAAGTGTAGGTGGAGCATTAGCAGGGACATTGAAGGCGTTGTACGGGGAAGGATTACAAGAGTCATTCACTGCTCAGGGCGTAGCATTGAAGGGACGTGTTGAGGGCACTTCAGCATGAGCGGTCTTCGCATGTACTTTGGTTCGGAAAATTTGGCTTTTGCAGGGTTATGTAGGCGACATATGCTTGATGGCAGAATTCTGGGGCTTGTGATGACATGATTCTGTATTTCGTCGTGAGTACGTAGGATAATTCAGATGGAATTCCGAAAGTTGAAGCGGCCCGGGGAGTTCGTCCTCTGAACAAGTATGTACTTACTTATTTGATGCATGCTTTGAAAGGCTACCGGTTACTATCGCAACGCTTTGATACAAGCTATTGAGCCCGGCACTCTCATTGTTGCTCAAGTCGATTATACCTATTCATCATGGTAAGCGACATGCGCTAGCAACTCACTTCTTTTCTGGTCTCTGGCAAACGGGGTTGCAACACCGGACCGCGTATTTCTTCTATGTCAATAAATCTCAAAGAATATTCAACAGTCCACAGTACCTGGACACGTGAATTGGTCAGCTTCATGCACTGAAGTCAGAACCGAAAGAGCTCACCAAACAGTATTCAGACCCAAAAAGTAAGTATCACGACTCAGTATACACCGGAGGGACGTCTTCTACGAGTTGTGTCGATGGACCAGCTCCCAAAGACTGATCATTCGGAGTAAAGCGCATCCCCAAGTCCTCGTGATGCAAAACCACTGCCTGCATCGACCTCGCCCGAAATGCTTCAGCAAATTTGCCACCACTACCCTGTAAGGTTGTCATTGCCTCCGTCGTCCGATGTTCGGTATCTGGATTCATCACCCTGAAATCTGAGCTGGATGCTGTTGTGGATCTTGACGGAGTTCTCTGACTAGTTACATCGCTGGGTTGACGATGTAATAACTCTTCATCCTCGTTCCCCGACACGTGCGCACCCGCTGGTTGATGTTGAGCATTTGTTACAGGATTGGGTAATGTGAAAGGCACAATCGTGCTTTGAGACACGATTAAAGGAGCTTGCTCCGACTTCTCGAGTTCTTTCACGTATTCCGGTCAGCATGTTGTAATACTTGAGCAAAATATCTATACCTAGATCTCTGCTTGTACCATCCGTTGGTCGTCCAGTATGTCGTTTTTGCCAATAAAGGTAATAGAACGCCAGTATCGAGCACACGATGACCACGATGCCGCCCACAATCCCTCCTACAATAGGGCCTATGGGCACGTTTGACCCACTCCCACCACCCTGAAGCCTCTCATCCGCGCCCATCGTGATTGTCACTGTGTCGAGGTAGAAGGCAGTGCCGGGCAAGAGAGTGACAAGAAAGCCTAGTTCGTGCGCGTCCAAGGATAGAGAGGGAGAGCTGTAGATGCTGGAGACTGTACCATTCAAGCTGTCGTCGAGAGGAATGGGGGCCGACACGGAACTGTTGTCGAGTGCAGTGAAGAATAGCGGGATATCGCCATCTGGGGATAAAACGTAAGCACCGAACACCGATACGGTTGAACCTGGCACAATTGTCAGTACACGCTCCGAACGATTTGGAGTACACATACCGTTAAAGTGGACATCTACACCTGTATTATTCGAGCCCTCGATAGGTGCCATAACTTGCGAGCAGGTTGCCCCTACGATTCTGAGCTCCGCCACATCGAGAGTCGTCCACTTCCCCTCGAACTGGATCCTGCTGTCGGAGCCCGCCGCACAAAGATGCTGGGTAGACATTGCAGTGAGAAATAGTGTATGTGAGGTTTATGAATACCGACGTAGAGTAATGAAGTCAAGGTGGGTAACGCCACATCTCAAAACCGCCAGTTTGTATGAGACGCTTTCGGGCTGCATGGGCACCGAACAGCCTTTGTAAACTGTATAATTATAACCTTCTGTCAGCGGTCGGATTTCTCCGCCAGGTCGGTATGTTCGCTCTCTAGATCTGTAGTGAAATAACACTGTTCATCATGGCGTACAGCGATGCTCAGAGTTAGCAACTGGGTGACACGGTGCACCACACACATCCCAAGAATGCTGTGTGTCGGCTATGTATTCTTGCTCTACGCACCTCATAAGACTAACTACTGATGCGCTCGATCAACGCTCAAGGTGTTCTCGGACACAGGGCGGCGTTCAGTGCACAAAAAGCACACTGTTCCAGGCGATACTTTCCGGTGATGAGAACGAAACTAAATATAAAATTACAACCTGCACAGCAACAGTCAGCTTCTGTATGCCGCAGAAAAGATCAACTCACAGCCTATAATACATGTTGAACGAAGTCGATAGTCGAAAGTAACAACTTGAAAAGAAAAAGGAGAGGGAAAAGGTGTGCCTGGCTCTGCAGCCGCAAGGCATCAACCGGAACTTCTAGCGCGCGCTCAGCACACATCGTCCACAGAATGGGGCAAAGAGGACGCCTGAGCTCGAGAACCGAGGCGAAGGACCGAGGTGGAGAAAAGAGGTTAAAGAAAGTACGAAAAGAATATGTAAACGTGTAGGTGAAGGGGGGTACGTGTCGTAGTCTACGGAACCGAGCGAAGATGAGAAACGATGAAAAATAGGAAGAGAAACGATGAGAAATGAGAGAAAGGATGAGAAATAAGAGACAGAAAATAAATATCAAGCTTATATACGTGTTTTATAGGTTGAGAGCGGACTAACGAAGAGAACCTTGAACGAAGCGAGGAATCTATGGTTGAAATGATTATATGATGAAGTCCATGTCCGTAACCGTGATAACATAGTTTGAAGGAACACTCATAGCTCTTACTTTTGTCGCGAGCCTTGCGAGGCACAGCAGCCTATTGATTCCCCGTGTAGGGAGTAGGGTAAGGTCTCATACCACCGGGACCAGATTGTTGAGATCGGGACATAGACAAACCCTCCGCGAAGCTTTGCGAGGAGCCCATCTGCGCACCCCCAGCGAGCCTGTTGAAGTGATTGGGAGAGGCACGATGGTTCGTGTTCTTATTGTTATAGCCCTGCATGGTACGATTGCCTCCTAGTCTCGGTGGAACCTGGCCTCTGGCTCCGCCATACTGCTGCTCGCCTGAAGCAGACCCAGTGCCTGCGTAGTGACCAGTAAAGGAGACTGAGCTAGTCAAAGGAGCAGATGGTTGCGAGGGGCCGAGGTAGGTCGAAGGAGGGACAGGCTGCAGATACGTCGAGGAGGTGATCTGCTGAGGGTTCGATGGAGTCCACCCAGTTGCAGTGAGCTGGTACTGTCCACCAGCGGTGATACCTGGCTGAGCCGGAGCCTGAGGGTGAGCGACAGCCATCTGGGGAGGGTATGGGTAGGGATACATCGGCATCTGCGAGATGGGATGAGGCGGCATGTAGACTGAAGGTGGCTGCGGCTGCGGCTGCTGCGAATGTGTCGTGGCACCTTGGGGAGGAGGAGTCTGTCCGGGAGGCTGAACTTGGCCGTGAGCCGACATATATTGGTTGAGGGCATCCTGAGCATACATCGGCACGAACATCCCCGTGTCTGTTTGCTCGAACGCAACTGCACGTAAGGGCGGCTGTACTTCAGTCGCTGATCCTGAGCCGGGATACATGCTCGACATGTTCGGATCGGTAGCAGCAGGTGCAGCTTGATATGCCATCTGTTGCTAAAATTGCACACTTGATGTTAGACATAATACTATGCAAAGAATGCAACTTCTTACCTTGTACACACGCGCCTGAGCCTCCCAGGCCTGTTGGTGCGAAGTACTGGTGTCGGAGTTTGCACCCTCGGAAGGAGGCTGAGCATACGGAGCCATAGCAGGCGGAGGATATCCCATGTACGGAGCACCCATGTACTGCATCGGATAAGGATAGTGGGGATACGGATGCATCCAAGGGTTCATCATCATAGGATAGGGAGGAGCATATCCAACTGTCGACGCCGAATGGCTTCCACTGGACGAAGGAGGAGGCGAAACAGACGCAGAGGTGGCACCGCTTGCGATGACGGCTCTCTCGCTGATGCTATCTGTCCGAGACGTAGGAGGTCTCCAAGATGCGGCAGGGTGGATATCGAACGGCGGGGATCGTTCTTTCATCTCGTTGGACCGCCCAAGGACGAGCTGACCGGAGACATTGGAGTCCGTGGCGTGATGACCTCGGGATAAGTGAGGCGGCGCATCGCGACCAGCCTGAGCACTGTGACGAGCCTCCTGACGGTACGGGGTATAGCCATGCGTAGACCTAGGGCTGTATCCTGAGAAGTCGTCATGCGAACGTTCGTTGAACTCCGTCCCTCCTGGCGATGGGATATGACGAGGCGATTCTCCATATATGCGCGGCCGTCCACGTCCACGCGTCGCTTTGAAGGGAGTGCGCTGACCGGGCGGCTTCACTTCGCGAATCTGGACTCGCATCGGCCGGCCATGATATTTCTTCGTATTCTAAGAATTTCCAATCAGTTCAGCGGAATTCAAGCAGATGTTGAAGGAAAGTCTAATACGTACTTCTCCAGCGATCGCACGAGCACTACTCTCCGCGTCCGCATACCTCAGGAAGGCAAAACCAACGGTCTTAGAGACTGGGAACGAGTCAGCTTTGTGTGCCAGGGAAGAGAGATACAAGGAGCGACTTACATGGAACATGGAACGAGACTTCCTCAAGACGCCCATACTTTTCAAAGATACCTCTCAGCTGCTCCTCCGACCACCCAACGCTGATATCCAGATTTCCCACAAACACGGAGCACGGATCGACTTCTCTGTTCATATCTGTGTCATCTCTACTCATCGTCGTACCACCAAACCGCCCCGTACGACGGGGCGTCATGTTGTAATGATCGGAGTGTGCCGCAGAGTCCATGGTTGCTGGACTGAGGGGCGTCAGAGGGTAGGAGGTGCCGGTTTTAGGCGTCATAGGAGTGATAGAAGCGGCGGTGAAGTCAGGCGTAGGAGGGACGGTGATGTCCTGACCCACATCAGCTTCACCGATGCTGTCCCTAATAGTCAGGCTGGAGGGAAGCTGGGAGACTAGAACGTTATCTCCCTCTTCGGCAGGAGGCGAGGGCGTAGGCCTTGCAACCCCCGGTGTAGAAGGCTGCACGGACAACGACGACGACGGTGATGGTGACAGTGTTGTACTTTTCCCTCGATCGATGTTCGCAGTGTGGTCGCCCCGCGGAATCCAAGGAAGCGATGGTGGCCTAGTAAGCTTCCTAAAGCGGCCAGGCTCATGTAGTGGCGGGAAGTCTGCGTCATTGAAGCCTTGGCCGGACACAGATGGCGGCGTAAACTCAGTTCTGCTATCTCTCTGGACCAGAGGCGAGGACGGTCCACGCATATGGTTTGCGTTGTACTGAGGCGACCAGCGGTTAAACTGCGGTGAGACAGCGCCTTCGCTGTATGGTGACGTGGTAAGGCGTAGGTTACTAGAACTGGGAGAGATATGAGCGGGGAACGACGGGAAGTGCTCTTGGATTCGTTGGTAGTCCGCTTCGTTGACGTAAGAACGAGAGAGGTGTCTCATACGAGACATAGAAGAGTGGAGTGGACCTGGAGATGTACTAGGACTTCCGTATCTAGAGTCGGGACCCACTTCACTGTTGAAGTGGTGGGTCCACATTACGGAGAGATGCGGGATACGCCGTAGTATCTGCCGAGAGTTCGTCAGCATACATTGTTCGAGAAAGAGGCGGAGAGTGCTATTACCATATGCGCCAACACAGAGTCGTCGCGACGCTGCCATTTCACTTCCCAAACACCGTCTTCCATTCCGGGGGAGCGAGTAATATCAGCGAAGGGCCTCAAAGCCTTTGCCGGCTCAATAAGGGCATCCCCTATTAGAATGATTAGAGGTCTCAGGTCAGAAAGCTAGACTGTAAGTAACATAGGACTTACCTTCTTTGCTCGACGCAAATGGGCCGAAGGAATCGATCGGACCAAAGACGGAGACTATCTTTTGAAGCGTCTGGAGCACGACGTTAATAATGAAAGAGAACGAAGGACTCTGGAGACCCCCCTACCTCCGCATCGTACCTCAAGGGTTCGATAAGTACGCCAACTCCAGACAGCACATCGTCAGCCGACGCCGTCTCGCCGTGGGGTGTAGTGGGGTCAGAGGGATCCTTTACGCTGAAGTTTACCGCTTCATTGTCGTATAGAACGGCAGGAAACCTGGTTATATGCGTCATCAGCATTCCCTCCCACGTCATTTCGATGCACAGCTTACTTAGCATTCCGTGGTCTAACAATCCTCAAGGCGAAAGGCATATCGGAAGGCGTGTCAGACTCGCGAGGACTCTCAAGACCGGAGTTAGGGTAGGCCAGACGGATAGGCGTCCTTTTGAGTACATATATGCGGCCATAAGTATGTGTCCAACCCGTAGTATGAGATGCCTCACTCACCGGTAAGAGATGATCAATGCTCGAGATGCACGAGCAAACTCGAAGCGTAGGGTCCTGTTATGAAAGAGCTGTGGCGGAGACTCGTGGAGATTCTTGAGTAGCTGTGACGCCGCCGCCGCACTCTATGAGGAGAATGTCAGTTATATGCGCAGGTAGATATATTGCCGTGAGGTTTCTCATGTCGGGTTAGACGGACACGGCTCCCATTACGGCAGTACTGTGACTACTTGGAATCAGAGGACGCGCGTACCTCACAGGCCAGGAAGGCGCAAACGCCGCCCTTCCCATCTCGAATCGCCTTGACATCTTTGATTTGTGAGTAGTCTGCGAGATGCAGAGTAAGCATATGACCGAGCTCCGCAGGCTCGATGTTCGTGGGCAAGCTGAGACGAGATACTTCAGCATTATGTTGATTAGAAGGTTGAGCAGACTTACCTTCCGACAAAGATACTATTGTCGTTACTTGGCTTCGACGCGTGGACGACAGGTGATTGTCCGACGTTGGACGGCCTGTCGTCATCAACAGGCTCGGTGTCGGTGGTCTGAATAGCGATGGGACTCTGTGGGGTAGCTGTGGTGTTGGCGACCGGAGACGTCTGGCTAGACGGCGACGGCGGGAAAGACTTGAGTGTGTCGTAACGGGAACCCCACGCCCGCTCTTTGACGGGTTGTTTGATGGGCATCGCGACGAGTCAAGCGAGGTTATGCGATGAGATACGAGCCTATTATGTTGAGATAGAGATACTATGTTCTTGAAACGAGATACGACGCGCGGGACGAAGACGGTGGTGGTGGAGGAACAAGTCCTGAGGAGGACGCGAGAGGGGAGAGTCTTCCTGTTTAAATTGGACGAGAAAATAGACAATTTGTGTTAATTCGACCGTCATTAATCCATCCAAATAATGCCTGTGTGGCTCACACTCACCTAAACGGGAAATGCATCACGGTGTGACGGTCTGCGAGACTCATGGACCGTGTGAAGAACAAAGAGGCCGCGATGGGCGACCATCTGTGTGCCGACTCGAACAGTGGGCATCGAGCCAGGAGAGCGCCGCAGAACGTGGCTCGCACCAAGGAGTACGCATCTTCTCTGTCACATCCCCAAACCAGATGCCGCCGGATCGGTGTGAGAATGCTTGCTGTCAGACCGTTTGCCCCATTGTTTGAACCAGGACCATGCGGGCGACGCGCGTAGCGTACGGTGCCATCTTGCCACAAGACCATTCATATACTCGGAGAACTGATAGAGCCAGACGCTGTAGTTGAACTTGACGAGTCATGCCGGACGGATCGGTCAGTCTATTCATTACACTTCCAAACCGGGTCAGTTGCCAATCTGGGATAGTCTTGCCGCCACAACTACCATGAGCTTCCTAAGTAGAAAATGATTGATGAAATTTCCCACCTTGCGAAAACGCCAGATATTTTAGATCCACAGAATCATAGGTCGGACATCAAGTGACCCAGCAGTCCTTGGGGTATTGGGGGACTCGGGACTGTGAAAGAAAGCACAGCTCTCCGGTGAAATAACTCGAACCGTCGGAAGGTTGTGCGAGCGAGGACCCGCCGAACGTTGAGTAGTCTCGATGAAGATTGCGCAGCCGCGAATGCATATCGCGGCTCGAAGGGGTGGAGCTGAACTGATTGATTTGTGGACGAGATCCCGCCACTTATAGAACCGATGCGAACGAGTGACAGCGAGGATCCTAATCTGAAGTATAAAGTCGATCAATCAGTCATCGAAGCATGACTGTGCACCAAACTCACCAACTGCCATTTTCGTCTCTCGCTCCCGAGTTGTACCTGCAGAGATAAATAGCATATATAACGTGCTTCGCACACGGATATCCTCTTCTCTCTCTTCAATATAAGCTTGAATTATGATTGCCTGAGACTCGTAACATGCGAGTCTGGTAGGCATGATATAGAGTGTGGAGCAACACTGTCCTTCCCATTGTGTTCCAGAAACGTATTGACAGACAGAAAGTTTGCGAATTCGATTTGTCTTCCAGTACAAGTTGAAGTTTGTTGACGTCGAACCACACAAACGAAGCGCTGGACTAGCGTGTCACACCGCGCACCTCCCCAAAACAGACATAGCGGGTCACATGTTTTCAAGCTCCGCGAAAAGCACAACTTCTTTTCTGGGATTTCACGCAAACGCCCATGGCCATGAACATTTCCAGCGCTTAGTCTTACCTCCGTAAGCTTGACCTCTGCGTTCGACTTGGCCGACAACTTCTTCGTAAACGTACACCTCTAGTAATCTCATAGGCATGTCCGACGACGAGTATGGCGGTGGTGGGGGCGGAGACTATGATTACGATGGCCCCGGGTACGTACACCAAGTTTCAAAGTGCTCGGTACAGCAAAGATAATTAACCACACATTCATCGTGTTTATAGGTTCAATGAGGATAATTTCGTGCGTAAACCACCTCCTCTCCAACACATCTCTCTCACCTCAACGCTCATTCATCCCATAGGATGACGGCTACGACCTCCTCGCCCCAGAGAACCCCGAAGGCGAAGGCACCGGCGAACAAGTGAACGGCTTCGAAGGCGCAAACGGCGTCGCAGACGCAGATGCCGTCGGTGCAGACGTTGCACAGGGAGAGGAAGGGGGCGGGTCGAGTGCTAGTGGGGGTGCGGGGTTGAGAGGGGAACGACAGCCTAATAAGGAGAGGATCACTACGCCGTATTTAACGAAGTATGAGAGGGCGAGAGTGCTTGGTACAAGGGCGTTGCAGATCAGGTGCGTTTTATACATGTATAAAGAAGCTATGATAATGGTGTTGATTGGATGTTGGGTGGTTGGTGCAGTATGAACGCACCGGTGCTCGTACCACTAGACGGCGAGACCGACGCGCTGCAAATTGCGATCAAGGAGCTCTCGCAGGGCAAGATCCCCCTCATGATTCGACGGTACCTCCCCGACGGCAGTTTCGAGGACTGGAGTGTGTCCGAGCTCATCACGGACTAGCCACTTCCTTTCTCCTCTCAAAATCACACTCGCCTCTGTGGCCACCTATGCTCAATTCTCAGTCACGAATCGTACACACTTGCTCCCCTTGCTCCAGGTCTACTCTTACGCACGTTACATATATCCTTATTCTTGCTGTTGTTTCGTCACGCTCTAGGTTCGCACGCAATTAAAATCATCTATGCCTCAACTCTCCACGACCTTTCTCAGCCGCAGTATTCCCAACGTCACACACGAAAGGTAATACGTCCGGAGTGCAAATATTAAAAACTGCGAATATACAGGAAAACTAAGAATGATAGTACAAAGTAGCGATGAATGCGCGAAATTTCGAAAGCGATGATGATGATGGAGCAACAAACTCGAAAGCTATAAACGAAAACCCCGCTCCTCTCCCTCTTCTAACCTTAAAGCTTAAGGCCCGTCTAACTAACGAACCAACACAGTCCTAGTCCTCGAAGAGGCTCTCGACGGCGCCTTAGTCTTCCTCTCATCCATAACAACCTCCAGCTTCAAATTCTTCTTGCTCCTCTGCCTCTTCACCGTCTTCTCCTTCTCTTTCCCCTCCTTCTCCCCACTCTTCTCCCCGCTCTTCTCCCCACCCTTCTTCCCCTTCCCCTTTCCAAGCTTCATCTTCAACCCCACATCCACAAAAACGTCCTCCTCCTCGTCACTCCTAACCTCCTTGGCCACTTGTAGATTCGTCGAGTCGCCAAACAACATACCGCGCCCCTCGAACTCGAGGTTCTCAGCGCGCGACTGCGGTCGTTTCTTCTTCGACGGGCTGCTCTCCCCATCCGAATAATGACACTCCAAGCTCCTCCTCTTACTCGGTGAACTCGGCGGCGAGCTCGACACACCCTCCGCTTTCTCTCCCTTATTGATATTCTCCACGTCCTTCTTCTGCCCCTTCGCCTTTGTAGCACCACCAACAGCGTTCGTCACCTCCTTCATAACTTTCATAGACCCACCCGCACCAGCACTACCACCAGAAGAGATAACGGCGTCGAGCGTCTTTTGCACCTCCCAATCCGCCGGACGCATCTTCTTCCAGTCCTCGAGGACCTTCTCGACCCATGCGTCGGAGGCCCCTTGGACGTGATAGTCGATGATCCCGTCCCATTCGCTCCCCGGGGCCGTCTTGTTCACGAATACGACTTTTCCGGTCCAGTTCTTTAGCGTTTTGGCGTTTGGTGTCTTACTCGGCGACGATGATGGGCCTGGCGTTGAGAATGAAGAGGAGGAAGTGGAGGAAGAGGAGGAGTCGTGCACGGCCCTAGCGAACTCCTTCACCAATTTCTTAAACCCGTGCACTTTGAGAGAGGTGCCCATGATGATGAGCATATCCGGTTTGTGCGTGAGGTCCGAGGTCTGGATGGACCCGATGTCGTCGCCTAGCGGGTGCGGTTCGTCGTAGAGGACGATTGCAGGGCGCAGGGTGCCTACTTTAAGGGCGCGGGCTGAGCGTGCTTGGCGGGCCTCGGCTGGTTCGAGGTTAGCTGGAACGATAGGAGGGAAGGAGGGAGGAGACTTACATCGTGTTAGACATTCGGGGCAGTCGGGGGCTGCGCCTACGTCGAAGAGGGTCATATACTCTTGTGTACAGGGGAATTCGGCGGAGCAGAATGTACACCGAACGCGGTGTATGTCGCCGTGCAGCTGCACGTTGCGTACATCCTTTGCTCGTAGCTTTCCCTTTCCCTTCCCCAGAGCCTTAGCCTCCTGACTCGAACTCCCCAGCAGCCCCGCACGTTCCTCCAGGCCATCAATGTTCTGCGTATACGACCGCAACAGTTTCTTCTTCGAGTCAAGAGTCTTGATAAACCGGTGTGTCGGCGAAGGCTCCGCGCGGTCAATAGACTGCTTAAGTTGGGATATAAACGTGTAGAACACGGACGTAGACGTCGAGTCCCGGAATAGCGACGCGTCGAATAGGTCGCGGCCCTTCATGACCACGTCAGGATATTGCTGCTTCACCAAAGCATACAGCCCATCAGACGACCGAAAGTCCTATTTCACGCGTAATTCAGCGTATTTTCGCGTCGTAAATTAATTGTAGATGCTTACAGGTATACCGCACGAGCACGAAATACCAGCCCCCGTGACGACCACGATTCGCTTACATTTGGCCACTGAAAGCGAGAGACTGGCCAACGTCCTTCTCGTCGACGTGTCCGCCGCGTAATTCTCCAAGTCGAGTATAACAGTCATCCCTGCCCGCCTTAGTTGAACTCTGTGTGTGATGGGGACCTCGGTGGAGGGCGCGACGTGTGCGGTGTGGGAGGATGACGGTGGTGGAGGACACAAAATGGTTCATTTATTCGAGGCGCTTATGCCCGTAGGCGAAGTGACCCTGGCGCTAACACGTCGCGTCGCGGTGCCACATGACGATCAGCTTAGCCACGAGGTCGCGTGGCGTGGCGTGGGTTCGAATCCCGCCGTGTGCATTTTCTACCTTGAAGGTTCCTCGACTACTCTGCCTTCCATACTATATACAGAATAATCACTCGTTTCCAGCGGGATCTTCCCCACAAGAAGTTTGAGCTATAATACGCATGGGGCTCAGTGCTACAAATTGGAACAGGTGAGTCATATGGTCCAGTCCATGTGGTCCACGCATGAATGTACGAAGTGCCGCGACAGTGCACGGTATATTGCTCGAAAAGGAAATATTCCGAATTTCCGCCTCCGCCATTTGCAATCGCTGATCCCGAGCAAACGTTTATCTCTAACCACATGGCCTACGACGGCAAGGGCGCACATTGCACAGCCACCACGCGTACATGGATAGATCAGGCACAGCGGTGAGCTACCAATACTCCTATGTAACTGGCCACAGACAGCGCAACATGTACATCACAAAAAGTCACTGACCACTCACATAGGTTATCAGACAAACGAACATCTTATCACGCCGAGTAACCCCATGTGCCACTTTTCCTCCTGCATCGCGTGGTCTCTTCCACCTCGAACACCGTCGGCAGCCACCAAAGCAACAGATAGCGCCGTGCCCTGACGGCAGCGGGGTGACAGCCCACGTTCGATAACCACCGCGTCCACGCTGCCCAGAGCGCTATCTAAGCGAGCAGCTTCCAAGTATAAAAACCAGCTTTGCATGCCATGATGGTCCTCCAGGTCTCCTCAACCCCAGCCCACCCACCGTCACGATGGCCATCCTCGCTGGACTCACTGCGCTCATCGCCGCTTCTGTCGTCCTTGCGGATAACACCCTTAGTGGACTGTTGACGATCCCTAAGACTTATGGTAACTTTAGCGGGTGTGCTAGCCAGCCGGCTTTCTACTCTTGCGAGAACACTACGGCCATCGCGAACACATGCTGCTCGCCTACTCCTGGCGGACTCGGTACGCATCCCCATACCTCCATGTACTCGCAACCTGATCTATTCTATTGCAGTGCTCGCAACACAGTTCTGGAGCACCTACACCGGTCTCGAGAGACACGGCCAGAAGCTGCCCAAAGAGAGCTGGACCATGCACGGTCTCTGGCCTGACAACTGTGATGGCAGCTACGGCCAGTACTGCGACTTCTCCAGACAGTACGACCCTACGCCCTCCCCGAAGACCCTCACTCCCAACGGTACCGTCATCCCTCCCTGGACTGGCCCAGACATCGGCACCTTCGTCGCCAAGTTCAAACGCTTCGATCTCCTTGACTGGAGTAAGCTTGCACTCACGTTCCCTATGTGCTGTATCTTATTTAATGATTGCGTACAGTGAACAAGTACTGGATCAACCAAGGCGCGCCGAACTCTGACTTCTGGGGCCACGAGTTCTCCAAACACGCGACCTGCACGTCGACGTTCGACGTCGCGTGCTATGGACCCGACTACGTCGAGCACCAGGAGGTTGTCGACTTTATCTTGGCTGCGAGGCGTGCGTTCAGGATGTTCCCCACGTACGATATGCTTGCATCGTGAGTATCCGCACTTCAGTATATTTTTAGCCCCCTTCTTCTTCTTCTTCTTCTTCTCTTCTTGCCCCGACTCTTCTCCTTCGTCCTTCTCGGATATCGATATCTGAATACCGAACGCTGATCAACACTGAATTCACGAACAGGTACGGCATAACCCCCTCCAACAAAACCGCCTACCCCCTCTCCTCCATCACAACCGCCCTCTCCCAACAAACCGGCGCCGTACCCTACCTCGGATGCACACACAACGGCACCGTCCTCTCCGAGGTGTGGTACTTCAGCCACGTCTTCGGGACGGAGCAGTACGGGCGGTTTAAGGCTGTGGACTCGACGACTAACTCGAGTTGTTCGGCCACTGAGCCGATTTGGTATTATGAACGGACGAAGCATTCGGAGAGGGAGGTTCGGTATGAGTTGTAGGATCTGAGGGTGTTTTGGTGATGGTGTGGAGATGCCTGCAGTGGCTTCTTCTGTTTGGGGACGAAAATAAGTACTGTACTTGCAATTGGTTTAACGTCCGGGACTGTGCAGAGAACAGTTTAGTATTTTGTATATTGCTACGATCTAGTTTGTAATACAAATGCAGCACCTCGTCCTGTATACGAACGAACGTCACCTGCTCTAAAACATTGATCATTCGCTCAGGCTGTCCACCGCTTACTCCCTCCTACTTCCCTTACTCATCCACAATGCCACCAAGCTACGAATCCGAATCCTTCTGGAACACCCGCTTCAAAACCGAATCACACTTCGAATGGCTCGGAGACGGACGAGAGACCATCATCCCAGTCCTCCAGCAACATCTCCTCGCACATAGCAAAGACGCAAAACAGCCACCTCCGAGGACCTTGCATATCGGCGCAGGAACATCCACACTATCCAATGCCATATTACAAACATACCACAACATATACGAAGACCAGACAGAGACGAGAGGTGTAGTGATGAACACGGACTTCGCAGAGGAGGTCGTTCAGAGGGGACGACAAAGTGCTGAAACGATGAGGGGCGAAGTGAGGTGGGAGAAGGTTGATTTGTTGAGTTGGGGGGATTGTAAGAGGTTGGTGGTAAGTGCCTCTTCGTCGGAAGGAGAGGAGTTGTTCGAGGTCGTGGTGGATAAGAGCACGTCGGATGCGATTTCGTGCGGGGAGGACGTCTCGTTCAGCAGGGAAGCACTTACTGGCGACCCTGGATACTCTTCATCACATCCTCTCATCGTTCAAGTACTCTCACGGTCGCAAAGCGAGGTGCCAATCGTGCTCGAACCGTTGGAAGTACTCGCATTGCACTTGGCGAGCCTCGTTAAGCCGGGAGGGGTGTGGATTGCGTTGTCGTACTCTGAGCGGAGGTTCCCATTCTTGAGTGCTTCACATAGAAGTTCTCCTCGGGAAGTGGATGGCGGAGACAAGAGAGATGGGGGAGGACCGACGGCGTTGGACGTGTCGGGGTTCTGGGAGCTGGAGAGGGTAGAGAAGGTCGACGCACCGTCGGGGGGAAACGCACATGCGCCTGTTATACAGCATCACTTGTACATCCTTCGACGGACAGATAGAAGCGTAGAATAGAAAGGAATCAAGTTCTGTCCCAGATTCCTGCAGTGATGGGTCGCTGAGCTTACATCATGAGAGTTTCAGACAAGTCATCCAGCAGGGCGCCACCACACAAGTCTGTTCTTGACACCATGTCCGACACCCGGCTGCGCATATTCACGCTCAACTGCTGGTACGCTCCAACTCACCTCTTTATCTCAAAGCTAAACCCACTAGTTTTTAACTCTTCAGGGGCCTGAAGTATGTCTCAAAGAGCCGCAGAGAGCGGGTGGACGCTATAGCCCGGTTCCTCGCCGACTCGGACTACGATATCGTGACACTACAGGAACTATGGGTGTTTGCGGACTATGAGTTTGTGAGGGATGCTGTATCGAAGAACTTGCCGCATTCAAAGTTCTTCTATAGGTGCGCGTTCATAAATACGTTCACACTAGGAATAGACGTTACTGAACTCGTTCGAACACAGTGGTGCTTTAGGAGCTGGCCTGGTCATATTCTCTCGATTCCCTATATTGGCCGCGACTATACATCCGTACTCTCTGAACGGCTCCCCTATAGACGTCCTCGCCGGAGACTGGTTCGTAGGCAAAGCAGCAGCGAGCGTGCTCATAGCACACCCCATCCTCGGCCAAACACAAATATTCAACACACACGCAAGTACTCTCTTTTCGTTCTTGTCCGCCTTGCAACACTGAGCTTATGGCTCCAACAGCTATTCGCGAAAGGCGGCGACGAAGGGCCCGACCACTTCAAAGCCCACCGCCTCGTCGGCGCATGGGAGTTCGCCAAACTCGCCCGCCAGGCCGCCGAAGTCGGCCGGTACGTGATCGCCGCGGGGGACTTCAACAGCGTGCCCATCGCCCCGCCCATGGACATCATCCGGGACCACGCGTGTCTGCGTGATGCCTGGGTAGACACGCACAAACACGTCCGACGGGCGTCGAGTGCGGGTGTGCCGTCTCCGACCGATGCTATCCATATGTATGGCGTAACGGCGGACTCTCCGCTCAACTCGTATTCGGCGGGGAAGCCTCTGGAGTCGTATGCAAGGAAGTTCCAGGGGAAGAGGCTCGACTATGTGCTGTACCGTGCGCCGAGTCGACCGCCTGGGAGTGAGAACACGCCGAGTTTGGATTGTATCGACACCAAGGTCCTTCTGACGGAGACCGTACCTGGCACGAACTTTTCGTACTCGGATCATTTTGGACTGGAAGCTACGTTTGAGATCAGTTTGCCCAAGGGGGACGTCACAAACCCGGAGGACACACACATACCTGCGCCCGCTGGGCCGGAGGTTACGTCGTTCGTCTTGAACTCCGTATCGAATCCATCTACACCGGCTACCAACACCAAGCAACAACTCTCACCAGAACTCATCGGCTCCACCATCACCTCACTCACTGCGCGTTACCGCTACGCATCCTCACAAGCGAGGCTTCACCTCACGATATTCGTTGTCTGCCTTGGCTTGCTGTTTGCCATCATCATTGGGACGGCTTGGCTACCAAAGTCATGGATCAACCCCATCTTCACTGTCCTTACGATCTTCCTGTCGTGGCTGGCAACTACGATGCTTTATATTGGGTTTATATATGGCAAGTGGGAGGTGAACGCGCTGACGAATATTATAGAGGAATTGGAGATTTATAGGGCTACGCTCGATGAGCGAGGGTCTGGTAGTTATGGGGCATGGCGTTCGGCAGCTCGATGAAACATCTCGAGTGAGTTTGAATGCTTTATGCTCAGGATTGAGTTACTTACAATTATGTCGCGCTCTGGGCAGTTGCATATTTATCTAATGGACAGCCTAAACTTAATAGAACCTATACTTAATAGAACGATCGCAGGCAGGCGCAGAGGTTTGCTCGAATGTTCGTAATGTTGCCATTTACCCCTGCTATAATCGCTGCCGTTACTAGGATACTCCTGCACCTGAATCCCGACACTGTGCAGATCTTCGAAAACCTACAAGTTCGACTTGAAGCTTACACGGGCCACAACTTGCCATCAATGAGCGCACGTGGTCGCCTCACACCCAATTCAGCGGTGCTTGCGGGCCAGCGGCTCGTCCAGTCTTTGTCCCGCACCGTCACCATCGCCTTCTGATTATCTGCGAACACAGTCTTACCGTTTACTCCACTGCCATAGGTTCTCAATATGTCTAATATTACCAGACAACACCAAAAGTCGCGCTCTAGGCTTTGCTGATGCATCCAGCGTACGTTAGCCTTGACCGGAAACTATAACGCTCCTCCTTCGAAGTCTCGAATATCTTTAGGAATGCAGATGGAACCTCGCATGCTTGAGAACAAATCGTCGGAGCTTGGTCATGCGTCTCGCTCTGCGATGGTCATCAGACTCGAGATCATCACTGCGAATTTGAGCTGTTGGGAAAGTCGAACGGGTTTGCCTGTGCCAATCGTGAGTTTCAACGACTATATGGATATCCTGTGACCTTACCAATACTTTCAGGTGAGATATTGTGCCCAGTTGAGGCGCGACGTCTGCCTCGTTTTCCTGTGCTCTACTTCGGTGAATTAAGAAATACGGGATTCTACCGTCATGATCGATGGGGCCTAAGCCTCCGAACATAGTACATGGAGTCTTTTTTGACTGCGGTCAGTTCGCGGACGCACTCTCGCGATGAAATCACAGCCAGAGTCTATATATATTTAAGATGTTGCGCTCGAGTATCAGGATATTTGGACTCACCTCGCGCCAGCATCCCTTTCCACGTTGTTTGCTGGTGCATAATGTTGGCCAACACCTTACTCACATTCGCCAGCCTGGCCTGGTGCGCATATGCGCAACGAGTTCCTCCTTCGACGCCCACTGCACCCATCGTTGACTTGGGTTACGCCATCTACGAAGGAACATTCAATCAAACAACCAACACTACCAATTTTCTAGGTGTTCGGTATGCCGCACCTCCTATCGGTATGTGTTGCCAATCTTCTCTCTGCGACAGCACGAACTTATATTCTCATGATCCTCAGGCAAACTCAGGTTCCAAGCTCCCAAGTCGCCATTGAACGAACGCTCCTTGGGAGTGCAAAAGGCCGACACACTCTCAATAGGATGTGTGCAAACTGGGTCTGGAAACCAAATCACTACACCGTTCAGGCCTGGTAACGGCAACAATCTACCTCAGAAAAGACAAAGCACGAACCCGGAGGATTGTTTGTTTCTAAAGTCAGCCCGCGATGTTTAGTATTATATCTCACTTACCGATACGCTCTGTTCGCAGTGTCTGGGTGCCAGGAACACTGAAGCCGAATGCGAGGCTACCTGTGCTTGTTTGGATTCACGGAGGAGGGTAAGTGACGTTAGGCTTCTACCTCCTGCGTCGTCGTATTTACAGCTGTTTTTCAGTTACGTGGCGGGGAATGTTGTAGGTACTACCGGCGACGATTTGATCAGAGAGGCAGGCGGAGGCCTCATCGCCGTTACCTTGGATTACCGCCTGGGCGTGTTTGGTGCGTATAAATAGGTATTTTTGATGGTTAAATATGTCTCTGACGACAGCTATACGTCAGGATTCCTCCCAGGAGAACAAGTGAAACGAAAAGGAGCTCTGAACGCTGGATTACGTGGGTCACACATCTCTGTCATAACTATCGAAGCTGATACTTGTGATTATCTAGTTGATCAACAAGCGGTTCTGCAATGGGTACAGCGTAACGTATGTCATCGCTCTATTCATTTCTACTATGCGGCCTGATGTATCTCATCATTTCAGATCCATCTATTCGGAGGTAATCCTGAAGAAGTCACAATCTGGGGCGAGTCAGCCGGTATATGGTCATTCATTTGTGATGGTCAGCACGCTCTGACAATCTCACAGGTGCCGGATCCGTGCTACAGCATATGATCGCGCACTCCGGAAACACGCAGCCACCTCTCTTCAAAGGCGCCATCTCGAGTTCCCTCTTCGTCCCCTCGCAATATCGCTTCAACGATCGCATTCCCGAGGTATGCCTTACGTTGCACTCTTGTGGAATAAGATGAAGCTAACAGTCTGTGTGTGGCTCAGCAAATTTACACGGAATTCGTCCATCAAACTGGGTACGCGGTCTTTCTTAAGTGCCTTTGGTGTTGATCTGACAATGGGAGACAGATGTGCCAATGCAACAGACACGTTTGAATGTTTGGTGAACGTCGATGAGGGCACGCTACAAAACGCGAACATTGCAATCAATCTGTCCGGGTTCTTTGGTACCTTCGTCGTTGTGCCAGTCATTGATGGGGAGTTCATCACCGATTCGCCTTCCCGACAGATCGAGAGTGGACGACTGAACGGGGTGAGTGATTTTATTCACCGATGCACTACTGAGATGTTTATCCAACTGCTACGGGGTAGGAACGTCTTCTCGCAATTACCAATACATTCGAAGGAACCATTTTCGTCAACGCGAACTTTTCAGCCCAGATGACTGTCGCGAACTATGTCACACAGCTGTTCCCGAACTTTGACCAAAACGACGTCAACAGAGCCGCTACGGTGTATACGAACGATGCAGCATTAGCTACTACCAACGATAAGGCCATCGCCATCATGGGAGAATGTGAGTTATCGACTTCGACCCCCGTGGTGCGAAAGTGACCTGAATCCCCGCAGCCATTTTCATATGCCCGACGTACTTGTTGCTCCAATCGTTCAAGGGCACTGCTTTCAAGGTATGATCTGTGCTCGACTGAAACCACTGTCTTATTCACGACTTGCTCAGGCTGAATTTGCGATTCCGCCTGGGACGCATGGCAGCGACGTGGCATACTACTTCCCGAACGGAAAGTGAGTATACTTGCTTCTGCTAATAATCATCGACCATCTCAGGAATCTCCGTTTCTAGCCCACCAGCGTTTCCAAACCCTCAATTCGACGCTTCATTTGCCGGCGCGATCACAGGTTTCGCGAAGTCGGGCGATCCCAACGTCCACCCTGTCCCACAAGTCATCACCCCGCGTTGGAGGCAGTTCAAAGGTGCCAATACTGAGATGCTATTCAATAGGACTGAGGGCTTCCAGCCGGATATAAGGGCGGTGACTACCGACTCTGCTTTGCTGGAGCGTTGCGCGTGAGTCTCTCTGTGTCTCTGTAACCTTCTTTGATTAGGTCTGATGTCGATATGGGGCGGATAGGTTCTGGAAAACGGTGTCTGGCCCTGCTGCCCAGTGATGGTTGTACTTATTCTACCCTCTCCGCGTACGAAAACAAGCCAAGTGGTGTATTATGATTTCATGATGTCACCCATCATGACATGACTATTTTACCAATTTCAGAATATTCGTAAGGCAGCGTTTGAGCTTGTCGTATGCTGTTGCGATCATTGGACTTACCCGAGCAATGGTCTCATGGATTGAAACGGGGTGAACTCGCTCAGTGGAATCGGTCAGTTTCAGTTGTTCTTGGTTGGCTTTGCACTCTCATATAAGCATTTCTAGGTGATATTGTGTCGGATGAGATACTGCCTCAGATATCAGGCTTGGGAGCAAGTCCGATGTGTTCGTAGTCATAAGTAAACTTCCATCAAATTGGTCGGCCATCCCTTAAATTGCGATCTTCACGTGAACATGCCGACAAGCCATGTCTCCAATGCCCCTGAACTCATAAGTATATGTACAGTAGCACCATCTCTACCATGTCCTGAACCTGCCCCCCCCCTGTCCAGCAATGTTCCTCAAAACTCTGCTTCACGTGCTGGGCTATGCGTCTATTGAGGCCCTATGCACTGCTTCCTCTACTAACCGCACGTCTCCAACAGTCGACTTGGGTTATGCAATATACGAAGGAACCTACAATCAAACAACGAACCAGACTAGCTTTCTAGGTATTCGTTACGCTGCGCCTCCAGCTGGTACGTCATTTGGAGATTGATGTGTATCCATATTCGATTCAAATTGATCTTCACATCGTTTTGCAGACCAGCTTCGCTTCCAAGCGCCCTCGCCGCCACTGGATGAACGTTCCTTGGGAATTCAAAAAGCTGATACTGTGCCTGTTGGATGTCTACAGTCTAATTTCGGGATAGACCAGACCAATCCCTATCGCGGCAATGATACACATAACTCGCTTCGAAAAAGGCAAAGCATGAATCCTGAAGACTGCTTGCTCTTGAGGTCAGGCGTCGTTCGGTTGTCATTCAAGTTTTTCGTTTCAAACTATACGTAGCGTCTGGACAAGTGGGTCTCTCAACCCTAGCGCGAAGATGCCTGTAATTGTGTGGATCCATGGTGGAGGGTGAGTATTATGCGTATGTTGACTATGGCTATGAATAATGATCGATATCCCGTCAGTTACGTACAAGGGGACGCGCGCAACCTCACTGGTGATGATTTAGTCAGAGAAGCGGGTGGAGGGATCGTAGTGGTCACTCTAGAATATCGACTGGGTGTTTTCGGTAAGCAGACTGCAGCTGTGGTCACGGTCGTAAACTCTGATTCTCGTCCAGGATTCCTTGCTGGGCAGCAGGTTAAACAGAAGGGAGCTCTGAATTTGGGACTGCGTAAGTATCGATCACGTTCTTGATACAAACTGTTTGATAACACGAGTGAACCAGTTGACCAACAAGCCGTGTTCCAGTGGGTGCAGCGTAATGTACGTGTCCAGAAATCTTAATTTCTGCACATCAGGAACAGACAACCCCCCTATCATAGATTCACTTATTTGGAGGTAGCCCAGAGGAAGTAACCATCTGGGGGGAATCCGCAGGTACATCCCTGCGTTATATCTGTTAATCTTGCTTTTGAATCGACAACGATACAGGCGCCGGATCTGTGATTCAACATCTGGTTGCACACGGAGGGAACACGCAACCCCCTCTCTTCAAAGCAGCTATCACAGGCTCGACGTTTTTACCTTCACAATATAACTACAGTGATCGAATCCCGGAGGTAAGCAACTCAATGTAACAAGACTCGGGAGAAAAGCAGTGCCAACACGAGATCGACCCTTACCAGCAAATTTATTCTGAAGTTGTACGACAGACAGGGTATGTTTTGCAGTCAACTTAAGGCATCTAGCGATTAACGCGAGACATAGCTGTGAAAATGCGACAGATACGTTCCAATGTCTTGTTGATGTTGATGTAGATACTCTTCAGCAGGCAAATTTGGCGGTTACCGCGGCTGGGTTTTACGGTACCTTTGTCACCGTTCCCGTTGTGGACGGCGAGTTCATCCAGGCCTCTCCGACGCGACAGATCTCTACGGGTAAACTGAACGGGGTGAGCTGCCTGAGTTTCATGAATACGTTTCATTCAGTTCTTCTACTACTGTTACAGGAACGTTATCTCGGAGTCACCAATGCCTTTGAAGGCACGGTCTTCGTTAGCCCAGAATACGCGGCTAACAAGACACTCTCAGCTTACGTAGCGGAAATCTTCCCAACTTTCAATGAGGCGCAAATCAACGCGACTGCTTCGGTATATAACAATGTCAGCAGTTTGAGTACTGCCGGTGACAGAATGGGTGCGGCTCTTGGAGAATGTGCGTCTAGTTGCCAGATTGCATATACCAGGAGTATCTGAGTGTTAGCTCTACCAGCCATTTTTATCTGCCCAACGTACTCGATACTTCAGCATTTCAAGGGTGCTGCATTCAAGGTACTTACTCGTGCTCATTTCCGTTGAGTCTGAACGCACTCAAGAACGGGGTATGACAGGCAGAGTTCTCTGTTCCCCCTGGCACGCACGGCGAAGACATAGTGTACTACTTTCCGCACGGAGTGTAAGTTCAATGGGTTTCATGTACTGAAGTCGATACAGCGGACTAATTTGATATCTTTAGGACTCCACCGTTCCCTAATCCCGAGTTCGTAGCCTCTTTCGCAGGCGCAATGGCTGGCTTTGCCAAATTCGGCGATCCGAACGTACACCCAGCTCCCGGGATTATCACACCACATTGGGATACGTACGCTCACAGTCATACAGAGATGCTTTTCAATAGAACAGAAGACTCGAAACCAGAGATAAGACCCATCAACACCGAGAATGCACTGCTCGAGCGCTGCGCGTAAGTTATGAAATGTTTTCATCACAATCCAGCAGCATTGACACTACTCCCTGTTATTAGATTCTGGGCCAACATGAGCGGAGCCTCTGGGCAGTAGCAGTGGGATATGGTAAGTAGTCAGAAATTTTCGTATCTTGGTTGGCCATTGTGCACTCATTGTATGATAGTATTTGTTGTGAAATCTCAGGTTCCAGGAAATGGTGTCTTTACATCCAAGGATGGCTTCCATTGTTCTCTGGATTTATGGGGCCATTAGGGCTGGACTAAATTTCTGCTTACCTGTCCCCAGAGATGCTGTTGCTACTTTAAAGTCGCGTTGCGAGATGCAACTTGCGAAGCGTTACCCACAAGTTCGACGCCTGGAACCCTGCAACTTGAAGAATATGTGATTTTTTTAAATAAGTAAGTAAGCACTGGTTCCCTTAGCCATCACTTATCGCCGGTTTCTTCTTGCAAAGCATCCGGCTACGAGTTTGTAAATCTTGTAGTGCTACTTATGTTCTGTTGCGAGCCACTGTGGACACAAGTGTGTGAAGGTCGTAGTCCGCGATGCTTTTATCGCAAGCTCTAATAAGTTACGCCAGATAATCAGCACGAGATATTGAGTCACCGGTTTAGCACTCGTAAAGTAGGAAGCTTACCTTAGTATCTGAGACTATGTGGCGCAGTATCACGATGTGTTTTGCCTGTTCGGGCAGTAACATCGGGCGCTCGGCAGACTCCGATAACAATAATGGCGCTTACCAGAGCTTCAAGGTCACGGTTTGGAGTCACAACCCTGCGCACTCGTCAACGAGCACCAACTTGAATGAGTACTAGTACTCCTGCGCGACAAATTTCCGAATCATCATCACATGTCCGTTCATCCGAGACGTGGATATGGCTCGGCTAGTGAGAACGGACCGCCACGGAACATCGCTCGCTTCACATGGTTGCGCTTCTGAAGATAGAAAAGCTGGCTTGAGATTCTTGGAATATGTGGTGAGTGCGGAAATTCTCTCCTGCCAACGTTTGTTCTTATATAAGGATCCACTTTAGCATAGTGATCAGAGATTGCCGTTTATACTATTCACGCCGTTTTCCCAAGCAATGGAGAGTACTACGCGGCATGCCGTGTCCTTCAAGTCAGGCTACCGAGTCCATTTATATCTCTCCACTCATCCATAAGATTCGAAGACTTCTTGAACTATGACGGTCCGTGCGTACTTGACCATGTGCTATACTGTGACTGGAAGCACGCTTGTCGTGTCATACATAACAGCGATCCCTGCTCGCGCTGCTCTATGAGCGACCCTGATGGCCATGTTAGCAACCCTCTGGTTGAATCTCTGCCTATTTCTCCATGTTGCTTGCGCCTCAAGCACATCTTTTCCAGTCGTCGATTTAGCCTACTCGATCTATCAAGGGACTTTCAATGCAACCTCCAACATCACAAGATTCTTAGGTATACGTTATGCTGCGCCTCCCGTCGGTTCGTATCTATGCCTACTTTTGGGTGTCATGATTAGTCTTTTGCCAACTTCACTTTCACAGGCAAACTTCGATTTCAAGCCCCTGCGCCTCCTCTCGATGAGCGATCGTTGGGAGTTCAAGTAGCAAACACGCTTTCCGTAGGCTGCCTGCAAGCTGGATCGGGGTCCAACAATTCCTCGCCCTTCAGAATCGGTAACGGCAACAATTTACCTGTGAAAAGGCAAAGCACAAACCCAGAAGACTGCTTATTCCTCAAGTAAGTTGCCTTATCAACGTTTCTATATGGTGTGGTTCACTTTCAATCTTCAGTGTGTACGCCTCTGGTAGTATCAATGCAACTAATAGGCTTCCTGTGCTCGTTTGGTTCCACGGCGGTGGGTGCGTATCATACACTATGCCGGATGTCACTCCGCGTCTAGCTATACTAACATGTCCTAGGTATGTGGCAGGAAATGTACAAAACGAGAAGGGAGACGACTTGATTAACGAGGCCGGCGGAGGCGTGATTGTAGTGACTCTTGATCATCGCCTTGGTGGTTTCGGTATGTTGCTTCTGAAGAATGATAGTCATACTTTGACGTAACGGATGTAGGTTTTCTTCCTGGGGCACGAGTCAAAGACAAGGGAGCTTTGAATGCGGGACTCCGTTAGTCTCCTTTTATCTAACAGCTCAAGTCACACAAGCTAACAGATTGTTGCCGCTTATAGTTGATCAACAAGCTGTGCTTCAGTGGGTAAAGAAAAATGTTCGCATAACTTGCTCTTCTATAATTCGCTTGTTTGACCGACTAGTTATGTGATCGTAGATCCACCTCTTTGGAGGTAACCCTAGTGAAGTCACCATCTGGGGTCAATCGGCAGGTATGTTGATTTTCATGGTTTGCTGGTTCGTGATGTAACATATTGTCTCTGGCATAACCCAGGTGCAGGCTCCGTCATTCAGCATATGCTTGCACATGGTGGCAATACGCAGCCTCCACTATTCAAGGGCGCTATTTCAGGTTCTCTTTATTTACCACCTCAATATCACTTCAATGATCGGATCCCCGAGGTACGACGCTTTCGTTTGTCAATATGTGATACTAATTAACGCCTCCTCCTATCAGCAAATATATTCAGAATTCGTGGAAATGACAGGGTGCGTCAATAAGTCATAAAATGTGTAAGGTTCCGTGTCTAACCACGGGAGTAGTTGCACAAACGCCACCGACACTTTTGAATGCCTTGTAAATGTGGACGTGGACACACTTCAGGCCGCGAATGTGGCCATTAACCGATCCGGGTTCTTTGGGACGTTTGTTGTCGTACCAGTCGTTGATGGCGAATTTATCGAACGCTCCCCATCTCAACAGATGATTAGCGGCAGGCTGAATGGGGTGAGTTATGTCAGCAACCACCGGGAGAGCTTCACTCAGACCGTAAACGAGTAGGAGCGTCTGTTAGCCATGAACAATGCGTTCGAGGGTGTCACCTTCGTTAATGCGACGTTCTCGGCTGAGATGACCGTGCCTGAATATATCGCGCAACTTTTCCCGAACTTCAACTCGACTCAACTCAGCGATGCGGCAGCGCAGTATGAAAATGTCAGCACACTTCCTACCACTAACGATAAAGCTATTGCTATCGTTGGGGAATGTACGTCCGTCATCCGCGTATCTGGTTTCCGCTCACTAAAAGACATTAGCTATCCTCATCTGCCCAACCTACTTGCTTCTGCAGTCATTCAAGGGAGACAACGCGTTCAAGGTACAGTCATACGAAGTTCCATCTCCACGAGGGTTGCCACTCACTGATATATAATGATGTTTAGCTGGAATTCGCCGTTCCACCAGCAACACACGGGAACGATGCACAATATTACTTCCGGAATGGCCAGTATGCTTATTCTCTAATGCGTCAATGACGACTAGCTCTAATTTCTTCACGATGTTAGCACCCCGGCATTCGCGAACCCAGAGTTCGACGCATCATTTCCAGGCGCCATAATGGGATTCGTGAAGTTTGGCAACCCGAACCATCATCCAGTACCCGACATAATAACTCCGCTCTGGAAGTCGTATAAAGACAACGATACCGAGATGCTCTTCAATCGCACTGAAGACTTCCAGCCAGATATTAGACCGATCTCTACCGATCCGGCCCTTCTGGAGCGTTGCGCGTGAGTAGAGTAGTTTTCCGATAACCTTTACGACAACTAATACCGTGTCTATGTTTTCGCAGGTTTTGGAAGAGTGTGGCTGGACCTGCTGGCCAATGATTTCAGGCAGTAATAAGTCGTATATCACGAATCTTGACTATGTACTGCAAACTGCTTTTCCGACGACAAGAATGAATTTTGTACATGCTGGAACTTTGCCATTCAAGTCATACGTGAAGACAAGTTCGCGAGATCCGAGTCTGATCCATGATGCTGTAGCCTGCTCTAACGGCTAGCTGACTCAGCTTGGCGGTGCAGAGCGTCTATCGAGGAGCTATCGATACACTTCGTCATCGGTCAAGTTTTCCGGAACCAAGATCTATGTACTAGGCTTCCTGCCTAGCAGCAGCTTCAAACCACCGGCGAGTCGTCAGTGCTTCTCGTCAGTTAATGTTTAGGTGTTTCTCAACACTGACGTATGTTCAACACAGAATATGTCTTCGAGTTTGGACGATACGGCCCAAAACTTGAAGGACCCTCCGACAGGTCTTGCTCACCTCCCAACAGAACTCTATCATGCCCTTCTCTTTCATCTGGAGCAGGATGCAGATGACTATCACGACTTCCGTCTCTCTTTACTCGCACTCTCGCGGGCCATTCCTCGCGCGCCTCTCCCGTTGCATTCACTGTTCCGGCGTATTGTCCTACGTACCCCAAGACAGGCACGGAAACTATACGTTCGGCTATCCAAGGAAACCTCTGAAACTCTCCCGAACTTAATAGAGGTTTTCAAGTACGAATGCTATGAAGCCGATGCGGATATCATTGTGAATCTGCTGAAAATGCTACAATCGATCACGCACCTAACGTTGTTCATGGGCCCGAACTTCGCTCCCGAGCATCTCGAAGACCTCTTTGCGTCACCAAGGACAAATCTCAAATACCTTTCTCTACGTTTTCGGCCTTAGTATGTGCTACATCATGATTTCTGTTGCCTTATCTTCTAAACCGATGGCTATAGCGTACAGAAGGCTACCTACCTTCAGTTCATGAAAGGACGATATTTCGACTCCACCCTCACCTATCTCTCAACGTGGCCGCGCTCCTCCCTCCCGCAACTGTCTATTGTCCAGGACCCTCTCGACCCATCTATAGCCCCAGCGGTAAAGTTTGCTCAGCCCATCGTCTTCTTCAGCCTAGACCCCATTAGCGTACTATCGGCCTCGTCGTTCGCATCATCCCTCTCCTCTCTGCGATTTCGCATACCCTCACGGTCCATAGTGCCTCACCTGCACAGATATCAACAATCGTTACCCCGAATTGCCTTTCTAGATATTGCCACCTGCTCCGTCACTGAGAGCCAGCTGGAAGCCCTTCTCGTTGACCTCCCAGGCCTCCGTATGCTGATATTGGACGAATGTCCTATAGTCAGCCAACGAGTTGATGCCTTCGACGTGGCTGGGTCTGAAGCCTTAGAGCAATGGCGCAATCTTGGGAAGACACTCGCTTTGATAGGTGTAAAGCGTGCTCGAGAAAAGGAGAAGAAAATCAAAAAGTGGATCGAGGAGCATAAGAGCGCGACGGCTAATCAACGGAGTGGGGGAGCGCGGCAGAGTGAGCAACCGAAGGCGAAGAAAGGGAGAAAGGGTATCGCAAATGCGACATTCATGATACGCAGTGCGACGAAGGAGGAAACAGATGCTGCTCAACGCCCGTCAGTTTTATCCAACGCTACCACTTCAAAGGGGAAGAATACATCGGTGGCCAAACAGTCTCAGACAGCGACGGCCGGAGTGGATGGCATCTCGAAAGGGAAGCAGAAACCGAGGGGAAACACGAAGAAGGAACTCGACAACTTTCGCATCACACCATCTCCTCCTTCGTTGCGTGCTCTATCAATTACTGCACCGATGGTGTCTGCAGCTGGCAACAATTTTACGGAGAGGTACGCCATAGTCCGGAAGGAGTTGGAAGATGGATGGGCAGCCGGCATCAGGCAACTCACGATGATTCGGGATCGCATGCGAGCCACATGGCATACTGGTACTACACGTGTGCTGGTTAATGCGTCTCAAGACGTGGATGGAGGCCCATCGAGTCCGGATCGTGAAGACGTCTCTGGTACTTCCGACTCGGATTTCTCGGGGATGTCGTCTGAGGAGTTGGACAGAAGGGTGAAGTTCAAGGATCAGCTGAAGATACTTTTGACTGGACTTAAAGATGCTCCTTCTCCGGAGACATTTGAGCTCGACTTTAACGAGCTTGAATGCCCACTATTGTGCCTCGCTGGCCCGGAAAGAGGATATTATCATCCTGCCGGTTGCCCGCACGCTACCGCTTGGGAGCTTTGGGATGATGGGTTTTGATCTGTTTTAATGGGAAGTTATATTTGGTCCTGTATCTGTGCTAGTAGACACATTTTCAATGGGACTATTATACATATGCCAGTGTAGCAGCCTGAGACTCCCCTTCGGTGACTCAGTCGTACGTCTGCAACTTGCCACTGATCACCGTATATTCCGTGCCCTGCTCATGATCCGATCAAATCCATTGTGGCGCGGGAAGATTGGATTGATCCTGGTTTGAGTAGTACTTCAACAAGGCTTGACTTTTTAACAACGCACCGTGACAGTCATCCGAATCGATATCATAGAAACATCTCACTCCTTTCGAATTCAATCTTCAAGCTTCAAGACTACTAGAGATTAATTGGTCATAGAATACACTCCACAGTGCTCAATCGCCGCATTTCGATGACAGACGTCTGGTACGCTGCGCAATGACGGCCAAATGACATGTACTATTCGATTACTTATACCACGGATATAGCAGATAGCCGTCCTCTCACCGGCATAGTGCCCATCCAATACGTTGAGTGAAGTCGCTTGTCAGTAGTCCTGCATCGCTGGCAATAGCGCGTATGTATCATCTCACCATCCCAGTGTGAATGCGGTCATCTGTGCCCATACACATGCCGACTGAGAACGTCAGCATAATCGATGTAGGCCTCAGGGAAACCCACCTTGAAATCCGGGTTGTCTTGTTGATAAACCATGCAGCGGCGGAAACGATGATTGGGCAGTACTCTCGTCTTGCGTATATATATACGAAACAATGCTCTTCTAATCGACCTAAGCTCCCGCAATGTCTACCACAGAGTCTCAACATCTTACTCCTACCAACCCTCCCAATGATCTAAAGATCGTCATTATTGGAGGTGGTCTATGCGGACTAGCATGCTGCGTCGCGCTGAAGAAGTTTGGTATAGAGGCCCATCTCTACGAAGGAGCGGTGCGTGAATTGCTTGTTCGGGAAACACCTTAATCTATGCTCATGAATACACATTAGACGAAGTTCGGGGAGGTGGGGGCTAGCCTCGGTGTCGGTGCGTTACACAAGACAATGTTGTTTCTTTTTTTGGTTCACCGACTGTGCCTTTCGGGCATCTACGTCAGGTAACAATACAGCCAACGTGTTGGAGGAAATTGGTGTATTAGACACGCTACTGGTAAAAGCCAAAGTCCCTCCTCAGGCGAGACATACCACACTGAAGTTCTATGCTGGCGAAGGAGACCACGAAGCAATTCACGACGTGTGTCCATTTCTCGTATACACGTTGCAGCACATATACTCACTATTTCCAGCAACCTACGGGACCTACGGAAGGAAGCTTTGGCGTGACCAGGTAAGTGTATACCTGTCAGACCAGCATTCTTACATCTATTGACTATTTATTTCGAATACAGAACTACGTTCTTAGAATCCTTCGTAGATAACGCAGATCCAAAACTTACACATCTCAACAAGCGCTTCACGGGGATCAGACAAGCTGCATCCGAAACAGATCGACAAGTTGTCCACTTTGCTGACGGGACGTCGGTCGAGGCAGACGTTGTCCTGTTAGCAAACGGTATCAGAGGCACAGGTCGTGATCTTGTGACTGGCATCGACCCCAAGAAGAGCGTTGCGTTCGCCAACGCAGTGTGCTACCGTGGACTAGCACCTTCAGGACCTGCCAAGCAAGCGGACTTGAAAACCGACGTCCTAAAACGGGCCTGTATCTTCACAGGGAAGGACAAGGTAAGATTGTGCCCAACGAAGTTGTCGAGTTGTGGCTGACAATATAGTAGCACATTGTCTTCGTACCTGTTGCGGGCGGAACACTGGTACGTAGTCGCCATCAGATACACTGTCGATATTCGTCTCATTGCATTATGCAGATCAACATCTCTGCCGTAGTCATCGATCATTCCATTGGCGTCGGAGAAGCTAATCTTGCAGACGACGCACCTCGGGCCGTGCAGGCCACGAAAGACGAACTGCTTAAAGAGTATGAAGACTGGGGAAACGATGCCAAGGTTATCCTGAGCAGCGCGGAAACCACCAACAAATGGTCTATCGAGGTCTTGTATCCTCCACTGGAAACCTATGTGAAGGGAAGGATCGCCTTACTCGGAGACGCTGTGAGTCGTGAGGAGTACTTTCTTGACCATCACTTAGGTAGTACGACAGGCACACGCAATGGCCCCTCATCTAGGTGCTGGAGCTGGGCAAGGTATAGAAGATGCATACCTGCTAGCTCAGCTGCTCAGCGACCCTCGCACCACGAAAGCTAATGTTGAAGTAAGTCACCAAAGTAGTCTTCTAGAACATCGCTGACGTAGATGGCATATTAGAGTGTTTTGAAGGCCTACGATGCCATTCGCCGCCCCAGAGCTCAAAGGGTCTGGGATCATACCCAGCGTGCAGGCCGTGTCTACGAAGGTCACGGTGAAAGCGGAAACAGTCCTGAAGCATTCCGTCGTGATCTTAAAGGACTCTGGGAGTTTGTTTGGCATCATGGAGTCAACGACGATCGTGACAGTGCAGTGAGGCTGTTGCAGCAACAAGGGTTGTTCCCGTGAGAAGTACGTGGTATTCCGTGTGCAGTGATGCACAGTTACCAAAGCGCAGACTATGATCACTTTACGATATGTCATTGATCGCATGTTCAACGCGCAATCTACCGATGTGTACGACGCATTTCCGAATGTCACAATTCTTGGCATCCGTGGGTAACAGAAAAAGTCATCAACGATAATGGGAGGCTTCTAGACTAGGTGCGCCTCCTCAACAAATAACTATCTCGACTTGGTATGGTGATACGACGTTCATTTACTGACGATTGATCCTAACATTTCCTCATACACCATGTGATTCAATCTTGAATTACGAGGTGACCAGCTGACGATGCATACTCAGCACCCGCTTTGAAGAAGGCGGATACATGCCCGGTGGCCGGTAGATGAGAGCTCACACTCCCAGGCTGCCACCGATTGCCGTTTCTCAATAAAGCCAGGATACAAGGTACCTTCGTCCTACAGGCCCCCAACATCCGTCGTCTAATCGCACTATCCTGAGCATCGTAAGTTCTAGATTTGCCGCTGTAGTGTAAGTGCTTCATCTAACCTTCTTCTACAGACTTCCACAAGAATGACGACCCGACTTCCCACGGAGATGATCTCCTACTGGTTCGAGCCAAGCTCGACTTCGCCGGTGGAATCGAAAGTCCCTGTACCTCACCCGAAGGAGAACGAGGTCCTACTAAAAGTCCTCGCCGCAGGTGTATGCCACTCGGATGTCGGACTCTTTGATCACAATGATCTAATCTATCAATTCTTGTCGACTGCCGGCACTTGGTGCTGCGGTCATGAAGGCGCAGGTGAGTTATGTTTTCTTCTAACGATTTAACTGGACTTACGATAGCATCCCTATCTCATCGTATTACAGGGGAGATCGTTGCGTTGGGCTCGTCAGTCCCTGAGACACACCCATCTTTCTCGATTGGAATGTATGCTGCCGTGTACGGGCCTAATTCCTGCTTCGAGTCCGACTGTCTGGCATGCTCAACTGGCAACGAGAACGTCTGTCGTAAGGAACGTTCATACGGGCTCGGCATTGGTGGCTCGTGGGCGGAATACATGGTAGTTCGCGCAGACTCCATCGTCCCTGTCCCCGGAACTCCCGCGACCGTTCCGCCTTCCGTGGTGGCCATTTCAACCGACGCCATCCTCACACCGTATCACGCACTCAAGCACTCTTGTAATATCCAGCCCGGCCATACTGTACTCATATACGGTGTTGGCGGACTTGGCTTGCACGCAGTATCCATCGTGAAGAACCTGCTCGGGGCGCGAATAGTAGCTTGCGATTTGCGAGACTCTAGTCTTGAGCAGGCTAAGACATTAGGCGCAGACCACGTCAGCAAGCCTGACGACCTCCTTCCATACCTCACCGATCACAAGCTTTCCATTGATATCGCGGTAGACTTCGTCGGTATTCAGAAAACCTTCGACGCGTGCTTCGCAGCTATCCGTCCTGGCGGGATCATCCATATCGTCGGGCTCATGGGCAGGCAGCTAAACGTGCTCCCGATGATCACGCAGATCAAGAACCTCACACTCAAGACCAGCTACTGGGGCTTCAAGTCCGAGTTGGCGGAGGTCTTGGAGGCAATAGCTAGCGGGAAGTTGAAAGTACTGGTACAGGAACGGCCGATGAGTGAAGTTGGAAAGCTGCTTCATGACATGCACGAGGGAAAGATAAAGAACCGCACCGCTGTGATCCCAGATGCATTGTTCGTTGGGCAGAAGGCATGACACCGTTGTGCTCACTTCGTTGAACGTGAAGGAAATAATTGACACCGAATCATCATTGGCATACTAGTAGTACAGAAGTCTACAGCCTGAAACAAGGACCGTCACGGTGACACAGATGACATAAGTACTTGCCAGTCCAGACTTGTTACTGAATGTCACTGAAGGGCTATTTGAGGGTTGAGAAGTCGAGTTCGACGTTGCTAACAATGGCTTGGGTCACCGTGGCCCGCGAAACTCGCTCAGCGGGCGAACCAGCTGGGCGCCTAGAGTGTATGGGGTAGCACGTGCTCGCGTCTAATGAGACTTAGGGCAGGCTTTCGCCAACGCGTACCCAAGTTCGTCGACGACATCGTCTGACGAACACCAACCACGACCCCGATGCTCAATGCTGCAGTCTGCGGGCGACCCGAATTCTTCATTCCGTGTGCGTCTGAATACAAGTGCCACCACAAATGAAGATCAAAGAAGATTCAAGAACGAACAGTATGAAGACAAGCAAGTCTCCACCAACCATCCGTGAAGAACCGAAGATGTGTGCTTCAAGCTTCAAGTTCAAGGCTATCATGAAGAGTATGATCAAGAGTATGACAACACACACGGGCCTGAATTGTGGTTCGCACTTTCGCACGTCCATTCGCGCTCTCGCGTTCTATACATTTCACTATTATTATTTTCACTGAATAAAAAGCTATTTTCTACTACGAACTTGCGATTTTGTGACAGCAATTAGAGAGCAGGAAGACAGAAGACGAAGAAAACCAAGAAGTGCAAACATTAAGCAAGAAGACAGAAGATAGAAGAGAGTGACAAATCCGAAGACGAAAACGACATTCAACGATAACACATACACAAGAAGGCGAACAGACCAGAACAGACGACAAGTGAACCAGCGTGACGCCATGAGTTTTGAGGAGGGTTGTGGACGAAAGTGTGCTACAAACAAGAAACGAACACGACAAGAAACCAAGCGCGACCATGAACCAACGAACGACACAGTCGCGTATACCAACGTCACAGCGAGAGCCTCCACCTACGAACAGAAGACACCAACGACTGCCATGCCGACTTCACCAAGTCATCAAGCTCCCGAGTGAACCTGCGTGACTGCATCAAGAGTCAAGAACAAGAATAGAGTGCGGACCAATCAACCGTCTGCGTCAATGTCGAGCGGAACTGAGGACATGTGTGATGAGAGTGTACCTTTGAGGCAAGTCCCATCCTGAACAGCCTGCTGTAACCGTACGCGTTGTCGTCCATAGAGTTGTTGTCCGGGAAGACGAAGTCTGAGTCGAACGCGTATGTTGGCTCGAAGTTCTACACGCACGACGTTGTGAACACGGCATCAAACGAAAAGTAAGAAGAGCGTTACGTACCAGAAGCTGTGATGGGCCCAATTCCAACGCGTCCAGCTCATCCAACCCATCCAACTCGTCACTTCCACCCGAACGAAGTTCCAATGGCGACACAGGCTCGAACTGCACGACGTACACGACGAGTGAACAACGCGAGCAAATTAGCGCGGATTTGACGACTCACATCCTCGGGGTACCAAGTATCAGCGGGCACCAGAACTTGCGACGACGACGGCCAGAACAAGTACACGTCGTAGTCATCGTCCGCGTAGTCGTAGTCCAGCTCAGGAGGAGCTCCAACGATCCAGTAGTCACCGTAGCAGGGGTACATGGCCGACGGAGAGGTGATGAGGGCGGTGGCGGTGATAGTGGTGGTGTTAGGTGAGTACTCCTCCGTGAGCTCTATGGACGAGGTGAGCCTCGTTGAGGCAGTGGTGAGAGGACAAAGAGGACGTCGAGCCTACAATGTCAAATAAGACATGTGTTGGATTTTATATGGTGGCGGGGTCTTGGGGCTGAGGGTGCACGCTACGCGAGATTCCTCGCCCTGTCAATCGGGGCGGCAGCGAATGAGGACGCAACGTGTGTAATTTTGGTTAGCGACCAGCAATATTCGAAGCTAGGCATAGTCTTCAGGGTTCTGCGGCGGATTGAGCCGTGGGGGCTGAGACGCGTCTTACGGCATACTTGGCTTTACTGTTCATTGTCCTGCGATTTTGGGGCCACCAGGGTCGAATCGTCGGACGGCTTGAGCCAGAAGAGGCCTTTGATTTCTAGAGAACACCTGACCCGTCGTGGGACGCAATTGATCGTCGAATCTTCCAACACCGAGGGCGTTCTCGGCGCTGCGGAGGTGACCAACTACCAACCAAGCTCGGACACAGGGGAAGCTTCAATTGCAAGAAACGAGGGGCAGGGCATTGCATCGTAGAGTATTTCATCGTGGAAATCCGCGAAATTTCGCTGAAGACGCGTCGTTTTTGACACAGGACACCCGCGGCGGACATTGCGGGATACGCAAGCAAGTTGAGCTGTCGTTGAACAACTTCGATGGGGCAACCTGCTCGCAAGTTCAAGTCCTTGGATATCACCATGCGCACGGGGACCTTGCAGTGGATATACGATAGCCTATTCATTTGCTCCCGAATCGCGAATCGCGAACCTCGATCGTCGGTCGCCGCCACTTGCGCAACTATCCACGGTCACGCGTTATGTCACACATCACACATGTGACAGAAGTCGTGACCGTGACACTTGCCGTGGCCAGGAACGAAGAAAGAGGCAAGTCAAAAGCCGGGTCGATATCTACAGCATATGACAATGCAAAAGCCAAGGATCAATACAACATCCGAGTCGTGCCATTTCAACGAAGTACTCACCACACCGGTCTTCTCAGCGGCCATTGTTTGAGACGACTAGAAAGCAAGAGTGGTGGATGCCTAAGTTGGACGTGCAGTTGTACCCGAGGCAAAGACGCAGCTACTGCTTGTGTGATACCCAAGGTGCAAGCCCATCGCTCGTCAAGACGGTCCTGCAAGATAGTCAGCGCATGTGCGAAATGATCAACCTGACCGACACACCTACGCACGGTACTTCGAAATATCTACACGACACGACCTTGCGGGACTCTCGACGCTACGCGACAGAACTACGGGTATCGAATGAATGCTGTCTTCTCCGTTCTGCAGAAAACCAACCGCTATCGCTGCCAACTTGCGCTCTGGCCGCCATCATGGGAATAGTTGCCAGAAGACTGAGGCCTAGAGGAGAGTCTGCTTTCATGGACACGACGCCAAGAATTGTGTGCACTTCCAATGTCGTCGCAAGAGGCCCAGCTTTCACTAGACGGCCTATCGAACGCCGCCGCCGTGCTTAGAGCCTATGTCTCCTTTCAACCAGCCAACAAGTGGAGCCGCCTCCAGCAATCTTCGCCAACTCCGAAGTCATCTGCGAATGTGTGCTTGTCGTGTCGTGTGAAACTAGAAGACCTCAGCAGCGTCGCCCTTGCAGCCAGGTGTTGCCCAATGACCGTTGAAAGTATATCACACAGACACGGGCCAGAGTGCTGCAAGATAAGAAGAAGAGCAGTCGCCAGCCCAGTGGAAGTACGAGGAGAGGGAGAAAGAGAGACAGCCGCCTTGAGAGGCCAAAGTTTGGGAGCCGGTCTACCGCAATTCACCGCTTGTTGAAGAGGCCGTCTCCACGGCGAACTTGGCCAGCCTACAGAGCCGCACACAAAGACGCAAAAAGAGGAAGACATCCAAGAATTCAGGCTGAGTGTCGACAAGAGGCATAGGTCGTGGACGACTTTCAAGTTCAGGAGGTCGCGAGGCACCCCATTCCCATATGACGATTCGATCGATCGAGCGGTTCATCTCACGCGCGATAAGTCCTTGCCTCCTCAAAATATCTACTTCCTGCGGTGTAATTTGCTCACCAGATCATTGACAGTGACTATTAATCGTCCCGGAATGGGAGCGTAACATTCGACTATCTACCAGGGCGAAGACTAGCGAGGATGGAGAGGTATAGGAAGGATTGTGAGTATTTATTTCCGAATATTCGGGACTTTTGTGAATAACCGCTCCTAATAAATAGCCAACCTCCTCTTCTGCCCTACATTTTAGGCCAGCATGTCGACATATTCCAGAAGAAAGTATCACTAATATTCAGGATGGAGTGAGCGAGCACCCAGCCACATTATTTTCGTTTATTGCTTCGATGAGCATTCTGACAGGAATAACCGTGGTTTAATCCCACGAGGAATATTACCAACTCGTGCAGGACCCCGAACCACCCCACCCTCTCCGTACAACATCGACGTGGTTGGAAGGAATTGAAGAACAGAAATGTTCGAAGTATAGGTTATCTTATCGTGCACCGTGAATATAGCCTACTGCTACTTCAGCAATGGTTCTTCACCTCCGTGTAATATTCGATCATTCACAAGGGATATCGCCCTCCGAAATATAACTTCATAGTATCCCTCGAACATGACAGCTCGAAATACCCAAAGAAAGGAATATTTCAGAGGATATCATGAATTCCAACCTTCACAAGCTCATGTATATGCCCCACAGCACGTCCACTGCGATGGTGATCAGTGAATGTCACCAGTGATGCGACCCGTCGAAGCCTTCCCGTTTATAATAAGTTGGCATGAGTAGCCTCAACGTTCTCAGCTACCCTTAAGTACATCAAAACTGCTCCCAGCTGCGTAACAAGAGCGCCGGTGGGTGTTCATATACACGAAACGACAATGCACACAACCCATCAGCGAGAGGCGTCCGAGCAGTAAGATCGCTCACAGAGACCTACTGTGAAGAGCAACTTTTACCCCTGCATTCGAGCCACGCAGGAATTATGATGCCAACGCACATCGAATTGAGATCGCTATGACGAAGCCTTGGCTTTCTTTAGTCTCGCTTCCTCAAGCTCGTGCACCCTTTTCCTCTGCTCTTCCTGTTTGATCGCCCTCTTCAACAGTCTGGTCCTCTTCCGACGTCCAGCTCCCCTCTTCGGCCCCTCAACCACCACATCCTCAGTCAGTCTCTTTTTCCGGCGAGCAACCTCTTCAGCCCGCTGCTTTTCTCGCTTCTTGTCTCGTTTGCGGAGAAGCGGTGAGATCGAGGCTTTCAGCAATGCACCATACTCAGAATAGAACTTTTCCAGCTGTCCAGGTTCGACCTAGAGATTGCGGACACAAATAAGCTACGTCTCATGATGACGGGACTGCTGAGTACGTACACGGGTGGAAAAGTTGGCGTCCTTGCCGTTAGTCACACGAACGAGACACGGGTATTCCTTTGTATCATTTACAGCATCGGATGCCTTGGACGCATCTTCTCCATCGTGGGTGACTATGTCTACTCATTCAATACCCAAACCACATATGATGTTAAGGCAGCCGAACGCACGTCGTTTATGCGTAAGCCATACCGATCCTTTATCTTTTGAGGCTTCAAACAGTGCAGCTAGCTGTTTGAAGAACTATGACACATCATGTCAGTAAATCGTCGACTATCATAGTAACCAAAACCAACCGTCTCGTAATCGACCAGCTGCATGGACGGAGTAAGAGTAAGAGATGCATTTCTCCGCAAATGGCGCACTCGTGCATGCAGTGAGGGCGCCAATCTCGCCTGAGGTCGAGTGCATGCCTGGGCGGCTGCATGCGACTCATCCCCTCTCCTGCATGCATCACCTCTGCTCGTTTAGTGCTACTCGTTCAATATTCTGAAAGAGAGGCACGGTTGCGATCATGTCCTCCATAGCCAAGATTGCGCCTATAGAGCCGAGCATTTTTGATGACGATGACGACGGATGGCAGGACATGCCGATTGTGCGAAGCGACGAGTTCGCGAATGGGTTGGACGAGGAGGATCAGAAGAAGTATCACTACAAGCCTCAGGAGAAGCAGGACTCTAATCCAGGACAGAGTAATGCTACCGGCAACCTTCTCGATGTAGACTTCGAAGGGAAGGAGTGGCGAGCGAAGGCGGACCAGAACGAGAGCGACTACACTCGACTGCGCTTGAACGAAGAAGACGAGTCGGACGAGGTTCACCTACGCACACGATACTTGTTCGACGAAGACAAGGCCATGACACCGCTCAATCAGATGCAAGCCACGAAGAACCTGCTAACCGAGGCTCAGCGGATAGCGTACGTCGGCTTGTGCGCTCTCGCCGCACGCGAGATGGTAGATCAGCTCAAAGCGATGAACAACGCGAAGAAGGAAATCAAAGAGCTCAAGGAAGGTGTGAAGAGCATGGAACTATGGTCATTGAAAATCATGGGTCGGTTGTATTATCATATGGAGCTTGCAACTGAAGGTGAACACAGTGCCCTCTCGTACTTGCTTGATCTAGGTTCCTCATCGCTGAACGGACTATGACAGAGCAGAAGATGATCGACACCCTTGCTATGCATGGTATTCAGGCCAAGGACCTTGTTCCTGCGCTCATGACCACGCACACCGTCGCCAATCCCGAATACGACCCGGTCGAGGCGCGCAAGCAGTCGGAACTGCGGCAGGCGGAGGAGCTGAAGGTCGCTGACGAGAACTCAGAAGACTTGACTCTGTCACAGGAAACTCTTGTATCTCCTGACTCCAAGTTTACGTCTGAAACTCCGTCGTCGCCGAACCCGCAACCCCAGCAGACCACCGCCAAGATCTTGGAGGAAACGTCTACGGCAGCGGTTCCCGGAGTCAGTAAATCTCTCTCTGCAGCTGACGAGAAGGTCACCCTCGATATTCGGTGGACCGTCCTATGCGATCTGTTCTTGATTCTGGTAGCAGACAGCGTCTATGATGCACGGTCTCGTGTTTTACTCGAGAATGTCGCCTTGAAGCTTGGTTTAGGATGGTTAGATGTCGTCAAGTTCGAGAGGCGAGTCACCGAGGCTCTGGATATACAGGAAGAGGTAGAGAGCTTGGAGGCGAAGGGCACAATCGAGGAGGTCAGGAAGAACTCACGAAAGAGGAGATTCATGATGCTCGGTCTGGCTACGCTTGGTTCGTCTGATCATCTGATCGTATGTATTGAATACTTTGCTGATTTTCCTTGTATTGTAGGTGGTGGATTGGTCATTGGTCTCTCAGCAGGACTTCTCGCACCTGTCATTGGAGCAGGCCTTGGTGCCGCTTTCACAACGATTGGAATTACAGGTACCACTGGCTTCCTAGCGGGGGCTGGGGGTGCTGCTGTTATCACCACCGGTGGTGTCCTTACTGGCTCCGGTATTGCTGCACGAGGAATGGCGAGACGGACGCAGCACGTACGAACATTTGATATCCTGCCTCTGCATAATAATAAGCGAGTGAATTGTATCCTCACTGTTCCAGGGTATGTTCTACGTTTCACGTCTGGTAATTTTGGCTCATGTAGTTCTTTATCACGCCAGCTTCATGAATGGTGAACAGGATGACGTGCGATTGCCGTTTAGCGTCCTCGATCCTGTAGTTGGAGACGTCTTCAGTGTATTATGGGAACCCGAGATGATTCGAGAGACAGGAAGTGCATTGAAGATTCTCACTGGAGAGGTTCTGACACAGATCGGTCAGACGGTTCTCCAAGCCACCGTCATGACTGCTCTCATGAGCGCACTTCAGTGGCCTATCAGTGCGTGTTCTGATGACTATCACCCCGCATTTCACTCCCACTGATCTTGGTTGGTAGTCCTCACCAAACTTGGATATCTCATTGATAATCCTTGGAACAACGCTCTTGATCGTGCGAAAGCAGCGGGAAGTGTATTGGCCGACGTACTCATTCAGCGGTTCTTGGGTGTACGTCCGGTCACGCTCATCGGGTTTTCCTTGGGTTCGCGGGTTATTTTCTACGCCTTGCTCGAGCTTGCGAAGCAGAAGGCTTTCGGTATCGTCCAGGACGTTATCATCCTTGGTACAACAGTGACCGCTCCAACGAAGACGTGGCTCCAAGCGCGCTCCGTCGTCTCTGGTCGATTCGTGAATGGCTACGCGCGTAACGACTGGGTTCTCAACTACCTGTTCCGTGCGACCAGCGGTGGGCTGAATACGGTCGCCGGGCTACGTCCTATTGAAAACGTACCCGGATTGGAGAACGTGGATGTGACAGACAAGATTGCGGGGCACATGAGTTATCGGACATTCATGCCCCTCATCTTGGATCAACTGGGTTTCCCCGTGACTGCTGATTACTTTGACGAGCCAGTGGTAAATATCCTACATGATCATCTGCCTATCCCTTGTTTAAAGTATATCTGTTTTATTTCAGGAACCCGACTTCGAAGGAGATAGAGTAGTGGTGCGGGAGGAAGATGAGCCAAAGAAGCGAGGCTGGTTCTCGAGAAAGAAGAAAAGCTCCGCGTCTACCTCTCGGGCATCCCGACCACCTGGCCCATCCTCTGGCTCGCATCAACGTCAGCAGTCATCTCAGAGTGTGGCTGACGATGATCTTCCTCCTAGAGAAGGGTCACCGGCTACGCCTATTCCTAGCACACCCACCGTTAGCACACCAACGCTAAACGGCCCTTCGACGCCGGAGGCAGATGACGGCGATGTGGCAACCCATATCCCCAAGCATGCTGGTTTCGACTTCAGGGCCATTAAGGACGTGATTGGTAAAGCAGACCTCAACCCCGAAGAACTGCAAATGCCCGCTCCTCGACACTTTACGGCTCCAGTCATCCCACCTCCTACTCTACGAACGGAGTCTGCCCCTCCTCCAATTCCCGAACCACCTTCACCTCCACCCAAGATCCGGTCACCTCTCGCTGTTCCCGAGCCACCGGTTGCTGGACCAAGCTCCAGTGGCGATGCGTCGCCTTCGCTCGCTCGCTCTATGTCGCTTAATGACATGAAGAGTGCACTGGAGGAAGAAGAGGTGACGTCAACAGACGAGAAAACACCTTCGTCTTCGCAGGTCTTCCGTGTTCCTCCTACTCTACCACCAAATGGCTTGGACACACCGTCGTGGCCCGCTGAGACGGACCGGACACCGCCATTGAGCACTAACCCATTCGGGACTCCCTTGGCCAGTAATCCCTTCGAAACGAGAGCAAGCTATGATCCTCTGTATCCTGGTGGCATGGGTTCCTATGGTCTATCTCGAGTCCCCGATAACCCCTTCGTGCCCCCAGATTCAGCGACGCTCTCATTTGGTGGCGCTGATGGCTCAATCACGTTCGGTGGGCCTTCGACAGCAAGCACGGGTGCGACCGACCCTTGGAACATCGGCACTCCGGGTTTCGGAACATATAGCTCCTCCGCGAAGAAACCATCGAGCTCCTTCAACATAAACTCTAATCCGTGGCAGAGTTGAGGGTGATCTTTGCCTTTTACGTTCTCATTGCGTTTCTCTTCCATCAGTTACACTCAGCCTACAATCGCCGTCTCCACAGACAGTCTGACGCAAGGATCTCTCTCATCACTCGGTCCCTCTTAATTCTGCGCATCCGCGCTACCATCATCATTGTCTTACAACTTATCTCATGCATCGATCACATCCTTCTATTACGTTTGGGCAAGCTTGTCTGTATACGTGCGTCCAATAGCCCGGTCGACAGCTGAATCGATAAGGGCTTGCTAAGTGTGGGACTTGACATCATCTGCTGGCGACGTCCGTGTGTTTATATGGGTTCTGAATTCAATCTGCAGGTCATCTCCATTAATCAGCTCATGCTGGCCGGCCCACGACCTTTCGGCATTGTGGGGTAAAGAGTCTATGCTAAACTCCCGCAGCCAGGAAGCTAGTCCCGATGTGTACCCTTAGGAGTACTATGGTACACAGCGACACCGGTATTGTCAGCGCTGTGATCGCCCCCACAGCAAAGACGCAGGTGAGCAATATCTTGACTCCTAGATGTCCCATAATCCCTCATCCCCAAACGTCGACAGTACCATGAGTGAACAGAAAGCACAGTCGTTGCGTCGGGTGGTGTGGCCTTCAACCACGTGTTAAGGAGCAGGGCCATGTTTTTCGAAACAAGGGAAAGAGCTTTTACTGAACTAGTCTTCGCCGATCGTTCCGTGCGCGTTATGAAATCGAGTGGGACCCACACGATCAAATTCGTTGGACATCGTGCTTACTGCTCAAAGTGGTGCATGAGCTCATTAGCGCATGTCCTCGCCCTTTCCTAGTCCCTATAAGTACAGACAGACAGAGGCTAATGGTTCTCGCAGGGCTTCGCCAGCAAACTATCCAGTTTACCACGTCGTCCCCTCGACTCCTCCGTTGTCCACTCGTACCTCATCCCCACCGTCGTACCTTTCGCTCCCGACCTGTCATTGTCAATCAGAGCATCAAAGTCTACTACCGTATCTCCGAGGACGAATTCCGACAACCATCACAATGTCTCCGCACCCTCGCCCCATCCTCAAGCGACTCTTCTCGTCTGATAAACATGATAAACAGACGAACCAGCAGCAGCAGCCGCTTCCCTTCGCGACGTGCGCGAGAATCATGTCTCCGCGTGTACACTTCCCTCCGACACCATCCATGGTCGCTTCTACCCACCCTGTACACTCCCCACAGACATACGACCGCAAACCCATCGTTATCTCTCCGAATTACTGCGCACTTCCTCAGCGAGGATCGCGTAAACTCTATTCTCCTCCCGCTGACTTCGAGGTAGAGAAGCCCGAGCGCGGTCGTGGTCGAGCTCGCCGGTCCGCCGACAAAGCAGAGCACATCAAGGGGAGCTATTTCCATCCTCGCGCGTACGAGGCATGCGAGCCCGAGCCCATACCCGTCGACGATTCCCAGTTCTCTCCTCCACTTCTCGTTCACGACTCCTACGCCGCTGACGAGTACGACTCGGACATCGATTCGTCAGACGACGAGAGCGTGACAACCCCGCCAGATACGCAGCTTCCCGCCTCGGTATCAATTGTTGACCCATCTGCCTCATCGCGGTCACATCACGAGAGCTCGGGGAACGCTAAGGGTATCGAGGACATGGGGCGTCCTACACTTGTACGCTCAAACAAGCGTCCGTCGATAACATTCACGCAGTCCAGAGAGAACATCTTCTCCCCGGCACTCGAGGGATTTTAGGTCGCTATTAAACATGTGGTGATATATTCGAGAATACCTTTTGTATCATATCGGTTTCTTCCTACAGCCTTGAGACATAATCTCAAGCTGCCATTTCCGCTCTTTTTCGGTGTACTTTTTGCTTTTGTTCTGCTTTACATCTCTTCTCCTTTTCATCCGGAAATTTGTGCAGTTCTACGCTGGTCGTGTTCAAGTAAATAGCCGTACTATTGTCATGTACTCGGGTAGTACTACGCCAAACGAGAATGATTGAATCAATATCATGTCACGCTATGGCACACCATCTACGTCTGAGCACTCTGGTGTGGTCCAGATAACGCAAACTTGTGTGGTGAACTTTCGAGTCATGGTACGGGATGTTATGCATCGTTTATTACACAAACATGCAGGGGAGACAATAGTAACGGAGAAACAGTTCTGAGCTTGCATAAAGGAATGACTCGGGGGTTGGGTTGTCCAAGAGAAAGCCGATATTGCAATGCGATGGTGCTGAGAGCGAGGTGCTCTTTCGAGATAAGGGTTCCAAGGACAGTGCACGGTTACACCAGTTGATGTTGCTCCAAGAAGAGATCGTCATCGGCGAACAGGCAGAATACGCCGTTAATGAGGTGTCGAGCCAGGAGAGACCACAGAGAAACCAAGAGTCCGGATGCGAAGGCAAGAAACCAGAAATATCGTCGACCAAGACTGGAACAAAGTGCGCTGTAATCTTCGAGTACCGTCCTCTTCCCAATCAATCGACCCACGTTGGGTGAGCACCCCGAAAGTCCGCCTGCGGCGAGTACGTCTTTCCTTGGCTGCCAACGACTTGGCTCGCATGCGCGTCCATACGAATCTTGACGCTGCGATGGATGTTGATCTCTGGTCGGCCATGCTGTATGGCTTTGCGTCCTTTGCCAAGATTCATACTGACGACGAAGAGAAAATAGAGCGGCATGGAGCATAAGTAAATGTGACACAGAGATGATTGATACAGGTTATACACGCACGTTATTTCATGTCTCCAACTGGCATCTGCCCGCTGCACACGGTGCCTCACGGGTAGCAGTTCGAGGAACCACCACCATTTCTTCTTCTCGAGTTGGTCGTAAACGGGGCTGAGCGCGTCATCCAGATCTTCCTCCTCTTCTGACAAGAGTTTACTAGACGATGCGACGCCGTCGGTCACCGCTTGGATGTCGGACCCAGAGTCGTTGAGAGAGCCAGAGGTAGAAGAAGGTAGGACACCGAGTCCAGCTGCACGAGTAGGCTTCTTCGTGGGGGTCTTCTCGTCCATGGGTCTATCAGCAGATGCTCGTTTCCTGAGCTTGTTACCAGACTGTGGAGACGCGGACGACTTGATCAGAGGAGAAAACTTAAGAGTTGCCATGCGCCACGCCGTCTTCGCTTTCTCCTTCGCGTAGTCTCGTGGTACAGAGGGGGTGGCGTAAATTGGCGGCGGTCGAAATTTTACGACAGGATACAGCGAGTCAGGGTCAAGGCCAACCGTACGCAAAAGCTCGGCATGAAACCGAATGCCAGTGTTCGCAAGGAAACATTGTCGGATCATCCAACGTAGCGGGATACGTGCAAGGTTATGGCGGGTGTCGTTCGGTACAGATCCGCCACCCACGTCTGCGTAGTTTGACGTCACAACAAATACTGAGACAAAACTGCGCACACATACCGCAATGACAACCAGCAAACCAAACTTCTAGGACGTCTGTCTCAATGGCAGGTTGGGGATCCATCCTCGAAAACCGTTGCTCCATCTCATCTTGATCAGGCGAACTTTTAGGGTCGACCTCAATCTTGACTTTGACTCCCTTATGCGTGGATGGGAACCTCTTCTTCTGCTTAACCTTTGGAGTGCTCTGAATGTCTAGGCCGGCCTTTGGCATCTCCCCTGCTTGTACTCCTAGTTCTTTCTCGCTTGCGCTCGGATAGTTCCAACTATTCTGACGAAACTTGGCTCTCCTCTCATCTAGACTAATCGCATGCCTGAAGTACCTCACGCAAGTGTTGCTCGTAGTGAAGGGCAAGCGCTTTCCGATGAGACCAACGGAGCTAACGGTATCCCATACACCGATGAACTCGACATCGACGTCCATGGAGAAAGTCTTCTTGAACGCGGTAGATTGTGACCATCCAGAACGAGTGCCATCCTTATACATCTTGTATGCAAAAGGGACCTGTTGAAGATTGGACGCTGGGAGAAGACCAACCTTCGAGTGTAGTGAGTACCATTTAAGAGGCAGTATGAACCACACGTGATAGAATGCAAACCTTGTGTATCATTCCGGCCAGAGCACGAGCCGTGTATGCGCCTCTAGAGAAGCCAAAGATGCAGATTTTGTCGCCTGCTTCGTCTATATCGAAATACTCTTCAGTAAATGATCCCGCGTAATACGTGGCGACTACATACAGTTTTGCATAAGGAACTCGTATCCATCTGTAAAAACATAATGTGACAATATGCAAGTGTGTGTGAGATAAAGAATTTACCCTTTACGTGCGTATGAAGGTTCCATGCTACCATTTCGTCCAGTAGCTTAGACACCTTAGATGTGCTAGGTGTGGCAAAGCGCGGTGCGGTGTATGTCCCAATTCCTGCCTACCGTGACCGTGAGCGCGTAGATCCACAACAGTCAAAAAGCATGAGCGGATGCGTACCTGGTAGTACACCATTTGCTGTCTCCTGTCGTCTTTCTTCAACATAGAGAAGAAGTGCACGACGTTCGAGTTCTGCGAACCACAAGGCGAGTTTATTCTTCTGTTAGATATTAGTTCGGGATCGCGATGCTTACATCTGTGTCGAACTGGTCCCCTGTCCCATCAAAGCACAATACTAGTGTTCTAGGGAGCAACGCATCCCCAGAGCCAGGAGGTGGTGGAGCAGGAATGCATGATGGTAGGGAACGTAGTTGACCGGGCTCTAAGTCTCCATCGATGCCAACGGTCGCGCCCGAGCTCTGCATTGGAGTCTGGGGAACCAGAGCGAGGGTCGGTACAAGTCGTTCATCTGAAATGGGCTCGTGGCTGATTGCGGGGATCATAGAGTCAGAGATGCTCTCTGACGTCGTTGGCGGGATAGACGGCGGCGGCTGGGGGCCAACGGGTACGGGCGACATGCCGACGACGTCGTGGAGGGGGACAAACGTGTTGAACAGATTTACGGGGGTGTCGATAGCTTATATATCCTGTTCCAAATCTGGACATGTTCAGAAACGGACGTGACAGTGATTTCTCGCGTGAGTTCGAAGACGTGGTTGAAGTTAGAAGTCAACTCTTCGAATGCCCGATTCGGAACTGTACGCCGATCAGTTGATGGCAACAGCTTGGCGGGTGTCGAGATCACCGCGTCTCTCAGATCTCAAACCAACAGTGGTATCATCTTGCAAAGACACTTCGTCGACCAAAACGCCTAAAGCTCGTGTATATCATAGTTATATGGCTGTGGTATTGGTAAGCGTAGAATATTCACTGGCTATCACGTTGCAGAGGATAATACGGTAAGTCAGTCGCAAAACTTGAAGACACCTCCATCTTACTCAATCAACTCGAACACCATAGCATTTTGTTTTGCTTAGTAGTGGTTTGACGTGAACGAGCTCACTCTAATCATCCCACTCGCGCGCGGTACGCCCATATACGATTCATCTGCCATGCGACCTCATCGATTTCAGGGCTACGGTACTCCGCATTGCCAGCGAAAACTCCGATATCTGTCAGAGAGCAAATCGAATGGACATGGCATCGAGATGGCCAACAGGGCCTTTAGCTTGGCCATCGCATACGCCTCATGAATATCAACAACTGTGAATGGCCTGCGACTGCTCTACTAAGGCCAAATGCACACTGACGTGTGCCATTCCTCATACAGCCATAACGACACACTTCTACAATGAATTGGACGTCCGCCCGTTGCTTTGGCCTCCTTATTATATTGTTTCAGGCACACGCAGTGTATGGCCTTTTCTTCAACGCAACGTGTTATGCAGTGAGGCAAGAGTATATAAGGTCACATTACGGCTCCTTCCCTGCTTAAGTCTGCGCGTTTTCGAGATGCCACTGGTATCGTTCCCAATCCATTCGGGTTTCCGCTTCACCTTTTCGATGGACCCACGAGAAGGCATCGATACACGTCTTCTCTCCATGTCCACTGCCCAGGTACGTGTGTTACTGTGCTATAACCATCGTGGAGATGCTCAACCTCTGCCGCAGGCCAAGAAGCTACCAAGGCTTCCACAGGAAGTCATCGCTACGATACTACAACAAATCGACGAAAAGCCGCGAGAGGAGTACCATGTCCAACTCAAATCATGCGCTCTTGTCTGCCGAGGTTGGCGACCCAGTGCGCAGCAGTTGCTACATCGTGACATACGGATCCGTCATAAGGACTACCGCGAAACTTTTGAAATGTACACACGCAAGAGTAACTCAGGACAACCATTCGAGGGCGAACTATGGAGGTACCCAAGGCATCTAAAGTTTTGCGACGCTCCGCCGGATGGATACGAAAGCTGGCTGGCGGTACCCGAGTTCCAAGCTTTCGTTCAGCAAAGCGCAACACAGATCACCGATGTCACCATATCATGGCGATGGGAGGTTCGCCAGCTCGACGACGTTCTTCGATATATTTTCCTGTTTCCATACTTAGAGAAGGTGGATCTCAGAGTATGCGACTTCAGGCGACTAGCCCCCCTCAGCGCATGTGACCGTCCTGTGCCGAATACTCTGCGGTGGGTAATCCTTCCGCACACGGAACTCACGGTGTCTTGCAACTCTCCGACCTGCGAACTGGACGCTTTCGCTACTTGGCTAAACGGCAGCCATGTCGAAGTAGCTTTCGGATATGCGCTCCAGTTTGTGAGCAAGAGGCGTCCAACGTGTAGTGCTCTAGGATCCTTTGGCCCAAATTTGCGGGTCATCGCGTTCGTAGGTGCTCAATACTTTGGAGATCCGTCACTGGTACGTCTTGTTAATCGCGCATGCAAGTTGTCTATCCTGACTCGCTTCACCGTTTTGTTTTTCTAAGACTGCCGAGGAGCTCGTTGATCGCAGATTCGCTGCCCCGGACCTGGCCACATGTACCAGGATCGAACAAGTTGGATTCTACGAATGCTCGTTTCACTTCCTCAACCACGTCCTCATGATCCTGTCGTCCATGAAATCCCAGGTCTTGACAAGAATCGAGATACATACGAAGATGAGTGGCAACGACCCCGACAAGCTTACACGAGTATCCCTGTTGGGCCTGGTGGGATTAGGCAACCTTCTATCGCACGAGGATATGTTCCCTGTCCTTAAGAACCTCAACCTCGTCTTTCACCTCTTCTCTGGCTCCGAGTCATACTTCCGCGATAACCGCATAACGGTCGAGGACTTTTTGTTCCGGGAATTGTACACTTTGAGAATGGTGGGAAAAGTAAAAGTGGAGGTGAAATACGAGGAGAAGACCCGGGCCGAGTAGAGGTGGAAATTTCTGTACGATGTTAGGCGGTTACCAGAGTGCCCACATATACGTAGGCTCGTCCCCAGCCGCTTTCGGATCAGTCGTACCTCCTTGATGACGAGGAATCCGAATAGATTATGTCTTTTCGGAGAGCTTCCATTGAACGTGGTGCGGCAGCTGCGTGGATTGCTTGCTATCGTCGTGGTCGGGCCTCTCAATATATTTTAACATACTACAGAGAGTTCACTGTCTGTGGGAGTTCAAGTTGGTAATGATTAATTTCTCCATGATTATGGCGGACAGGTACGTAAGTATACGCAGGGAAAGGTCATTTTCCGAACCGCTCGATCATCGATCCCATCGGAATTTGACCATACGTCTCGTAACCTTGCGGCGACCTCGTCTTGAAACCCGTCGTCCATCTCGAACTCTACCAGTGCTCCTATGAGTCGCTGTCTACGAAGCTCCTTCGTCGCGCTTGTTTTTGTCTTCTGCATGGGTCTGCTACCGTGAACACGTCTCCCGGGTAGACGGTGAAATAAACTGCGATAAATCGGCCGATACGGCCTCTTCCTGCTTGTCTCAATGCAGACTCTCTAGTCTCCTCGCCCTCGACTCGACACTCATACTGCCCTTGATTTCAATGAACTGGCCTCGGGGGCCACTGAACTCTGTGCGGAAGTCATATATTCACGGTGACACCTACGCCTAGTTCTGCTACGACATATGTGCTGGATTCTGGTCGTACATCCTACTGCAAGCACTAAAAATCTCTACTCCAGGCTTAGTGGCTGCGACGATTCCATAGGACCTTGCGAGGAGAGAGTGTGAGAGGAGTTATATGAGATAGGACAAGCCAATTTTTGAGGTAATAGTAGAGTCTTCACATGGCTTGTAAAATCAATGGTTCCTGTAGCATGTTGTGCGCGTCGGTAAGGTCACTCCGTCACTACACTCGACTGGACGCATACTTTTTGCAGAAGATCTCGAGTCCTGGCGACGAGACGAAAGGTCCACAGCGGTGGAAATTGCGGTGGAGATCTTCCTGATTTTGAATACAGGGCTTTTGTAGATTCCTGCAAGGTCAACAACGTGCAATTCGCAGCTATTCACAATGCCCTGTTGGAATCGCTCCGATGGGTGGCTTCAAGACGTAGGCCCGTGAGCTTGAAGTAATTCGTATTTTTTTCTAGTTAACGCGGTTTGCTAATGTCTGTTCCATCGCAGATTCAACTCGCGCATGGTCAGATCTCTTTGTGTCAAGGTACTGTGTCCTCCATCGCCGTGGTCGACGATTCTTGAGCGCGGTCATTGCTGGCGGCCACGGCCATCTCAATGGTTCAGATTCAGGGGAAGAAGAACTTGGAATTCTCGCACAGGCCCCATATCCAGACCCTGAAGTGGCGGAGTTCCTCCCCAGATGGGGATGTGCTTGACATCTGTAGCCTGCTGCAAGTTGGAACTCGCGATGCTGGCCACGTGTATTATCACGGTCACACGTTATGTCACATTATGCGTGACAAAACGCGTGACCGTGAGCAGTGACGCGATTGCCCAAGTCCAGAGGAGAAGCTGGACAAGTGACGAGCCTACAACCATGCGCACAGATATTACTTACTGTATTTATTTTTCTCCAACACATCTCGTAGGCCAGTTCATTCCGGGCGCAACCCCTTCAAGTCTGGAGAAGGAGGTTCAACGTGGTCGACCTTACCACCAGGATGGTTCGGCCTAGAAATGGTGCCCGTCAGCAAACTCCGCGAGAGATTACAATTCCTCTTCTCGCCTCTTCACCACCGACGTGATGCTACTTGCGTCCTAGATGGTTGTGGTCGACAACTTCGAAACCAGCGCCGGAACAGTCTGGATCTCAGGAATCTTTCACCGGTTCCGCCACACAGCGAGTCAACAGTTCCTTAGCCATCAATTGCCTCTTTTGGCACCATCTTTCCGCTAATTCGACCCTACCACTCCCATCTCACAGAACGCACAATGAACAATAGAGCCAACGATGCCGTAAAACCCGGCACACATCCACGGCTATCTGTTCGGGAACCTGGTTGCAGCTTCGGGTTTCCGCTGAGTCTGCTCTGAGGCAAATAACGCGTTTTTCGTCCCCGTTTTTGCCGCCCCGATCGACAGTCTGGTCAATCTCGCGTAGTCCGCGCACCCTAGCCGCAAGACCCCGCCACTAATAAATCCCAGCTAATGTTCTACTTGTAGCACCGCCTCACTGTTCTCTCTTCTCCCCACGACTTTGACACGTCTCACGTCTGCAAGGTGCTCAGGAGCAAAACACGCCTCAGTGTAGCCGCCACTGCTTCTCTGCTCCGTCATGTACCCTTGTCATGGGGACTACTGGCTCATTGGAGCTCCTCCTGAGCTCGAGTACGACCACGTAGACGATGACTACGACGAATACTTGTTCTGGCCGTCGTCGCAAGTTCTTGTGCCCGCTGACGCCTGGTATCCCGAGGAGGTAAGTCGTGTCTGCTTGTTCCACTTTTACTTCTCCGTCGCTTATTCCATTTAGTTTGAGCCGGTATCGCCATTGGACCTTTGCTTAGACGTAGATGATGAGTTGGATGAGTTGGACTTGGGATCTTCGCAGCTCTTGGTACGTGGCGTGGCGTGGCGTGCTGCTTCTCTCTGCATAACTCATGTGTCATACGTGTAACGATAGAACTTTGAGCCAACATATTTGTTCGACCCAGACTTCGTATTCCCAGCCAATCAATATACCGAAGATGACGCATATGGATACAGCAGAGTATTCAGGATGGGCCTTGTCGCAAAGGTAAGTTCTGGTCATCTATGTTCATGGACCCTTTCGACGCTGACGCAGACGATTGATTGGTCTGGTATCTATTCTTTCTCGTGATTCTTGCATGGTTTAGTCCCGTAGGATTACTCATCGTCTTGACGGGTTGTTGAAAGAGGCGTGGCAGTTGCTCACAGCCTCCATACACAGAAGGAGACTCTCGCGGTGAACATGGTGTAGGTGACTCCAAGTTTCTTTTTGCCCGAGCTTCCGCATGGAATCGTGTCTTCTTTTCTTCGTCCCAGTTCATAACATACACTCCTATATACTCCTCAAAATAATGGTCGCACGTCTGTCTTTGTGCTACTCGCCTTCTCGCTATTCGTGTTCATCGATGTCTTCTCTTCAGATTTGTCGCTCCCTCGCGCCCTCCATCTTCTTGCGTCATGTACCCTGTGTTGTTTTCGCTTTAGTTTTTCGTCCTCTTGATATCTGGTTGCTATCACAAAATCAGAGTTCGTTGTAAAAATCGGTTATATTACTCAAGCAAACTAATATCAATAGACTGGGTAGAACGTGAAAGTGCGGATGAATATATGAAGGTATCGGTGCCAACCAGGGCCAGAGTAGGCTAGACTGTGTGTTTTATTTCTGTCGTGTCACGCTCTTGTTGAAGTACTTTATCGAAGAGTGGGAACTACTGTTGGACTTCGGAAATTAGATGCAGTGGGTCGAGGACCCGGCGTTTGGTTGGCGGTAACTCTTCATATCTTCGGCCTTCAAGCTTCAAGCTCCAGTGGTGGAGTCGTTAGCGTCGCAGGCTCTCGAGAGTCAGACATATGTATAACTCATGTATATCGAACGTAGGCCAGGTTTTGATATACTTTAGTCAGTCAAACAGAATTTACCTGCCCTAAACATACGATATGACCGCGTGAAATTGTGCGCTTAAGTAAGTAACTCGTTCGAACTTAATGTTGCACCGCCAGCTGCCGCATCTGTGCATTGGCTTTGATAGCCTCCTAAGCTGCTCAAGTATTTGCAAAGGTCCGTCTTTTCAGAGAACAACGTTCAGTTGCAATGCGTCTTCATTGATAAGAACCAATATAGAGGATATTATACTGGTATCTGTGACTCGGGACGTAGGAACCATGGTACCATCAATCTCGCTTTCGGTGGCTATGTCGGCCTGCGAGGGCTCTTGTCAGTTTTAGAGTTGATCATGAAGATCTTCCTCAAATATGCCGCTCACGTAATAACGTGTTCATGTCGGTGTGCATACTGGTCCGTCCATCGGGACGGACTTGAAGCTGTGGCAGCGCATGGAGTTCCATCTCAGCTATTGGAAGAGTCTGAAAAACAACACCTCTAAGCCCAATGAGGAGTACGAATCACATTAACGATAATTAACGTCTGTCATCTCCGACATCGGACATAGATATCACGCCCATAAAAGCCCTTTAGTCGGTTTCACTGCCGGGAAATTCGTGCTGTACATCAATAGCATCTACCACCATCCAAACTGCCTCTGGTACAGGGTCTTAGACTCTCAGCGGTATGTTTTCTGTTGGTTTTCCAATTGTATACACTATGCCACAGCATGACCCAAGAAGAAGTACGCAAGACGACGAACCAGGAGACTTATGTCGGATTCTACGAATCTGTGAGTTTCCAATCATTCATCGGTAGGTGTGTGGACTAACTAGTAGCAGCAAGACGTTTCTAGCACCGACGATTGCTAGTCATCATGCCGATAACGAACAACAAGACATGCGCGACCGTTAATCGCAGGTGGCTGTGCTGAAGTCAGACAATTCGGACTTCGACAGTTAGACTTCGACAATTTGGACTTCTCGATGAACTCTCATGATCTCAGTGGTTCAAACGTTATGTGACAGGGAAAACTTTTGCGAACTAAAAGCCCTTAGTATCTCTCACGCACACATATACTTAAGTCTTTGTCTAAGGCTTTCTCCGCCCCTTCAAAATCTACGCATATCTCTCGTCGTTCCTCCCCTTCCCTCGGTCATCGATATGCGCACGTCTTCAGCTACTCACTATGCCGGCTCCTCAACCATCAACGTTGACGGCGAACCTGCAGTACACTCAGAACCTCCCGCCACATTACCCACGTCAGGTCACGTCCAAAAAAAGGTACTCGTCGTATGTCTCGACGGAACGGGTGATCAGGTTGACGCAGACGTAAGTCATGACAGTTCATGAACTCTAGATCATGTTTACAAGGCAGATGTTGTAGAACTCGAACGTGGCACGATTCTACTCCATGTTGGTGAAAGGTCACAATGAGCAGCAGATGGTTTATTACCAGGTACCTTATATCATTGTCACTACTAGCTTTCATCCGAAAAGCTGATATCCTCGCCACAACAGGCTGGTATAGGAACGTATACTTCACCAACATATGCTACTCCGAGTCCATGGTTGCACAAGCTCTCCGAATGGGCGGATAAGGCTGTAGCCTGGAACTTGAGCAACCATGTGAAACGTGTGTAATGGTTTGAGTTGTTGCGATTCGCAGGCTTTCTCACATGTTCCTGTACAGAGGCGTACAAGTTCATCATGGACTACTGTGCGTAGTAGATCCCTTCATACTTTCATTTCTAAGGGTACTAATTTCTGGCGAGAAGATAAGGCAGGTGATAAGATCTGTTTATTCGGGTTTTCTCGCGGTGCATACACTGCTCGTGCATTAGCGGGGATGATCAAAAAGGTTCGCCTTGCATTCGACTTCTTCCGCGAAACCTGTCTCATTTATCATGTGTAACCGAATCAAGGTCGGGCTTTTGCCAGCTGGTAATGACGAGCAAATACACTTTGCCTACAAGATATATGCGAGTGACTCGCCCAAGAGCGAAACACTATCTGCAGATTTTAAAAAGGCCCAGTGCATCGACGTAACTGTCGAATTTCTAGGTGTTTGGGATACTGTTAGCTCCGTCGGTTTCTTTCGTGGCAAAGAACTCCCTTTCCTCAAGATCAATACCCCCGTAAAGGTCTTCCGACATGCGCTCAGCTTAGACGAAAGAAGAGTCATGTTTCCCCAGAACACGTGGCATATGACCAGCGCAAATTCAATAGACAATAATATAAATAACACCCAAGGCGCAGTCAACACACCAGAGCCAACTACAAATCAAGCAGGGGGAAGCACTACTCCATCTTCATTACAAACTTTCCCTAGTCACGGCGAAAATGAACCGGGATATGCGGGATCAGAAGAGCAACTCACAGGAAGCCAAACCCCGCCAGATGTTAAAGAGGTTTGGTTCGCCGGCTGTCATTGTGGTACGCATACTTTACTTCACTGGCATTGTTTACCCTTTCATGATGCTCAACATCATAGACGTGGGTGGAGGCGCAGTTCCAAATGGTCAATCGACCCTTGCCGCCATCTCATTACGCTGGATGATTACAGAATGTTTCAGAGCCAATACGGGTATACGTTTTAATCCGAGCCTTTTGGAGGGGATTGGACTCCAGTTCCCTGGCGATAGTACAGGAGAAGCTGTCACAGCTTCCGAGGCAGTCGACATCTCAGTCAAAGAAGGTCTAGACAAAAAGGAGGTGACTCAAACTCCGCTGCACGACCGACTTGTCGAGAAAAAATGGTGGTGGATTCTGGAAGTGCTGCCCATGAGGCACCCGGTCCAATCTTCGGATGGGAAATGGAGGCATAAGCTGACGTACGTGTGTCATACCTCAGTAGGATGTGCGTAGTGCGTAGTGCTTGTCTCACTTTCCTTCCTTCATAGCATCAATCGCGGGAAAGGGCGCAAAATAACAAATGGAATTCTCGTTCATCAGAGCGTCAAGGATCTCTACGACGAATACAAGGATTCTGACAGGAAGTATAGACCGAAGGCAAGATTGGTGGGCGGCTGCTATCATACAGAGAATGGCCATGGCGAATCCATCAATTTCCCTTGACCGCGACTCCGCAGATAGTCTTTCTACCCCTTTCCTGGTCTACTATAGCTATTTGTATTGATAATCCTCCGTTTTTGCTGCCAGTGCCTATTTGGGCTGCAAACTTGAAGCGTTGACAGACATGAAATTCTGTACTCGCATTAATATGGCCTATGTGACAATTTATTACTCCCTAGAGCAGGTGGACATTGACGAGTACACAAATATCAGAATGACGATGTTGTACTGATTCACAGCGATATCAAGTTATCATTGATGCATGATAAATGGTATATTGGGCTACATATTCTCGTGGAGCATATTTAAGACCGTCACAGTAGATTTAGCATACACCTACATATTACAAAGCTTCAGCAGTCTTCACTTTACATCTCGTCCTCCCTCGTTATCCTTCCTATCGTCACTAGCCAATAACACCTTACCAAACCAACTTTCTCTCCTGAATCCCCGGAGTACCAACACCAGGCTCGTCTTCCTGATCCGCAAAAGGATCAGCAAAAGGATCGTCCTCCGCAGTGTTGTTCAGTAATCCCCTTTTCCCATCCGCTCTGACATCCACGTCATCGTTATCGATGCTTCGATACGTCGGATGCGAACCTGAACCAGAAGCACCACGATTGTGCGCCTCTTCGTCAGAAGACTCGTAGTCGCTGTAGTCGGAGAGCGAGCCTCGTCTGAACTGGCGATCATCATCTGAGTCAGAAGTGCGTGCAGAGGTCGGGCGAATGGGAGGCGGGAGGTTGCTGCTTTGTCCGGAGTGTACAAGTTAGTGTCAACTTCTGGACGGCGTGAATGTCCTCATACCTGTGTTCATTGCCCAAGTTCCCGAAGCTCAAATCCTGCAAGTCAGGGTGTACACTCCTTCCAGCGCTGCCACCGCCAAATTCGTCAGTATCATAGTCCCGCGGAGCTCTCTCCTTCCCGCTCGATCGTCCAAGCGACCGTTGGACAGCGGCACGCTGTTTCTCTTGCAGTTTGCCCAGCTCAGAGTCTTGAATCTTGACTGCGGCGAGGTTGTTCTGGACGTTTTCGACGTCTTGCTCGGATACGGTAGGTTTGGAGAGCTAAAGAAGGGATATGGGTTAGTGGAATCTTGGAGTATTCGGAAATAAAAAGGAGGCGTACTGCGTCGTAAGACTCGAGGGCTGCGATGATACGGTCATTTGTTTCGATGAGTGTACCAATCATGTCTTCGTTCTCGACAAGCTAAGAAAACATATAAGTGCACAATACAGAAAAGGAACATACAAGTCATACCTGAACATATCGCACGATCTGTTTCCGTGATGCCTTCGCTTTCTGCAGGCATTCTTGCACACGTTCGTTCGTCAGGAGGCTATCGTTCTCCGTATTCACAAGCTGTCAAAGCGTAGCGTCCGATGAGTAAGGGACAGGCACTATCATGGAGTTATTCTCACCGTTATGGCGTTAACGAGGTTATTCGAGGCCGTAGATGCCTCAGCAATAGCCGTGAGAATCTGTGGCTTCTCCTACAAATTGACCAATACGTTGGGAAGGCAAATACAGAGATCCGCAAGTAGAACGCACCTGTTCGAAATTAAACGGCTTCCGCTTTGGTTTGTTAGCGGTAGAAACCTTCGCCTTCGCCTTCCTCTTCCTTTCTTCCTCCTCTTCTATCGCCTTCCTCTTGGCAGCCTCCTTAGCCTCCTTCGCCCGCCTCTTCTCTTCCTTTCTATCTTCCTCCTGTATCCGTCTTATCTCCTCCCTACTCTTTCGTTCGTCGACGTCGAAGTTAAAGTCTTCCTCGGGTCTGTTGTATACCACTTGCGGCGGTGCAGGAGCCGCCCTGCGTACCGGTGTAGCTGGCTTGACGAGGTTGTAGAGGTGTGATACGTTGGACATAGAAGGGTCGTCTTTGAACTGGGTGTGCCACGCTCCGAGTACCGAGACGAGTTTCTTCTTGACCTTCGGGTCGGTTGTTGACTCTGTGGCGAGCATCTTGAGTGCATCAACCATTTGCGAGTCGGCGAATGATGCTATTTAGGTCATGCAGTGCAGCCGTTCAGCATCGTGGGGCAATAGCGAGCATCCAAACTACTCACTTTGGAACTTGTGTCCTCCGTTCTCGACCAGCGCCCGCAAGATCTACATGAACTGATAATGAAGGATCTGCGAAGATCGAAGATGAATACTTCACGTACAACCAACGCTCGGTATTGCTGGTGTGCATTCCCATGTTTAAGCTTCTTTCTCAGAGCTCTGGATGCCTCGCCGGGACTGCATCATTCGTTAGACGTCGTGGATCGTGATGTAACCAGCTCCTGCTGCGCTACTCACCCAGTCGCCTGAATACTGATTGAATCTACGAGCTCGGGTATTCTGCTCGTAGATTAGCATCTCTAGAGAGTGTATAATAACTATGGTGTTCACATACCCATCATATGCCTCGTCTGCAGTTCCAGGAGCAGTTAATATTTCGACCCACTCTGTGATCGAGGACTACAATCGAATAGCCTTAGGAGTAGAGTGAGATAAGCCAATTTAGGATCGTACGTGTGGTTTCTCCTTGTTGAAAGCCGAGTAGGCCGACTTTGCAAAGCTCATAGCAGACATGGCTGGCAAAGATGGTGGTTAGAGACAAGAATGAAGATGGGGGATGGGTGGAGGAGGCAGCTGTGTCTAATTCAGACGGCGAAGGGCGGCTAAGGGGAAACACCTCCGGCACCGCGTCCCTGAACCGGTGACGTCGACCGCGGACATCCAATATCTCTCTGAAGCTGTGTTCGCCGACATATTACTAGTATCCAGAAATACCTGAAACAAAGAGAACATCTTTGAATACTACTCTAGTCTCAATGGCTAAGTATAACTATGGCGAGTGGTCCACCAGCAAGCATTATTGTAAGAGCTCAGTCATACCTTACCCGAGGTATCATAAGTTTGACTGAACTCTGAACTCTGTTACCAATAGTATCGAATGGAGAAGCAGCTCTGTAAGTCATGAGAGGTAGTAAACCGGTCCTACTATCTCTTCCTCTCAACCCTCCACTTGTACACCCTCGGCTTCCACGTCTTCTCGTCGACCTTTTTCGGCCTCCTGTCTTCATCACTCTCCTCGTTTTCGTCTTCCTCCTTGTCAACTCTCACTGCTCCACTCAGCTTTAGCGACTTCCCCTTCCCCATTAGAAGTTTTTGCATCTCTAACTCCCGTTCGGCGTAACGAAGCTGAGTGTCGCGGTGCAGGCGAGCAGACAGCTCCTTGAGTAGCCGCGTGCGATTTTGCTAGCAAAAGAGTCAGAAAAGCGTCTGGTGATAATACATTTACCACGTACCGATGCCTCAGACTTCCGCTGCTCCTCGAGAGCTGCAAGGCTATCGCTTGTTGCTTTCCCCTTCCCCTTCACATCTTTCTTATATGTTGACTCGTCCATCTTCCAGCCGAGGTCTTCCCACTCTTCTTCCACGTCCATGTCATTGTCCTGAGTAACAACGCTCTTTTTGTTCACAGCAAGTTCTCGAGCTAAATCATTGCATTCAGACGAGATAATGGGCATTGGACTCGTGGCAGACTCACCCTGATCTTCTGTGTCAGCGAATAGAATATGACCCTTGTTCGATTGACGCCTTCTCTTCTTCTTTCCTGGTTCTGCGACGATGCCAGCCTCCCTCAGAATGCTCAGCTCCTCCTCGTCCAGCCCCTCGTCCTCATCCTCCTCCAGTGGTTTAAACAAATCCGCGAGAGCACTCAATTGGATCTTGAGCTTGTCAATTTTCTACAAACAGCGTCAATTGATCTGAAAGATGTATGTTATGACCATGAACGCACCTTTGCATTGGTTGTCCGCATCGTCCTTATGTAATTCGCGTCTTGGGACTTTAGCACCTTGACAAAGTCGGTTGGCAGCGCAGCGTTTCCTCTATCTTGAATATGTACACCTCTCTATAGATGCATAATCAATACCGCTGTTAGTAACAGATATTCTTGAAACAGCTGCTTTATTTTACGTACCTCCGTCTTCCCTCTGATCATCCCATAGTAGAACTCATCTTTATTCCTCTCCGCTGCCTTCTGTCTCAGGCGTGTGATCCTATCTTGTTTCGAATGGTAGTCTCGGGCTCGCAAGACATAGTCCTTGTGTTTCTCGAGGATACCGAGCCGGCTACGATGCGAGAGCTGTGATCGTTCCTTGTGGTTGCGCCGATGCAGGGAGTTTCGAAGCGAAGACATGGTAGATTTGACCTTGAACAAAGGTGTCAGATATAGGTTAATAAACAGAGCGTTGATACTTACTCAGAAGAACACTGGAGTCGAGTAAGTAGTGACCCCTCAGTATTGCAGTCACGGTCGTATATGGAGCGAATTGTCACACTCTGTCTGGTTGTCACAGGGAAATTTCAGCTGCGGAGCGCCCACGCACACCTATCATTTGATCCGTTGAGCCTTTGTGGCGTGGGAGTTCATGAATTACTTGGCGCGTTGCAGTCTGGTTGCTTCGAATTCTAGCACAAACTTCCGTCCACAAGATCGCAGCGAGGGCTACTCACTGTAGTGCAGTTACATTGCATATTTGGCCTCATGCTGAGAGTGGAAGTATGTCAACTCTCACGCGCTCTTCAATATAACAGACTGAATTGCCACGTAGGTGAGTGTTGCTCCGTAATAACGCGAATGTGAAAGACTGAAGGAAATTGGGAATAGCGCGTCTTCCCGCAGCTCGCCTCAGTTCCTCCCAAGCAAACAGCTCAGGCCTACAACGTCCACGCTTAAATTACCGTGATATTACGGAGAACGTCGTATTCAAGTCTCACAATGCCTTTAATCGCAAGGCAGCTTTGCCTGTAGGAGCTTTACCACGGATAAGTAAACTCTACGAAGACCAGAAGACTCTGTCTAGCACCCTAAACACGAGGAGACATGAGCAGTCCCAAGTAGGCGACCGAATCAAGAAGGTAGCGAAGGATGCTCAGGCCAAACAGGCCGCGCTTCAGGAAGCCAAAGCTCTCAAGGCAGAGATATCCGGGCTCGAAAGCAAGTTAGCTGAAGTTGACGCTGAACTGTTCCGCCTTGCGCTAGCCGTTCCGAATGATACGCATCCCGACGTACCTATTGGACCAGAATCTGCCGCTGTGACACTCTCTACGCACGGACCACCACCGATCCCTGCATCTCCCTCGAGAGACCATGTATCCATAGGAAAGCAGCTCGGACTATTAGATCTCGAGGCTGCTGCTACTGTCACAGGCTCCTCCTGGTACTACCTCCTCAACGAAGGCGCACTTCTCGAACTAGCACTGATCAACTACGCCTTATCCATTGCCGTAAAACATGGGTTCACCCCAGTGACAACACCCGATGTCGTACGCACCGATATAGCCTACCGTTGTGGCTTCCAACCACGCGACCCAGATAGCGAAACGCCGGTATCGCAGATGTACCACGTCTCGAATGCTCTACCGCCATCTGCTGGGGTTGCAGAAGTTACAGATGCTTCCCCGGAGCTGGTGTTGGCTGGGACGGCGGAGATCCCTCTCGCAGGGTACTTTGCCGACAAGATCTTCTTGCCCCAGGAATTACCGAAGAAAGTGGTCGGGCTTGGACGCGCGTTCCGTGCAGAGGCGGGTGCTCGAGGTGCAGACACAAGGGGGCTGTACCGGGTCCACCAGTTCACCAAGCTTGAGTTATTCGTCGTGTCGACGGAAGACCAAAGCGAGAAATTGATGGATGAGTTGAAAAGCCTACAAACGGAGATATTCGAAGGGCTTGGTCTTTCCTTCCGGTTCGTTCTCTCGTCATCCTGCAGGTTGATTTGCGCTCATACGTGTTATCCAGTGTCTTGGATATGCCCACAGAAGAACTAGGAGCTAGCGCATACCGCAAATACGACATGGAGGCGTGGATGCCGGGTCGAGGCAGCTGGGGCGAAATCTCATCGACCTCGAACTGTACAGACTACCAAGCCCGTCGCTTGCACATCCGATACCGTACAGATCCCGCGGAGAGCGAGTCTTCCGGTTCTGCGAGTAAGGGAGCTACGACATTTGCGCACACACTCAATGGAACGGCCGCTGCGATACCGAGGTTGATTGTTGCGCTGTTGGAAAACGGTGTGAGGTTTGATGGAGAGGGGAAGGTTGTTGGTGTGGATCTGCCGAAGGCTCTGCAGCCGTTCTGGATTGGAGGTGAGAGGGGCATCATTCAATGGGTATAATAGCTCCGAGTCTTCAACTACTAGTATGTTTGGATATAATGACGTGGTGAGTAGCAGTACCATCCCCACTCTGATCTATCGTGCAGTAAAGACAAGAAGCAAATGGATAGGTTCTTGGTGTCAGCTCGCGCGTGGTAGGACCGGTAACTCATATTACCGTTGTTTCTTCCGACGGTCCTAAGTCTTGACGTGCGACAGTTCGCCATAGACCCAGACGGAAAGCTCGTCTAACTGTGATACGGAAGTTATCTTCAGCGATTTCACCCGTCGCAGAGCAAACGATGCGCACATTTCAGGTGACATGAACAAACCGAACTTCGAACGAGTCCGGCGAGATCTCACATGTGTACTAGGTGTTTGTTGTGAGTGTTGAACAAGGTATTCATACGTAATTACAGAATAAATTATGGAGAGCCTACTTCTACGTATATACACTAGCAGATTTATATTTAGGACAGCGATGAACAAAGCGATTGTAAATGAGTGGCGGTATGATTTGGACAGATAACAATCACGTATGGAAGGAAAAAGGGCCACACGGACGAATCCTGACCATGCGGTACGCGTACATCGATGACAAAGTCGAAAAGAGATTGATAATGCAGATGAGTGTCGGGAAAGGAGGAGGCGCGCCCGAGGCAAAAACGATCGAAAACGCCAAGGCGAGATCAATAAGTCGGGAGACTCGGGATATGCTGACATTGACGGGACGCCGGCGTCGACGCGTACACCTGGACAGGCGCGCCGCACTATCGTTGGCACTAATGCACATGCGTAGGATGTTGTACTGTATTATACAAGATGTTGAGTAATCACCGTGGGTCAGCGGAGACGTCGCCTCTCGGTTCCGAGCCACCAGTACCAGTGCTACCGTCGTTGTGGGGCAGCTGGTGGGTGTAGCTCGCCAAATTCGGTGGTGAGGGACTCGGGAGAGGGAAGGTCCGCCACTGAGAGTGAATGGCGCCGTCTGAACCAGGTTCGTTTACGTTTTAGCTCAGCGGTGGGTGAGGAGGTGGATAATGGCGGGTGAGGGGCGTTATGTGGGTCGTCGGATGCGTAAAGGGGCGTAAGAGGCGTAGGCGCGCTGCCTTGCCTAATCACCGTCCGACTAGATTCAGAAAGGTTATTAGAATCATTCGATGTGTGCTGTATAGATAGATGAACCCACCGGAAGAATTTCTTCACCGGCGATGGTGTAGAAGATGAAGGCGAGCGATCAATGGAAGTGGCAGACTTCTTCGACTGCAAGCTATTTGCATGGCTCCACGACACCGGTCTGCCCCTCGACGCCTTCCGAGCAACAGACTTGCCGGTGCGCTCGCCCTCATCGCCTGATGCATGAGGCGACAGCCCCTCACCCTCTAGCGATCGCCGGGCGTCTTCGACAAGTTGATTTCGAAGGATCGCAGCAGGCGACACTGCGACCATAGGAAGAGGAACAGTGGCCTCTTCAGGGCTACGACTGCCCCTTTGTTCTGTGCGCACCCTTCGCGCGTAACCTGCAGCATCAGGAGAGAGCGGTGTCGGGAAGAAGTAGGGCGCCTGGTAAGGGTCTGTACGGCACACAGGTGATGCCTTGCTTGGTCTGGCTGGTTTATGCTGGTGATGTAACTGCGTAAAGTCCAAGCTAGACGCGACTCGTTTCATACAAGGCCTGACTGGAGATAAGAGTAATCGTTTGAGCGTGTCAATTATATGATAGGAGGTATGAAACAGACCTCCGTGATCAGAGCGCTCGGAAGCGGTGCTGTGGCCACTTGACTGCGATCGCTCAGTTGATGACATACGGAACAGCATGAGTTTCCGTCCTCGAGCGGAGTGTTTAGACTCCTTAGCGGGGCTGGATAGGGGTAGAGCGGAAGAGGAGCCAGTAGACGACGAAGGGGGAGAGCCACCTTCGGGAGACTCTGCAAGAGTTGACGATGAGGCCATAGTACCTGGCGACCCGGGAGAAAGAGGGACTCTAGGTGATAGCTGCTCCCGAATAGCCTCAGCTGTCTTCATGTGTACGTACTTCTCCAAGGAATTGGCCCTGTGGACCTGAATGCGCCCCAAATGCGCAGTAGTCAGGGCGGGCTTGGTAACTGCGTTCTTAACGGGCTCGTCCTGCACAGCGGTGGCGCCAATGTCAGAAGTGATGGTTTCCTGCTTGGGAAGCTTTGGGAAAGTCGGTGGCGCATCGAGGAGGTGGGTCCATTCACTCAAATTGGACAAGACGCTCTACAGAAATAAGACCACTGATCAGTAAATGTGTCTAAACATGATGAACGCGATACTCACGATGACGAGCCATCCTGTGGCCAACACGGTGTTCACAAGGCATATTGCCAGGGCCCTGAGGCAGCGGAAAACGGAACAAGCTTTACCATCCAGCGTGGGCATGAACGGTGGTGCAGTTGAGAGAGCGGAGAGTAGGACGAAGCAGCAAGGGGTAGGCATCCGCTCCCGCGAGATGGAAAGTCTCAGTGTTTGTGTTGTTGAATGGTCTTGGTACTAGTCCTGATGTGCGAGGTGATATCCATGAAACGACCTTTGGACTTCAACAAGCACACGACGTCTGCTCGAGCAGCAAACAGAGCACGACGTGAAGTGACGTTGGCGGAACAGAGTAGATGAGAGAGACGAGAGGAGGTTGCGGTACCGCCGGTTAGCTTTATTATGTAGTCGTGCATGCTCGGCAATGAGTCTGCGAGGGGATGTGTCAGCGGATCTGACATTTCCGCAAAATACACAGGCGTTTTCGGCCAGTCTGCGTAAAAAACCTGCGTGTTTTTTCCACGGCTCGGCAACTGATGGCCCCTGTTCACGGTTGTCTGGACGGAATCAGAGTTGATTAGACTCGGTCACCGCGGATGACTTTCTTCGTAACCGCGCAACCGTGTAACTGATCGGAGGATTTCCGTTTATGGTAAGGCTCGGTGGCCAGCAGCCTCAGTGGTCCTGCGGCAAACCAATTAGCACGTCTATATAGTACATTTGCTGACTGACGTGCTGAGAAATCCTCACCGACTACACAGCGACGATGCTCACAACTCATTCGACCCACTGAAACAACCGGCGGCGATGAGTCTGTGCACTGCGTGTGCCCCGGCGATAATAATGATCAGTCGGGCACGTTGTATCTGTGGTTCGGGACAGATTAGGGTTATTTTTTGCTGTCTACCCGATTAATTCGATGATGCACCAATCCACGGACCTCTAGAAAGGTGGAAGAGAGGCAGGGAGCCGGCCTGCCTGGACCTTGGACGCTCATTACGCCTTCAAATTGACCGAGGTTGTCGGCAGTTTATGCGCATGGACGCTGATAATCGGCGTGGGCCAGGCCACACACCGCTTGCCAGTCTGCTTCGAACGAGCTGAAGCTCGATGTTATGAACGTCGACATGCAGGAACAGGTGAGGTGGGCACTCGCACGATTCCGAGTGACGGACGCAGCGCAAGACCACATTTCCTTAAAAGGAGCGTGGGAGCGTTGACCGCCGCGGCTGGAAATCGCGAAATTGAACGTGGTCGCGCACTCTACCTCCGTCGTCGTCGTGCTCGCTGTCCCTCACTCTGTTTCTTTTGACGTTGGGCAGCTGTGATTTTGTTCCATACTTGATACTTGTCTAGCCCAGTGCTCACTCGACCAGAACTTGCCATGCCTCCCCGCGGGAGTGAGGGTTATGACTTCACCCCCATTCTCACTCATTATGTCTTTCTCTTCACAACAATACTAGCATTGGTGAGTATCCAGATGTACGACTATCAAGCTGTGCTTATGCTAAGATAACAATCACCCCTCAGGTCGGCTGGTTTACGGCCTTCATTGCACAGGCAATAGCGACTGCGCAATGTACGTCCCTCATACCCACTCGTACGGTATCCCTTTGCTTAATTACACATCCTCGAGACAGTTGGCCATGGATCCGTCGGTACACTATGGTTTGCCATCTTCCTACAGCTCTTCCTCATTCTTGGTGTCATACACACCCTCGCCACGGACTCCATAGCAATGCACCGTTTCCAGCTTTCTACCTTCCTCTCCATCGCCATCGTCTTCTCTGTCATCGGCGTTAACCAGTCAATCTTCTCTCACACATCCGCCATCGACGCCATAGCAGCAGGCTGGCTCATTCTCGCCATTGTCAACATTATCTGGGCACTCTACTTTACGTCCGAAGAGGACTCGCTCATGCTCCACGTCTTCAACTCTATGGGCACGGGAGGCCTCACACCACCTGGTAGGAGACGGAGGCGCACGCAGAGCGTGCATGGTATGGGCGGGAACGGCTACGGAGGTGTTGGGTACGCTGCTCCAGGTGCGCTTGGTCCCACTGGTTACGACGCCAAACCCGCCAGTTTCAATGCTCCGCCCATCGGCAGTGGCGCGAGCTTCAAGGCTCCCAGCGTCGACAACAGAAGTATCAACCAAAACAGTATCGGACCTGCAGGCTCTATTCGTGGACCCAACTCTACGGTGGGCGACAATGCTCCAGCTGGTCTTGCGAGTCCGATGATGGGCCCCGGAGCAGCTGGTGTTGGTGCGGGCGGAGGTCCTGGAAACCTGCCTAATGTGTCTGGCGGCGCTATCGCCTCCTCTGGAGGTCCTGTATCTCCTGCGGGTAGCCCTGGGCCAGGAGACACGTCGGCGAAGTCGGACTACACATACAGAGCGAAGGCAATGTATCCATGTGAGTTGTGGTCGTCACGCTACTGCGGCAATCTAATGAAATTCGCCACCGCAATTAGACTCGGCTAACACAGAAGATCCAAACGAGATCTCGTTCGAGAAGGGGGAGATCCTAGAGATTCTTGATAAGCAAGGAAAGTGGTGGCAAGCTAAAAAGGAAGACGGGACAATAGGAAGTGCGTACTCCCCATTCACTGCCCTGCAGGCGTCAGTTGCTGATAGTTTCTGTCAACGATCTACAGTTGCTCCATCAAATTACCTTCAATTGCTATGATCAGCCGGATCGTGTACTACTGTACTTGCAGTGATCGCTGTGACAAGCTATGTTTTCACTTCTTCAGTCTGGACTGTTGTTGGACGTAACTAAGGACTGGTTTCCCCCACCATAAGTATTTACGACCTTGCTACGTGCTCTGAAAGTTCTCGCTCCCTTGTTCTATACCCACAGTAATCTATCTATCTACCTTGTATGGTTATCCATATGCCAAATCTTTCCATAGTTGTCGCAGAATAGCTCTCCAGGCTATCACCAGTCCTGTTCCGTATATCCGGCATCACATTTCCCCCTTCCCCCTCTTTGCATACTGTGACGTACGTGTTGTAGCACATGTACATGTTATCAGCACTTCTTGTTTTTATTTTGATGTCAATTGCAAGCCTAGATCTGCTATAGTATAGTATGGCGCCGCATACGTACGTCTCTCAGTCATTCACTCTGCAACAAACAACGATCTTACTCTAATTTGAAGGTACGAAGGCTTGTAGCTGCTTCGTCTGCCTTACGGAGAACAAGGCGTTCGAGTGCGTGTTCGAATCAGATGAGACTAGAACAGCCCAACAATGGATGAGAATGGACGAAACGTTGAACTTTAACGGTGAGAACTGTATCTGGGCCGAGTATTCAGCACTAGCCACCCCATATCTTCTCCTCAACTTCACTCCCTCATCTTGCTCTCTGCACGGCGCGCGCTCTGCCTTATACAACGCCCCTGGCTTTCCCTCCGGCTACGGTACGTCCTCAAAACTCTTTATAGGCTCCAACACGGGCCTCAGCGCTGCTTTTCAGATCATGGACCCCTCGCATCCAGAGACGGGTGCACCTGCTGTGGTTCCTCCCGTTATCAAGCCCATAGTACGCGGTATTTCTGAACGGGACCGCATCATTACCCCTTATAACGCCGACGCCTTTGAAAGCATGTTGTATTACCTAGGACTTTCGAAGACATACCCTAACCTCCCTTATCGCCTGCGTACCGGGTTTCCACTCGGTACATTCGAACCACTTACAAGGTCGTATACTTCCAGCAACCACATTCACAGCCCCGAGAGCCTCGACTTCGTCTTGCAGTATGCCTTTGAACAAGTGCGACTTGGGCACATGTCCGGGCCATACACACAAAGCGAAGTCGAGGATACACTCGGTGGCCCATTCATGTCATCCCCTGTATTTCTCAGGCCCAAGACAGGTTCCTCAGGTGAATATCGAGTCGTTCTCGACTGCTCGTCGAAGAACAGGGCTGGATTCTTTGTCAATTACTTTATTGACCCGGAAGACTTTCCTACCTCGTGGGGAAATGCTGAGGAAGTCGCCCGTATTGTAAGTAGCCTGTCTTCTATTGGAGATTATTGCCACTGCCTTGTACGTCAACTACGTGAAGGACAACATAACAAGACCTCCACTTTGGCAGTGTGGTCCAGGTTGATGTTGTTGCAAGATTAATACTCATAGATTCTTACAGGTCATGAACACGCCGCCTGGTACTCAGGCCGCCACCTTTGACATCGACTCTGCCTACAGGAACATACCTATCCTCCCCGACCATAAACCGTTTCTCGTTATCCAAGTTCATCCCCACCAATTCTTCATAGACCATGTATGCCCTTTCGGTCCCGCCTCTGGACCAGGACTGCAAGCTCAAATTATGGACGCGATCGTCGATATACTGCTCAGATTGGGCTTTGGAGGGTCTCAAGGTGATGTCAAGGTATGGGTAGATGACCTCATCAGCTTTCGATTCCCGAGTGGTCCGAAAAACTGGCGCGGACAGTGGAAGTATCCTTTCGATATTGAGGACCTTTTCGGCGTCTCGAGGCAGTTGGGTATCCCTTGGAAGCGAGGCAAATGCTTTCGCTATTCCTCTCAGTTCACATATGTCGGATATGTATGGGATCTTGAGGAGCGTTTGGTTGCGCTGCCTGAGGAAAAGCGCAAGCACTGCCTCAAGACGGTCGAGACATTCCTGGACGACGCCAGTGCCGGCACAATTACGCTGAAAGATACACGGAGCATCACTGGAACTCTCTCTCATGCCTCGTTTGTATGTCCATGGGGAAGAAGCTATCTGGCGAGCCTTCATGTTCTCATCACCGCGTTCCGAAACTCTCCAACCCCGCCGGAAATTTCAGAGCAGCTGGTACCTGATTTACAATGGTGGAGAGACACACTACAGCAAGAAACTTGCGGATCATTAGTCCCCCGCGACACCCATAACCTCGATGTTTGGGTTGATGCTTCTACGTGGGGCATTGGTATCATAATCGGAGGGAGGTCGGCTGCATGGAAACTTGCCGCTGATTGGGAGGCTGACGGACGTGATATTGGGTGGGCAGAAATGGTTGCTCTGGAGCTTGCCTGCATGTACCTCACAAAGGACCACAAGGATGTCACCATCATCGTCCACTGCGATAATACTGGTGTCATTGGCGCCTGGAGTAAAGGCTGGAGCCGGAACTTCCATGTCAATTTCGCCATTCGGAGAGCAGTCTATGTCTGCATGTCCCCCAATCTTGGGATCCTCCCCGAATACGTCGAGTCAAAGTACAACAAGGCAGATCGTCTCTCCCGTGGCCTTACTGCCCCTCGGATTACTACTCGCCTTCCTCGTATCTCGCTCCCACTAGAGCTTCGCCAATTTCTGACTATCGTCTGATAAATGTTTCTCGAATACTGCTTGCTGCTATGCAGAGCATACGTATACATAGATTGCTGATGGACGATGATCGTGTACTGTTGTTACATGTTGCTTTCTTGTTTGATATAACAATGATTGTATGTATGTCCTTTGTCATTACCTCCTCATGCCTAACCATCTGCATGATTGATCGACAGCACGCCCCAGTCTGACAGCTGAACACGCCCTACGTCAAGTCCGCTAAAGATTATACTCACGCCGGCAGAGGATCTACACCACACCACCCGCATTACACATACCCATATCATAATGTAGCCTGATGACCATCAGCTTCACCTCCTCCTGCCCCCTCCTCCACCGAGCACAACCAATCGGTTATTCTTCTTCTTCCCACCACGGCCGCCACCAGTCCGATTCGTACGCTCCAACTCATGGAAGGCAACGTCAAGCTCCCATTCATCCTCCTCGTCTACCACCGTCCGACGTGTAGGCCGGTGAACCGGTGCCGTACGCCCATTACTCCCATTACCATTCCCGGATGAAGCGGGTTGAGCAGCGGATGCAAAACTCCTGGCGCCCCAGGCACCCGACGCCTGCTGCGATCGCTGGTTTGTCAGTGTCGTAGTCGTCGGAGCCGGCGGCACAATCCGCTCCTGTCCAGGCTCGGGGAAGTCGTGGAAATCCTCCACAGGCGACGGTGCCCGAGGCGCAGGAGGAGGAATGTACGCGTCCACCCTGTGTCTCGTCATCTCGTTCCAGTTCTGCACCACCTTCTCTTTCTCCAGTTCCTCGGCCTTGGCACGAGCCTTGTCGTCCTTGCGGTCTTTCAACTCACGTCGGTGACGACGCATGGCCAGAGGTCGTTCGAAGTTCTTGAGTCCCTCTTGACCAACGACGCCTTCCAAGTCTGTCTCGATAAAGACTACGTCGGTACCTTCGGGGAGGTGTAACAAGTACTTGCAGCGTTTACGAAGTTCGTTGTTTACGGTGCTCTCCGTGAGAGACTCGACTCGGACCGTGATAGTATCCGGGAAAGCCGAATAGCTTCCGAAGTGGGATAGAAGGATCTTGATGTCCAAGGGATGCAGGAAGATCGGCATGCCTGACGCTGCCTGATAATAATAGTACTCCGAGGAAGGGGGTGGGGGATTGACATTGCGTCGTTGCCTTGGGTTCCGAGTGGGCGTCGACACACGTTGAGTCTCGTTCGAGGGTTGTGCTGGTGTCTGGAAGGCCGAAGGCTGCTGAGCGAGGAAGTCTGTAGGTGCATCCTCGAGTGGTGCACTGACTTGGGCCTGTTCTTCTTGCACTTTGCGCGAATGGAACGTCGTTCGCTGTTCAAGCTGTTCAAGCGCATGATGAGCAGCATCGACAGCCTCCTGCAGTTGCGGAGTTTCCAAAGCGGCTGCCTTCGCCATCTGTAGCCTAACCTTCTTATCCGCAGCGTCGACGAAGGACACACCCAAATGATCCTGCATCCCAGATAATATACGTCGTTCTGTTGCCAGATCGTCCAAGTCCCGTGAGAGGTCGCTGATCAGGGCAGACGGTGTAGCAAGCATAAACTTCGAAAAGACATAGACATCCGGGAGGAAATGGAATGGAGCTTGGTGACGTGGTAACAAGTCCGATGGCCAAGTTTGCGATCGAGGTAGCGCAAGAGTAGTAATCTGGGGTCGTAACATGAGGCGCATTCGTAAGGTCGTGCCAGGGGCGGGCGTAGCGGCGATTGCAGGGTCAAGTGAAGCAGAGGAAGAAGACGCACGGGGAGGCGCATCGTCTTCCTCTTCGACTACTGTCGAGGGATCAATCCATTTCACGGCCTTTAATTCACGTTCGACGACCGTATCATGGCAGATGGGGCATCGTACTGCCTTGGTGTTCTCCGAGGTAGCGAGGTAGTGCAGGATGCAGGGGAAGCAGAACACATGCCCGCATTTCGTCATCCTCGGGGCAGTGGGAGGCGACAGGCATATCGGACATGTCGCGATGTCTTCTCCAGACATGCTGCGCGCAGTAGCACCAGAAACGTGCGACTGGGCGGATATTCGTGGTACGATGACTTGAAGAATGTCGGGCCATTGGAAGAAACTGGCTACAGATGAGATAAGCCCTTAGGAGAAGTAACTTTGCACATACATGTCAGGATCAGCGAAGTGTACAGTGTAGTCACCACCAGGGTTCATGACAAAGCGGTACTGGGCATTAACGAAGCCTGTATGTAACTGCTTCAGTGTGAACAGGGACGTGATGAGTTCGTCTGTACTCACGGTCCTTGCTCCTCAGGACTGGGTTCTGCCCTGCCCTCCTCCTACGAGGTACATTACTGTACTGATGGGTCTGTCTAGGGGGTAGCGAGAAGTTCAATAAGTGGTTGAGAGACTGAGCGGATGCCATCTGCGCTGGTCGTTTCGAATTAGGGCCCGTAGATTGAGTCGTGGGGTGCTGGGTGGTCATGGCGCTCTGCGGAAAAGACGGTGAAGTCCTCGCGTTCGTTGCCAGTTCCTTCTTCGCCACTGTCGTCGCCAATGTTGCAGAAATTTATGAGAAAAATCCAAAAGCAGGTGTGGGGAGCTTCCCGTGGTGAGGGAAGCAGACCACCACAGTTGGAGGTAAAGAGCTTCGGGCGGCGGCATGACTCAAAGGGTGATCCCATTTCGGGAGCGCACACGTGCGGCTCGGACTTGACCACCACCACCCGCCACAGCGAGCTCGCTCCTTCAAACGACGACCAGCGTGTTTAATTCGTCGAGGAATTAGAAATGGCGAAGGGAAAAAATGCTAATCCAGCGGATGCGTATCGTGCGTATGTTTCCCTGAATCCATGATAAATCACAACTCATGACGTTACAGGCAAGGCTCAGCGTAAGAAGGAGCTCAAGAAGGCGAGTACATATTAGGAACGCGGTACATCTAACACTTATATATTACTCCAAACAGTAGAACAAGGCAGAGCGTTCAAAGGCCCGAGATTTTGCTCTGGTCAAAAAAGATACCCGAGGCAAGTACGATATTAATAACCTTCGGCTCGTCACACTGACACAGACGTGTCATAGACATCGAAGAGGAGATAGAGAAACTTGAGGCATCCCCCGACTCTGATAAGGCTCGTTTGGCGGAGCTCAAGAAGGAACTAGAGAAAATCAACAAGAAGAAAGAAGAGTATGTCGCCGAACATCCAGAGCACCGGAAGTTGGTGTACAAGGCACGAAGGCGTGACAATGAGAAGGAAGAAGAAACAGAGAAAGTAATCCCTCAAAAACGTAATCTGTTCAACAAACGTGGTCTACCAAGACATCCTGAGAGGAGTGTGTACTACGACCCTGTGTTCAACCCTTACGGAGTCCCGCCACCAGGCATGCCATACATAGAGAGACGTACGTGATATCACCGATTGCAGCATTAGATGACCAACTGACTTCAAGCAGCTCTCAGACCTGATGAGGTAGATAGCGACGCCGAAGCTGCACAAGACTCGGACGATGAGATTGCCATGCCAGCGGGTCCTCCACCAGGTCCTGTTCTTGGTGAGGACGACCAGCTTATTGAGGATGACGAGGATATTCCGATGCCAGATGACCCACCACCACCCAGAGATGGTGCTTCTGTCGGTACGTTACAAAATCTCCAGGCAAGTACGCCTTTCGTCGACAATGTCTGACATAATTCTTATAGGTACGGTGACCCCATTGCCCCCTTTACCTCCAGTACCTGCGAATATCGTGCCACCACCACTTCCGCCAGGTGTGCCTCCACCCGGAATGCCTGGCGCCTTGCTTCCACCCTTTCCTCCTGGGATGCCTATACCCCCTCCCCCTCCTGGCTTTGGTATGCCGAACCTCCCTCCTCCCCCTCCTCCTCCCGGTTTTGGGATGCCCAACTTTCCTCCTCCCCCACCTCCCCCAGGTTTCTCCCAATTTGTCGGATCTCATCCTCCTCCTCCCCCACCACCAGGTTTCTCTGGCGCAGTAGGTTCATATCCTCCTCCTCCTCCGTTCCCGCAGATGCCACCCCCTCCATCTGGTTTCTTCCCTCGGAAGACTCAGTCTGTCGGTTCAGTTCAAGACCCTCTCTCGTCAATTCCACACCAAACCTTCCAAGCACACCGGGCGTCGCGGGTCCAGCATCATCCCTCGCTACCGCCCAAGCCTGTAACACAAGAGGTGTCAGCAGCTGCGACTATCTCCGCCGAACCAGAATTGCGCGACTTGAAAAAAGAAGCCACCTCGTTTGTACCTGCGGCTCTTCGCAAGAAGAAAAATACGGGTCCTACGTCCAAGATCAACGCGGCACCGACGGTTGAGGCTACTGATGCTGAGTCGGGCCCTCAGGTTGCACCTCGTCCGGATTTGATGAGTACACTCAAGAGCCAATTTGGTTCAACCCCCGGATTCGCAGACGCGAAGACACAGCCTGCAGTGGGAAAGCCTAAGGACTCAGTGGGCAAGTCCAAGGACGACTACGAGAAATTCCTGGCAGAAATGGGCGATGTCTTGGGTGCTCCGCCCTCTTAACTTTATCTATAGTTTAAACCCTGCTTGCAGTCTTTGTCGTAATATACGGATCTGTATCTCTCTTAATCCACCTCTGAGGTACGATGTGGGCCTGTAAGTACACAGCAGACACGGCCCGTGAACGCACTTGCCTTGCCGCTTCGTCTCCGTTACCACACGCAACTTGCTTCGCTACTTATTTGAAGACGCCATTCAAATTCAGTTGAGCGTGCGACGGAGTGCCGTCGTGGGTAAGCAACAGCTTTCCGCGTCAGACTTGCCTCATGGCTCGCGAAAGTTCGTGCTTCCGACTTTCCCCAGACTTGTCACACAGTGTGGGGTAAGCGCATTTGCACTCCGAGCCAGTCAAGTCGGCCGTCTTGCGACCACTCTAAGTCTTCCTCGCTGTCATTCCGAACGTCGCCGACCTAGTCGAGTTCTTTTTATAAATTGGCGACCTCATAAGCATCAGGCTAGCGCCTTCTGGTATTAATCAACGTCACGGCCAACATGAGTCTCGTTGACTTACAGCAAGTTCTGTTGCAGCCCAGGAAGTATGCCAAGTCCCCGGGAAGTCTGATACTAATACCTCTACTTCCTCAGAAGCCACCAGCAAAGACTTTGCCGACAGAGCTTTGGGTTAAGATCCTCGGCTACGTCTTTGCTGCGTACTATAACCAGTCAGCATCGTGCTCACCGCAGAGCATCACTGCTTTGAGGCAGAGCCTACTGCTCGTGTGCAAACATCTGAGGGTACGCCTTATATCCGATCGAATTTCAATTACCTTACTAAATAGTGTGGCAATGTCGTAGGACGTTGCACTACCGCTATTCTACCAACATGCGGTTTTCACGTCCTCGTCGTCCTTGAAGGCGTTCACCAGCCACCTCGCGGCCGCCGACAAGCAATGGGACTCTATCAGGCGCATACCATACTCGGCACCAGGGCGATGGGTCCAAGTCCTCGACTTGGGTGATCTACGATGCACGCTCTGGTCGCACGTCTGCTACGTCGACGAGATCCTCACTCGCCTGTTTCCTCTACTACCATTTCTGGCACACTTGACGCTGAACGACACCCTCATCCTCAGTCGTCGCGTGCTAGACAGCCTATGCAATCGTGACGGGAATGAACGGCTCAAGTCTATCAAAGGCTTAAAGCTAGTTTCAGCATCAGTGGACCACGATGACCCCTTCCTAAGCCTTCTGCAATGTTGTTCCAACCTCGAACAACTGGAATTCACAGGATCTGGCATCGAACCTCTGCTCATCGACTCTCCCGATTCTATCACAGACATGCGACATATCCAACCGAAGCCGCTCCACCTTCCGCAGTTGCGCAAACTATCCATGGTTGCAATGCATTGCTCTCCAGTGATGTTTGCCTTACTGCATTCCACGCTCCCGAGTCTGTCTCACCTCACTGTGACCCCATACGATGACACCGCTATTAGCACATCCATCGTGCCACAATTCATCGATACCCACGGCACGAAACTCTCGTCACTTCATTTGTTCGCGCCAAAGTCATGGCCGACGATGCTCTTCCAATCGCCGGCCAATTTGCTCCATTCATGCCCGAACCTATACCACCTCTCCCTCGAGAATCCCCTTCCGATACTTACTATACCGTCCACTCTGGACAAACACCCTCTTCACATCCTTTCGATACCCCGACCTATTCCTGAGTTCTTGCTCGTGCTGGAACCTCTCTTCCCCAAACTGCCGAACCTTCAAATGATACGATCGCGTGACGTGCAGTGGTTGCGTACGGGTATGAGTCCCCGTGCCATGGAGGCTGGTGTTCAAGGCGAGCTCAGGCAGTGGAGGCAACGACTAGCAAGAAAGGGAATAAACGTCGTCGATTCAACCTGGTCGGCACCCACCGCTTGATGTATGATCTGTATACATGATTCTATTTATGTGGATTTTTCTGTATCTCTGTGTAGATGAATAATCTGCTGTCTACACGTTCCACTCTGTTAATGTTTGATGATATCCTGATATCCATACCCCCACTCATGTCGCCCATCTATCTATGCTACTGGAATACTCATCTTGTTGCAATCGTAAACTGTATTTCTCGGTCAGCCCGGCCACCTCTTGCCTCGGGAGTGACATGACCGAAGACCACAGACACATAAAGACCCGAATTGCTCAGTGTGTCCTCCCATTCATTGTAAATACACAAACAACAATGTCGCTCCCGTTCTACACCGTCAACGCGTTTTCCACCAGCCCGTTCGGCGGCAACCCAGCAGCAATCGTCTTCGTCGACTCGAACGAACTGCAAGACTCAGACAAGCTGCAGAAAATCGCAAGTAACTTCAACCAACCCGTCACGACCTTCCTGCGAGCCTCGACGGAGAAGGACGTTGAGCCGCACGTTGCATCGTTTGACGTGCGATGGTTTACTCCTACCACAGAGATCCCGCTTTGTGGGCACGCGTCCATAGCATCCAGCGGACTGTTGTTTTCTTATTCTGGGAGCGTCGATCCGTCAGTCCATACAATCAGGTACAAGACGACAGCTGGTGCCGTCTTGACCGCACGCAGGTCGGGAGACTGGGTCGATCTCACTCTCCCGTCCGCACCTATCGAAGAGTTTAGCGGAGACAAGGCAGCCCACTTATCGGAGATCACCAGGAGAGGGTTGAGGAAGGACGTGAACGTTAAGTTTGCAGGAGCAGGCACGGAAGATTTGTCACATTTCGCCTTTGTGGAGATCGGGGTTGAAGACGACCTGGCGGGCTGTAAGCCAGACCCAAACGTCTTCGTGAGTGGCTTCGATTGTATACCTCCATATGTCCACAACTTGTCAGAGAACTAACGGGAGCCTGACGTTCTGCTTTGAAGTCAGAAACGGGATATCCAGGCTTAGTTGTCACCTCCGCATCCTCCGATCCCAACGTAGCATTTGTATCGCGGATGTTCGCGCCAGCTCTAGGCACACCAGAAGATCACGCGTGTGGCTCGTCGCACAGTCTGCTGACACCTTATTGGGCGAGGAAGTTGTTGAAAGAAGACTTGTCTGCGGAGATGGCGGCAAGGCAGGTTAGTGAGCGTGGAGGGGAGATGAAAGTGAGGTGGCATGAATTGAAGGAGGAGATCACGCTCTCTGGCCAGGCGAGGGTTGTGGCCAGGGGAGAGCTGCTGTTGTAATCTAAAGACTTTAGTAGATGATCGCATCCATAGACATGCAAATTTCTGACCTGCAGACAAACTCGCTTTCCATGAAGTAAATATTCGGAGCGTGAGCCCCGGTGTCGAGATGAAGATATCTGGAAAAGGTACACCGATCTGGACGAGAACCCGCCTGTCTCTGACAGATGCTTTCCGGGTACTTATTACGTGTACCCAGGCCTGCATATACCGGAGGGCATCGGGATACACGCATACCCTATTCATTCAAGCAAACCTATTGTGAAACTATGAAAGCCTAGAGTGCGATTTCGATCGTAGTATACACTCACCTTAAGCCTCCCTTGCTTTTCCGTACCACAGAAAGAGCTGAACGGTCACTAGACCCATGTATTGCGCGATCCCGCGAGTGCAGGTAGCCAGACAAAGTTAAACTCACCTCCGTGAACTATGATGCATGAGGTACACACCCCCAAGCTAACGCTCTCTTCCTCAAACCTTCGTGTTTAATATTAACACCGGTGAAGCTAATCTGGACAGATCGTTTGGCCTCCCGTCATGTACACTTGCGAGGAGGCCACGCAACATACGTACGGATCCTGTTAACTCTATAATAGCAGTCAGCAACGTATACCACGATGTCGAAGTGTGGGTACTGAAATGATCTGCGTGTACCTCACCTCACCGATTATGGTCAAGTTCAAGCGTAGACGCCCCATGTCATCCCGCGACATAGTCTCGTCTCTTTCTAGCCCCTTTATCAGTGCCAGGAAACCTTCACAACATGATATGGTGTAGAATATGATGTTTGGTTTTGAGGGCACCCGTCGTGAGGCGGGGCCGACGCACAAAGAGAGGTGCGTGCGAATGATACAGGAGTTGACTATGATAGCTACAGAAAGGCGAAACAGACGATGGAGGTGAATCGAGAGGGATCTGACGGAGGGACAAAAAGAAAACTCGCGTCTGCTTTGCAAAGTGATAAATCCGAAAAAGTTCGCAAGATGAGTGAGTTCCCGAGAAGGACCTCGCGAATGACCAACATGCAGCTACAAGAAAGCGGAGATGACTGCACAAAAATAGACCGCGTATAGAGTAGAATAACTAAAGCTGGATGACTGTGTGGTGAGCGTGGTGCACGAAATGATATGGAGTGGGAGGACGGTGAATAGGGGCTGCGACGAAGCATGTGACGAAACCGAGGATGAGGAAATGGTCCAATGACTATGGCAGATACCCAGGAGGTGACGACGCTCTGTCACGAGCAAGCAACGCCGAAGCTCGAGCTGTTCCATCCGCCCCTGAAGACGTCGAAGGTCTCCTGCCATTCAAAGGCTGGTTCTGGGGGTGTGGACGGGGTTCTGCAGTTTGATCTTGATGTCGCCTGTCGTCTTCGAATGATGGTGCTGTCATCGCTGGCCAAGGGTGTGGATTCGAGGAAGTCGGTGACACGCTGAGACCGAGCTGCGTTTCCTCCTCCTCATCGATAAGAGGAGGCGCACAGGCCACAGCGCTCATGTCCGGAGGCTCGAACGCATCCTCGGGAGGTGCGCTTGGTCCAGACACGTATTCAAACGGCGGTGCGGAAGGATTAGGTTCGGGCTCCGTGCCTTCCACGTCTGCTTCAAAGGAAGAAGGGTATTCGTAGAAGAGCTGGGCCTTTGTGGGTGGAGGGGGGAAAGCGGGAGGATGAGGAAGTCGAGAATCGGGATGAGGTGAGGGGGTTCGCGAATATATCGGTGCAGGGGCAGGGAGGGAAGATAATCCGGAAGATGAGAAGACTGAATTGGACAGGATGGACCGATCCCAATGAGCTCGACTTTCCGAATACGACGGTTGGGCTTCCTCATCGTTGAGTAACTCGAGCACGCCTTGTTCCAGCTCCTCAATCCCAGGAACAGAGGGTCCCGCCACACCATGTGAGTCGACGTGGGAAATACCGTGTGATACACCGTCGTCAACTGGAGGCGCACTGGCAAATTCTGCAAGTCGTGCGAGCACCGTTTTGTCATCGGTGGCTACATGTCCACTCGCGGGCGCAGTATAAGGGATGTCGCCGTCGCCAGTTGGGGGTGCATTGTGCGCCTCCAGCGAACCTTCTTCGACAGAAGGCCCGCGGGCATCAAGCAGTGACGGTCGATCAACAGCAGGGTGCTGCCTGTACGAAGTAGAAGGTATCGAATCTTCGGGGTATTGAGGAGGATGTGTGGGCCTGGATGCATCAATTGATGCTCTCACCGGGATGGTTGGAGGAGGATTATGCGGTGAATCTCCGTCGTGTGAGGTACTGGGCCTGGGAGCACTGTCAACCTGCGCATGAGCATCGCTACCCACGGTATGGGGTGGAATCGTAGATGGCGCCTCCGAGCTTCTGCTCACGAGGGTATCTGTTGACATCCTCGGTTCTGGGTCTTGGACCACCTGAGTAAGCCGCCGCCTCCTTCGACGTGCAGACATGCGAATACCGCTCCTCCATTTAGCTGAAGCCTTCGCCCACATTTTCTGCTGCGTCCGAGCCTGCTTCACCTCCTCCGGTTCGGTATCAGAGTCGTATCCTTCCTTCTCCTTCCGCATCCGCTTCTCCTGGTCCATTCGTGCAAATGCTCTCCGTTTCCTCCTCCATCCTACGCATCCAAAGATAGTTCCGAAAATAAGTATAGCAAGGAGAATTGAAAGCACCACGATATATATTGGCACGTCTCTGCCACTGCCGCCACCCTCCCAGCCTGGAGGGAGATTGGCAGTCATGTCGGTAGATGTAGTTGGTTGCGAAGTGGTTTGTTCTGAATTGGTTATTTGTGAGGGATCTACCTGGTCGTCAACCTCTGGTGCGGCGGTTGGTGGTGCAGTAAGGTCCTCACACTGGGCCACCATATAACAATGAGTTAATGACAGGAGCAATGAAGACGGCCTACACACCTCGCAATGAGTAGAACCGTACAGCGACCACGATGTCTCCCTTCTCCAACGCCCGTCCTGCCCCGGCGCGTACTTATCTGGAAGTCCGCTGGGCCGTCGTTTGTTGCGAGTCGGGGTAGGTGATAGATGGTATAGTTTCGGGTCGACGTCGGCGACGTTTGATCTGGTCTTCGAGGAGGAGGCGCAATCGCTGTTATCGGAGGCAAGGATAGGGCAGAGAAAGTCGAGGGGTTCGGAGTCAGTGTTAAGGGGGCGGCCGTCGACTGTTGATGATGAGGCTGCGACGGCTGCCAACACGGCCAGCACCGTCGACGAGGGCCGAGTGGCTTGAATGTTAGCGTGCCGCGGCGACAATGAGGACGAGGAATATGCAAGATTTAATCTTGGCGGATGGTTGTGCGAGGGCAAGCTCGTGGCAGGGGTCGAAGGAGTTGGCTTGGCCATATCACCGCAGAGACGACAACGGAATGCCGCGGGCCTATGCCAAGCAATTCTTGGTGCAGGGAGCCAGCCTGGCAATCGAGCCGATGTTGACACTAGGTGCGGGGCGGGAAACAGCGAGCACGTCGGGCACGACGACGAGGACGAGGACGAGCAGAACGGCAAGGACAGCGACGAGGGGGACGAGCTACGCACTGGCCCGTCACAGACAGAGGGGATACTGTCTCTTCGGCGTCTGTTGGGCATTGCACTAAAAGGGATTCCTCCATGGCATTTTCAGCAGACGCCCACTGCTATGAATAGATGTCAACCAAAAATAGCCGGCGGAGTCCAAATTACTGTTACAAGCGCGGGCCAGCCAATCACAGCCCGCAAAACCTAATTACATAACCCTAATATAGTCGTCCTATTTCAGCCATTTCGTCCGCCGCCGCTCCTCCTCCCGGGCGAGCGCCCGTGCCCGTAGCACGCTCTCTCGCTCGCTGCTCGTGCGACGGATGAAGACGTCCTCGCTGTCGGCAGCGTAGAAGAGCTTGTATGTGCCCAAGGACACCGCCACGGACAGCCTGCCCTCCGTGACACTCGTGCTGTTCGGGCTTTCATCGATCAGTGTCCTAAAAATAAAGTGTGTTAGCACGATGTAATGGGCACCCACAACGCCGCGCAGCCCTTCCCACAAGAGCGAGGGAAACGTGTAGTCAGGGTCTGACTTGTCAAAATTAAGCAGACAACCCATGGCTCGAGCCTCTTCCACCATTCACCGTTTCATCTGCCAATTAACCCTATACACACTGCCGGACAACACGCACCTCTTAAGGTAGGGCCTCCTCTGCTTCTCCGCCAGTCGTGACGGAAGCCATTCAGTGGGATGGTGGGACACATATGTTGCGCAGTATTCTCGCCATCGGCCCTCAGGCGTGTTCTCTTCGTCAGCACTGGGATCATCAGCGTCAACGAGCTGTATTCGAAATGCCTTCGAGTCCCGATCCTGGTCGCAAGAATAATTAGCGAGGCGTCCAAACGGGTCAGAACAAATAAACTCACACAATCAATCTTATACAGATGATCATCCGCTCCAACATGTCGTTCCGCCTCTCGCCGATAACTGATAATTTCATCTAACGTGACATTATCTTGCTTCCGAGTTTCCTGCAGCAAGTGCCACAATTCCTGGCATCGATTGTCACCTTGTATTTGCTGCACCTAGAGACGCACCGCATCCATATGAGAACCACTGCAGCCGTACAAAGGCTGTACTCACCTGCTTTATAATCGCAATGATCATCTTGTCGAGGTTATACATATAGTGAATCTGATGAATAGCCAAATTCAGCCACGAGATAACATACAGAGCTAATTTTAGTGACGAACCTTGGTGCGGAAAAACCACCGGAGGTGTTCCTCAAACGTTGCCTGGTCCATGTCATTGGCAAACATCTTCTCGCAGGCGTCCAGAAAATAGAGATACAGAACGTTGGGCTCGCGCCCGCCGGCACTGTCCCCGACCGCCTCAATAGCCTGCGCGAGTACCACCGCTGGGCCGTTGGGCTCGTCCAGCCCCAACTCAACGGCCACAGGGTTAGCAAGAAGCGACGCATGCTTCTCCTTCGCTGACTCCGCTCCAATCTGTTTGTATAGCAGCACGCGCGAATAAAGCATCTAAAAAGCGGCCCAGAAAAAGAAACAAAAACCGACACGGGGAATCAGCACAAAAATTCTCTCGCGTTTCGCACCGCACCACCATTGATTTGGCAGAACGCATCGTGCACACGAACCAGCACTATTACGTGTCACTCACCTGAATTAGCCGCAACAAAGCATAGAAAGTCGTACCCGCAAAGAAAGGTCTTTTCGTCACAGGTGTCTCACCAGCCCCGCCCGACGTGCTTCCCTGCCCTAGTGGCCCCAGCGGGATCCCACCAATCCACGACTCCTCGGACTTAGAGCGGTCCTTAGCACGCCCAGCGTCCTCATCCGGCTCGTCATTGGCAGTGGCCTTGTTCGCGTTCGTCGCAGGGCTCTGTTTCTCGACAGGAGAAGCAGTTCCAGCCGAATTCGAATTCGACTTCTGCTTCGCGGCTGTACGGCTCGTCGTTGGGCCTTCCTGCACGGTCTTCAAGAGTCTCTTGCGCAGGTCACCTGCTGGTACACCAGTCGACTGGGTGCTCCCTGCCACCGAGCGCCGGCCACTTCGCACGGGCTTGATTCCCTCTTCTGGACGATCGTCCGTCTCGTCCAGCTCTTCGTCGTCATCATCGATGGCGGGCCGTAGCGTAGAGTTCACCTCGCCGAACTCGTGGGGAGAGAAGGAGTATAATGTAGGGATCAGTGATCGTAAGAACTGCTCAATGCCGCGTCTCTCGGAGAGACTGTAATGAGAAGACGAGTGGTCGAGGAAGGAATAGACCAGTTTGAGCGTGTCCTGAAGAACGTCCATGTCGTTGAACTGCAGCTCGATTTGATATCCCAACGACGTGAACGGCTTCGCGCCAGGCTTCTGCAACTCAGCGACTTGTGCGGCCTTGACAGCCTCGATATCCTGCACGAGGGCCTTCACCGTAATGTTCCTCCTATCGACATTCTTGGTAAGGACCTGCATGTCCAACGCCTTGTAAAAATTCTTCGCCTCGATCTCCCGCCACGTCCTGTTCCACTCGCGCTGCAGCCGTCGCCACTCCTCGTTCTTCTGCTTCAGCCGCGCGAGCACAACGGGCACAGCCACACTCGGATACTCCTGCAACGCCCGATACACCTCCTGCGCGGCCTCTCGTCCATACACCTTCTTGATGATCTTCTGATATATCGCAGGCGACTGCCCACCGAGGTCCGGCCCCAGCTTGAACTGGACTCGTTCCTCCGCGGTCATATCCTCGATACGACTCTCCAGTGGATCGAGCGTCGCAATCGTACGCGTGATAGCGTCGATGTGCACTTGATACTCGTGTCGCTCCTCCTCGCACTTGTGCAACGCCTCCTCGAAGGTATTCTTCTTGTGCGTCAAAAAGCCAGCGTCTTCGGACGCCCAGGTCGGATGTGAGACCCAGGTGTCGTTCAATACCGACCACGCGAGTTGGTCTCGCCCCGAACATGCCAATCGGGTTTCCTGCGATAAGTGAAGAAAATTAAAAGAATCCAGTCAGCGCGCAGATAAAAATAAAGCTCTCCGGTGATGACACCAAGCAAAATGGTCACTCACATGAAGAGGCAGTTTTCGATAACTTGGACCTTCATCGTCATCCGGACAAGACGCCGCATTCGGATCCGGCGCACTCGTCCTAATACTCCCCGGTGGCCCATACTCGATATTCCCCCTCTTATCGTCCCAGTCCAAGAGCTCTTTGAACTGAAGCAACAGGTCACCTTCCGTGAGGAAAGCCTCTGCACGCTTGACCAAAGTCTTAGTGTCAATAACGTCTTTAGCGAACAGATTCAGCAGCTTCAGGAAATCTTCGTAGGTGCCGGTGGCCTCCAACGCCTTCTTGGTTCGATCGAAGAACATGAGCTCGTCGTGTGAGCTAATGCCGACACCATTGGCGTATATCTGTCCGTTATTCAGCGGGGGCATGACCTCTTGTGCGTGCATGTGGACGCCATGCACGTGAGAAGGATGCTGTTGTTGGTGTAGATGTCGATGATGTGCGGGTTCGGGCGACGGAGGGATTTGGTACGGGGAGAACTGCGGCGAGGGGGCTGCATCGGGCTTGTTATGGCTAAGCTTAGCTTTCTTCGCGGCCTGTTCAATCTAATAAGACGTCGATTACAAGACAAATATTGCAGCACGTACTCGACTGTTTGCAGCCTTTGTTGCCGCTTGAGACTGAGACGAAACAGGCTCCTTGTCCGCCGCTCGCTTTCTCCTACGACTTGGCTTCGCCTTCTCTACTGGTGCTGGTTCAGGGTGATCCCAGCCCGCCGACTGAGACGGATGTGGCATGATACCTACCAGCCCTTCTCGTTGAGCGGAAGGACCTAGCATCTCTGGCAAGAAGTCCTTGAACTCTTCCATCAACTCCGGTGCGTCCTTGAACAGTCTAGAGACCTGAGCAAATACTTGAGACTACAAAGCCAACCGCCTCGTCAGCTTTAAATACGTATGTCATTAGAGAAGATACGCACATCATGCAACTGTTTCTGCTCCTTCTGATACGTCTGCAAGATCTCCAAAAACTCTCTGTAAACCGCACCCTCGGGATACCTATTCTTGATCTTATTCAGGAATTGAATAGCGTGGTTGAACTCCTTGGCAGACTGCTCAGTTGTTCGACCGCCAGGACCAACAGGGCCACCCATACCACCGAGCACCGTAGCAGCCGCTTGAGCTCCTTGTGTAGCAGGGGAATAGGGATGTGGGACATCGAGAGAGAAGAGGTTCGGGTGTAGAGATCGTTCTGAGGGGTGTAGGTATTGAGGAGCGTGATGACCCATTGGTGAAGCTGGACGGGAGCCTGGTCCGAGACCAACTGGCAGTATGGGAGGGGGTGCTTGACCACCGAATGGAGGGAATTGTGGAACGGGCGTATGTACCGCGGAAGATGATAGGTCTCTGTTGAGTCGGAGGTTGGTACCTAGAGCGTTACTTGTCATTGTACCAGCCGGAGTAACGACCATGATCCTGTTCTCGTTTCGTGGATCCGAAGAGACTTCAATGCGATATCCCGGTGGTAGGAACGTGTTGAAGCCTTGTATGAGGAAGGCGTTGCCTTGGAAGAGCGTTGAGACACGCTCTATCACGCCAGGAGTGTCGATGCTAATGGAGAGAGACAAAGGGGTAAGACACAGAGATGCCACTCATCGACAAAACGCTGCACGTGGATTGAGATTACATGGACAATAATTCCAGCGCCCTCCGTCGGAAGCCTTGCGGTCAAAGTTCCTCCCACGTAGAACGTCTCCGGTAACAAAAGAGAAAAGGACTCACACTTGACTCTTGAAATCCTTCATGATATCCAAGAAGTGGTTATACACATCCGGTTGCTCTTGGAACTGGATCTTCACCGCATCCAGATATCCCAACGCGTCCGCCACATTCAGTGGCCTCTCTCCGCTCACGCTTGCTCCCCCGCCACCACCCGCTCTCGAGCCTCCTGCGCTAGACGAAGGTCGATCGGCAGACATACCTGCCGCCGGAGTTAACGACCGAGGGGTGTGTATCCTACTACGCGTCCCGGGGGCTCTTGAAGGCGGTCGTGAGGGTGTGCCTGCCATACCGCTGAGTGACATGGACAAGTGGGTCGATGGAAGGCTCGCTGCCTCGATTTTGAGGCTGGCAAGACCAGAACCGCTTCCGCTTCCGCTACTGTGCTGGTCGTTCTCAGACTGCAACAGCGCAGACACAGGCAGGCTTCGCTTGAGGCTAGCACTGGGATGCAAAGCCTGCACTGGAGGTGGCGCAGCAGACGTGGTTGCAGTCGAAATTGGTGGTGCTGTCCCTGAGGGCTTTGGTGGCAGAGATGGGCTGGTCGTCCGCGGTGTTGGTCTATGAGGTAAGGTTGAAGACGGCGTGGTAAGAATGTTTGTTTGCGGGATCTTAGGGTCGTGTTGTAGTCCGAGATTTGGATTGCCACCGAACGGATTGCCGCCAGTCTCGGGAGGAAATTGTGGCTTCGTGCTGCTCGGAACGCCCTGCATCAGCTCGTCCGTCTTTGGGAGCTCCATGTTGTGAAATCCAGCGGTGGTAAGAGCTGGAACTCTGAGAGCAGACTGGACAAAAGCGAGAGAAAAGCAAGAGGGGATCGCAGGAGGCAACTTCCCCTCAGCCTGAAGCCGACGAGGTCGATGCTCTCGATCGTCGCACGTGGCTAATTTGATGGTGACGCAATGTGACATTATGTGACACACGCAACCGACGCCGCGTTCATGTTCTTTGGTTCTTAAACTTGAAGCTACGACTCGGATATTCGCGACCTAACTTAACGTGTGCTTACAGGACTAGGACCTCAATTAAACAGTAAATTCCAAACTGGCATTCACGTAGCTACTGGTACAAGCATATCGGGCGCGTGTTGGTTTCCCCGCCGAAGCAGGTACTCGTCTCGAAGACCACGAAGAGGTCCGCGCCCATCCCTCGAGAACTATCTACTACTATCTACTCTTCTGTCTTCGTCTTCTGTCTTCACGTCCCCATGGTCTTGTGGCTAGGCTTGGACGCACCTGTGGAGCTAAGAACACAGGTCAGTGGTCAGTAACACACCAGACGCACCGTTCAAGTCTTGCCTGCCGTCTTCTGGTCTTCTGTCTTCGCGTAACGTTCGCCACGGTCTTGAGGCCAGGCTTGGACTGGTCTTCGCGCGACGTACGCCACGTCTTGACTCTTCATGTCTTCTTCACGTCTCACGTCCCCTAGTCTTGAGGCTAGGCATGGACGTGTCTGTGAAGCTAAGAACAGGTTAGTAGGTCAGTATCGCTGTGGGGAGAAAGTGGTCAGTAATCAACAACCGATGAGGAACAGGAGAGGGGAGCTGAAGGAATTTATACTCGGGGAGCTGAGGCGGGTATTTCGATGTCGACTGTGGTCAGCCGTGGCCGACAGAATCGCGGGCTGACCTGCATTTAGCGTGCACAGTCATCCCTTTCTGTCAAAACCGTTTGGTACGAGGGATGTGAGGGCGTAGGACGCATTCAAGGTGACATTTAGAGTATCGATTCTTGCAGAGACCGTCGATTGCCAATGGAAAATACTACTACTAGTAAGTATGTGCCAACACGCGCACGAACGCGACTCAACCTGTTACAGTTCGTGGTGGCTGACAAGAACACGAATAGATGAACGCTTAAACAAACACAAACTACACATCCGTTGCGTGCAGAGGCGTACGGCCGTTGACCTGGTGTACGTTAGTTACCACGGAACGATCATGCTTAGCAGTTAACAAGCAGCGCGTTCATAACGCTCTTCAGCTTGAAGCTACGACTCGGACATTCACGAACTCCATCCGACGTATGCGTACAGGAACACGATCTCAATGAAAGTGGTTTATTCCCAACAGAGATTCGCATAACTACAAGTACAGGCATACTGGGCGCGTGTTGGTTTCCCCGTCGAAACAGGTACTCATCTCGAAGACCACGAAGAGGTCCGCGCCCATCCCTCGAGAACTATCTACTGCTATCTACTCTTCTGTCTTCGTCTTCGCGTGGCGTTCGCCGCGTCTTCACGTCCCCATGGTCTTGCGGCTAGGCTTGGACGCATGCGCACCTGTGGAGCTAAGAACACAGGTCAGTAGGTCAGTAACACACCAGACGTACCGTTCAAGTCTTGCCTGTGGTCTTCTGGTCTTCTGTCTTCGCGTTACGTTCGCCACGGCTTCTCGTCCCCATGGTCTTGAAGCCAGACTCAGACTGTCTTCGCGCGACGTACGCCACGTCTTCAGACTCTTCATGTCCTCTCCACGTCCTCCATGGTCTTGTGGCTAGGCTTGGACGTCACGTCTGTGGAGCTAAGAACGGTTAGTAGGTCAGTAAACCTGTGGGAAGAAAGTGGTCAGCAACCAAAACCGATAAGGGACAGGAGGGGGGAGACGAGTGAATTTATATTCGGACAGGCGAGGCGGGTATTACAATGTCGACTGTGGTCAGCCGTGGCTGACTGGATCGCGGGCTGACCTCAATGCAGACATGTTCCCTCTCTTGGCGAGCCCTGTCACATCTTTGGCAGAGACTTCTGGCCACAGAGTGGATAGTGGTATGTTGTACGCTTTGAGTTGAGAATGATACATATACAAGATGATCGTGACAAAGGGAGCAGCGAGATAAGCCTAGGTGATCAGGGGGGAGACATCCTGCATGAGGAAATGAAGCAGACGTTGGAACTTGAAAGAAAGCGTGCAGTGTAGCTCTACTGCCAGTGAAGGCGGGACCGAAGCGGGACCAAGTAGTAGTGCTAGTACAAACGATAATACAAGATTGCCGATATGGACCGACTTGAACAGGGTTGCCATATATATGTGCTGAGAAACTACAAGTGAAGCCTAAAAATAGTATAGGAAGCAATAATCCGTAAGCTGCTATACCACTGCTTTAGAAGAGATGAGAACACACATGTATGGCTTCTGTACTTCATTTCGTCTGACTCGCCAGTCTGCTACATCGTTGGCGTCCAGTCTGGAACATTGAAAATTTCCCCCAGTCGTTCCCACTCTTTCCTGAAGTAGCTCCTGAGTTCGGACTGCAAATTCCACTTGCAATCTGTGCATAGCTCCCCCTCGTCTATGGCATCTTCAGTCTTAAATATCCACTCATTCCACATTACAAGAGGCTGTCCATCGTGCAAAAGCTCGTCCTCTTCGCCCTCTAGAGCCATGTGCTTGTATACTGCGATGCATGCTTGACGAGTGGTGCATTGGGACGTGGGTCCATCGAAGGCCCCTCGAATGAAGATTTTCTTGGTGCCATCCTCGATTTTTTGGAGACGTCTGCGTGCATCTATGCAGGCCATCTGGTCGGCGATGTCGAGCTTGTAGGTCTCGGATGCATGGGATACACCTTTTAGTAGGTACCTCAAGTCCACCTTCGAAGTGCAGACGTACAGCATGACGGGCAACGTCCTAGTGCATCCAGCGTCCCGTGCCAAAATGATGAGGGGAATAGTATCCATCGGTTCTACTTCTATAGGGCAAGAATGTTTATAATAGGTCGTGCCGCCGAAGCGCCACCTGTCGAAGTCAGGAGGAAAGGCTTGCTCAAGACGAGCAAAGCCTGACTTCATGATATGTTGTACCTTGTACTTGACACCTAGTCGTAATATGCGATGAAAGTAAGAAAACGCGATGCGTGTGTCGAGGTTGTAATAGATACTCCTGTTTGTGTGCCGCCGTTAGACAGCTACTCATTACACGGAGTCAGACAAGGTGGGCTTACTGGGTGTTTCCGTTATATATCATGTTGAACAGTTCGCCCAGATCATCTCCATTCTCTGGAAGATTCAATGTCATCTCGCAATTGACACCTATCGCCAGCCTGAGGGCTGTATCGGCCTGCGATGTTCCAGGAGAAGAGAAGGTGGCGATACGCTCTTCCAAAATCTCTGAGTGGTGTGCCAGGAGTCCGGGATGTAACTTAAATTTCATCCCATCGGATGCGATTACAGTAAGCGAGCCGTCCGGAAACCATAGCGTAGGATGTTGTTTGTCTTCTACCTCGGGCGATGTTGAAGCAGCATCCGCAGACTCAGTGTTATCATTGGGTTGCGGACACTGCTTCTCAGTGGCACGGTGAGACGGCGGTGGATCGGCATCAAGTTTGACTCCCGGTAGCTTCAAATTCATTGCGCTTTCGAGGGGGTAGGACATCCCGAGTCAAGTATATCTGCGGAATACACGACATCCGTCAGCACGTACTTGAGGAATCATCGCACAACGTAGCTGCAGTACATGCTTGACGCACCCGATCAAGAGTAACTAGTTTGTATTGGAATCAGTACGAGTGTAACCCTGCAACGGAACTCACGATTGCTTCAAGTTGAGACCAATTGTCAGCTAGTTCAAGTTGTGGTCGAGTTCCAACTTACCCAGGTCGCAGACGCCTGTACTCTACATGTGTACTTACTAGCAGCGCGCTTATGACATCGATGTTCTTTAGCATGAAGCTACGACAGGTTACGACTCGGACATTCACGACTTCAATCCAACGTGTGCTTACGGGATAAGGACTTCAATAAATTCCTAACCAAGATTTCTATGTCTACTAGTAGTACAAGCCTACTGGGCGCGTGTTGGTTTCCCCGTCGAAACGGGTACTCGTCTCGAAGACCACGAAGAGGTCCGCGCCCATCCCTCGAGAACTATCTACTACTATCTACTCTTCTGTCTTCTGTCTTCGCGTGGCGTTCGCCACGTCTTCAAAGCTTCACGTCCCCATGGTCTTGTAGCTAGGCTTGGACGCACCTGTGGAGCTAAGAACACAGGTTAGTAGGTCAGTAACACACCAGACGCACCGTTCAAGTCTTGCCTATTGTCTTCTGGTCTTCTGTCTTCGCGTTACGTTCGCCACGGCTTCACGTCCCCATGGTCTTGAGGCCAGGCTTGGACCTCTTCGCGCGACGTACGCCACGTTTTCAGACTCTTCATGTCCTCTTCACGTCTCCATGGTCTTGTGGCTAGGCTTGGACGTGTCTGTGGAGCTAGGAACAGCCAGTATGTCAGTAAACCTGTGGGAAGAAAGTGGTCAGTAACCAAAACCGATAAGGAACAGGAGACGGAAGACGAGGGCATTTATACTCGGGGAGGCGAGGCGGGTATTACGATGTCGACTGTGGTCAGCCATGGCTGACAGGATCGCGGACTGACCTAAATGCAGATCTTCACCACAGATTTTCTGGATACAGTGTGGACAGCAGTACGTGATATTACGCGTTGAGAATAACATATAAGGGGAGTCGAAGAGAGTCACAACGCACTTGAATCGCCTCAATACCATCCATAGCCATCTAATTTAACGTATTCGCGAGCGACACGGGTGGCAGCTGAGAAAATCATGACTGGGAGAGCGAGAGATTGCATAAGCCACGCGCAGACACTGAGTAATACTACGTGATCATGGTGAAGGGAGTAGTAACCTGAGCATGTGAATGGTCGATGGAGTGTTGAGAAGCTACAATTCTACCTAGTGTAAGAGGCCATGATTTGCGTAAGCCTCTGTACCACGTCCATTGTGAGAAATGAGAAAACACACGTACTTATGGCTTCTCTATTTCATTCCATATTGGCCTCACCCGTCTGCTTCCTTGGTGGCGTCCAGTCTGGAATATTGAAAATTTCCCCCAGTCGTTCCCATTCTTTCCCCAAGTAGTTCTTGATTTCCGACTTCAAATGCTCCTTACAGCCTACGCATAGCCTCTCCTCTCCAGATAGTTCTTCAGTAACATCTATCCATTTATCCCACCTCTCCAGAGGCAGTCCATCGTGAAAAACTCCGTGCTGTTCGCCCCCCAGTACCAGGTGCTTACACACTGCGATGCATGCTTGACGGGTGGTGCATTGGGATGTAGGTCCATCGGATGCCCCTCGGACGAAGATCTTCTCGGTGCCAGCTTCGATCGTTTGAAGACGTCTGCGTGCATCTATGCAGGCCATCTGGTCGGCGAGCTCGAGCTTGTAGGTCTCGGACGCATACGACACACCTTCCAGCAGGCACCTCGAGTCCACCTTCGAAGTGCAGACGTATAGCATGACAGGTAATATACTGGTGTATTTGGCGTCCCGTGATAAGATAATGAGAGGGACAGTGTCCTCTGATTTCATTTGTATAGGGCAAGCACTCGCTACCCAGGTCTTGTCGCTGTAACACCACGTATCGAAGTCTTGAGGAAATGCTAGCTCAAGGCGAGCGAAGCCCGACTTCACGATTTGCTGCACCTTGTACTTGACACCTAGTCGTAATATGCGATGAAACTGGGCAAAAGTGATGTGTGTGTCGAGGTTGTAGTAAACGCTCCTGTAGGACACCTGAGCATACCAGGCGTCCAGGCAAGAATGAGATAGGCTTACTGGGTGTCCCCGTTATACATCATGCCGAAGAATCCTCCCAGATCATCTCCATTCTCTGGAAGGTTCAATGTTACCTCTTGGGAGGTATCTACTGCTAAACCTCGGTCGACTCGCGGCCTCTTAAGAGAAGACACCGTGGCGATTCGCTGCTTCAGGACCTCTGAGTGATGGGCCAGAAGTCCCGGATGCAACTTGAATTCTACACCATCGGATGCGACGACAGTAAGCGAGCCGTCCGGAAACCATAGCGTCGGATGCCGTCTGTCTGCTACTTTGGGCGATATTGAAGCAACACCCGCAAACTCAACGTCGCCATCGGGCTGCGGACGTTGCTCCTCAATGGCATTGTGAGATTGCTGTGGATCCGCATCGAGTAGTATATTCTGCGGTAAATTCACGTTTGTCGGGATTTCGCGAGACATTCGACGAGGGTCGAATATCGGTGTATCTATGGACCACACGACATCCGTCAGCAAGTAGGATCATTGTAGAACGTAGTTCCAGGAAATGCTTGACACACGCTAGATCAAGAGTATCACTAGTAGTTTGTTTGTGTTAGGACTAGTACGAGTACAGCCTTGCGACGGAACTCACAGTTGCTTGAGAGTAATAACTACCAGTGTCAGCTGGTTCAGGTTGTAGTCGAGTTTCAACCTACACAGGCCCTAGGCGCGTGTGATACTGCTACCGTGACCAAGTACCGACATTACCTTGTGTGCGAACAGAAGCAGAACTCGAACCAATCGCACAATGAAGATTAAAGTTCTGACTTGGACCACAGCGACTGAATAATTTGCAGTACAATCGTTCAATCACATTACACTGGGCGATTGATCCGGAAGAAAGTGGCCTACGGCCGTTGTCTGAAGTACAGCATTCAACATTGAATAGTGTAGATAAGACTGGAACACTCACTTCTCCACAACATCAACCTCCGGATTATCCAACAACTTCCTCACCAACTCAGGTGGCAAAATATGCCTATCAAGCAACCCAGCGTCCACCTTCAAATGTACCCTCGGAGCTGGAGCAGGGGAGAACGACATCGCTCTGCTCCGCTTCATACCATGGCCCACTGGCTTACTCTCCGGAGTCATCGAATCGACACCACGACGCTGAGGAGTGTGCTTTGCGCTGGCGGTAGATTGCACTCGTCGGTGTTCCTTCACGGCAGCGGGGATGCGCGGGGGTGGTAGCTCGAGCTTGATGGGCGCTGGTTCCGACATAGAGAGTGAGGACACGGTGGGCTCTTCGACCTTTGTAGACGCAAGTTTCGGGACGAGGCCTTTCCTGAGTACGTGCATAAGTTTGATCTTCTTCCCATGCGCGGGGTGCAGCAGCCCAGGCGAGCACGTAAACGAAAGAGGTACGACGGCTTTCTCTCCAGGTCGGACTTTATCTGTTCCTTCGACGTACCGGTCTTCCACCCTGTATTCGAACCGCCATGTCAGAGTCACTGGCTCGGAGGGACGAGTGTTAGCGGGTAGGGCGGGGCTTAACGGGCTGCGGTCTAGGATCTCGGAGCTGGAGACTGAGTAGGTTCCGTTGGACTTGATGGTGAGCGTTGCTTGGCGAGATATGTAGTCGATGCTGTCGTTGCCCTGGAGTGTGAGCTTTCGGAGGATAGGTGCTGGGTCGAGAGCTGCGTGGTGGTAGGAAAAGGCGTAGTTCTTGATTGGGCGGAACTCTACTGTGCTGTGGGTCTGTTCGTGCAAGCGGTTGGAGTCGCGGGTGTCGATGCTGGGCCCAGAGTACGCGAAGAGTTTGAACACGGGTTGAGACAGTCTGAAGCCTTCCTGGTCCATCCATAATTGCAAGCGAATATTCTCTATCCAAGATAAGGCCTTCGGCAGAGCACTTTGAAGAGCGCTAGGAACGGCAGGGAGCTGGTCAGAGATGTCCGGAGCGACACAAGTGCGCTGACTTGATTGAGCAGAGTGCGTAGACTTTGTTGCCATAGTCCTCGCGGAACGTCCAGACCGCCCAGAGTCACTAGATTTGGTCGTCGTAGCCGACTTGGTTCGCAAACGCGGGCCTTCGCGTACCATTCTTGCTGTTTCGTCCATCATCAACAGTGGTGCGGGGCTAGACGGCCTGTTGAACGTCGTACAGACGGGAGAGTGTATAGAGAGCCTATCATCGAGCGGCGAGGCGGAACGAGGAAACTCGACTCGGCTTGAGATGGTAGAGCGACTATCTGAAGTGGGGATGGTCTGGCGGTAGTTGGAGGCGTACGCTTGTGCTTCAGTCACTAGGGAGGATGCAAGAGTAGGTGATCCGGGTGCAGAAGAAGCCAGGATAATTGTAGACAGTGAACTAGCCAGAGACGGAGAGTGTGCAGTCATGAACCGGCGGCGTGTAGGAGTACCAACAGAAGGCGTATGCGAAGTCCAAGAGGATTGGCTGGTTGATGGTTGGATGCGACCTGCCAGAGAGCGGCCGAGAGATATCTGAGTTCCAGAGGACGCCATGTACGCTGAGAGAGTGAAATTCGACTGTGTGCCCGTCTTTCTGTCGTAGTAGCCTTCTTCTGGTGTTAGGTATTGCGAGCTTTGAGAGGTGGGCGTGTTGTAGCCAAATGCCATGAGTCCAGAATCGCGGTTATGCTCCGTAGGTAGAGAGCCTTGGAATATATCAGAGCTAGGAGAGACGATCATCGAGCGTGGTACACCAAATGTTCCGACGCTTTCTGCCGTTACAGTACTTGAGGAAGCAGGGAGAGGACAGGTCTGTGAACGTCGACGGTCATCGAAGCTGTAGCTTGCGTCAAAGTCAATTCCAGGGTCCAAGATAATAGGGATTTCTCCAGAGGTCTCTAAGCTTGCAAGAAACACACTTCCCAGCGAGACGGAAGGGCTTTCCAGAGATATATCGTCCAGAGCTTGGAGAGCTTCCCAGTTCTGTGGCCGACGCTGAGAAGGGCTTGTCGCAGGCTGTCTGTGTTCGTTGACCATGGGCCCCATTCTTTGTTGTTTTACGTTGTCTCCTCGACGTTGGGTCTCGTGGTCAAGTCCGCCTTCATTGAGTGCGAGAAACAACAGACCGAATAACATGAGTCCGAGACGGAACAGATCCACGTGGCAGGCGTCGGCATTCCCACGCTACCGCGTTCTGTCCTGTCACAGCGCGTCCGATACGTCACAAGCCGGACGACACGGCATCCGACTCACGACCGTGACAGACCATCGGGTCCTTGACGTCCGACCATCTCCTCTGCAGCTTCAAAACAACTCTACCGGATGCCACGTATATAAGTCTACAACTTCAAAACTTGCACTTCCCAACTCTCTCGTAAACTGCCATCATGGCGACCCCTTTACCAGGCACCCAAACCATTCGCTTTCGCCGTCCGACAAATCAGGCGAACGCAGAAGGAGGTGCATCGTCGACGCCCTCGAGTATTATTACTAGGAAGAATAGACATGCGGGTATTTTGCAGGATCAGCTGAGGAGGTCACAGAGGGCTCCTTGGTGTCCGAGCTTTTCGCTTGCGTTTAGGATATTTGTGCTCATTCGGGTGACGGGTGCGATGTATGTCGGGCTGAACGACTGTGACGAAGGTGAGTATCCTATATTTCAATGTGCAAATGAGAGGTCTACGGTGCTGATCAGAGTGGTGTTAGTTTTCAACTTCTGGGAACCTCTGCATTATCTGCATCGAGGACATGCGTTCCAGACGTGGGAGACTTCACCCGAGTTCTCCATCCGGAGCTGGGCGTACATACTTCTGCACCTTTGGCCTGGAAAGTTGGCAAACTTTATGTTTGGACCTGAAAAGGTGAGTTACGGCGCGTCCACGCTCAAGCTGATCTACGAATTCATAAGCTATTTGTTGCACCCAGCGTCCAGCGTTCTTCGCAATACGCATCTTCCTAGCCTTCATATCCGCCACGAGCGAAGCATTCTTCTACCGGACAGTAGTAGACAAAATCAACTACCGCGCCGGTCGTTACCTGCTCTTCATGATGCTCTTCAACGCAGGAATGTGGAACGCATCAGTAGGTGAGTACTTCATTCCCTTCTCCCAGCGCACCCCATACTAAACTCGCATACCTCAGCTTTTCTCCCGTCTTCATTCGCAATGTATTTCAACGCCATCGGGTTCGCATACTTCATCGAACCTACAACGTCTACAAACTTCCGTCGTACGTTACTTGCGACGTTGGCGTTTGCGACTGGTGCACTTGTTGGCTGGCCGTTTTCGATTGCGGTAGCGCTTCCGTTTGTCTTTGAAGAGCTATTCTTGTTCGGGAAGGATACTGTGTCTCCTAAGAGCGTGTTCTCATGGAGGATCAAACGGTTCTCGCGTCTTGTTCAGTGCGGGCTCGTAGCTGCGTTGTTGCTCGTAAGTGCACACTTTTCACTTCACATGCGCAGAAATTTATATTCTCGCCCATAGCTTCCCGTCGTGGCTATTGACACCCTCTTCTACGGCAAACTGACCATAGTCCCTTGGAACATCGTCAAATACAACGTATTCTCGAGCCACGGCCCCAACCTCTACGGCACAGAGCCTCTCTCATTCTACATCAACAACCTCGTACTCAACATGAACGTCATCATCCCTCTCGCATTCTTCTCGCTCCCAGCACTCTTGATCACCCATCGTATCGACCGCAGGCGACTTGGAGACCGCGCAGGGCCAGAAAGGAGCTCGCCGTATACGTTGTTGGCTGTGAGGCTGGCGCCGATGTATGTGTGGTTCGCTATCTTCTTTGCTCAGCCGCATAAGGAGGAGAGGTTTATGTTCCCCGTGTACCCCCTTATCTGCTTTAACGCGGCGGTGTGTCTTTATCTTGTGCGAGGATGGATGGAGGTGGCGTTTGTTACGCTCACCAAGTCGCCTTATCGGGTATGTATTATCTCTGATAGTTTCTAAGTGAAAGATATACTGATATTCACTCTTTTCTTTGTAGGCCGCACAATCAGTCATTTTCAGCAGATTCACACTTTCCGTTGTTACCGCGACCTCAGTCATCTCCATTTCGCGCGGCATCGCCCTCTACAAGTACTACCACGCCCCCATGGCGCTCACCAACTACTTCGAGGCGTACGAAATCCCTCGTATACTCAACTCAACAGGCTACGTTAATCTCCCGCCTCCCCTCCCCGCCGGCCAGCTCCCTACTTCGGATGCGGATAACTCGGAGATCAGGCTCGACTACGACCTGATCAATCCGTTTAATCTGACGTTGTGTTACGGAAAGGAGTGGCATCGGTTCCCCGGAAGCTATTTGGTACCGGACGGTGTGAACGTCGAGTGGGTGAAGAGCGAGTTCGATGGGATGTTGCCTGGCCATTTCAAGAGGACGCCAAGAGAGGGTGGGTTGGCGAGCAGGATACATGGGACGAGGGTCGTACCTTACGGCCTCAACGACTTGAACAAGGAGGAACCGAGTTTCTATGTGAGTCTTCCCTCTTTACCTTTTGCCCTTTTAAGCGGGCTACGGCTCCGTCGTGGGGGGCTGTTCGTTTGTATTGCTGTTACGAGACGGGTTCTGACGGGTTTTCGCTTCTTTGCGTGCAGGTGGACGTCAACACATGCGACTATCTCGTCGACTCGGACTTCCCGTCGCACCCCACGAGCACGCCACTCGAGCCACGTTATGCGGTGGACGAGGCGTGGGACCGGGTCAAGTGCGAGCCGTTCCTCGATGCGAGACATTCGTCGCTGTTGACGAGGACGGTGTGGATGCCTGGTGAGCGCTGGAGGAGTCTGAACGAGTTTGGCGATTACTGTTTGTTGAAGAACAAGAGGAATATGGAGAGGAAGGAGAGGGTCCTCGCTGTGAAGGCGTAAAAATTAATTTATTGGCTTCGTTTCCTCTAATGGCTTGCAGCGACTTAGGGTCGAGTGAATGTGGCGTGTACCCTATAGGTTCTCCGATTATTACGGTAAAGCGAGAGGATAGCAACAGTGAGCAACAATGATGCAAGCGACTGACGGTTGCAGCTGTGGTACTTGCTCGATTCAGCAGGAATCACTAGCGTGGGAGTGATCGCATGCTCACCGTTCGCTGTGGCGGGGTTCTATTACAGAAAAGGTGCGTGTTGCGCCTTTCACTTGTTGGCACGAGTCCCGCCTGACGACGCGTCCAGCAACGACTGCATTGAATACGACTACCTCCATGCGGTCGCGGCCACGTTCCCGCCTCGTTACTCGACGCTGGGGCAGCGTTGCATTGAGAGCAGATCCCGGATCACGTGGTGGGAAACAATGGACATCAGTCGGTGGACGTCTCGTTCTCTTGCAGCGAAGCACAGAAGACTCGCCCATCTTCCGATTAGCGTTCCACGGAAGCACGTGAGCTCGTCACCCTCTGCCAAATCGAGGCATATTCAGCCCATAAGAGGAAAGCGACCTCCTGCTTTGGCCTGTGGGGAGTGTTCGGCGGGCCATATAAATCCAACGGCTGTCCCGCTCTGCACATGGCCGAGGCATCTCCACTCCGTCGCATCGACACCTCTTTTTCTTCGCGTCGCTTCCCACCCCCCTCTGCACCCAACCACCACCACCTCCCCTCCCCGACACCGACACCGACACCAGCGACGACGGCAGCGGCGACAGACACGACGACCGACGCGACTTTGTGATTGAGACTTGGATCTATAGCAACGCGTACACCCGTTAAAATATCTGCTCAACATGGCGGACACACTCGCGACGACCGCCTACCTCATCTTCGTGTAAGTCGCACCTCTTGTGCTCGCCGACTTCTCTTGACGAGACTTTATATGCGCGTTCGTCTTGTGATAACAGTACTCAAGTGCACTTTTGTGGTAAGTGATTTCTTTGTGGCGTCGTCGTCGAGAGAATAGCAGCTGACTTCGCAATCTCTTTAGCGATGTGTGAGTGCAGCGACGTTATCTTCCCCCCTTATTGTCTAACGAATAGGTCTGCCATAAAGACGCCATCGTGGTTTGGGATTGGGTCATTGCCATTCCTAGGGAGTACCGTTTTGTGAGTGGCTCACCCGAATACCCTCGTGCTCCGTGACATTTACGCCGCCGTTGACTAACAGATCTGGAAAACGGATTGGACACCAGTAAAGGTTGCTTACCTGCTGTGCCGGTCAGTGTCTGTACCCATTGACGCTGCAATGTACGCTAACCCTTTGGTGCCCGCCAGGTATTGGGTCATCGCTGTGGTACCGTACCTGCTGTGGGCGTTCTGCACGAACCATACATTGGAGGAATGCGAGCGCATTTATCGTGTAAGCATGCCACTTGTATCGATACGGCGCAGCAACCGACGTGTCGTCGATAGATACCGGTCGCTCTGGCGATGTGGAACCAGGTCACTTCGGAGGTAATTCTTGTTATTCGGACGTACGCGTTCTTCAATCGCAACAACTACATCCTCGCGATGCTTGTCACCGCTCTTGCTGGGATCATCGCTTACCAGCTGTACGTGGATACCTCCCAAATGCTGCGTAAGTGCCCCTCCTCTTTCACGTGTGTGCAAGCCTCTCATTATCTTCCTTCCGCAGCTCTTCCTTTCTTACCCGGACAAGTAAGTCACTGGTGTACGCCTCGTACAGCTATATGCTGACTACATGAATAGGAGCTAGGCCCTTGTCTCCCAATGTCGAAGCCCCATTCAGCACATCTCCTAGGTTTGTCTCTTCTTCAAAGACGTGCATATATTCCATACTGATTTATCTTCTGTAGGATTCTTCGTCAGTATTCTACGCAAAGCAATACCGGACATATCTCACTGACGTCACTTCTAGATCGCCCCTTTGATGTACGACACCATCATCACCTTGATGACGGTTGCAAAAGCCATCACTATCCGCAGGCGAAGCGGCGGGGCCAGCAGTAGGCTTATCCAGACATTCCTCCGTGAGGGTGTTTTCTACTATCTTCTTATCTCGATAGCCAACCTTGTAAGTAACCTACGACTGGCCTCTTTGCATCATCGACTCATTCCCCTATGTAGATCAACGGGATCTTCTATCTTCAGTACGTCTTGAACCATTCAGTCGATGCAAATCTTTGCTAACGCGTATCCTTAGACCTCGTCAAGCCATCTCTGCCATCTGCATCCCGCTCAGCGTCATGCTATCCCCTGTGCTCGCCTGTCGCCTGGTACTTGACCTGCGACAGCGTGGCTCGGAGACGGTAGCTCAGTCGACGGGTACGATGGCTTTCACCGCTGGCGTAAGCTCTTCGAAGTCGAGTCCAGGTTCTCCGTTCTCTGGCGGGTTCGGCTTTAGCAGCCGTACTGGAGCACGAGTCATCATGCGCCCGTCGGGCGTAGTGCTGAGCACCATGGGTAGCATACCGGGCGATGCGATGGCGAGTGCGAGCGGGCTGGAGCTGGATAACCTACAGGCGCTTGGTCTGGGTAAAGAGATGGGAGTTAACGAGCGGGATCTGGAGCACGGCTGTCTGGATAATATTCCGACGCCTGGCGGCGGGATTCGGGTGGATGTCGAGAAGACGACAATGTAAATGGTTCGTTTCTATCTGCTACGTAGAGCGTAAGCTAACCCTGTTCTTCTAGCATCGACGACGAACCTCTGACCCCAGTGTCCCTGCAGTATGCTGGGCCGTACCATTAACTTCTCGTGCCGTGGACCAACGCATCCATGAATACTGTACCTTTTCATTCGCTCACCCATCTCATTCTTTTCACGCATAATCACCACCACCACAATCATCATCATCATGTAGTAGAACCGGCACCATTGTTTTCGTTGTTCGTTGTTGTAGCGGGCGAGTAAGTAGCCCAAATTCCCAATTAGTTGTTGTGTTTGAATTTATAGTAGCTCGTTCACGTTGTTTTTTCTTTTATTCTCGTGGTTAATTCAAGACGTTGAGGTGTTGTAGGACGAGAGGCGAGGAGACTCGGAGGAGAGGAGAGGGGAGGTGGTTTTCTTGGTATTGTCAGATAGTGCAGACGAGGCTCCCCAGTGTTGGTTGCAATGTATGGGGTGTAATGATATTGCTGAGTATGCGCAGTTGACTCCGGATCTGCTCGTCGTGAGCTCGGTGAGCTGTGGCTGGTTCGAACTTGAACGATTGCCTTTCTTGTACATGCTTCGGATCAATCCGAGTTAGCGCTGGCCTGATTGGGAACAGTTTCTCACAACTTTCTACTATGAACGTTCGACTCGCATCTTGTTTCCAAACATCCTTCTCCCTCTATTTCTTTCTACTTGTTGCGGACGGGTTACTATTTTAATATCTGGCTTATAAGTAATTTATAACTCTTGAAGTTATGCTGGTTAACTTGAAGAGTCTCTTCCCTCTCTACGTTCTTGTCTGTACTGCAGCTGCTACGCCACATTCTACTATCGTGAGTCACAACCACGACTATTCCTCCAAGAATCATGCTCACCCGAACTAAAAAAAAAACTATAGACAGATTAGTTTTAGCTCTCTAGGCTCTAGACTTGCGGGAAGGAACGTGCTTCCTGCCGTGTCTGACTTGTTTAAATCTGGGACCTTGTCGCATTCATGGACGCCTGTGACGGAGATCGTGGAGGAGTTTGTCAAGGATGATACGACTGGGAAGAAGACGGCACCGTCAACGATACTTCACACGATACTTCAATCTGCACCTCAAGAAGGACGGGCCTGGGAAGATGGTTCGAACTCGGACGAATTCGAAGAGCATACGGCGGGAAGTCAGGCTTCAGGATCAAGCGCAAGTTGAGTGGTGTTTAGGGATATGTGAGTGTGGCTGTGGTTGTGGCAAGTGTAACTTGCGACTAACAGGAGTCTTCGATGGAGATCTATTGAAGTGTTAACTTGTATTGTGGCAGCCTTTGAAACGCCAGGTTGATGGTTCGAATAAATGTGGCGTGCCACTAATTTGAATATACGGCTGCGTTATTTGTGATTTCAACTGTAACTTATTGACCGGGGATTGTTCTGCGGTTTTAGCATATGTTCATCGCTTATTCGACGACACCGCCATAGTAGTAGGTCGGTGGCAACGTCCACATTCCCTTACGACAGGTCACCCTGCCCTGTGGTATGTGTGGCGTCGCGATTGGTGGCTTGACGAGGGGACCTCTTGTTCGCGGCGTGCACCTGGGTTCTCGGGACAGCCATTATCCCACCTGGATTTATGCTACTTATAGCCTCAAGAGCAAGGGGAAGCTATATAAAGAGCGAGACAACGGCTGGCAACAGCAGACGACTTCAGAGACTTTCCTTCATACAAATGGCCGCACGGGTTCAGCAGTACCTTTCCAAGAATCATGGACCTCCCACGGAGCACGCGCCGCCCACAGAACACACGGATGGTACTACGTGCTCACTGGATACCCCTCAACTATGCGTCCGCTTCGAGAATGTAAATTCTGAGCCTTTCGCCATGGATGCTTTACACCCCGAAATGCACCCACATGACCTCGTAGCAAGCATTCCGAGTTGGAACATTCAACCATTTCACGACATTCCCGGACATGCGATCTATTCTGCTACCCTTTTCCCGAGACTGCGTCAAGAAGGTCAACGTCCGATCAAGGTCTGCCTTAAATGGGCACGATGCGAGGCAGATGTGGACGAGCTCAAAGCCGAAGCCGAGGTCTACCGCACTGCACTATGTCACCTACAAGGAACTGTAGTACCGATATACTATGGTTGCTTCATCGGAAAACGCCCTGGCTTCGCTGCAACCTATGGCTGTCTTATATTAGAATGGTGTGCGACTGACAGTATTCCTGACTACGGTTGTAAAACGTGAGTGGTCATCTCACACCTCGTGTATCAGCAGTCCCTGAATTACAGTTTGATAGGAGGGGAAAGGTCAAAGCCGCTCTGCGCAATCTTCATGGTGCCGGTGTTATACTACATGAAGATTGCACGACTGAGAAGAATTTCCTCCTCGCACCTGACAATACTGTTCGGGTAGTCGGCTTCTCCTGCGACGCCCACAAATGCCATCTAGATGCGGCTAATGAGTGCCAGGATCTAAATGCGCTTTTGCGTTGGCTATAAGTAATCGACTTTATTATTCATGACATTTCGTACGGCTTTGAGGCCTGAGTAGCCTTTGTTGATTAATTGATTACTTAACCTGTACTTATCGGCCAGCCTCAGGCTCAAGTACTACTATTTCGTAGACTTGCAAAAGAAAGCGTAAGTATTGTGACATTCTATTGCTGTCAAATGCTGATGGTTGCGAATCTTGCAATAGTTTGTACTAGCCCACAGTTCACAATATGGGACCAGTTGGTTGCGATCAATTCAATTGCGAACTTGAGCTTGAATGACTGCCTTTCTTGATAGTCTCGTGACCAGACGGATTGGGACTGCGGACTTCGAAAAACATGGGAGAGCGAGCCTAGCCAACCGTCTGGAGTTTCTGGTAGAGAGGGGTGTAGATCAATCCGGATCAAACGAGCCCTCGACCCAAGGCGTCTGACCCAGCCTATCGGAAAGGCTGTTGAGATCTCTGGGCGTATAGATTAGATGCGTGAACCCGCGGTGTAGGTGCGCTGCCGACGACGACCTCGGGAGACACTGCACCCCACCCAGTCCCATTGAGTTCCTATACAGAATTAAGTATATACAACAATTTTATAGATATATAGATATATATTGGCCTAATGGCGACTAATGAGAGTGATTTAAGCCGTAGTCGGCCTCATACGGGACGAGGAACTGATGTCGAGCGGATTCATATTAGTGCAGTCTTCTCAGCAAGAACTAAGCTTTTCATGCGCCTGGGGTCATTACTATTCTCTTGAATACATACTATAGCTGTCAATAATGAACATTTAGCCAGTTAATTACAAAAGCATCTTTCCGAGATGCCCTCTGGCCCTTTTGAACCAATCTCAAGATTTGTGCGTATTTCGATGCATAGCTGGGCGGAGAGAGCCTGAGAAGAAGAGAGTTGAGCCTCTGTAATGTATAGTATACTACCAATCTCTTTAAGCACCTCGCCAGTCGTCTACTTTAGGTAACGGCGGTTTCCTTGACACCATGAGGTTCCCTGGGCTGTTAATTGCTTTATACGAGCACTGGGGTAGAATAAGTTGTGATATCTTAATATTCGCTTAGTAAATACTTAAAAACCCACGTTACAATGAGTTTGAAGATACAGGAACATGCGAGAGGAGAGGAATGTGAAGGATATTGTATGTACAGCGGAAACTGATCAAGATTTATCTAAGCGCCTCAGAGCCTTGACGCGTCGAAAAAGCTGTCAACACGGGCGCTCCGGATTGATCTACACCCCTCTCTACCGAAAACCCCAGACCCTTAGGTAGGCGGACGTCCCAATGTTTTTCGAAGTCCGCTGGCCTAATGGGGACGGAGCCTCGGCGACGTCCGACGTCTGGGAACGAGACTACTTTCTTGAGTGATCATGCTTCGGACCATCCCGAGCTAGCGTTCGTCCTATTTGTCTTTGTTTGGTATTCCAGAACTGCGCCACGACGGTCGACTCGGAATGGCGAGTCTGCGCAAGACTCGTTCGTTCACGAGAACCACATCGACGACGTCCGCCATGGCGACCAACGATGAGGGCCGCATCGAAAGCGATCTTGAACTCGGTGAGGGCGAGCCACTGTACGAAAGTGGCGGTGCACCATCTATACCGGCGTACGTGTCCGTTACTTCATTGGTGTCTTGCCAGCTTATGCCACCCCTCCAATATGTATTGATTAGCAATCTTGCTTTGTTGTGACCAGGCCAACGCGTTCAATATACACGATGTCCAAAGACGAAATCGCGAAGGGTATCGCGAACAGATTCGTGCACTCGAGGTCGTATATTATACTGTACCTGGCTATGGCGGCGTTGTCTGTCACAACCGTGGTGCTCAGTCTAACGAACGACTGTCCGACACTGCCGTTCTATATCCTGGAGTTGATCATTAACGGGGCGATGATCTTGGAAGTTTCAATACGGGTCGTGGCTTTCGGTCGGGTACGTGCTCAGTTGAAAATGATATATCATGCTTCGGAACGCTCATTCCATCACACAGCAATTCTGGAAGTCGGCCTTCAACATCATGGATCTCATTCTCACAGCATTCTGTGTTATAACCCTTCTCGTTATTTTCCTCTCGGGCTGCAACGATCCCAGTAAGGAGGAAGAGTTGTTGGATACCCTGTTACTTGTTGCCCGTAATGTGCTGCAGTTCGGGAGACTGGCAGCCATGATGAGACAGTGAGTAATGCCTATATTTTTTTCACTTCTCATGGAACTCACAATATATCCAGATCTGGCCAGTCGATATTCTCCCGTCCAAAACCAATCGACCTCTCTCGAAGACGGAATTTCAACCTTGATATCGACATGGAGGGCGAAGAACCGGCCAGCGACTTGCGGAGACCGTTGATCTTCGATGCTGAGCAAGAGCAAAGGAACGCTGCTATGACCCCGATGCCTAGAGCTGTGCAGGCCGTCCAAGACAGAGACGCAGAAGACGTATGGGCAGAGATTGGTTGAGCACGGTACCGCTCTGCATTGTGTAGTCGCTTCGTTATTGTTGAATCCGTGCATTCTAACTTCTTCATAACTTATTTGCTATCCACACTGGACTTTGTTCATAGTATTCAAAGATATATCCTCTAGAATACCCATATTGATTCAAACCGTTCTAGTTATTGAAATCAAGCAGCGAGTGCTACAAATGAAACTCCAGAATACATGTCAGGGACGTCTACTATCGACGCTCGAGTCGAAGGAAAACAGCAGACACTACTGCTCAGGGTGCTTAGGTGTCAGGACGTTCATCCAAGCTCGCTCGTACTGGTTCGCAGGCTTGATGGCAACACCAAGGTCCGCAGCAGCACGCAAAGCAAAGTGTGGATCTCTAAGAAGCTCCCTTGCAAGGAACACTGCGTCTGCTCTACCCTCCTGGAGGTACGATTCAGCTTGCTTGCCATCCGTTATGAGACCGACTGATGCGATGGGAAGATCTGGGTGAGCCTTCTTAAGTTCCGCAGCGAAGGGCGTCTGAAAAGTAGGTAGCCATGAGCTTGGAATACTCTATGTAAGTTTGCGGAAGGCTGACCTGATAACCGGGGACCACAGCGATCTTCTGCTTCGACCAGTTCCCACCCGTGCTACAATCGACGAGATCTACTCCAAGCTTCTTCAACTCGCCCACGAAGATCTTGCTCTGTTCTATACTCCACTGCTTCCACTCGCCGTTCTCATCCTTTTCAGGGAACTCCGCCCACTCCGTTGCGCTAATACGCACGAACAGAGGCTTGTCAGACCAAACCTTGCGCAGCCTTTCGACGACTCTGAGCGGCCAGCGGATTCGGTTCTCGAGGCTGCCGCCATACTCGTCTGTGCGGGTGTTAGACACCGGGGAAACGAAGTTGTGTAGGAGGTAGCCGTGGGCGCCGTGGACTTCGATGAAGTCGACTACACTTGTATGAGAAATGTGCAGTATAATTGTTCGACAATTGTTGCTTACAACCAGCCTTCTTAGCGCGCTCTGCAGCAGCCACAAAGCCGTCCTCAATTCGCTGTAGTTCGTCCTTGCTTATTTCTTTCGGTGTAGGGTAACCATCTGCAAAAGCGATGCTGGACGGTGCGAGAACTAGCCAGGCCATTCAGATAAGTCGCATATCCCTGATTGACAGAGAAGCGCTAAGTAGCACTCACCGTTGTCCGGCCAGCCACCTTCATCCTCGTCGGCAACCCATTTAGCCGCACGTTTGGCTTTATTGGAAGGAAGGTGCACCCATGGAGCGTACGTCGAAGATTTCCTTCCAGCATGCGCGAGCTGTATGCCGATCGTAGTTCCATGGGCATGAGCGAAGTTCACGATGCGCTTCAAAGGCTCGATCTGGGAGTCGGTCCAGAGTCCCTTGATTGTCGAAGGTGAGCTGCGAGAACTTTGTCTGTTCAGAAAGGATGATACTTACCGCGTCTTGAGGCGAGATTCGACCTTCTGGAGTAACGGCGTGGGCCTCCATGCAGATTGCACCTACACCACGCGTGGCGAATCCACCGATGTGGACCAAGTGCCAATCCGTAGCATGTCCGTTGTCTGAACTGTATTGGCACATAGGTGACTACACCATGTCAGCGACATCTATCATATTGTGTTACTACGAATGTCTTACCACCCAGATCCTGTTCTTGAAGGTGTGGCCACGGATAGTGAGCGGCTGGAATAGAAGGGGGATTTTGGCATTCTGTGGGTAAACACTCTGCAATATTCGTATCAGTAAACTGGTAGTGATCCATAATGGACTACTTTGCTTACCTCAGGAAGCGCGGTACCAATTGGGGGATCATTCAATGGGTAGAACTGGTCTGTATCTGGTACAGGAGTGTTAATGAATTGCCCAGAGTTTGCTGACATTTGTCGCGAGGCAGATGGATGAAACTTTGACTTGTGGGGAAAGCCGTACGAGGGCAGGATGATTGCTCTCAAAGTTGAGTTTGATCCGCTTTTATAAGTAAATCGTAGGCTGGCAAACATGTCGATCTCGCGATTGACCGTGACCGAATTCCTGAGGATTTCCTATGCGTGTAGTAATCGATCGACGGTCTCGCGCGGCTTGTAAGCTTGGTCAGCCAAGCTGTCGGAAGCGGCGGCTGTCCGAACGACGTCACCAAGCGCTTTCACAGTTACTGTATTGGAGACTACTTACTTCAAGTTGTCCGTGGTAATTGTCACTCCCAACCAGTCACTCAAGTTGTGTCTTGCCTCGCGTACAAATTTGAATAAGTGGACGAAGGTAATACCAATGAAGATTCCAGCTACTTGAGAAGCTGAGCCTAGACGAGTTCATCATTTACAGCAGATAATCGGGAATATCAGAACCCCTCTATCACCCACCATGAACGTCCATCCAGTCATTGCGAGAGCCATCAAACGCCACGAAGGTGTTGTGGACGTTGATTTCCACACTAGTGAACCGTATGTCCGATCTTCGAACGGGAAGGCCTACTTCACAAAGATAGGATCGATCTCAGAGAAGGAGCAGTTTGTCGGCGAGGCTGAAGCTCTGAAGGCGATGCATATTGCGGCGCCGGGGTTGGCACCTCAGCTGATAGAATGCGGAATTATTGACGAAGAGACAGCTGAACATCAGGGGGACGTTGGAAAGCCTTATTTCGTGTCCGAATACAAGAATATTGGCTCGCTCACCGACTCGGCGGCAAAGAAGTTAGCGAAGAGGCTTGCCTTAGAAATGCACAATTACAAGAGCACGAATGGGTTTGGTTTTGCCGTTCCTACGTTTTGCGGGAGAACGAAGCAGGATAATGGCTGGTACAACTCTTGGGAGGAGTGTTATGACGCTTTGATTGGAGGATTGCTTGACAAGCTGAAAGCAAGAGGAGAGTACAGCGAGTTATGTAATAAAGGCGAACAGGTTCGAAAGAGGTAGGAGTACTCACTAAACCCTGTGGGCAAGTACGTAGTATTCATGAACATTTTAGAGTCATCCCAGCCCTGTTAGGAGCATTGGTCGTAGAGCCGGTGTTACTTCATGGCGACCTTTGGGTAAGTTTTCAACGGCTTCAGAAGTGCGGTCCACTCGCTGACGGAACATTCACTCAAGAGTGGTAACACTGGTGTAGATACGGACACCGGTGAACCTGTAATATTCGACCCATCAGCGTATTTCGGACATAACGAAGCAGAGTGAGCTGATGAGGACCTTAACTGCATTTCAAGCTAACTCACCAGTCATATGATTAGCCTTGCTATTGCACGCATTTTTGGTGGCATTCCCAAGTCTTTCTTCACCACATACCATCAGTATCTGCCGAAGAGCGAACCTGAGGATCAATACGAGCTTCGCGAAGATCTGTACGAGTTGTATCATTATTTGAACCACACCGTGTTATTTGGAGTACGTGTCTCTCGGTTCCGCTGGATTGAATAATGAATACTGAGATCTGAGATCTGAGAGCTGACTCGAATTCGCTGTGTTAGGGTGGTTATGCTGGAAGCGCGAGGGCAAAGATGGATAGGTTATTGAAGGCGATTCCAGAGTGACGAGGTGTCTTCATGTAGTCCTAGAGATGATCCAGGAAATTTCAGCGAAGATTCACGAACACCTAGGGAACTACTTGGTCCACTGTCGAACAGGTTACTGACGAAGAACGATCGCGGTAATTTCGAGTAGTATTTGTATTTTAGCGCTTATATAACTCCATTAATGGTACTATTCAAATTCTAAGTGTATAATTATATCGATAAGTCACGCTCTTAGTAATCGAAAGTGCCGAAATTCCCAGAAACTCGGTCTGCACGAGTTCGTCAGCGACGACCACCTCGTTTGTCGTCGTCCGCCACCAACTTTCGTGTTCCTCTCTGAACAATCACTGTGCTTCTTTCTGGTGCCTGGCTACTCTGAAAGAGTCAAAATTTGCTGCACCCACGACCTTTACGCCTTCTTCGTGCTAGAAATCTGCATTGACCACAGTCAAAATGGCGTCTGGTATGCCTCGCAATTGGCCTCTTTAAACGATTTTGCTCACTGGCACTTCATACTTATTGACAGCTATGGATTTTGACCCATCGAGTGCCGCATACTCGTACGATGACACTGGTTACGACATGGAGGACGAGGAGGAAGAGGAGTATGAGGAGATTACGGAGGACGACTGCTGGGCTGTTATCAGTGGCTTCTTCGCGCAGAAAGGTCTCGTCCGACAGCAACTCGACTCCTTCGATGAATTTGTCCAGAATACTATGCAAGAACTGGTGGACGAGAACGCCGACCTCATCCTCGACCAAGCGGACCAGCATACTGGACATGAGGCAGACGTCACGAGGCGGTACGAAATCAAGTTCGGTCAAATCTATCTGTCACGACCTACAGTTACGGAGGCGGATGGTTCGGTTGTGCCCATTTTCCCTCAAGAAGCCCGGCTGAGGAATCTCACGTATTCATCACCGTTGTATGTCGAGATGAAGAAGAGGGTGTTGATTGGTAGAGAGGATCCGGATAGTATGACTGGAGACATGATCTGGGAGCCTGAACACCACGAGTCTGCCGACGATACGAGGAAGGTTTGGATAGGCAAGGTCAGTGGCCACCCTCACCTGTTATGTGCCTTTCCTTTGACGATATATCAGGTTCCCATTATGCTGCAATCCACTTTCTGTATCCTCCGCGATTTGAAAGACAAGGAACTGTTCGACTTGAACGAATGTCCGTACGACTCAGGAGGATACTTTGTCATCAACGGTTCGGAGAAAGTGCTTATTGCCCAGGAGCGCATGGCCACGAATCACGTCTATGTCTTCGCCAAAGCTCAGCCGTCTCCTATAAATTTCCTCGCTGAAATTCGTAGTGCGGTGGAGAAGGGCGGAAAGACCATCAGTCAGTTCCAAGTCAAGCTCTACCACCGAAACCAGGAGCGCTCGGTAAGTGGCGAGCAGACAAACACCAGTGCTGCATCGCTTGCGTACTGATGCATTCACTCACACAGTTGGGTAACGTTATGAAAGCGACGATCCCATATATTAAGGTCGACATACCCATCTGGGTCGTCTTCCGTGCTCTCGGCGTCATCTCCGATCGTGATATTTTGGAGCACATTTGCTACGACATGCAAGATGCCCAAATGCTCGAGATGCTCAAGCCATGTATCGACGATGGTTTCGTCATCCAGGACCGAGAGGTCTGTATGCTTCTTCACAGCCGTAACTGTCAGCTTCTGAACTTATTCAGGTGGCTCTTGACTTCATCGGTAACCGTGGGACGACCACCGGTCTCAACCGTGAGCGTCGTCTGCGCTACGCACAAGAGATTCTGCAGAAGGAGATGTTGCCACATATCTCGATGGCCGAGGGCGCTGAATCGAAGAAGGCGTACTTCTTTGGCTACATGATCCATCGTCTTATGCTTGCTGCTCTCGAGAGGAGAGACTTGGATGACCGTGACCATTTCGGCAAGAAGCGATTGGACTTGGCTGGTCCTTTGCTGGCCAACCTTTTCCGTATGCTTTTCCGTAAATTGACCAGGGACGTATATCGGTACTTGCAGAAGGTGGGCTTCCCACGTACTTCGATTGTTACTTGCGACTGACACATACGGTAGTGCGTGGAAACCCACAAAGAGTTCAACTTGTCTTTGGCGGTTAAGCACAACACTATCACTAACGGCCTCAAGTACTCGCTCGCCACGGGTAACTGGGGTGACCAGAAGAAGTCTATGTCGGCGAAGGCTGGTGTATCTCAGGTGCTCAATCGGTACACCTACGCATCCACTCTCTCTCACTTGCGTCGCTGCAATACTCCTCTCGGTCGTGAAGGCAAGATTGCCAAGCCTCGTCAGCTCCACAATACGCACTGGGGAATGGTGTGTCCTGCAGAGACTCCAGAAGGTCAAGCCTGTGGTCTTGTGAAGAATCTGTCGCTCATGTCGTGTATCTCTGTTGGTTCCATCTCTGCGCCCGTCATCGAATTCTTGGAGGAGTGGGGTCTCGAGTCGCTCGAAGAGAACGCTCACTCCGCCACTCCGTGTACCAAGGTCTTCGTCAACGGTGTCTGGATAGGCGTGCACCGTGACGCCTCGAATCTGGTGAAGACTATCAAGAAGCTGCGCCGGAAGGACGACATCAGTCCCGAAGTGTCTGTCGTTCGAGATATCCGTGAGCGGGAGCTCCGGTTATACACGGATGCTGGACGAGTCTGCCGACCTCTCTTCGTCGTCGAGAACCAGCAACTCATGATCAGGAAGAAGCACGTCGAGAAGGTCGCGCACGGCATTCCCCTCTACGACGCTGCTGGTAACCCAGTCATGGACCCTGAAGATCCCGACAAACAGCTCACCGATCCCTACCCATTCACGAACCTCATCCGTGACGGAGTTATCGAGATGCTGGATGCTGAGGAAGAGGAGACGGTCATGATCTGCATGTCGCCTGAGGACTTGGAGACTTCGCGGTTACAGGCTGCTGGCCTGGAGCCTCCAGTTAAGAACAACGGCGAGTTCGATCCTGGTGCAAGAATCAAGGCACCGCTCAACGTCCATGCCTTCACACATTGCGAGATCCATCCTAGCATGATCTTGGGCGTTTGCGCGAGTATTATTCCGTTCCCTGACCATAACCAGGTGAGTCGCCAAAATATGGCTTATTAGCAATGTTTAACACTTCTACAGTCGCCTCGTAACACATACCAATCTGCCATGGGTAAACAAGCGATGGGTATCTACCTCACAAACTACCAAGTCCGTATGGACACAATGGCGAACATCCTTTACTATCCCCAGAAGCCTCTCGCAACGACTCGCTCGATGGAGTACTTGAAGTTCCGAGAGCTTCCGGCTGGTCAGAACGCTATTGTAGCCATTCTCTGCTACAGCGGGTACAACCAGGAAGATTCCGTCATCATGAACCAGAGCTCTATCGATCGCGGCTTGTTCCGTAGTATGTACTACCGGAGTTACATGGACCTTGAGAAGAAGAGCGGAGTACAGCAGCTGGAGGAGTTCGAGAAGCCCACGCGAGACACGACGCTACGGATGAAGCACGGTACCTACGACAAGCTCGAGGACGATGGTCTTATCGCACCTGGTACCGGTGTCAATGGCGAGGATATCATCATTGGTAAGACTGCGCCTATACCTCCCGACAGCGAGGAGCTCGGTCAACGTACACGAACTCACACCCGTCGCGACGTCTCTACTCCGCTCAAGAGCACGGAGAACGGTATCATTGACCAAGTCCTGATCACGACAAATGCGGAGGGTCAAAAGTTCGTGAAGATTCGTGTACGGTCGACACGTATTCCACAGATCGGAGACAAGTTCGCTTCTCGTCACGGTCAGAAGGGTACTATTGGTATTACCTACCGTCAGGAGGATATGCCTTTCACTGCAGAGGGTATTACACCTGATATCATCATCAACCCCCACGCTATTCCTTCGCGTATGACGATCGGACACTTGGTCGAGTGTTTGCTCTCCAAGGTCGCTACGATTGTCGGAAACGAGGGCGATGCTACGCCGTTTACGGATTTGACTGTAGAGTCGGTATCTGCGATCCTTCGCGCCGAGGGCTACCAATCTCGTGGTCTCGAGGTAATGTACCACGGCCACACCGGTCGCAAACTGCAGGCGCAAGTGTACCTTGGCCCGACATACTACCAACGTCTCAAGCACATGGTGGACGACAAGATTCACTCGCGTGCCCGTGGTCCTGTGCAGATTCTCACGAGACAGCCGGTGGAGGGTCGTAGTCGTGATGGTGGTCTTCGTTTCGGAGAGATGGAACGTGATTGCATGATCTCGCACGGTGTGGCTGCGTTCTTGAAGGAACGTCTGTTCGAGGCTAGTGATGCCTACCGCTTGCATGTTTGCGATATGTGAGTGTATCCTGCCGGTATTGACGCGCTCTGCTGACTGTCGGAATTTAGTTGTGGTTTGACGGCTATCGCCAACTTGGTAAGTGTTTTGCGTTTGGATCTACGGAACGTTTTGCTGACACCCTTCTAGAAAAAGCAAACATTCGAGTGCCGGTCATGCAAAAACAAGACAGCCTGTTCACAGCTTTATATTCCCTATGCAGCCAAGTTGCTCTTCCAGGTATGTCTCATTCGCTCATCTACCACATACAATTCTCAATAATGATATATCAGGAATTACAAAGTATGAACATCGCTGCTCGACTCTACACAGTCTCCACGGGACGTATACGAGATTAATTCTTCCGATCGGGGTATTTGATGTTTCGTTGAAAAGTGGAGTCCCCGACTCAATGTATTTACGACCTATGCATAGCTTAATGTATATCATGCCGGTGCAGACAGCACCGTATTTCTCTTGTAAGAGCGATCCGAGGAGGAGGAACAGTGGTCTTTGCGCGCTGATAATTGGCTGCGCGCTCATTAACTTTTGGTTCCGTTGGAACATCCAACCAGCGATCGTTAATTTTCTAACTTCCCCTCCCACCACCGTCTCCTCAAACCTGCAATTCACCGTATACGCCAATCTCACTGGCAATTCTGCTCGTGTGACCAGTCGGTCCACCATGTCAAGAGACAAATATCCAGATGAGAACACCCCAGTCATCAACGAGGTCGTGAAACCTCTTCCGAACCCCTCGACAGGGAGCGCAAACCCCTCCGCTTCCCTACCGGCGTTGTGGGGATATCTCCAACCGGCTTTGGACCACATCGTCCGTGGGCCTACCAGTAACGAGACCAAGGCACCAGCTATTGAGGTGTCCTACCACATGGGCGTACACACTGCCGTCTATAACTACTTCACTGCTCAAGCCGACTCAGGCTTACCTCACGCACCTCCTCCTCCATCTGGAAAAGCTTTTGCCGGACGTGGACCTCAAGACGCTAAACCAAGTGGGACGGATCTTTACGAACAGCTAGACCGGTACTACGCTGAGACTACTCATGAGATCCTACTCGGTGCACCTCACGACGATGCCGACCTCATTCACTATCTCCTCCCTTGCTTCCATCGCTATTCCGCCGGTGCACAGTCGGTCAACAGACTACTCAACTACGTGAACCGACATTATGTGAAACGCGCTGTTGACGAGGACAAGGGATGGTTAAGGCTTGCAGACTTTTACGACGCTGTTGCCAAGTCACTGCAGGAAAACGACGCTCGAGACGTGATTCAGAAGCGGTTGAAGGAGAAGAGGGTAGAGGAGTTGAAGAAGTGGGGGTGGTATGAGGGGGCACCGGCGGAGGTGCTGGCGAGGACGGAGGCGTGTGCAGAGGCTGCGAGTCCGCCGGATAGGATTGTCCCTCTGTCATCTATGGCTCTGCGGAGATTCAGAACAGAGGTCATCGCGCCTCTACTCGCTGTCCCTGTCAATAAAAAGGGAGGGAAAAAGAAGAAGCCACCAGCCAAGGGCGACAAGACTCTTCCTAAGGGTCGACTTGCTCGAGCCGTGAAGGATCTTCTGGAGGGGGAAGCGTACGACCCTGATGATAGGGTCAAGACGGCAGGGGAACTGGCACTTATGCTTAGGACAGTAGGAGTACGCCCTGACCAACCACTACGCAAGAAGCTTGATAAATACGCGACAGACATCTAGCTTGCCCACATTGTCCGAAACACTGCTATTCTACTAGCCATTTCCGTGGGTCTGTTCGAGTTTCTTCCCTACCTATCTGCAGGAACGTCTGATCATCTAGAAACGGTTTTGCCTCTGACGTATACGTATGTACCACAATTTTTGTGGCTCTTTATCGCTTGTATTTTCTTCTTGGGATAAGAGGTGCAAGTAAAGCTAGATAAATTACGGAGACGAATCAGTGCGAAAATGAGATACATGGAATAAAGAGTGTATGGTCCTCCAATTACGATAGCAAACTAAGTCCGTCAGTCCCTCTCCTAAGTCTAGTCATCCTTCATCAATCCCTCCCTCTCATGTGCTGCTCCCTCAGTGTGTCTCGAATTTTGTCTGCGCTGCCGTTTCGCAGGATCCTCGTCATCGCTCAACTCCTGAGCATCCTCGTCTCCGATCTCAAAGACGACAGCATCGTCATTGATAGAACCGGGACCCCGTCCGACGAGCGTTGCTGTATCGTCGTCGTCGTGTCGGTACGTTTGGTCTGCGTCCGTTCGTCGCTCGAGGGCCTCCATGTCATAGTCCTCTGCGTCCTCTTCGTCTTGCGCAAGTTCGTCGAACATTGCGAGTCTGCGATTGTTGGGCGTTGGTCGCCAGAGGTACGCGATAGCGATGAAGTCAACGAGGAAGAGTAAGGATAGCCAGCCGTCGAGCAGCCACCACTGCACTTTCCATGAACGAGCGCCATAATCTACGCGTTAGAGGTGAATATAAGTCGGGTTATGTAGAGAGGAGATACAACACTGACCTTCGGCAAGACGTCCCGAGAACGTCATCGAAGATACGACGAAGAAAATGGCGACCATCAGAACTGTCATCATCAGGATTCTGTACAACCACTTGAACATCCCCAGTTTATAACGTTGCTTGCGAGCGGCAAGCTGGACAATGGTCGCTATACATGGCAGACCAGTAAGTTTGTGTGAAGGTTGATAAGAGCACAAGTGCGTACCGTTCAAGGAGTACAAGATCCATAGGAGGAATCCACTGAGTGTGAACGCTAGCGGGATGACGAACAGGAGTAGAACGAATGCAGATGTAGACTCCATCTCCAGTTCGACGATACCCACGGCGTACAGAACTGTGTTCGGTCAGTCGATGTTATAAAACTCCTACTAGTGTAGAACGCTCACCTCCAAAGATGAAGTGAGCAACAGCTAGAAGCTGGCAACGTATCATCGTTCTCCCCAAAGACTCTCGCACGACGCTCAGTCCCAGAGAGACGACAAGTAGCAAGAAGAACGAGCCGGCATTACGACCGGCGTCCAAGATTGCAACTGGAGTGAAGTGAGTAGATGCCCTCGATGTTTCGTTCGGGCTCTAATATTTACTTACCAACAATAAGGAAGACTGTGGATGCCGCTCCTTTACCGTGAGCATTCAGATACCGGTAATAAGCTGATCGGAGACGTCAGGAAATATCACCGTTGGTTTCACGTGCTGCTTACCCCAATTTGCGACCATCTCTATGACAAGGAAGCCCAATAGACTAGAGAGGTAGTACTTACTCGAACGTAAGAACGAGAGGTTACCGTCACTCCCAAGGAGCCACTCACTTGGATTGGTAGAAGGTCTTGCAGGTTCCGCCAACATTGAAAGCCCCATGCTGCTGCGAGGATGGTGTATACGATGAACATCGCAAAGTAGAACTGGTAGTTGTTAATATGGTGTCACGACAATCGCAGAGATGTTCTCACATTGACTTTGGGATAGTCAGATGCTGATAGCTTGCCGGAGAACTTGTTCTTGAAGAGTACCGTTCCGCTGTAGTCGGGGTGTATATCGTTCGTCTGCCGTGGTGTAGGTGAGCTACCGCTGGCGGGACGTACTCTCAACGGCACAATCGCTGCGTCAATCATCAATGGAATTCTGTAATCTCTGTCCAACCTCGCACACGTACCAACGCAGTAGTATCCAGTCTTCCGCACGAGGTATTGGATAGGCTGGCTGTATCGCAATATACCGCTAGGACTAGGGTTCAAGGCGTCTTGTCTTCTGTTCAGCGCGCGTGTCTCCAATTCCCCTCGCTTCCAAGGCGATGTATATTCGCTGTTTGCATCTGGTGGCGTTGGATTACCTTCAGGGTTATCCCAGAACCCACTCGAGCCGACTGTTTCATTCGAGGGAGGGGACGAGCTGGACGAGTCTCCAAAGCCAACTCTTGCTGTCCAGAAGCTTGTTTGGTTTATGGACTTGTCTGTTGGTAGGTCGATGATGAAGCGTCCGAGCTGGGAGTTGTCGCAGAAACCGCCTCTTACGGCGTCATCGGTGCAGACGTACGTCTTCTGCTATGTGATAGCGGGTTATATGGGGATATTTAATAGTTTACCGAGACGTGGACACTTACCGGTAGAAGATCGTCAACCATGGACGTCACCTTGCCGAGGTACTGCATGTCTTTCCATTCATATATGACCATAGCTAGTTGTCCCTGCGAGGTACCGCCAAACGTGACTGAATTGCGTTGATTAAATGTATTCCACGGAATTAGAGCTTGACATACCATTGATATACGTATCCTTCCCTCCCCACATTCCCGAGCATATTTGGCGGTCATAGTCGGTTTCCGAGAACGGCACTTCGAATGCTGCTGCCAAGTTCAGACTTGAGAGTATGGCCAGCCATATCGAGGTCCATATAAGACATGTCCAGTGCCGTAGCACCGACATTGTAATTGAGATGATGAAAGGAGAGTAGTGGAAGTAAGTAAGCAAGTGAGCTATGTCGGACGCGCAGCCACGAGATAATCCCGTCTCGCGGATAGACGCCTAGGTAATCCTCTCCTTGCTTTCGGCGACGACTGCGCAAGACTTGGTTTCTCGGCTTCAACTGCGAACTGACCCACAGATACTTGGCCAACTTGTCTAGTCTTGGAAATGTTGGGCGACGAAGACGACGTGTTCGATAGTGTGACTTGGGAGTCGCCTGCACCGCAGGCGTATGACGCCGGAGGCCCTTCAATACCCTCGGGACCTGGGTTCAGACAGAGCACGGCCGACGGAGAGTCTGAGCAGGGACCACACGACCCGAAGTGGGAGGGGTATCTTATTACGGCTGTGAAGGACCCGATCAAGGAGCTGGCTGAGACGAAGGATGCGTATGTTTCATATCTTGTTACTGCAAAGGTGCGTATGCCAGTGTGTTTCTTTTGTGTTTCTTTGAGTTAATGTTTGTATTGTGCGCTATGTAGACGAACCTTCCAATATACTCGACGCCAAACCCCTCGGCGAGGAGACGATTCACAGACTTTGTATTCTTGAGAGACCACCTCGCTAAGGACTTCCCGGCGTGTGTGGTACCCCCGTTACCGGACAAGCATCGGATGGGTGAGTTTAGGTTCTTGCGGAAGATATGTGACTGGTCTTGACACGATTATGTCCCAGAGTATGTCACCGGAGACAGGTTCAGTCCTGAGTTCATGGAACGCAGACGACTCGAGTAAGTAACGCTATCTCCGGCTCACGCCACTCCCTGACCACATCTCGAAGACTGCACCGATTCCTAGAACGATTAGGTCGACACGCAACACTACAACGAAGTACCCTCCTCCGCGCTTTCTTTGAGTCAACAGAATGGGTACGGCCTCACTCTCATATTCATTCCAACACACACTAATTCGCTTCCCAGCACGTTCACATGCACCAACACGTCGCCCACCCTCCAAACCCCGAACACTCCGGCGTCATCGACAGCATCTCCGACACCCTCCTCAACGCCTTCTCTCGCGTGCGCAAACCCGACGAGCGGTTCCTCTCCATGCGCGAAGGCGTCGACAAATTCGAAGAAGGGCTCGTACTCTCCGAACGACTCTGGGGCCGAGTACGCAATCGGACGAATGGTGAGTACGATTAGGTTGTAATATGCCGCTGGTTGTCGTCTGAGGCTGAATGAGATGGCGGTCCTGAACCTGGTGAAGATCTCACGGGGGACTATCACGACCTTGCCGTCGCCGTACAGGGGTTGGGCTTCTTGGAGTCTGGGATCACAGACCCATTAAACCATTTCTCGAACACGCTTTTGGAGTTCTCAGCACTCTTGAGACACCTAGTACGTCCCTATATATCCCGGCATCCTTACTTTATTGTTGACTCAGCGCACGACATGTAGACACAAACAACCACAGACCCCTTCCTAACCCATCTACACTCGATGCTCCAATACTCACACGCCAACCGCGCGGTCCTCCGCCTTCGCGATCAGAAACAAATGGACTTCGAAGAACTCTCCGACTACCTCTCCAACCTCACCTCCGAGCGCGACCGCCTCAGCGCCGTCATCAACGGGCGCGCAGGCTCAACAGGGCTCGGCATCGGGTCCTACCTGAAGGACCGCGTCGATGCGTTGCGGGGGGCAGACGACTATGCGAGTCGGGTGGAGAAGCGGACGAAGCTGGATAAGAAGATCAAGGAGCTGACGGACGCTGTTAGTGTTGCGCATGATACGAGCGATTCGTTTAGTGAGGAGACGTTGAAGGAGCAGAAGGTGTTTCAGAGGGCGAAGGAGGCGGAGATGAAGGAGATGTTGGGTGCGCTTGCGGATGGGGAGATCGAGTTTTACAAGGCTGTGAGTATCTGGTGTCTCTCTTTGCGTTTTGTGCCTCTTGCTGATAATAATATTGTGGCATCGCGACAGGCTATGGAAGAGTGGGACAGGATCATACCTATCATCCAGCGTATTCGTGTGGATGTGTAGGGACGTGCTGGATTGACTGGCGATGCGGACGTGTTGGCTGTTTTTGCTTTTGCTTTCTGTTGACTTTCGGCGAAGTGCGATGTATATACTGTACAGTAGCTGGTTATCTGTCTTATTCTTGGATGCGATGTAATGTTCAATTTCCAGGCGCACTCTCCATATGCATTGTGCCCGAGCTACATCGGAAAGATGATGAACTACTAGTACATAGATAACTCGGTATTAGTTCGCTTCCTTCTCTGTAATCCCGTTGCTCGATTAAGTATGTCCCGAGACTTCGTATATGTCACTATCAATAAGCCCGACCCTTCCCCTTCGAGTCAACTCCGTCCAACTCTCTCACCCTGTTCAACTTCTCTTCTGACTCTTGCACAGCCAAAGAAATCTACAATATAACCTACCACGTCAGACCTGACATCACACCATATGTTTGAGAACCTATGTTGTACGTACGTTGATTACTCCGGTGTCGAGTGCGCGGATCATGTGCAGCTCGGCTTGGTCAGAGGCTCCGTGTGTGGTGTGTTGCGGAAATGCAGGCACCCATGGAGGAGGTTCCTGGATTTGGTTTTCGAACGGTCACGTAGGTGCTCGTCAGCATAATGAAAAGCGGTGTGCGCTGCCTTAAGGCACATTAAGGCAATAAAAAAGCGTACCTTGCCGTGTGTTACTGAAGGAGCCTTGTCATCTTTCAGCTCTAGGACGATAGCAAAAGTGATATCATCTGGTATGTCGTTTTTGGTAGGTTCATCAGCGCGTGCGATGGGGTAAGTAGAAAATGTAAGGACAATTACCGTGTAGGTCAAGAACCCCGAGTTGCGATTCTATCATGCACAGCTTGACGAGGAAGGAGCGGAAGTACTGGCCTAGCCTGCTTGCGGACATTGCATTCTCCACACTGTCACATAGAGTTGTGGTTAGCATTTCACGGGCATCGGGCACGAGAACGGGAAAACGGGGTGGATGACTTGCGCTGTGTCTTTGTTGTATGATTCGATTTCAATCATGTTGCGTAGCGAGAAGATGAACCGCTCGTAGGCTGTGTCTTCACTGGAGGATTTAATGACGACGATGAGTTTGTCGACGTTTCCCTGGGGTGAATGTTCATGGTGAAAAGAGTAGGAAAAGCGTTGTGGGCAGACTCGTACCAAAAGCATTTCGTCCTTTGCGGCTTTGACAGCCCCGGATATGTATTCGTTCAGCGCTGGATGACGCGACTGGAAGACAGGGGTGTCATATTTCTTGCGCCTGACAAAGAGTTCTGCAGGATACACATGTCGCACGTAGAGTATTGTGTGTATGGCCACCTCGACTGGTAACATAAGTTAGCGGTAGATTTATTTATTGGTAAAAACAAGTAACAGCAATGACAAACAACGCACTGAAGTCTGTGACGCCTTTCACCGTCTCTGTCAAGAGTGGGGATAAGCTTTATGAAGAGTTTCCACACGGCGCCATGATGACGACATACGATTGAACGTCAGCGGTCCTGGTTTCTGAGCCATGACAGCATGCTCTACGCGTCGGTGGACGTCCCGACGGTCGTGCTCGTTGTTCTTAGTTGGGATCGGGCTGAAGAATGGCCGGCGAGTTGTGTACCCTGATGAGTCCACGGACCAACCTACGGCCGGCGTTGACACGGTGACGGCCGATGGCTCCGGGATGTTTGATTGAAAGTTGTAAGGGGACGCGTGACGTCACGCGGTTAGAGGTGGTGCGCCACTTGTGACTTGACAGAGCAGTGACAGTATCCTGAAATACTTACGACGACAGGGATGATGTCACATATGGCATACTCCTCAGTCCTCGACGGCGACCGTAGCAGACAAAAGAACTCGACGCAATGGACAATCCAACGAACTACGCATATCTGCCGCCGCCCTACACCTTTGACCCGGCCTTTGACTTCATGCGCAGCCAGCTACCTCCCCTCCAGGCCTTTTCAGACGAGGACATGAGCGAGTCAGGGCCCTCGTCCTCAAAGGCCCCAAGACGTGGAACACGAGGTGAGCGGTGGCGACAACGAAGTTATGTGGGCAATCTAATGCGATTGTAGCGTGTGACCGTTGTAGGAAAATCAAGAGTAAATGCGAGGAGACAGACGGCGATAAATGCAAAAATTGCGTGGCAGCAGGAGCAGGTACGTAATGTACTACTTCATAGTTGAATACAGACTAATATGGCCTTACAACGAACTAGCATGCACATTCCAAGGTCCGCGAACAACTCCCATGCCCATGCTACAGTTGTTGATGCAATTACAGGTCCCAGTTATAAACGCGGCCCTCCAAAGGGGTACATCCACGCTATCGAACAGCGGTGGCACCAAGTTGAATGCGTTCTAGCTACAGTCCTCGCTCTCCCCAGAGCGCAAGACATTGTTGCAGACCTGCGGCAGGACGACTTTGCCCGTGATATCCTCGACCGAGTGGGATCTGGCCCCTACGTAAGGCTCCCACGTCAATCAAAGGAGATAACGCTAATATATGCGCGCAATTCACCAGGGAAACGTAGGAAGAGCAACCTCAAATGCAATGGCCCCTGGCGAGGACGGATTTTACAGTGCCATCATGGGCCAGTCAGTCTCAGAAGACCGGCGCACAAAACGCCAGTCGAGGCAAACACGCGAATTCGTGTCCAGTCAAGGCACGTATCCACTTCGCTCACATTCATTCATCCAGAACCGCCCGAAACCTTCATAGCATATCGCGAATTCTCAATTCTCAATTCTCAATTCAGTGCACCGAGCTAACTCTAAATTGGCAATTTGTAGATGGAGCGGTTTCTGCGTTACCCACAGCCGAGTGGCAGGAGAAACTCTATCGGAGATTGGCGACGGTGCAGCCAGGATATCAGGGATCTGGAGTGGCATCTCCGTACTCCACGACGTCATCTAACGATAGAGCGAGGCTTCCTTCGTATTCGTCGTCATCAGGCCAGCCTAGTCCGGTTGGTCTGGTGCCTCACATGCCTGCATATTCGACGCAGTCGGCGAATAGACGGAGGAGGCTTGATCCTTCTGTCACTTCGACTGTGCCGGATAGCGATCATAGCTCGCTGCATCTGTCCAAGGAAAGAGGTATGTTTGCGAGTTTGCTCGTTTCCCAGATATGACTGAGGCCGATGCGTAGAACTAGGTACTGAAGAAGCAGAGGAATTCGATGAGGCTGCCGATACGTTTGGTCACCTTTCTGTGGATCAAAACAACGAGGTAAGATCTCTATATACATACATCCCTCGGAGGATACTGACTGTCTACAGTTCCGGTACCACGGCCGTTCAGCAGGCCTCCACCTCCTAGCCAAGAGCGACCGCAAAGACGATTCCCAATCGCAAGAAAACGGCATCTGGTACGTCTCGTCTCATTCGCATCTACACTTTGTGTCAAGCATTCATTAATGATTCGCCCAGGAAGTTCGACATTCCGAAGATGGAGGCAGGCTGCCAGTGCCTGTCCTTTGAGAAAGTCAACGACGAGATCCAGCTGCCGGATTTCGAGACGCAGGATAAGCTTATCTCGGCGTACTTTAGTTATGTGCATCATGTGTTTCCGGTGGTGCATAAGGCGAGCTTTTTGGCTATGTATAATGGGCGGTATGTTGTTCATCCAACTCCACTGGTTCAACGGGATGGATATTGACGACTTTTGTGGAACAGACAACTGGACCTTCCGAACAAGGCCATCAAAGGAAGCAGCAAACGCCAAGCGATGCAGACTGTGACGAAACTGCTCCTTCTAGCTATCTTCGCCTCTGCGGCGCATTTCTTACCGGCGGAAGAAGGCAAGAAGCCTTTTGATGTGGCGAATGAGTATGCGTTGAAGGCGAGGAGACTTATCAGTCAGTAACATTTTATAATCATAATGACACGAGTTATTTGAATGAGATACTGAACTTGATTCTAATTCTGTAGACACCCAATATGAAGATAGCAAACCATCGACATGTCAGGCGCTACTCTTGCTGGGACTGAGAGAGTTTGGCATGGGGTATCTGTCGCAAGGATGGATGTACACCGGTATGGGGTGTCGTATGGTACGTCTCACATAGATCCTCCCGAAATACGTGACTCGCGTTGACCAACGGCTGCGTGATGTTTTCCATAGGCAATCGACCTGGGCCTAAACCGAGACGGCGATAACTGGAAGGATTCGTCCGGACGGGATGTTTGGACGCCGATTGAGAAGCAGATCAGGAAGCAGATCTGGTGGTCGTGTTGTATTACCGACAAGTGCGTCACTATTCTCCATTCATTTCTGCTAGTCTTTGTGTGAAATTTCTGACGACGTTCACGAATAGGATATGCTCGGTTTGGCTCGGACGACCTGTTACATTCAAGAAGGGCGATTTTAGCACTGCTGAGCCCGATTTTGACATGGTATGTCGTGTCATCGTGGTCCTAGGAGGATAGCAACTCATCTGTTTGCCATCCTTGTGGTAGAACGATGACGAAGACCTATGGCGACCCTACCCACGAGACAACCTCGGAAGAGACTTCGACCCCATCGCCGGTCGCGTAATGAGCTGCTTCAAAGAACAATGCCGACTCTGTGTGTCTTCTCACTCTCCCGTTTACCTGACCGTTTAGCTCATCTCGTCTCCTTCTATTTATGATGTTTTTGAGCAGCCTTCATCATCAGCGAGATCATGGCGAAATTGTACCCTGTCAAGCTCTTCGATGATATGAACAGTCGGAAGGTGTGGAGGGACGAGTTGGAGAATGCGTTGAGGCAGTGGTTGATCAACTTGCCGGATGAGCTGCAGTATAAGGAGGGGGTGGGGAAGGTGTCGGTTCCGCCGCATGTGATCATTTTGCATATTGAGTACCATGCGGCTGTGTTGCTGCTGCATCGATCTTTGTGAGTCCATCGAACCGGCTACTGGGATTACCAAGCTAACATGTGGTGTTATACAGCTTACCCAATTGGAAAGCGTGAGTTTTTGAGGGCTCCTTATTTCGAAGACTCTAGTACTGAAGAGTTGCTTAGCCACCAAAGTTACAGCACAGACAAGGATAAAAGCGAAGCACACAACTGGTGTCTCGATGTCTGTCTGGCTGCCGCTGCACGGATCAGTTCATTAAGTGCGTTGAGTTTGGGATATCTCTTCCACGAAGAAGCTTTGACCGATATTTCTTTCTTAGTCGATTCTTTTGATGCCATCTATGGCCTCGCCTACGCACCTCCTTTGTTGCTGTGTTATCTACAGAGCGCTGGGTACGTCACATATTCTTCGTACCATGTTCTCATTGAGTCTGACTAGCTTGTTGTATATGCAGTATCATGCATGTGGTAATATGTAAGCAGGCTTATTCACATGCATCTTCTTCACGACCTAACGTGAATACATGCAGTGAACCGCAGACCCAAAGACACTCAAGCTACGATCGGGCTCATACAGAGTATCAGAGCCGCAGAGGTTCTAGAGGTATTGGTGTCCACTGTGCTCTCTAAGGTACATAACTGATCAACATCCTCCACAGGGCGTATGGCCAGAAGCAATACGCATCAAGAAACTCCTCAAGGGTGCAGTGGTCGAGATGGACAACATGGCCGAGCTCAACCAGAATGCCGTCAACAGGCCCAAGCGAGGGTTGGACGAACTGCTGAGCGAGGACAGAACCGCAGACTTGCTATTCAAGTACGGATTCCCGTACAATCATACGCGCTATAACTTACCCTCTCACAGCGTCCAATCTCCCAATCCGCCGTACAGCATGTACACCGGACAACACGTGCCCACTCATGACCCGCTGGCGTACATCCCAGGATACGAGTGGTGGCCGCAGCTTGTCGGACCTGGCACGAGTGCAGGGTATGCCAGCCAGGATTATCGCACGTACAACCCGTCGCCCTTGGGCTCGCAGCTCGTCCCGCCCCAGGGACTGTTCACGTTTAATCAGAATCAGCTGTCTGGGGAATTCATGCATGATGTGGATCCTAGCACTGGTGGGCATATACCACAGGCTGGGCCGTCTCAGGCGTCGCATGTGCATGCTCACGGGGGTGCGCCGAACCCGAACTTGCCTCCTGGGCATGAGCATCATGAGCATCGGCATTATGGGCACTATGGGCCTCCTCCTCCCTGACTTTTGTGAGGGTTGATGTGCACGGCTGTGAAGGGCTGGTGTATACTGCTATGAAGGGGTTGATGTAGACGATTTTGTGCGTGAAACGTTTTTGGTGTATACTGTACTGCTGTGTTCAATTCGTTCGATGTATTTGTGATCATCTCTTGTCTTTTTTGTAGTTTTCTCTCCCGATTTTCTGGACCTTGGACTCATGTTGTTAGTAGTGTATCAGTTGTAATAATCATGTACTGTATGACGCGTTCCAGAAATTTAGATCGATGTAAGAGCCAGTCGACAACCATGATTAAAGATCTGCTGCGTTTCAAGATCATTTTACGCCCTCTATAACTGAGAACAAATATCTCTGCCGATAGCTGACCGCGACTGCGCTTCTCTGTGTATGTATTCAATGGATCAAGCAACCGAGACGACCACGGTTGCGTGATCTTGTACAGTTGCCATTTATAGATTGACAAATGGACTGGGACCCCGAACACTGCTGTAGCCTTCAGCAGATGGTTTCCCACGTGTACATCCAATTATGGCGCTACCTAAGCCGCCTGCGACTGGGCTTCACGATAATTCACTAACGCTGCGTTCGCAGCTAGACCCGCTACCCGGTTCCGGTTATTCTTTAGCAAGGTACTGTAAAGAAAGGGTGCTTGTATCGATGTACGGGGCGCACATCGCTGCAGGCCTTCGCGCCTTCGGCGCTCCGGCCAGCAGCTTTGTGCGCCACCTACTCAGGAAGCATCGTGAACGAGCAACGAACCAGACAAGTTACGGAAAATATTCCAGCAGATACTGTGGACAAATATGTTGCTACGACAACCACAATTGCAAGGTGTTTTGTGTTTCGTCAGTACGTATACTGAGTGTAGTAAGTAAGGTACGCACTTCCAAGCTTCGCAAGGTTGAGGACAGCAAGCGCACAAAACAGTCACGTGAAAATCACGCCATTTTCTCGGGAAGTCACGAGCGTGCAGAATTCAGGTTCGATTTCGCCAACCCCTACAACCCAAAGACCCACTACCCAGAGGGTAGCGGGAACTTGCTCTCAACCACCATCGAGAAGAGCTCGCTCTTCCTTTCACCTTCAACGACTCTTCTCGACGCAAACAGCTTCGTCTCTAACCCCCCAGAAAGACAATCAAGATGGGTGGTGGTGACTTGAATATGAAGAAGTCGTGGCATCCGCTCCTGCTGAAGAATCAGGAGCGGGTGTGGTTGGAAGAGAAGAAGGCTGTAAGTTCATTCTCTTATATTGCTTCTGTGGCCATTCTAACATGCATGACAGCTTGAAGAGAAGAAGAAGTTGGACCAGTTGCGAAAGGAGAAGGAGGAAGAGCGACAACTGCAAGAACTTCAGCGGCTGCAGGAAGAGCAGACTGGAAAGAAACGAACAGAGAAATTGGATTGGATGTACGCTACACCTGCGACAGGCAGTAGTCAGAACTCCAACGAGCTGGAGGACTATCTGCTAGGCAAGAAACGGGTAGATAAGATCCTGGTTGGAACAGAGAACGAGAAGGTGCGCACTATATCGAAGATGTCTTTCATCGGCAGCTATACTCATATACAATCTCCCTATGTAGGTCGGGGCTGCCCACAAGAACTTCATTGCAACGCAATACGCGAACACGGTCAGAGATACGGCTTCCAAGATACGAGAGGACCCTCTCTTCGCTATCAAGCAGCAGGAGCAGGCTGCATACCAGGCTCTGATGTCTAACCCGCTGCGACTTCGTGAGATGCAGGAGAGGAATGGGATCAAGCCGAAGAAAGATAAGAAAGACAAGAAGGAGAAGAAGAAGCACAGGAAGGACAAACATAGGGAACGCTCTTACTCGCCTCGTTCGGATCGTGACAGGTCGGCTACCCCAGAGCGATATTCACGAGTGCAACGTTCTCCCAGTCCGATCAGTCGTCGCTCACGTTCACCACCCCCGCGTCCCCGTGAGGACTTCGATACTCGGCGACGCGACGAAGATCGATACTCAAGTAGGCGTCGTTACAGTCGTAGCAGGTCTCCAGGGCCATCTCGTCGCAGAAGAGATAGTCGAAGTCCCGACGTCAGGCGTTCCAGCTATCGAGAAAGCGATCGTGTACCAACCTATCCAAAGTCTGACGAGTCGGACGAATACGCTCGTGCTCGAAGTCGTACTCCTGATCGTGACGTGAAACGTCGCAGGTATAGCCGCAGTCCTCCGCGTCGCGACGATCCACCTCACAAACGTTCACGGATAAGTCCCCCGCCACCGCCCCGCCAGCGTCACTACTCAGAAAGTTCGACAAAGCAGCCTAGCCAAGCTGATGCTGATAGGGCGGCTCGCCTCGCAGCCATGTCATCCAACGCGTCTGAAATGACAAGCGAGCGTCGTGAAAGGTTGACGAAGCTATTGGAACAGGAGAAGGCTGAACTCGAAGCTGAAGAGCGAGCCCGTACCAAATCGAAAGGCATGGGCGACTTCCTCAGTCACGAACAGAAGAAGGTGTTCGGTGGTACGGGTGGCATCGAGGATCGCATTAGGCGTGGACGTGGCCAGATGCATGTCGAGGCGGATTGATTAGGTTGGCTGTGGTACATGTGCATCATGCTATTTCCATCTTCCACTCACACGATAACGTTACTTATTGGTCCCTGTAGTCTCTTGCTTGCACGCCATCCTGTTTACTCTGCACGTGGAATATGCCCATTGCTGTATACTACTGATTATCAAGATGTTCAAATACGGAGACATCATCTACCCCCTTTCCTGTGGACGTGTCACACCTGAACGCGTAAGTGTCGAAGAAGGGGGCCGGGAGATCTTCGTCGGGCGTAGTTGCGCAGGATGTGCTGGTGAAACCACTCGACGAACCCACGAACAGGGAAGGTGGCCCTGCGGACGGAGGAGATAAAGTTTCTGACATGTCCTCGTCGCCCCAGCTCTGCGAAAGGGGATGTCTTGGTCGTGGGCTCGCGTTCGGGGAAATCGAGAGGCTTGTTAAGGACTTCACCAGCTCATTTTCAACCGCAGCAGTTAAGGTAATGATCGGTGCCGTCCTTGCTGCTTCATCCCTTTCGTCGACCTGGGAATATGGAGATGATGATCATGCAACGACTAGTGCTGGAATTTGACGTACCTCTGCCATAGTATCGCAGACAACATATGTTTGGTCCCCATCCTCGTCCTCCACGCTGTGTTGCAGGCCTGCTGAACTCAGTGGATGCTCGCCCCAATAGAGGTCTACGTTTGACCTTCTGTCCCCTCTGCTCCCGAGTTGTGCGACCGAAGGGTATGGTGCCCCATACTGTGATGTGTGTTAGTGAGCTAGAGACTGAAGGCGACCGCCTAAAACCAGTACTGACCCTCTCGCGATCCGCCAGCGGAGTCGCCAACACGTCAACGAACCGTACGCGTTTTCCTTGCACGAAAGACATTTGCCAGCAACGTCTGAGTAGGATAGCAAGTAGAGTAGAGGAATGAAAGACGTGGACGCGGTCAGCCTCGTTTCTCGGCGAGCGCTGTGGCCTTATGAACGAGGATTGCGGCTGAGCCGTTTGCGTCGACAGCCGCGACACTGTCAGCCATTGCCCGAGGTTGCCGAGCGGGATGAAGCACGATGATTACGTCCAAATAGTGTACTACGTATACAAGAAAGAGAAACTACATGTTATATGTGTCCTAGATTTTGACGAGGATGATCCAAACAGTAGACGTCGTCCTACGACGCGTCAGCGATAGCCTGCTGGCGGCGACGAGCTCTCCTTCTCATGACAAACGCGAACATCTGAGGGTTGACGTTAGAAAAGTGAAACCATATATAAAGGAATGCCACGTCTCACGACGACTATTCTTCCCCAAGAGGCCCATCCATCGGTGAACTCTACGACGACGACATCCGGGGCTATCGACCCGAGAACGTTGGAAAGAGCGATGACGGGTTCGTGAAACTCACAGTCATCAGTCACCGACGGCTGAGGAAAAGATCAAAAGGCGACGCGTCACTGACACCGGGGTCTTACCAGTAGAAATATGGGGCGTGGAACTGCTTGTCGGCCCTCGCGAGCGGTCTGAATAATATGGTTAGCGACTGGAGGAGAGCTGGGGCCGTGCGGGGTCCGTACCATAACTAGTCGAGGGCGCTGTGTTTGCGGGTAGGGGTGATAGCGGTGGAGGTGAAGAGACCGGTAGGCAGGCAGACGATATCCAGGTGGAGGTGGGGTCGTGTTCTTGGCGCGGTGAGGGCGGGAGTGAGATGGAGAACCTACTGAAGTTGCTGAGTACCTACCATGGACGAGCGTGAAGGAAAGAGTCAGGCTACTGAGTAGAAAGGGCGTGTTCTGAGGTTTTTAGTCTTTTATACGCGGGGTGTGATAAAGTTCCGGGATTTGAAACTGGGTTTCTACGCGCCAGTGCGCGTTCTCACCAGAAGCTAGACGGCCAGCTCCCGTGAAGGAGTGCTAAGCCTTTGTAGAAGCATTCGTGAGGACACGTAACGTGTATATGTTTCGGTTCCAGCCTGGAATACTTGACTTGGTATGATGGGCGTCGGATGCAGAGTCGTCGGTTGCGAACTGTCCGCGCAGTAGGTTATGGCAGCTCGAGGCAGTGTATCCAGGCCGCTGTCATGTACGTGATGTGTTCTCGGGGTTCATAGAGGCCTCCTTCGTTCGTAATGCCAGTGGTTCCTCCAGAAGGCTGTGCGCGCAGATCGCGATCAAGCGACGAACACAGAGAGCGCTTCAAGGAGCAGATACGAGCGCTCTAAGTTCTAGCAAGCTTACAGTTACCCTTGGATAACGATACCCGTCTACGGAAGCGCTAATTCAGCTTTGTCAGCATCCCAGTTCAACAACATTTACCAAGTTACCCTCATCTCGTACCGCTTGCGGTGCCAGTGCCTGTATAAATTGTTGATTAATACAATGTCATGATACAGGAGCAAGACCTGCTACTCCCGCGGAAGTACGCGGGTGCCGGTGGCCCTTGAAAATCGAAATGTGCATAAAAAATTCCATGGCGCTCGTCAAATCCGAGCCGGTAAAGATGATGGGGATGCAGTACACCAAATTTGGACAGTAGGGGTAAGAAACCATTGCGGTCCAAATTTGGTGTATGTACACCCTAGCATCTTTGACATCTGAGATGGATGAGAAATCCATGTCAATTTGAATATTCTGTGAATTGAGCAGAGAATAAAACACTGATATAGAGGTGTTTATAAACTCACTGGTCATTGGTGAGAGTCTATGGAGATGGGATGATAGCACTGGGTTATTCTGTAGATTATTCAGTGTTAAAGTGATGTCAATATGAAAGCGGAAAGTTACAGATAGAACAAGATACTTCTTCTGCGATACCAGAATAGACTGTCATGTTGGAGCCCCTGGAGTAAGGTATAGCAATGAGTAAAATATGAGGAGAAGATCAAGCAGGCAATAAGAGATGTACAGGTGCAAATTTGCTGTGTACTTACCATGCAAACGGTGCTTTGAGTTGGATGACTTACTATCAGCGAGTGTTGATAATCTGTGTATCATGCATATCATGTGTATCATGTAGACTTTACACCTACAATGATAATTCCATGTGTAGCTGGTAGTCATGGACAGTCGAGTGGTGGTGGTAGACGAGCAAGGCAGCGCTGCGCGTTGAGTTCAGCGGCGTGCACTGTTTGTGTGATCGCACGGTGTCACGGCGGTCACCCGTGATTCACACTTCCGATTCACATACGTTTCACGTCCTGCATCTCTCCCAGCTGGCATATAAATTGTGCAAATACTGCTCGTATAACAGGATATTTTGCTTGCTATAATGACTGCCTAGCTTTCCTATGAATCTTGGCCCGCGTTTAGATAATCCGATCGTCTTCCTCGAGCCCCAGCCTGAGGCCGCAGCGTCTAGTCACGCACGGTGAAGTGCAACAACCGTGACGCAGAGTCGCCCTCGAAGCCCACAATATTTTGTCACGGACGTACATCTCGTTGTCTTCCACCTTGCCACCTGGTTCTTGTAGTCCTAACGATTCGGACTGCCTCGACGATATCAACGATGACCGCGATATCAAGTCTATCTGGACCTGGTTTTCTACGTGGTTTCTGTGTGGTTCCTGTGTGGTTCCTGTGTGGTTCCTGCCTGGGGCTATGGCCTTGTTCGTTTCGCCCCAAAGTCTACGCCTTGCCTATAGTCGCCACAATAGGACGGCTTGTTTGCTATGCTGTCCTATGCATGTAGTATTGGCCATTCATATTTTGTGGACTAGAGCTCAGGACGTCGGCTGGACTTCAACATAGTCGTGTCAAAGAACACAGTCACGATCTCCCGTGGCGCTTTCATGGACCACTAGAACTTCCTGGCGGCTTGTAAAAATGTCCACCTTCGTGCTGTGATATTTCCGACCGCGGTTGCCATCCTCTACGGCGGTGTCTGAGTACCCGAAGCCAGCCGTGTACGGTTTTGAAGCACATCGACGACGATCTATCCACTTGCCCCGTCACATCAGCCTCAACACGCAAGCTCTATCTGGCATGCATGGCAAGGTCAGGGGTTTTATATTCTCCCCATTTGGCGTAAAAGTGTTTGTCGCGGTGCGTGGAAGCTTGCCGCTATGCAGTGTAATTTTCCTCTGCTTTTGTCAAAATTTATTCAGCCTCGAGGAGCGATGAAGGGAATGTGCTCACAACGGTGTACGATACAATTGTATCTCGGCCACGGTACGTTGCCCACTACTCATAACCAAGCCATGTCCTGTTTCCAGGTTTCTCTACTTATATGTATGATACAACACACGACACCGTCGCGCGCAGTACAAGACAGCTTGTCTTAGGTCGGCACTGCCGAGCTCATACGACACTCCCCAACATTCCGTCCTCATTTATAATGCCAACACCATGCATTCACGTCGAAAACAAGGTGCGCATGGGCAACCTTGGCAATTCAAGGACGTAGTTGACGAGATGTTCATCTACTACACGCCCGCATTGCTTTCAACGACCCCCTCAAGTCCATGAAACAGAGACGACCATATCATTCAGACTGCTCACTCGCAGACACTTCTGCATTGTGCTAGTCATAGAAGGTGCGTCCGACTATTTCGACAAACGACGTTGTTCATCGTTCTGTGCAAGCTGAACGCGCCTTGAAAAAATGATTTAGCGAGCGGCGTAATCGAAGCGCGCACAAGAAATTCAAGGATAATCTCGTATCACCAAAGGAGGGCCGGCTACTCACCTTCACAAGTTTGCTCTCATTAAAAGCATGCTCAACGTGTCACTCTCTTGTTGTGCCCTTCAACCGCGATGAAGAAGAATATAGAGAGGGAATCACGCGTCGTGCTTGGTAGGTTCACTGTAACTACTTTGCGGTGGAGCCGTTCTGACACGACTGCGCACCTTTTGTCTTCCTTTCCTAATGCAGGCAACAGTTTCTGGGTGCATCAATTTTCTGCGTGTCAAATACAGGCTTGACTGGATCCGTCGGCAAGGCAAACGCAACTTATCACGGACGGCTCTCCATCCCGTGGATTCGGCGTTCGGGGTGGTGCAATTTTAGACTAGGTGTCCTTGTGGCTCGTGTGAAGAGAGTACGGACGAGGTGGTCGTTGTTTATTCTCTCTTTGTCCTTGGCTTCTTGTTCTACGAAACAGCTATGATTATTCACCCAGCGACGCGATTGCCGCCCCAGAAATTGCTGACCATATGTGGGTCATGTCTGGTCAACAAGACGCGTGTACCTCTACTTCTACGACGACCACGTTATTCTCCCCCAGTTCTCACTCCTTTCTCAAATGTTGGTAGCCAGGCACTTTTCGCGGTCGGCTGGGGTAGTCACTCGGCGGTTCTAAAACAAGGACGGGGCTACCGATGCGCGTGTACGTGATGCTCGTGCAATTCTCTTTCTCGCTTCCTGGTCCTGTCATCGTGGTCAATTATTCGTACAACGCGGACGAGGCTGTCCGTCACATTGAAGGACAACAATTCGTTGATGGGCGGGTTCATGCCTCTTTCAGAAACGGCGCGATCTGATGCTTTCTCAGTGCTTCTTCATCTCAACCTCCACCACCCCGCCCTCCAGGCTCGTCGTGCTCTTTGGTCTCGACCACCACCTGTATGCCTGAAGGGGCGTTGTCAACGTGAATTGCACCCAAAATGTCACAAAAGATGGTTATATGCGGTGCGGGTTTCTTAGGTATGTTGAGCTGCGTCCGACTCGATACTCGTCGTTGATGTGTATACAGGACAGAGCATTGCTCGTAGGATGCTTACATCGCCGAAAAGTCCCCATTGGCGCGTACAGCTGCTGTCTCGAGAACCGGATGGGTTTCAGCAGGCAATTAAGAACTCCCTCTCAGCAGAGGCCGCCGAAAGACTCGAGCCTCCACGTTCGGTAGACATCACCATTCCAGGGACGTTTGATACTGCCTTCGAAGGTGCGGACGTGGTGGTATCAGCTGTCGGCATCTTGCAGGGCACGCCCAGCGACTTCGAACGGATTCAATGGAAAGGCGCGGAGAACGTGGCCAAAGCGGCGCATATGGCTGGGGCAAAGCTCGTGCATATCAGCGCTATTGGTGCTGATCCCTCAAGTTCAATATCGTATGCGAAGACGAAGGGCTTAGGTGAAGAAGCCGTCTTCAAAGCCTGCCCAGACGCGACTATCATCCGCCCAAGTATCATGTTTGGGCCAGGCGATGGATTCTTTGGCGTGCGTAGTATCGCGATACGTCGATTGATGATATCCGTCTAACTATTGTCCATAGCGCTTTGCTCTTCTATCCAAGTTCCTTCCCTTTATGCCAGCTTTTGGAGGCGGGACTAGCCTGTTTCAACCCGTGTACGTGGGTGACGTCGCCCTTCTGGTCGAAACTATTGCGCGACAAGAACCCGACGTCGCAAATCACGTCGACGGCAAGATTATCGAAGCTGGGGGCCCTGATGGTTGGTGTACCAACGTTCTACGTATATTTACGCTAATTTCTCGCATATCTCAGTCTTTACCTACCGCCAAATCATGGAACTTGTTCTTAAATACACCGGAAGATACCGTCCTATACTGCCTGTGCCGTTCGTCATTGGTAAATTGCAGGCGATGGTGTTGGAGAAGCTGCCACCCAGTGTTCTTACTCTTACCCAGGACCAGGTACGTCCCTCGTATCTCCACAGGTCCAACCGGTGAAGATGAACTGCTTTTCGCAGGTCGAGCAGCTTAAGTCAGATAATATCGTGAACCTCACACCATCGCCGGTTGACAAGTACTGTGACTTCAAGCATATGATTGAAGAGCACTCTGGTGCCAACTTGACGTCCGTTCACGACACATTGCCTACCTACCTCCCGTCTATATGATGTTGTCATATAGAGGATGTATAATGTTCGCATGAGTAATGACTCTAACAGTTAAAGACACCAGCTTTTCCGTGACTCCTGCCCTAACACTATATAGCAGGCGACTCTGCTTTTCTATATGCAGTTCTCCGACTTGTTGGTTGCCGAAAGCAATCCGTGTGCAGCTGTGCATGATTTTGCTACGACGCCATGACTGTAGATGGCCCGTTACAGAATGTTGACTCACCGCGTGCGGGATATCATGAGCGCATCTCAGAAGCAAGGCTCAGTAAATCAGTGGTCGTAAATACAATAATATTGTGAGACGTATCAACATATCAGTGCACATACCCATACTTCAAAGCATACTGCAACTCCTGCCCAACATATGGGTAAAGCGGTGAAGGGTCCCCTTTCAAACAGCCAACATACTTCAAATCACCCCTTATCCTCTCTGGTGCCCGCCGGATATACCAGCTCCAGACCACCGTATTCGGAAGTGAATCGTAGTCACCATTGAAGAAATACCAGTCGAACGTCTCGAGGGCGGGACACATCGAGGCAATCTGGCGAACCACGTCGGATGCAGATTTCTCATTTCTAGCCTCCCAGGCCCGCATCGGTAGTGATTCGTCGTAGATGTCAAGCTGTTCTTCATCTGGAATTTGCAGGACTGTGCGTATACCCTCAACGGCTTTGTCAAACATGCCCGGGGGTGTGGCCCCGTAAGGATCCCGAACGCGTTCTTCTTCCATGGCGAGCGCGAGATGATGCAGAGTGGTGGGTATTTTATAATCCTCTTCGAGAGTCATATATAAAGGAAGGACTGCGTCATCTAGGAATGGAATGTAGTTATCTTCAGGATCGAATGAGGAGCCGAAAGTAGCCAGGTATTCACGTCGAGCCCAACGAGGCTTGTAATTTACTTGTATTGATACCCAACAAATCGTGAGCCTTCGGAGCTGGGGCAGGAAGACGAGACTATTCAAGGTAAGTTCCTCCTATAGTACGTGAGATAGAGCCCAATGATATGGGAGTCGTAGAATTGATACTTACTACCCAAGTCATGCGCCTTGCTAAGTCTCCTCTGCTATGTATCTGTAGACGAAGCTCTTCCAAGTCCGGCATCGCGCGTGACATCTCTCGTAAAGCCCGGATCATCCTGGAGTCCGTGTCCTCATGTGTAATGGATAGCGTAGCTAATGCCAAAGCGGTGCACTTGTATCTTGGGGACCATGAGCCACTGCGTGACTTCCATAGAGGTAGATGAGGATCGATGAAGGTTCGCGTGAATGCGAAGCTGCTACAGGTGATATAGCAGTCGGGAATCAAAGAAGGGAGGCCGGGATTACGCATATTGTCTGTGATACTTATGCTATCGCCATCATAGTGAGACCGAAGTCGGAGCTTAGAAGTGCCCTCATTGTCCGGGGAATTGAACCAAGTCCCCGTCCCATCAATTAGTTTGAGCAGTGGTTCGATGCGCACCACTTTCCGGTTGGAGGTATCGACGTTGACTTCTAAGAGTGATGGGTGCTGGTGAATGAATTGGAATACGCTAAGCAACGGCGATAACCAACTCCGCGCCGTGAAAGCTTGTAAGTTGGGGAAGCAACATCGTGTAAGGCATTCGTTGAGCAGAATCGGAGCCTGAGCGCCGAAAGGAACATGTAGGGCGAGGGTTGTAATCGACGTGTACGACATCAGCTTTGAGGCGAAGCCCGTAGTGTCGACGTCTTCCGAGAAGTTGTCCACATATAGTCGAATAGTCTTGAGACTGCTGAGTTGGGAAAGTATCTTCATCGGCCACGAGTCATTGCATACCATGGTAAGCGCCTTCAGATGAATGCAGCGACTCAGTCCCAGCACGATCTGTCCTCCTAGCATGGCTTCGGTACAGGTACAGTCAAATTCTTCTAGGTTGAGGAACGGAAGTTCAAAACTGTCATCACCAGCAGGAGGGAGTGGCCACGTGTAGAATAGGCGTAGCGTTGGTCGTATACGGATTGATCTAAAAGAGACTGAGAGTCTTCATGACGTCCTACAGAATAAGAATAGTTGACCCACCTGACTGCAAATGCCAAGTTCTGATGCTTGCTATCCAATGTAAACTTTTCCGAGGTATGATTTATGAATCCGTCAAGGGTCTTGAAGCTGAGTTCCCGGAAAATTAAAGGTAAAATAATAGAGCGCAAACGACGACTGACACGGGACAAGACCCAGGTCGCCGTGAACTTCTTGCATCTGTGACGCTCAGACCGTTCATTAGCGTAGAGAAACTCGCCAATCTCGGTCAGAAGCTCGTTGGGTAGTCACAGTAGGCCCGCTGTCCTCATATGCCTGCTGGTCTGTAGCTTTCGGAACACTGAGTGCTGGCATACTCGGATGGATTTGCGACCGTCAAGGTCCATATGGAGGTGCCTGGCACTTCCTACAACAATTGAACGAATATTAGTAGGCGCGATAGTAAGTCTAAATAAATTGAACCTTTGAGGACACTTCTAGCTGAAGCTTCAATTACTCAAGTACAAAGTTCCAGTCCAAGCGGCGTTGACCGCACCGCGGCCACAGTTATGCCAGCACATAGGCAAGCGGTACACAGCGGACCGCGCCACAAAGGAAGACTTTGCCGCCCGTATGTTGCGACTCAGAGTCTCAGACTCGCCCGCGACTTTCTCCATTGAGTTAATACATTCATAAGTATCAGGCATAAATCCAGGGAGAAACGACAAACTTATGATAGACAGCCTAAGCGCAAGACACCCTATCACGATGCACAGGAGCAATGGCGCGGTCCTATTGTGAAATAGCGACACTGACTACTACACAGCTCAACCCCCCTCCACGCGAGCTTTCAATGCTACACCCTGTGCATCAAAGGACTCCTGTAATCCATCACCCAGGAGCGTCTTGAGAGTTCCTGCCAACACCCCTCCATACCCTTCCCTTGACTCGTACAACGTTTGCTGTCCTAAAAGCCCGGTCGGACTCAACGCAGACCATCGCTCGGCACTCAAGATGGCCTCAGGGAACATGAGCTGTTTCCATGCCATTCGGTGTTGGTCAGGCTGCATGGCGGTGATATTCTCGAAGCTTGTCTGACTATGTAACAGGTTCGGCGGTGTGCTTGCATTGACTGGGAGAGGTAGAGGTGGGATTTGAACGCCCAAGATCAGGCGTTGGTCCTCGAGGGAGCTTCCTGCTGCTTTGAGAGCAGCGAGGGTCCTGTTCTCGGCAGGGACAGGAATGAAGAACTTGTTGCTGAGGGTTTGTTGACTGAAACATGGGGTTGTTATGTGAGAAAACGAAAGGATGCCGAATCAACGCAGGGCGTACCGGACAAAGGGATTCCAGTCAGCGTAATTATCCCAGTCTAGCAGGACGTCCCATACTGCATCAATAGGCGCATTGATGGTGATATTAGTTCCAACTGCGAACACAGTATCGTTCGCAAGTGGAGGAAGGTTCGTCTGAGCGTACGCTAGTAAAGCGGAAGTCAAAGCAATCACCGCAGACAAACGCATACTTGAGACCTGGAGCGGAACGCGTCACTGTACCATGGAGAACGACACGGTTATATACCTATTTAGCCCGGTCTTCTGACGGCGCCCGAAAGCTGTCTGTCGTCATGGCTCCCTTGGCTTCTCGTCCATAATGACGGCTATAATCACTTTTCCTGGGAAAATGGTGTACACGTGAGAACAGTGCGTCATGACACTTGAACGGAGAACGTCAACACATACCAGATTCGGAACTATTAGTCGGCGCCCGAGAGAGGAGAAGTTCGTTCACTTTCTGTGACGGTTTGAAGGGAAAGCGCACCATCTGGTGAGCCGGAAGATGGTGTATATTTTTAGATCCGGAAGACACGAGAAGTTCCTGCAGAATGAAATGGCAGAGGATCTTGGAACAGCTGGACCTGGTACAGTAATGCGAGATTGATAAGCGGCAAACGGCCCGCGCCACAAAGCTGCCCACTAGCGCTCTGTGGCCAGACGATCATCGTCACCGTAGTGTGAGTATCTTGGAGAAGACGACGGGTGTTACTGCAGCAGGAGGTTAGCCATAGCAATAGAACAGAGGAGAAGGTTTATAAATTGTACTAATGGAACATAATGCTAAAATCTAACTGTGTCGTGTATCAATCCGTATGAGTAACAGCTGCTTCAACATGAAATTATATTCCCGGTGTCAACCTGATCGCACACAGTGAGCTCTGGGCAACGAAGGATAAAAAAAATTGGACGTACCATCCATATCTAACAAGTTCATCCGCATCAACTAGCGCAGACGAAGCCAGCTCTCTTGCTTCCATGTACACCCAGACCTGCGCAGCCATAAAGTGAGCAACAACTAAGAACCTTGATCAATTCCGCACTGACCTTCAAGAACGCCCCAAGACTACCCCTCTCCATCTGCTTGATATTCTCCTGCGTACCCATCTGCCTCCCCAGCTGCCTCAAAATCGGCAACGCACTCTTAAACAAGTCCAACCCCGGATCCAACTGCCTCCCAATCCCCTCCAACAACAGCACAGAAATCACCGTGTTCACAAAGTCAGCCTCCATCTTCACATGGTGATCCCTGACAGCCATCAACACCGAATGCAAGATATCGGAAATCTTGATTTGACCGAGCGAGAAGGTCTTGCGTTTGACGTTCAAGACGACGTGCTGCATCTTGAGCGCGAAGGTCTCGGGGTCGATGGCTAGCTGTGGCGTCCGACAGCGCTCGACCATGAGTTGTCCAGCGCGGTATCCGTCGAATTCGGCGATGGCTCGGAAGAGGTCGAGGAAGTTTGTGCGATTGCTAGTGTCGAGCGTGGTAACCAATCCGGCATCTATGAATATGATCTCGGGGAGGTAGCCTTCGGTGTGGATGGCATCGAGAGTATCGCGCCATGCTTGCGGGTCTTTCTTCAGTGCGCGGAGTTCGTTGACGATGGAGTCTGTGGTTGGGTCTACTACGTGAGGGGTGACGGGGGATTCGTCAGAGAACTTGGGCTTGATCTTCTCGTTGAAGAGGGAGTTCCAGGCGTTCTTGATGAGATCTATGGTGGAAAGCGGCTTTGAAAACTTGACCATGATATTTCCTGGGTGCAGATCAGCATGCACGAAGTTGTCCAACAGGAGCATGTTCTACACATATATCGTGTTAGCACTCAATACCAAATAGCGTTGGTATGTAACTCACTAGGAACGCATCCAGCCCTACTTCCGCGAGCGTCTGACTATACGGTCCAGCTCCATTCCGCAAGAAATCCTCCAAAGACAACGCATTCTGATACTCCTCCACCAACACATCCTTCGTGCTCCAATTCTGCAAAGGAAGCGGGAACATCACCGGCAACCGTCTATCCACGAACTTCTTCTCAAACTCCTCCAAGTTCCTCCCTTCGTTTCGCAAATCCAGTTGCTCATGCATCATCTTCCCGAATACCTCGACTTCTTCGGGTAATGAGAGCCATTGCATGCCGGGGATCAATGTGAGGGCGTTTGCGAAGAAGGACATTATGCGTAGGTCACGACGGATCATCTGGTCGACTTTGGGGTGCAGGATCTTGATGGCGACTGCGTTGGTAGGAGCGACAGGCGGAGGCTGCAGTATCGCAGGTGGGAGAGGTAGACCGGCGGTTCGAGCCTGTCGGCTCGGTAGATGGGAAGGCGGGACGAGATCTTGTTTGAGAGTTGCTCGGTACACCTACTCTCCGTGATATCAATGGCAAGTCTTGTATGAGCAGTATGAGGTGCGTACCTGGGCTATGGCTCCGGTACCGATGGGAGTCTCATCGAATTCCTCGAACACTTCGTGGAACGGCCTCTCGAAGACGCGCTCGATAACTCTCTTCGTGTGCCTTAGAGAATGCGCCCTGCCTCGGGAGTGTAGCGCTCCGAGACGCTCGCACAGTAGAGCTGGGAACAAGTCCGCTCGAGAAGCAGCCCATTGTGCAAGCTGCGTTTCTTGAGAGTGAGTTCAGTTCATCAGGAAGATACTGAACTACGCACCTTGACGAACGTTGGACCTGCTCGCTGCATCTGCGAGGTCAAAAACCCGTACCACCATACCGCTCCCCATCTATCTCCTCCTAGTGCTCTCTCCGGCTCTCCTATGAGCAACATCGGTGTTGTAAAGAAGACTGGAAGGAAAAGCCATAACAGATGTATGAACCTCCGCGTAGTTAACAGTGGCTCCCATACAATATCACGGAATAGTCTGCCAAGAAGTGAGAGCACAGATCGCCTCGGTTCGTACGGAGAGTTTATCGTAAGCTCAGGGAAAGGCGTTCGTTCTTCATTACAGGGTATTATTGTAGGCGAAGCCAATATAGCGGGGAATAACGATTGCGGTTTGGGTAAGAAATAGAGAACTAGACCTCCGGCCACCGGTAAAGCCCAGAAGTATCGACGGGTCGGCCATGGTTTTCGTATAGGATTATTTGAAGCTTCGTGTAATCTTCTAGTCCATGAGGAAGTCGTTCTAGGAGGTTTGAAGAGAGAAGGGTGGAGATGATGGAAAACTGTTTGTCGGAGGCCCGGAGGTAGGGCGGTCAGACGGCTGGCCATCTTCGTTGATGCTATTGGAAGTCAGCGAGGAAGCATGTTGTTCACGTTGAAGAGTTCGAGAGGTGGAAGTAGAGAAGAAAGCCGTGATGTTGCTCGTCGCGTGAGGCAGCTGGTGGCGGCGGAGGTTTGATGTCATTCGCATCCGCTTTGGGACTCTGGCGCTTTCTTCGACTTTCCGACTTACCACGGGAAGACATGTGTTTTTCGAGTTGATGATATCCTCTGCAGCTGGTTTCTTCTACAGGGCGATGTGAGCAACATACATGTATCTCGTTACTTACTCCGAGCTTAGGATGATATATTGTGACCGCAGAGGGACATGCCTAGCCGTTTGACAAATGCAAGGATCGAACTTGAAGGACTGTGAAGGTACACGACCGAGCTCCTGCCATGACTATCACATCTTTTACTGACGCTATTGTTATACATCTGTCACTACGTAGTTCATGACCAAAGACGACTTCGAGTCTGATGAACTCTGCTTTATCGGCTCGCATTCCGACATACTCCCAAGAGATCCCCAGGGAGCAGTCTAGATGCACCACTCGGCGACTCACCATTGACTTCTTGAAGAGTCTATCTTTCTATTGCTTGCGAAGCTAGCATAATTCGTCGACAGGGAGCTCTAGTCACTCCTCACGCATACCAGCCAACTAAGTCCTGAAGGGACGGGGATACTTTGTAGCTGGCTTTCCTGCTCGGTATTGCGGAACGATCTCGTACATATCCGTCCACAGAGGGTACATCTTCAACGTAAAGTACGTGTCCCTATTTTTGGATGATCTGCTCCATTGAGGACGGTGGGTAAATCACTGTATAACATCACAGTGGCGTTCCCTAACCTGTCTTATACGCATTTTCTTCCCCGTCGAGTCGTGGGAGTCGAGATGGACACTGAATTCAATCTAGTGAGTACACCAATTCTTGGCTGTCATCTCTACCATATGCAGCACAGATTGTGAGATGAGAGACCCAGCCAGAGCCCAGGGTTCTCAATTGACCGGTAGCCAGGGGTGGATAAAGGACCCCCCTTTGGAGATCTGGACAGGTTATCTGACACGCCGACACGTACTTTTTACAACACTCGCGAACTGTATAAGGCGGCTTTGTACAACTGCGGAAGTTTGCCAATGGACGGAATTTTCTTATCAATGTACATCAATTGAGACATCTCTTCGGGAGTCTAGAGTGCATTCTGATGGTGGCATAGTTGGGAAACATGGCGACAATTCCCCCTTGGCAGAGGCAAGAGACTACCGCAAGTCGAACCTGTCTGTGGCCAGCAGCAACTTGGATGGCTGCCGTATCGGGCCAGGAGTGCGATTTTGTAAACGTAACATGGCGCGGAATTTACGTGAGGGACATGAGGCGATGACGTGCAGAAGTGCGATCTTCTGGCTTGTTATGGGCGCCTGATGTGCCGCGGGGCTCCGGAACGCGGTTTGATATGGTGGGCGCCTGGCAATATTTTTCTGGAATTCTGGCAGAATATTCGACCCTGGGTTGAGCCCGCCAGCTCTGGCAGGGTTGTCCACCGACGACGTGCACGACGTCCTCCTCGTCCCGTTTCTCTTTCTCTTTCCGACGACGCTTTGCGTCAAATGGCCGCTCCTTATGCTTTTGTTACCCTCATAACTTCAGATTCTTACCTCCCTGGCGCGCTGGCCCTCGCCGCCGCCCTCAAGGACCTCCATCCATCCCCGCCAACGCCCCCCGAAGTCGACTTCCAAACCGTATGTCTCGTCACCCCGGAGACGGTCGACGTGACGTCTATTAAGCTGCTGAGAGGCGCATTTAATGTCGTGATCGGTGTCGAGATAATAGAACAGGAGGATGAGAAGAATCTCCGTCTGCTCGGTGAGTGTCCGATGATAGTTCCACGCTCCCCCAGCTTTCACTTCCAGCGCGTTCGGTTTTGGTCCGCGGTACATCACATGTCTTCAGCAAGTTACTGGCGCGAGCTTTAGTGGATATATGCCGTAGAACATACGCCAGGTCTATCGCGTCGCGGGTGAACCCTAAAGGTCACGAGGATGACCTTCCCCCACCGCAGCCTTATACAACTATCCTCATGTTATATCCAGTCGGCCATCGGGCGTTGAGTCTCAGGAACCTAGTCACTAACTATTCGCCTCATTTTTACAGGTCGTCCGGACCTTGGCACAGTCCTGACCAAGTTGCATGTATTCCGCTTAACCCAGTATTCCAAAATAATCTTCCTCGATGCCGACGTACTACCAATACGTCCCATGTCACATCTTTTTACTTTGCCGCACGAGTTTTCAGCCGTCCCGGACGTCGGTTGGCCGGATATCTTCAATTCTGGGGTGCTAGTTCTATCGCCTGGGCAGGACAAATTCGACGAGCTGACAAAGCTCCAGAAGACGAAGGGTAGCTGGGACGGAGGAGATCAGGGACTACTCAACGAGTGGAGGGGCTCGGACTGGAACAGGCTGAGCTTTGTGTACAACACAACTCCCACCGCTGCATATACGTGAGTACACCGCCACTCGCTTCTAGTTCCTGAGAGAAATATTTAATATCGTCTCGGGGATAGCTACGCTCCCGCGTACGAACGTTTTGGCTCAGGTATTTCGGCCATCCACTTTATTGGTCAGAACAAACCGTGGAAAGGGCTTTTATACCGTTCTCCTGGTATCAAAAGCTCCGGGTCTACCCTTAGCGATGGGACTAAAGCCGTCTATAACTATGAGGCTCTAGTTGACCGTTGGTATGATGTCTACGATAGGCACTATCGTCAGGAGCCCACGTTGCCTACGCCCGAATTCTCAATTCCGACATACTCTGCCGCATGGGATGATGGCGGGTCGATTGGCGCCGAAGTTCCCGCTGCTAGCGACTTGCCCGCTTCTGGCTCCGGTTCGGTGCTCGGACTGGACGAATTGCGCAAGGTGGCCGTCGAAGGGCTAAACACTATCTCCCGCTCATCTTCCGGTTCTCTGAGCTCGAGTTCAAGCATTGGCGAGTACGTGTCGCTGCCACTCGACGGCCGAGTCGACCTTATGCGCCCTCAGAAGCACCCTGATCCGGAGCCCCTGAATCCCGATGGCCAGGGTAGTCAAAATTCCTCTCAGCCTCAGGACAGCTCCGCAGGGTCTTCCGGCGCGTCGCATGCGCATAGCGGTTCGGCAGACTCGGGCTACTTCTCGAATCAGCAGCCTCCGACGCCTGCTCCGAACGAAGTCCCTAACGCGCCGTACATCCACGGTCACTCCCTTCCCCCTACCGAATCACCCACACCGTATTACGGTCCCTCTGGTACGGGCCAGCCGCAGCGCTCAGTCCAATTCAACAACAGCCTGCAGGTTTTTTACCCGCCTCAGGCCCAGAGTGAACCTGGGTCTGAGTACGACGTAGTTTCACAACCCCGCTACGAGCAGTTTCCCCCACAGTCCTATCAGCAGCAACAGTATCTCAATGCCCCGTTCGCGTCTCAACAGCAGTATTATCAGGATTCATCGGACTCGGATTCTCCCGTCCTACCTACGCCTTTCTACCCTCATGCACGACGTCATCAGCATCACCAGCATCACCAGCAGTCTCAGCAGTCTTCTCAACACGAGCATCATCATACCCATTCTCAGCGAGGTCAGCAGCAGGAGAGTCAGCAGCAGCGGGTAGACCAGTGGACGAAGGAGCAGCGGCAGCAAGGCGGAACTCGGCAAGCGCAGGAGAGACCATACCAAGGACAGAAGAGGCGGGACTCTTACGGTCAACAGCAACGTCCTCGTGGCGATGTTACTCCATCGCGACAGGATTATCGAGGTCAGACACGCCACGGTCAGCCTAGGTCCCGAGGCGGGTCGCCTATTCTCTCAGGCGAAAATACGCCCACTCAGGGTACATACGAGGGTAATTTGGCTCGACAGAAGGAAAGGCGTCGCGGCCATGAGTCACCACGGACATCCAGACATCAGCAGCAGCATCCGCCTCAGGGTCAGCCTCATGTGCACTTCCAGCAGGACCCTGTACAACACGAACACCGCCAATTTGCACAACATCCTTATCAAGAGCAATCACATCAGCCACACCGAGAGCCTCGAACGCCCCCTCCACGACCCTCTTCCCCACCTAAACTAAATTGGAATCCTGCAGTGGAGCCTCCTCCGAAGGAATCACCCCCGATTTCTGCGTTCCCTGAAGACACGTACTTCCCCAACGTCTGGGACCAACCTGACGATGCCACTCACCAATCATTCCCCTCGCCTGACCGATCAGATCATGCAGACGTCTTTTTCAACGAGCCTCCGCCTCCCGTTATTCCAGAGCAGCTCATTCGCGAAGGGCAGTATTCGAACGTCTTGGGCCATGTCGAACAGGCAAGCCAGCAAGAAGGCGCTTTGACTCCGCCTGTGCCGGATAAGAACAAAGTACATGCCGTCTTCCCGTGGGAAGAGAAGCCACGTCATGTCCCTCGACGAGTGTTTCCAAGATCAGACGCACCCGTGCCAGGAGCGAACTACATAGAGTCCGAGCGAACGTCTTCGCCTGTCTCGACTCCCCCTGCACCTCCTTCCGTGTCCGTGCACACTGTGTCTGTGTCGAGCTCGCACCGTCCGTCGTCACCTGTTCAGGGGATTCCGTGGGGCACAAGTTTCTCGAACGCGTGGGACACAGTACCGAGTATACAGAAGTACGCATCGAAGCTGGCGGGAAACCCGAAGATCTTTCCGCATCTGTTTATGGCTCATCCCCCACCGCCGCCTACGGATGATAGCTGGCAGAGGCAGTGGAGGCAGCAGAGGGAGAAGGACTGGCAGGATCAGCAGGACGCGAGCAGTATGGATGGAGACGACGAAGATGAGGGCGAGAGCGACGAAGATCATCAGTCTGAGTCGACGCAAGGACGCGGTGGAGGGTCATCGAAACGACGAGGATCTTCGAGCAAGAGCAAGAAGCAGTATCGCACTCGGGGCGTGCAAGCCTCTCCGGAGACAGACACAAAGGAGGTGCAAGTGGAGATTATCAAGGCTGATGGTAGCGTCAAGCATGTGTCTGTGTCGATCGGCACTGAGGAGGCTTTAGCGGAACTCGCTGCTTCAGCTGATCCTCCGACGCTTTCAGCTCCGTCCGCTGCTCCAGCGCCACCAGCGATAGAGGCGCCCAGCTCTACTGGCAGGCCGACTCTGTCTATGAGGCGACAATGGCAGGATCCTACAGAGTATGTACCAGGTTCGACGCTCCTGCCGTCTGCGGTTCCGCGTGACTTTAGCAGGGAGCCCGAGCAGGGTGTGGGCACTCCGACGGTGAACACGTCTGCGAGGTCTGGGATGCCGTTCCCGTCTATGGCATCGCCTACCGGGCTACGGTCACCTGCTACACTAGGATCCCCACGTACGTATTCGCCGCCCAGGGTTACGTCTCCCAGTGGCACCAGTTCACCTGTGAAAGCTCGATCGCCGCTCGCTTCGCCGCCGATGAAGGCTCCTACGCCCGTGAGGATGTCGCCCAAGGTGCAGACTCCGTTGCAGTCGCCACGAGGCAGCGTCTCTCTTCACCCGACTACATCACCACAGATTGGGTTGTCGAAGTCGACGGGATCCGCATCACCGCGTGTGCCTGGCACCCCTCGTCGGGTGTCCCTGTCTTCGGTGCCTAGCACGTCGAGAGCACATTCACCTGTCATGAGCAGATTGGCGCCGTCTCAGGCAACGCCTTCGCCCAAACACTTGCGCATGTCGTCGCTCACTTCACCTCTCGCTACTTCTTCGTCTGCGATACAGCGCACGGCGTCGGTGGACACGTACGTTACCCCATCTCCATCGACCACCAACGATTCTATGGTCATCACGCCTGGTGATACTCCCATCGAGGCGCGTCCGAGGAGAGGCTCTAGGGTGTGGGACCCTGCGAGGGGCGTCGATGTGTTCAAGAAAAGCTCGGAGGAGGTGCTGTCGAGGTTCTTGCGGATGGGCTCGTTCAATGATGAAGAGAAGGAGAAGCAGGCTCGGGCGCAAGCTCAGGCCCAGGCTCAACAACAGCAACAGTAGAACGCGCAAGCAAGCTTAAGTTATTAAAACCCCCCTTTATTCTGTTTATCCGTTCCATGGACACCCTTTCTACCCCTCTACCCATTCGCATGTTGTTTTCCAACCCGATTTTTCCATCTTAGGTCCGGTCTGTCTTCATTCGCAGTTTTGAGTCATGATCATGTTGTTGTTTTCTACCCCTCGTCGTACTCTAGAGCGGCGTCCATTCGTTCGTGTATACTTTCTCGTCTTCTTTCCTCCCCCTTAGAGCACGTTATCACACATGTCTCCCCTCCTCATTCTCTTCCCTCAGTCTTCCTTCGCCTCGTCACTTAATGTTTCCCTCTGTTCCGTTGCAAGTTGTCACTCGTGTATTCGTTTGCAAGCGTCAGTGGTAGATACCCGTCTTTTCAACATTCATCGTTCTATCCATCCACGAGATCAAATTCCCATCGTACTCGGCTGTATACAACTTTCCGAACAGCTGCGTGTATATTTCTGAAAATTAGGTCTTTACTGTTGTCATTATCCCTTTCCCCTCTTCTACATTTATGCAACGACGGTCGTGTTCTCCCCTTTAGTCCTGTTTATTCACTTTGCAAAAACGTATCACCTTCGGATGTACATACTTCCCCTTTTTCAACTTGGTTCATTTGATTTCGCCTGTGTACTTGCACGCTCCGAGTCTATCTGACCCTTGCAGATGCATGCACATGCTCTAGACCTATTTGATTGAGTTGCAACGATGTCGACTCCGCGAACGCACGCGCGCGCGGGGAAACGTCTGTGTATTCGCATGCTGCGATGACGTCATCCCGAGTAAGACTACTACACCTGCCGCAAAAGGCAGGAGCCACTTTGTGGCGTCCGTCACTTAGCCTGTGCCATGGTGCATCAAAGCATCATCCATCATGGCTGGAGGGGAAATGACGTGCGGAGAGGGGCCACTGCGTTGACGTCACAGTGATTTTTGGGTTCACGTATATAAAGACGCGTCGAGAGTCCTCGCTACTGCACTTTACCTTTTTACCCACTCTCATCTCGCACCACATCACAAACAACTCTCATCCTCATCTCTCTTCAACCTTTAATCAACGACATAATGGCTTCTGCTACTGGACCAGCTGATGCTCGTTTCGAGACCACGGCAGCGTGGGCCGCGTCCGAAACGTCGACTGCCGAGCTGCAGAACACTGTCGAGAAGAACGCGCAGCAGGTGCACTCTGCTGCTGACGATGCTGCCAAGGCCGCTCAGGTGTGTTTCCTCTCCTCTATGTCTCTCTACTTGAGTGAACGTGGATGCTGATGATGTGTGATAGTACAAGGTGCCTGCGACTGGCGTAGCGATCAACAACCTCGAGGCGGGTCTTGCGCAGAAGACAGACGAAGCTGTTGCTGAAGGGCAAGCGAGCACACAAGGCTACGTACAACAGGCTCGCGAGATTGCTGGGTCTGCGTTGGCCACCGCTGCTGTAAGTTATCCTCATCTCCTTGTCATTGTCATTGTTCGAAGAACTCATAATAGTACTTTGTGTAGTCATACCTGCCGTCGTCGATATCCGGTACAACCAATGGTACCACATCGACTACCAACACGTCTACCACTGCCAACGGTCAAGGTGTATACGACACCCTAACGTCCGCAGCGGGTACCGCCGTCGAGACTGCCAAATCAGCCATCAACGCTGCGTCTTCCGCCGCCGCTCCGCACGTCGAGGCGGCCAAACAGGCTGCCCAGCCGCACTACGAGACTGCGAAGGCTACCATCCAGCCACACGTCGAGAAATTGACGAATGCGGCGAGTGCAGCTGTTGGTGGTGCTACGACGACGACGACGAAGCCGGGAGAGGTGCCGGCGACGACTGCGCCGATTGAGTCTGGGAATGGACATGTTGGAGGTGTGTATCCCGAAGGTGGAAAGTCAACTGCTGGGAACTTGTAGAGTAGAAGGATATGGCATGGCAATAAGGAGCCGCGGAAATGATGTACATGTATAATTAGTTTGTAGGATATACCCATGTAATGTGATAGTACAACAACAACCTTCCGAATCCATCTGTGCATCTCTGTCCGTGCGCACTCGTGTATGCATATGCGGCCTCCTTGATATATCTTCCAACCAATACCCCCCAACCCTCCACCTCCACCCACCAATCAAGGATCAAACTCAACACTCAAAACATCCCTAATCAACCAAAACTTCTCCTCGAACAACATCTCCACGTTCCTTCTCTCTTCCTCCCCGATCCGGGCGCCGTCGTTCTGTACGATGAGTGTTACTCGTTTCACTCCCGTCGTGCCTGTTCCTCCGAGTCCTCGCGAGGGTAGTAGTGATGGTAGGGTTGAGCGTTCGGATTCGCCTCTGCGTCCAGCTTTTCCATCTCCTACTGCCCTCTTGCCACCTTCACCCAGGCGACCGTTACCACTCGCAGACCCGCACACCCTAACCAGCGCCCAAACAACACCACTCCAATCAGCATTAACAACCGCCGCCTGCACCACAAACGGAAACCCCAGCACCATCCTCACCTCCTCCACACCCCTATTCAACGTCCCCAGTAAATGGGGTGTGCAGTCCAAAGCGGTTGTGGAGCCGGAGTAGGAGAAGGAGGTGAGGAGGGAGAGGGAGAGAGTACGCAGGTGGGGGCAGGGGAAGAGGGTTAGGGTGTGTGTGAGGGTGAGGTATGTTTGGTCTAGGAGGGGGGTGTGAGTAAAGGGGAAGGGGAGGGGGAGGGGGGAGGGAGGGGACGTACGGTCGATGTGGACTTCTGGTTTTGAGAGGTAGCATGCTGGCTTCAGATCCAAACTCAACTCGCGTAGTTGGCGTCCGACGCTCGTCTTCAACAAGTTTGCGAGGGCGGTCACTTCGCACGCTTCCCTAATATGTATCTCCAATCGTGTGATATTAGCAGTGAACGTCGGTGCAGCTCGTATTATTTCGAGTAAGTTGGATGCGTTGGAGATCTCTAGGGATGTCGTGCGTTTCGAGGTGAGGATGGATGCGAGGTCCGCTGGGGAGGAGTGGGAAGGGAGGAGGAGGTGCGGGGATGGGGCGTCGGATGTGGGGAGGAAGGAGAGGGTGAGGTGCAGGGGGTTGAACGCGTTGAGGAGGTACAGCAGGGCACGCGTCGTATTCGCTGTTGTGCCTACCTCTCTTAACGCTAGACTCTCCAGATTCATCGGCATCCCTCCTCCTCCACCAATACCACCACTGCTACTATACCATTGAACGTCGAATTCGATGAACAGCGAGTTTAGGGATAGAGATTGCAGACGGGGGAAGAGAGAGGGAGAGGAGAGACCTAGGATGGAGTGGAGGAATGGGAGGGGGAGTTTGGTCCAGCGGCAGGAGGTAGGTGCGTCGGCTAGTTGGTGGGTGTCCCAGTCCCATTCCCAGTCGAACTCGTCGTACACGTCAAGTTCCATACGGCCCCACATACCCGCTCCCTCCTCTCCCTCTCCATCCTCAGCCTCTCCCTCGATAGCGCTGGGCATCTCCTTCCACCCGTCCCTCACGAACCCCGTTACTTCTAGATCGGTGAGACTACTCGCAAGGAGCGGGTTATCTCGCATAAATTCGAGGAAGGAGGGGAAGTCAGGCATGTTGATGTGCGTGAAGTCGTCGTGGGGGCGGGTGGGCATTGTTAGCGCGTCGAGGCGGACGTGAGAGAAGAGGAGGCGACGCGCGAAAGTGGACCAGGAGGGGTGGACGAGGGTGCATGTGGAGAGGGTTGGCTTGTCTGTTGAGGGGGAGAGGTGGGTGAGGATTAGGTGGATTAGTTCGAGGGGGAGGCGCGGGGCTGTTTGGAGGAAGGAGGGGGAGGTGGTTAGGTGGGTGGACATCGGTGGGTTGGTAAATCACGGTTGCAGCTGTGTGATTGATGGAGACGTAAAGCTGTGAAGATTCGGAGAGTGAGTACACGAAGTTTGCCGTTTTGGGTGAGGCCTGGTTAGGGACCAGAGGAGAACGTGTTTACGGGTTGGTTTAGCTTCCGCGTGTATGTCACGATACGCGATCTGTCACAATTTGCACGTGCTACTGTCACAGCCGCAGAATTAATTCGTGACTATATGCGCGTCCTATCCACACTCGTCTCTATCATCTTACCAGCAACCACCAGCACACACAGAGAATGCCAAGAGAGGACCGTATCCCGCGATCAACTGACAGGTTATGCGAGTGTAGAAAGTGCGGACCTGGGAGGAAGACCATGCTCCCGAAGTCGACATGGCAGGGGCATAAGCGGTATAGGGATCTTGACGCTGCGGACGCTGCAGCGGCGGAACGACTCGCGAAGGAGAAGGATGGTATGTGGTGTTTTATTGGTGCTATACACAGAAAGATGGATCCGTTCGTATGTTAGATCAATCGTCGCAGCCCCGTTAGGACCTCAAGCTAAAGAACATAGATCATCACAGCAGTGACCGACTGTATGCTATTGACAGCGATGTGAATGTGTCTATGGTAAGCATGTATCGATTCCTACCGTTACCATGATTTTATGCTCTTTGAAATTATTCCAGGATGGACCCAATGCTAGTACTAGGAGCCGCAGTAATAGTCTCGAACCAGACGCGCATATACTGTATTATACCATGAAGATACCGACTGTATTGCACAACGAAGATACCCGTACCCATTTTATACCCCCAGTACCCCCTTCAAAGCGTTGCTTGGAACCTCATAAGCCGGCTTCTCCTCGTACCACCTGAAGATGCCGAAGACGAGGGAGGTGACGATAGAGTATCATCCGACTGACCACTGGCACTGACTCCCCCGCTTTACTGTACGTCTTCTTCACCACTCCTAGCTCCTCTGATCATTACATGATTGTGTATAGTATTGTAATCTCTATAACAACGTGCACCTACCGAGCCGCACCGCCTCCTTGTACTGGTTGCGCCTGTAGCACTTAAGATACTCTGTTAAAGAAATCGGAACGCTGCACTGCCAGTGGCACACTACCATCTTCCCTCGCTTCAGACATCCTCTCCCCTTCTCGCATTCCAGATACCCAAATACCCCCATCTAAATGCGAACACTCTCGCACCCACCCCTCTGCCAAGACAAAAAACTCGGAATCACTCCCGACAGAAAACTCACCCTCTGCCCAACCCTCCTCCAGCTCCCCACATCCCAGCTAATCACAACCTGCCCATCCTGCTCCCAACACTTTCTCTACTGCTGCGCCCACACCCTCACCGAAGACGACTCAGAAACCAAATGCTGCCACCACTTCCCGCTTATCTTCACCTCCGCATGCACTAACAATAGTAACGGGCAAGAAGGACCTCGCGCGGGCGTGGGCTGCACGGCGGGTACAAAGGAGGGGTTGACGTGATCTGAGCCTGTGAGTGGAAGAGCTGCAAGACACGCTTCGTGGATTAAGAGGTTGAGCCAGAGGGCGGAGGTGTTGGCTGCGATTGAGGGTGTCGCGCGGGTGAGGGATGTGGTGAGCAAGGGGGAAAGTGGTGGAGCTGAATGTGGGGGGACGCAACACACCAGTGCTGGTGGGAGGAGGGAGACGAAGAAGGAGTGGGTGGTTGTGACGGATTCGGAGTATGTCGTCAAAGGCATGACGGAGTGGTTTCCAGAGTGGCGGGCGAGTATCCAGTTCTTCGCGTTTCGTTTCGTACGCGCATCATGCTGATTTTGCGTTCTTGTGCTACAATGTGTCACAGAAAAACAACTGGCACGATGCCTCAGGAAAGGAGCCGCCCAACTTGGATCTGTTCAAGAGGCTGAACGCCATGGTAGACGACCAGGAGCGGGAGCTGTCGATCAAGATCGGGTTTTGGCTTGTCGAGAGGCGGTTTAATTTGGTAGCGGAGGGGCTTGCGCGTGAGGCGGCGAGGCGTGCTGAGCCTGTTTCTTGTTGAGTTGTGTTGGTAGCTATTGGTTTGCATGTGCACTGGGATGAGTCGCGCGTCGTGTTACCTGATGTACTATCGTGTTCAGTCCGTATGCCAGTGGGTTAGTACGTTGGTGTTTGAAGCTCAGGCTTGAAGGCTGCCCTTTGAGTATGGTAAGTACTTCCAATTATTTGGATATTGACTCCGTGGCGTCCGTGAGCTAAATGTTAACGTCGAATTTCTTCTATCTCGAGCATTAAAAGAGCAAGTAGATGGAAATCACGGTGAAAAGTCGTTATGCCAGTGATGAACGTTGAACGTTGAACGTCGATGAACTGTAATGCTTGCCTTTTACGTCGAGCAGTGGAGCGCCTACACGTTACTGGCACCGGCGACCCTCAGTGCTACACCACTCACTAACCGCCACTTCAATCACGACCTTGGGATCGCTCATTAGCTCTTTGTTGTTTACATTGATATCTATGGCTGGCGAAGGTCAAACTTTGGCTCTTGGACGCTCTGTCCCTTCTCCTTGTTTTACAAAGGAACCCCTACAGCAGGCCTACAACCTGAGGGAGATCAGGATGGCATAGGTACGCTCTACTTGTTACAATGTGTGCGTGTCAACGTTGTTTGCATTCTATTCTTAACTTCACAGCCATTTCTGAGCGTGTTATTAGCACCTCGAGGCTTCAGGAACGCTAATAGCACACTCAGATTGTTCTCAGGAAGAGCATTGGCCGGTATGTAAGATTGACGCGTATTGCATCTGTTTGGTCTGTTTCGAGTGAACTACGGTTTAGAACTGCTCATTGATTATCTCTTGTTTAGTATTGTGTTCCGAGAAGAAAGGCACGTTCACGAAAAGAAGCCTCGAAGCCGCTCATAGATGGATTTTGCATGACCTCAGCTTGAGGCAGCTGCAGAGGCAGCTTCTCCAGTCCATGTGCCTGCTTCGGCCCGGGTACGTCGTGACTACGCTCAGACAGAGTGCATTACAATACTTATCGACGTACCGTAGGAGGATAGATTAGGTGGATTGGTTTAAAAATGAGCATGTCTGGAAACAGAAGGAACCTCGGTCAGGCGCCATCATGATATGTGGACAGCTTGTGCTATGTAAGTTCCACAGGCCGTGCTGGACTCCGCGCATCTCCGTACCTTCACAGGTGTGTATGCAGGACTGTCACGGTGATGTGCATGCCATATGAGGTTGGGAGGCGATGCAAGGACCATTTATATATGTGTTGCCTCAACTATCTTGTATCCAAATACAACACATCCTCTCCATGAGCTCAACCCTATACTCGGACCCTGGCGAAACGGTCTCCCAGGACGCATCCAGTCGAGAGCACGTCGACCAGTTGGCAGCACTCGTCGCGTCTCATGGACAAGGCCGCACCAGCTCCCACATCCAGACACTTCATGCTGTCGGAGAAGACCGCACGACCGACCAGGAAAATTCATCTGATGATGCTCACATCATCGCCACACCACCACCCACTGTGATCATTCGCGACAGGTGTTTTCTCCAGCAGCTCATTATACGCTCGGATATTGCTAACTTAAACTTGAATGATGCTGCGCCTAGCTTGCCTCGGCACAACTCTGATCGAACGATCTCGCAAACCTATCATTCTGATAATCCCTATACTTTCGACTACCCGCCACGCTCCGATCTCAGTAAGTATTTGTGGCATTGCTGGCTATGCCTGGTAACTAAATGACCTCCAAGTTTCTAGTACATCAAGTGTCGCATCGGCACCTCCAGCAACGCAGCTGACTTTACTAGACGGTGCGTAACGTTCAAATCGCCCATGAGTTGTTCATTAGATCAACTTGAATTCACACTCACTAGATACGGGGGGCTACGGACACAGACCTCCACTGCTGATCAAGATCACTGGCTACCGTATCATCAATATTGTCGTGACTTTGTCTCTTGGAATTGCGAAAACCGTTGTCACTTATCACGGCAGAGCAATACTGTCGAATACCCTGGATTTCATCATGGGTTCAATCATGGCCATCGCGTACGTATATCTATAGAACCCCTCATAATCTGGTTAACACATGACACGCATAGTTTACTCTGTCTCGGATGGTTTGAATCCATACAGACCACTCGCATGGATTGGCTATTCCGTCGAGATTACGCTGATATGTGCTTTTCTCAACGGCACCACCGACCGCGATTGCGTCGAGTGCAGCTAGAAAACACCCCTGCACAGGGTAGGGCCGTACCTTATGAAATATCAGAGTCGACTCAGTCTACCGTAATCGATAAAAACAGTCAACAAGGAGTAACCGTCCCAGCGGACGAACCACTATCCAATATCATAAGCAATAATAAGCCGCTTACGATTACGGGCAACCTCGACACGGGACCAGCAACCGATCTACCATCTTCTGATCCGGAAGGCGATGTTTGTCCATCCACAAGTGTGGACAACTCCGACACAAGCAGAGAAGAAGTCATAATACCGGACGTAAAGGTCATGGTGACGTCTGGTATAGAGATAGCGAGCCAACCAGGCGTATCCGGTAGGTGTTGTTTGAGGGCTGGAGCTTACCAGGAGTTACTGACTGTGGCTTGCTTGGACAGCTCGTGTTCCCTACACGGATGGATTAGCCTGCAAAATATGTGTCAAGACATTTACGCGTCAGGATCTTCTTGAGAAGCATATGAAGACTGTGCACGATGTATTTCAGGTACGCAAAAGTAGTAGACTCTTCTCCTCATGTGCAATGCTTACAAGTTGTCTCGCTGAAGTCTGGTGCGAGCCGACCAGGCGTATCCAGTAGGTGTTGTTCGAGGGCTCGCGCTTACTAGGAGTTATTGACGCTGCCTTGCTTGGACAGCTCCTTACAAGAAGGGTTTAAGCTGCGAAATATGCGGAAGAGCATCTTTTAAAAACTTATACGAGGTAAGAAGGCATATAGAACGTATACATGCATCTCCTAGGTGGAGTTGCGAGCTATGTGGCAGGATGTATACGCGTCAGGATCTCGTTAAAAAGCATATGAAGATTGTGCACAATGTGTCTCAATTACGCAAAGAGCAGTAGACTCTTTTCCTCATGCGCAGATGCTTACACGTTGTCTCGCTATGGATGTTATATATATGATACTGGGCTTGCGTAATGACATCGATTATTCCAACTATGATTGTACTTCGCTTGTCTGTGTCTTCCATACAGTGAGATTAGGCAGCTCAAGTGCTGTTAGAACCCGAAGTTAATTCGTGTGATGATCCGTAGACATAGTATCTTCAACATTTGCTGCGTTGCGGAGAGCAAGAACTTTGCTGCAGTGTGCAAGGGCGCCTAGCATGATGCCCCGTCTTTGCAATACATTCCGAGTTGGGAGACTCTACGCCGTAGCTAGTCTCAAACCAGACGTCATAGAGCTCTTTTCCGCTTTGAGAAGGAGGCAGCAGAGAGCGGAACGAGCTAGACGAATAGCCTCAGGAGAATGGAGCGGTTGCCAGGAACGTTGATACCTGCCTTTTTTGTCCAGTAGTGCAGGAGCGTCTAATGACGGTCGCCAGTGACTTCAAGTTTTGGCTCGAAATACTAGTACTTAGCCGCACCTTCACGTTGCCAAGTTCGACGATGTCCTCTAGATCTGCTATTCACGACAATCCATTGATCAATAGTACCGACGGCTGCTATGCTTTGTTTTACGAATGCTCTGTACATTTTCACCGAAGCTCTCCAAAAAATGCCCCTCCTCTGAACCGCTGCTGCTACTGCCGCTACCCCAATCCAGAAACACCGGCTCCTCCCTCTGCACCAACACCTCCCTCATACACCTACCAGAACCATCTTTAACGCATGTGAACACATTCACATTGTTAAATGAGACATCGCTCGGATAGATCGTATGCTCTCCCACGAAACACGGCTCAGCACCCACACCGACCATCTCGAAGCAACCCGTTCCAGTGCCATGCTCGTTTATCGTGAAGGACTCGCCGCAGCAGTCTGATTCGTACGTGTAGTTGCCTCCCATGAGATAGATAGGCTCTTCCCTGTACACATGCGGGACCACGCAGCCTGCCCTGGACAGTTCGCTGCCGTCGTCGTAGAAGGTCGAGTGACATCTGATGCAGTGCTGCTCTGTGGGCTCCGGTTTCGGCGAGGTGAGTGCTTCTATCTATATTTACAACTGATAGTCAGCTTGAGTGTGATACTGATTCAGCAGGACTTCTCTTACAGGCAGAGATGACGCTTTGCGTTTGGACGGAGCCCTTTTCTTCGGCGAGGACTGTGGCCAGTCTTTGCGGAATTTCCCTGGCATTGCGCGAGTTGTTCAGAAGTTGCTGTAAGGAAGGTCTGGTGTGTGATAAAATATGCATTATTCTCTCAATTTATGACTCTGAGTCAGGCCATGAAGGACAAAGGGCCAAAGGCCACGCTTTGTGTCTTTGAGGCCTATGACGTTGCTTACGGCCCACTCGTTGCCGCTTTACCATTGTGCCCTATGCACCCGTACCAGCAGACAACAGTGCATAAACTATGAATGGAGTCCCCGCGGATCAATCGAAGTTCTTCAAATTGTCAAGCAACGCGTCGTGCATACGCCGACTCACCTTCGAGTGCTCACAGTAAGCTCATATGCTTAGAATGATGCTCAGTGCGTGTATGCTAATATATATGACACTAGTGCACTCGTCAGCGACGTACAACTTCAGTATTACGCTATCGTTGCTGCTTATCACTTTGCATTATTGCGCATCTATACAACCTAAAGTCTACTTGTCGCAAAACCAAAAGCCTGGTTACGTACACATGATCGACTCGATGAGGCTTCCGCTCGTAAACAATATGCCACCAACCTCGTCATTGTCAGAAGCACCGAAACCAGTGCATCTCGTCCCGTTGAGTACGCCCCTTGTACATTTGTACTGATTGACAATTCTGACGATATTCTAATTACAGGTGCTGACCGATCTAGTTAGCACAGCTGGTGGCCATCCGTGCGATCTCTCCTTCGCCGGCTCAGCATATTCAGAGTTCGGCACGGCAAACACATGCCGAACCGCATCCGCATACACGCAGAGCTCCGCATGAAAGGTCCTGTGGACATTCGCTCTCCACTCTAATCCCCACCATGTGTATAGCGTATGCCGCATGTGCCGGAAATTCAGCCGAACATAACCTCAGGTCGACCGAAGTTCGCCTCTCTACTCCCACGGAAGCTTGTATCGCAAGAGATGGCCTCCCGTGATACGTCGATCTAGAAGGAGGCTCATCGTTATATATCACAGGCCCTGATATCATGAGTACCCATCAGACCTGTCATCTCTGCCCAGTTTTGAACCATAGATTACCACTACTATGTCAGCCGATACGTTCAATGCGAACCCCAGAAAGAAGTTGGAAGTTGTCATTGTGGGAGGAGGAGTGTGCGGCTTGGTTTGTGCCATTGCACTGGCCAAACGAGGCTTGCATGCCCATGTCTACGAAGCAGCTGTATGTCCTTACACCCTCTCCCAACAGACCGGATACTGATCATTGCGTACTAGGCCAAGTTTGGTGAGATCGGTGCTGGAATAGGCATAGGTACGCTGAAGCTCTTTGCTACGATACAAAGACATGATCATATAGTGCTTCGACACATACTAGGTGACAACGCCATCCGTATCCTACGCTCAATAGGCGTTTTCGAAGATGTCATGAAGTTTGCTGGAGAGGAGTTCAACTCGACAAACCGGATGTTCCAGTTCATATCTGGGATGGACGGTCATGAACTTGTTTATGACGTACGTGTCGTTAACAGCATCACAATGGGTCGATCAGCATGTTAATTCCACTGTGCTCGCAGTACCCGAAGGATCCTGAGGGCGGTAACTTCGGAATTGCAAGGTATGTCGATAATCCATCACCTTCAACTTAAACACTCTAAACTCACGCATAACGATGACGTTCAGATCAGTCTTCCTTGACTCCCTTGTCGGCCATATAGATCCACAGTATACGCACTTCAACAAACGTTGTACATCTGTTACTCAGCCTTCCGCCGATTCTCGTTCACGCCCCACGGTGCACTTCGCTGACGGGACCACAGTCGAGGCGGATGTTGTTCTCCTGGCGAACGGAATACGTGGCGCCGGAAGAGAGGCCGTGACAGGCAGAGACCCAAAAGAAGACATCGTATTCAGCAATGTTGTGTGCTACCGAGGGCTTGTGCCACTCGAGGAGGTCAAACGGGCTGGTGTCAAAACTGAATTGTCAAAAAGACCAACATGCTTCACGGGGGTCGATAAAGTACGTCTTTAACTTCAGGATATACGGGTGCAAGTCTGATTCAAGGAACAGCATTTGATTCTGTTCCCAATTCGGGGAGGAACTGTGGTGCGTCTGGCATTGGTCGTGTTTAATGATTATATGTAACGTCCTTGCATAGATCAATGTGGTTGCCTTCGTCATTGACAGAACAGTTCCAGTCGGCGCTGTGCGACTCCCGAGTGGACAGCCTCTTGTTGTTCAAGTACCGAAGGAACAGATGCTCGAAGAATACGCCGGCTGGGGGAGCGATGTGACAGGAGTGTTATCGTGCATTCAGAACCCGAATAAGTGGTTCATCAACGTGATCCACCCTCCCCTGGACGCGTACGCGAAAGGCAAGGTCGCATTGCTTGGGGATGCGGTAAGTTATACCTATCAAGACTTGAATTCCGTGCTCGTCAGGTCTGACTAGGTGTTTTAGGCCCACGGTATGACACCTCATCTCGGAGCAGGTGCTGGACAGGGCATCGAAGACGCTTACCTCCTTGCTCAGCTCATCACCCACCCACAAACTACAGCTGACAACATCTCGGTTAGTAAATACTGTTCAAGCTGATATTTACGGACTACTTACTGGAGTCATAGAGTGTACTCGATATCTACAGCGCCATCCGCCGCCCTCGCGCACAAAGCGTTTGGGAAGGCAGCATCCGCGCTTCGGATATCTACGAAGGGTACGGTCCACACGGGAGGTCGAACGAAGGCAGGGCCGAGGATCTGAAGGACATGTGGTCCTTTGTGTGGCATCACGATATGGAGGATGATTTCCAGCACGCAATCAAACTGCTGCAGGAACAGGGTGCTTTCAGTCTCTAGATCGTCCCGCCTCAGCTCTGTATGCCAATGTGACACTGATCTAATATTATAACGAACTGTTTTGTGAGCAGAGCTGATATTCTGGGTGTTTAGTTAGCCTCCAGTCTATGCGGCGTTTCCCCGATCGCGCAATTGCAACCAAAGGGGGAGGATCTGGTGAGTGGTCGCTCGATCGTCTATTCCAGGATGATTTCACTAATGCCTTGATCGTAGAGGGTGGACCCTGCCTTGCCAATGTTGCTGCATCAATGTCTGCAGCCGTTAGGTTTGCAATGCTCCTTAAGACCTATACTCAGCAACTCCGTTACTTTAGAAGCTATGCCCTCGCATTTCGAAGCTATAGTGATCGGACGGCAAGCAAGTTCGAAGTAAAGAAGGTGCGCTGGTGCGTTAGGTCATGTTGACTGGCTAGAACCTTCTTCAAGTTCGCGGAGAGCGCATATGGTAATGATCGACTGCAAGTAACAAGCGTGTTCAATAGGGTATGCGCTGTGTCGAGAGAACCACACTGCCACTCCACTTCATGAGATGTGAATATGGTTGTAACTCCATACTGATATCGATTCTTGAATGTGATAGCACGCCCTCATAAAGGATCTTCTTCTCACGCATGATAGGAAGTCGAAGAGCTGAAATTTTTATCGTCGCCTTCTTGTACGTGTTGACTCAACACTGCAGTGCGTTCGCAGTGCGTTCGAAGATTACCTCATTCTCACCACCAGATGTGAGTTCAAAACCCTTCTTCCCCGGCTCATTTCTTCAAGGTTCGAGTTTTCCGGTTCATCCGATATTTCTTACGGCGCATTGTCTCGCATTGTGAGCGATGCGCACATGAAGATCACGGTTTTCGTGGGCGTCTATGACTCTCGGCCGACGTAGATAGGTCCGGCGGGTCTTCCGGCATGACAATATCGGCGCGAACTTCCTGTATATCATGGGCCCGTTCTGCCACATGTGGTGATGTAGGCGTCGTGCACTTCTTATAAACACTCATCGTGTAAGTGCCGCCGTAGGTATCTTAACTCCCTACCACCATATGGCTGCTGCGAATGACACAGATCCAGCTTCCGTGACCGAGGCAAATGATGTCGAGGAGAAACGAGAGACCGCCACAGTTGTGGGTGACGTAGAGACTGCCAAGAGTAAGGATCCTACAGGTACGAGTTTTCAGAATGTTCTATTTCAATATGTCGATCGTAGCTCACTGTGTATCTGTATGTTTATCTAGCGCGCCAGGACATCGATCAACCGACGGACCAAGCCCCTGAAAAGCCGTATAGTGTATATACTCTTGGAGAAAAATGGGCCATTGTTGCCATCTCTTCTATTGCTGGATTATTCAGGCAAGAATCGACCAGTGTGCGTGTACAGAGCCCATACTCATGCATTATGTTCTGGCAATCAGCCCTCTCACAGCCAATATATACTTCCCTGCTATTCCTGAGCTGTCGAGGGTGTTTGGCAAATCCGTGGAGTTGATCAACCTTACGGTCACTATGTACATGGTACTTCAGGGCATATGTGAGTACCTCTCTCATCTATCAATACTATATTCTAAATCCCCTCGCACGAAGCACCGATGTTCTGGGGCACACTCTCAGATCGCGTCGGCAGGCGTCCCATCTTTCTAGCTTGCATGATGGTTCTTAGTTTAGCATGCGTAGGACTTGCGCGTGTTCCTACGAATGATTACTGGCTACTCATGGTGCTGCGTTGTCTACAAGCCGCCGGCTCAGCGAGCACTATCGCTCTTGGCGCCGGTGTCATTGGAGACATCGCAACACGAGCCGAACGTGGAGGGTTCTTTGGGCTGTATGCTGTGGGACCTATGGTAAGAATGCATAGTACTCTGTATACTATTTAACATCAAAGCTCATGCCATTGTAGATAGGGCCATGTATCGGTCCTGTAATAGGAGGTGCACTATCTGACGGACTCGGATGGAGGCAAGTAGCTTTTAACTGAACTCTACGACATCTAATTCATCAAATGGTCTATCTAACTCCGTACAGAGCAATATTCTGGTTTCTATGTATCGGCTCCGCATTATGTTTTGTGGTGATGTTATGGTGCGTGTTCGGCTTCGACGCTTGCGTGCGCTTCTCATGAATATGTTAGCATCCTGCCTGAAACGCTGCGCGCGTTAGTTGGAGACGGCAGTATCAAGCCACACGCTTTCTATCGTCCTCTTGTCCCTCTCATCGGCCGCAAACACGCTGGTATAAACGAAGACAAACCCCCTAAGAAGGCCTTCGCGAATCCTCTTCGTATATTCCTCTATCCCGACGTCTCCTTGATGCTTTTATTCAACGCGACGCTCTATGCCGTATTCTACGGTGTAACCGCCTCCATTTCCACCCTATTTGGCGACACCTACCCATTCCTTAACCAGACAGACATTGGGTTGTGTTTTCTTGCCATAGGCGGGGGGATGGCGTTCGGTAGTGTGATAGGCGGAAGAGCGCTCAACAAGGACTATCGTCGGATCAAACAAAAACTAGAGGAGAAGGCCAGAGCTGACCCGGAAAGCAAGATTAGACCAGAAGATGTGGTGAAGGAAGAGAACTTCCCCTTAGAGTACGCTCGTCTCAGGCTGGTACCGGTATACTTTGCTGTATACGTTGCGGCGTGCATCGGATATGGATGGTGTCTTGACAAGAAGGTAAACATCGCAGGACCGCTTATTTTACAGATAATCAGTGAGTACCTTCCTAAACTATGGTTCGGGGACAAAGTGTACTCATGAAGTTTCAGTCGGGTACGCTATCGTTGTTATAATGAATACTGTCCAGACCCTTCTCGTAGACTTGGTGCCAAACCAAAGTTCTTCCGTTACCGCATGCGTATGTTTTCATGCCACAATGTGCCATCGCATGCTCACCCGACTACTTATCTATCCAGAACAACCTTGTTCGATGCTCATTCGGTGCCGGATGTGTATCCGTGATAGACCTCATCATCAACGTTATAGGCGTCGGATGGACATATGTTCTCCTCGCCGGATTGTGTATCGTTGTGGGACCGATTATATGGATAGTCATGCGTATGGGACCGAGATGGAGGGCTCAGCGGAGAGCGAGACAGGCTTCTGCTTAGTTGTGAGTTCTCCGTCTGCTTCCCAATTTCATTTTGGGTCGGGGTGCGTGGTTTGATCATTTGTTTTGTAGAATAGATTGTATATCATCTTTCCCTTCAACATATTACTTATGCGTGAAGCAGCGCCGTCTGTCAACTCTCTCGTTGTCAGACCTTCACAGGATTTCGAATTGGTGCCAGTGCCAGGGCCTTTTCCAAGTTGTATCCTTGCAGGACTAAGCGATGTCTGTCCTGCACGTCATCCAAATTTGCGTTTCATTTCATTTGCTCGCTATTGACAGCGCGGAGTGTGGAAAAGGTGCGTTGTTTGCGATGCTCATAGGTTACACTCTACAGCGGAAGGACTGCTGCACCCATGCGGTCTACAGGGTCCTTCTCGCTCACGGCGCGAACTGCTGTTCCACGGCGCGAATGTGATGGCACCGTGAGGAGCGTCTGCACAACCATGGTAAGGAAATGGGCGTTTATAGGATGATCTGCCTGCTGGCATGACGAACTCGGCGCGGATAGAAGACCCTGGACATCATTGGCCCAGACTCGCCATGACAGTTGCTTCATTGTGCAGCTTGTTATAAGTTGCCACTTGCCATGCACCGTCTAATGTGAGTTACGCAGCCTCCTCTTACTCGCGTAGCCACGAAATGGCGGATGATGACGGCCCAGTAGTTTCCGAGGAAAACGATAGGATGGGCGAAAAGCACGGAGCAGCTGTTACAGAGGAGAAATTGGCAGCGGACTCGGGCGAAGCCGTCGAATCTGAAGGTATGGACCTCGGACCGTCACAAATATTTGTCTTGAGTTAACGAAGAACGTGTTGACTCAGTTAAACAGGCTAACGACCAAACAACGACAACAGCCCCGGAAAAGGCATACAGTGTATACACTCGCTCAGAAAAATGGGTCATCGTGGTCATAGCCTCGGTGGCTGGGATATTCAGGTGAAATATATCGCATTGATGACCTACATGTGTGTTAACGTTCAATTCGTAGTCCACTGACAGCAAACATATACTTCCCTGCTATCCCAGAGCTATCTCGAGTATTTGGAAAATCCGTCGAATTGATCAACCTCACTGTTACCATGTACATGGTGTTACAAGGCGTCTGTGAGTACCATCATCGGTCGCCTCTTCTGTGGCCAGAAAACAGACTCTCATTCTCTTTTCTAGCACCCATATTTTGGGGTACTCTAGCAGACCACTGGGGACGACGGCCGATCTTTCTGGCTTGCATGCTGGTCCTTAGTTTGGCGTGTGTGGGACTCGCGCTTGTACCGACCGATGCATACTGGCTCCTCATGGTGCTACGTTGCCTTCAGGCTGCCGGGTCTGCAAGCACAATTGCTCTCGGTGCAGGTGTCATCGGAGACATTGCAACCAGAGCGGAACGTGGAGGTTTCTTTGGGCTGTATAGTATCGGAGCTAATGTAAGTCATCTAGTTTCAAGCAATGTGCAGCTGCTCATTCGACTGCAGCTTGGACCTTGCATTGGCCCCGTCATAGGTGGGGCACTTTCAGGCGGCTTGGGGTGGCGGTGAGTGGTCTTGATCCGTCTATTCTGGATTACTGAGCTGACATGAACATGAACCCGCTTAGCTCCATATTTTGGTTCATATGCATTGGTTCTGCTCTATGTTTTGTGGTGATTTTGCTGTGAGTAATGTCCGTAGAATATCCCAGTCCCACGTGAAGCCCATTCCGGTTGCGTAGTATCCTTCCCGAGACGCTACGTGCACTCGTTGGAGATGGAAGTATCAAGCCAGGTCCTATATATCGACCGCTATTCCCGCTCATAGGTCGCAAACACGCTGGGGTCAATGATCAAGATAGGCCGCCCAAGAAGCCATTCACCAACCCTCTCCGTATCTTCTTATATCCAGACATCACATTACTATTGGTCTTCACAGCCATGCTCTCCGCCAATATGTACGGCGTAATCGCCTCCATCTCCACTCTCTTCAGCGACGCGTATCCGTTCCTCACCCAGACCGATATCGGCTTATGCTTCCTCGCTATTGGCGGCGGTATGGCCATAGGTAGTATATTCGGCGGGAAGGTACTGGATAAGGACTACCGTCGCATCAAGAGCAGCTTAGAAGAGAAGGCTAGAAATGACCCGGAAAGCAAGATTCGTCCTGAGGATGTCACCAAAGAAGAGAACTTCCCAGTCGAGTACGCTCGACTGAGAATAGTGCCGTTGTCCTTTGCTGCCTATATCGCCGCTAGCATCGCGTATGGATGGTGTCTTGACAAGCGAGTGAATATCGCGGGGCCACTTGTCTTTCAGATCATCAGTAAGTCCTTTTACCAATGCCTCGAGCGAGACGTGCTAAAATGTGCTATAGTTGGCTTCAACGTCGTCATAATATTCAACACCATCCAGACGCTTCTCGTCGACCTCCTGCCAGCACAAAGCTCCTCGGTCGCAGCATGTGTATGTCCCTTCGTGCTCTTGTCATACTACAGAGGCTAAGTCTTTGAACAGAATAATATCGTCCGATGCTCCTTCGGTGCTGCCTGTGTATCCGTTATAGACCTCATATTCCAAGCCATTGGCGTGGGTTGGACGTATGTCCTTCTCGGCGGACTGTGCATCCTTGTCGGTCCCTTCATATTCATCGTCATTCGCATCGGACCCAAGTGGAGAGCAAAACGTAGAGCAAAACAGGCTGCTATTCGGTGATCCGTGCGCTGAAATCTCATGACCCATTTTGCGGAGTCTATACGTACACGCGCGATATAGACTACAACAATCCTCCTTATATAGGTCATCCTGTTCTTTCTTCTCTTTTGTCAACCATGCATTCCATACGTAATAGTATCCAATACCCAATCATGTTAGTTTAGATGGCCATAGATACCCTTGTACAATACCGCATCAAGACCTTTCACTCCCAAGTCGGCGGTTCCTCGTAGGCCGGATGGGCTGGACGACCCACTGCGCACGCTTCCTCGCCTTCTCACCAATGATGCTCTCCTCCTCCTTTGTCAGCCCCACCATCCGTACAGGGCGGTATCGCTCTGGAGAATCATCTACCTCCCCTTCCTCTCCTCTATCCGTCTCCAAAATCTCGTTCTCCATCAGGTCGAAATCGCCCGTATCAAAGATCTCGTCTGGTCGAGCAGCTTTCGGGGGCCCCGAATGACCTCCTGCACCGAACAATGAGAGCGGCGAGGATATCGCGTTGGAGAGCATGTCGGATGCGTTGTCGATCATCGAGCGAGGTTTCCGCAGTGGGATGGCGGTAACAAAGAAGCCTTTGTCCTTCCAGTTGCTGAGTGCGGTTGCGCGTGTACCCGAGTTTGGATAAGAAGGATCGACCTCGAACGTTACGTTGATGTGCTGAGAATCGGGGTCATAGGAGAAGCGGGGCAGTGGATGGGAGAAAGCATTGGGACAGGGATGTGTAATAGGTCTACGGTGGCGTAGCACGAGGCGATCGCCTGAAGACGTGTTAGCCCCAGATATGAAACTTGGTGGCAGTTACATACGCACCCTCAATATCTATAGCGTGACCAGATGACTTAGAGCAGAGAGCACCGTACAGATCGATGAAGAACACCTGCAATCGCCGGTCAGACCACGACGGAGGATGATTGTTAGCTACTTGCTTGGTTATTCGCTTCTGGCCGTCTCATATCTAGTCATTGATTAGTCACTGTCGAAAGTATCCACGCTCTGTACCATGAGGCCCTTACCTTCCACCAAGGATGATTCGTTCTCTGGCCACAGGATCAGAGATGTTCCATCGTCCACCTTATTCGACTGGACATCGAGCAGCCTATTAGTGGCTACGTTCTTGATCACGAAGTACCCAGAAGGAAAGCCATAAGTATCGAGGCTGAGCTCCATGATGGATGGCATGAGATGCTCGTTGACGGCAGTCTCGACGGGACTGAGATGCATATTAGCGCGATAGAGGGCTCAGCTCAGGGATAACTGGGGCGTGTGTCACTGAGTAACTCACACATTTGATTCCGGGTTTTAAGACGAAAAACTGATCGTCATCGTTGTTTACTGCGATCATTGTACCTGCGGCGCAGCTCGTAAATTGCGTAAGGACACCAAGAATCTCAAGAGAACTTGCGACTGCTGGAGTACACTGGGACATAACATGTACATAATGGTCTACTTTTGCTCATCCTATATTGCCGGGATAGCTCAGCTGGGAGAGCAGCAGACTGAAGCGCTTACCTGATATAGCAATTTCGGGAAATCACGTGTTCTGAAGGTCGCGTGTTCAATCCACGCTCCTGGCATTTTTTTCTTTCTTACGCCTTTTTGCATTTTAATTCACAAATAGGGCATAGTAGGCGCCGATCAGGCGAAAGACCAGTGGCGAAGTGGCATCGCGTCCAGAGATTAGCACAGAATATAGTACGGCGTGATTTACCTAAATATTTTCAGAGGCATGTTCCGGCATTCAATAACCTGAAACAGTACCCATGTTCGTGTTCAAGCTCTGCATCTGAGTACTAGTGCTTTAATCGGCGAGTGTCGCATGTCCTTTTACTCCAGTGGGGTTCTGCGGCACAGAAGAGACTACTAGTATACAAACAATTGTATACAAAAAGTATGGTCTACACCAGAGGTACCCATGCTCGATCCCCAAGTTCCATAGCTCGCTCAAGCTCCTGCCCGACCAGAGGGTACATGGGTCGCGGATCTCCTGAGAGGCATCCAGTCCATCGCAAATTACCCATGACATACGGGCCTTTTTTACCCCGCTCGATCCTCCAGCTCCACACCACCCTTTGGTGATCCCGGGGAGTTGTCAGAATGTAGTGTCTGTCTGACAAGAAGTACCAGTCGAACTGAACAAGTTTAGGGCACATAAACGCGATGGTTTCTGCAGTCCAGTCAGCATAGTCCTGATTCCTAGCGGCCCACGCGCGCATGAGCAACGTGTCATCAAAGCTATCCAGTTCCTCGTCTTCCGATAGTTCAAAGACTTTGCGGACACCTGCGGCTACTTCTTCGACTAGGCGAGGGCATCTGTCGGAGTACATTAGATCGCACAGGGACAAAGTTTTGACTGCACGCGTGCGCAGCTTGTCCAATGGTGGTTGCGCGTCATCAAGGAGCGGGATATAACGGTCTTCTTGAGATTCGTATGGTGAGACGTGGCACTGATATCCCCAGCGTGGCTTATGATTTCGGCGATTGTCATCCCAATACAAGGCAAGTTTACGTAGATTTTCAAAGTTGATGAGGACATTGTCAACGAGCGCGTCCTGTTGCAGTTGATCAATAAGATGTCAAGTATAGGAAGCTGCCAGCATAATACTGCTTACCGTCCAATCCATGTGATCTGACGTACAAGTCAAGTCGATAACGGATAGTCTGAGCTCCTCAAGCTCTGGAACGACCCGCGTAAGATGTTCGAGCACCCGAATAACAGCGAGCTCCTCGTCTTCTTCAACCACGCCAGGATCTTCAGCCAAGCGGTGCATTGCAAGCGAGATACATCTGTATCTTGCGCAGGAGATATTAGGTCGGTCGTTCTCCGGCAGAGGAGCCCGAGTGAATGCAAACGAGGAGCAAAACACCTGATTCCCAGGGACGATGTTGGGTGGAAACAGGTCCGGCGGTTCCGTTTGACGAGGGGGATAGCCTATGGTAGACAGCTTAATGCCGGAGACGTCGTTAGTCGCGACCCACGTTCCCGTGCCGTCAACGAGCTTCATGATGGCTTCTACACGTATACGCGTAGTCCTCCTTGCGTCTACATTAACTTCGTGTAAGGTCGGATGTTGATGGATGAAGTGAAATAATCCTGCGAGATTGCCGGACTCGAAGTTTTGCACCGCAAATACTGTGAGGTTGGGAAAGCTGCATGTTTTGATGCATTCTCGGATTAGATGAGGGGGGCCCAGTGAAAGGGAATATATGGCCAAGGTGGTGATTAGTGGATAGGATACCAGAGGAGACTCTGGGTCAGAAGTGGTGGCTGTGGTTGTCACTGGCTCGGGACCAAGTAGATCAGTCTCTCCTACTATGTACAAGCGAATAGTTGACAACCGGGATAGTCGCTGAAGCATGGAACTAGGCCATGATTCGTCACATGCTATAGCGAGTGTACACAGTTGCTCACAATGACTCAGCGCTGTAACCAGGGTGTCCTCTATAATGAGATGTGGCATCTCCAGTGCAGTCAAGTTGACAAGCGGGAAGTCTGCAGAGCGTAGTGACAGCACGGGCATCTCGGAGCACCAATCATAGTACGTGTAGTCCAGAGTCCACATAGTCAGAGATCTGTACTTTCGAAGTGAGTGACAGTATGTTATGAAGTTAGATGCAAAGCCTACCTGACTGAAAAGGCCATATGCTCGTATCTACCGCCCGGAAGGAAGTCTTCCAACGGAGTAGCAAGCTCTTTGTGGATACTCAAGTTAACATTCCTGAACATAAAATAAAGGGCGACAGCTCGCAGACGTCGACTGACGCGCGAGAGGACCCAGGTCGCCGTAAACTTGCCGCATCCTCCGAGACATCTCTTCTCCTTGACATAGAGAATACTTGTGATTTGGAACAATATGTCGTACGGCAAGCTGTCGAGTTTTCTGCGAGTCCACAAAGTCATGATGTACAGTTTCGGATTGCCACTAGTACCGTATAACCGTGCATACAACTTCCGAGCCGATTAACCTAAACCTGCCAGTGAGAATTGGGTTAATGTCGACAAGGGAGTATACGTAGTTTACTGAGATTACACAAGGTCAGTTAGCTTGCTTATGGCAGTTGAGGGAGAGTACCTACCTAACATTTGTGGTGGTCGTTGCATTTCGAAGAATTGCGTTCCGTGTTGCTGGCATGAGTCACTGGGGCGCCACGGGCCGCGCCACGAGGATCTCAGGCTGGCATATTACGCTACCACTTCAGCTCAAGCACTAATAAAGTCTAATACAAGTGTCAGCAGTCAACCTAGGTCACGGTACAGTCATAGTACGCACTCGTATGCATATAAGTACGTCTAAGCATGTATTGTACGAGTAGTATTACAGATAAAGTAAACAAAACACCCCGTATTGCATGCATCCCACTATTCCTCGTAATTCTCGATGATTTCAACAATCTCTTCTCCCTCGATTGGGCCAAGGCCAGGTGTCGCACTCTGCTTTCTCACCTTCACAGACGATGCAGGCTCATCCACGTCTTCCGTCTGAGGTTCGGTGGTTTGCGGAGCATGTGGAAGTGTAGGTGCAACAATTTCTGGAGGTGGACCAGAGAAGTCTTTCCCGGTCATACGGGCAAGAGTCTGCATGTCTACGGTCGCGCGATGTCAGGGTATGCAAGAAAATGACTACTATGAGACGTACCATATGGCTGACGGTTCTTCAAAGAGAACGTAATCCGATTGGGATTTCGTTTGTCTTCGATTTTGAACTTGTTTTTGCAGGCCTTTCGATCGCGCCCAGGTAGAACGTACGATATTAGCTCGTAGTTCTCGCCAAATTGTGATAGAGCCTGTGGTCAAAGTAGATTCAGTATTAGGCAGCACACCGACAGTCCAACTGCACATACATCATAGAACAATTCTGTCTCTTCGGCACTCCATCTAGAGCCTCGAAGCTTCTTGCTGTAACTCATCGAGTTCACGAACTTCGTCGTATCCGACTCTTCCACATGCGTGTAATTAGTGGTCTCCTCTTCTTCCTGGCGGTCCACATACAGAGAAGTCTCATCGATCATCGTCTCGCCATTCGGCCCGATGCGTACTTGCACATTGTATCGACTAGTCGAGACAGCCTGCGTGTAATCAAAGTCATCGCCCTGTTGACCCTCCGTCTGTTCTGCCCCGGTGGACGGAGCGCGAGACGAAGACGGCTCTGCTGCCGGCTGGCTTTCGCTTTCTCCACTAGTAGATGGCCCAGCAGTAGCCGCATCTTCCGTCGTAGCAGCATTCTCATCTTCTGCGTCTCTTCCATACTTCTTCGCCTCCATCATCGCCCGCATGCGAGCCCTCTTCTCACGATTGGCGGCCCTCCAAGCAGCATGGTTCGTCACAATTTGCGCTGCTTTGCTACTCACTCGACCGCGTCCATTGTCGTCGCATAGCTCGGCCATCGTCACTGCGGTAGGATCCAATTCTTCGCCGGGATCCGCATCAGGATCATACGGTGGTACTGAAGGTGCACGGGAGCGACGTTTTCGAGGAGTACTGGAGTCAGTTGAGGCGCGTTTTCTCCTCCTTGTTGGCCTTGAGATCTGTTCAGTCTCCTCCCCTGAATATTCTGCCTCCGATGTAGCTTCAGTATTTGAAGAGCGACGGGTGGCTCCTCGTGGCCTTGGTGTACTACTACTACTCGCTGCAGTCGAGTCCCCATTCTCTGCATTCTTCTTCGAACGTGGGCGACGTCGATTGCGCGTTGCGGGCGCCGCTTGGGGAGTCGTTTCCTGCGGGACAGCTTGAGCTGCAGAGGACGATCCCTCAGGCTGAGGCATTTGGCCTTCAGGCTGGTTCGCGTGCTGCAATACGGTAGTGATTGCCTGCAAGAGCGCCGGATCTATCTGTGCGTCGCTAATAGGGACACCAACTTGAGCTGGTGGGTTCACAGGAGCTTGCAACGTGGATGGTGACTGCGTCGGTACAGAGGGAGCGGTAGGATTTGCGGCGGATTGTGGTGGTTGGGTGATGACAGTGGCTTGGGGAGGAGGGACTGGGCGTGATGGAGTAGCTATGGGAGTGGGAACTGGACGTGATGGGGTAGATATTGGAGTTGGAATGGAGATAGGAGCCCGTGCTTGAGAACCTGACTGAATTCGAGGAGGAACAGGGGTAGATGCTCGGGATGAGGTGAACGACTGTATGGCGGGAGGGCGGGCGGAGTGCCGTGATGGCACGGTAATTGGAGAAGCAAGAGGAGTAGCCGTGGTTGTATTGGGGGCATGAGACGTAGTAGGTGCATTGTCGGCTGGAAACTGCGCACTGTCTGAGGATAAGTCGTCTATCGAAGACAGCTGTGAAGAAGGCCGCCGCGGCACCGCACTTGGAGGTGGCATAGCTGCTGCATTGCTCGCCGAGCTACTCGAAGGGCGAATATCCGGTGTAGTGGAAGATTGACGGGCCTCGCTACCTGGGCGAGCCCTGGTCTTCGTTACAGGCCTGAAGACAGTATTTCCTTTCTCTGAGAACAGGGCATGAGATCATTAGAGTTTGTAAGAGCGTTGCACACGTACGAACACGCGTAGACATTTTTCAAGTTATCGGCTATCCAGACCGACCTAGCAACCACTAAAACTATGAGACGTTGGGAGTAGGGAGAAGAGGAAAGGCCCTGGTGGCGGAGGAGAAATAAAGTCAGGCGCCCATTTGGAACGAACGGGATCGCCGCGCTTCGTCGTGGAACTCTGTTGTGTTTTTGATTGACTCCCGACCACGAAATGGCCACAGCGACTAGAGCCGTATATCTTCCAGCAGGAACCCGTCCAGGATGGGAACTCAACGACGATGAGATAAACCCCGAAGGTGGGGAGTGGCATAATGTCGCAGACAGGTGAGCTGCTTTCTCAGTCCCTGGAGTTATCTCTGCTGAATGGCTGTATAGTCTTGTAATACTGCAATCACTCAAGCAATGTAGATATCCGTGTTGATGCGTTGCTTGTCTTTGTACTAAGGAAAATTATTCACAGCACGTGAGAAATGGCTTTCATCTGCGTTCCCAAAGTTCTCGGGGAGAGCTCGAGGCAGCAAACAGCCCGAAGTGAAGCCACCCGCGCACTCCGTCAAGTCACACAACAGGTTCGAATTCTCTGTCGGGCCGCACGTCTTTTCGAATACACGATTGTACGAAATACACTACCTCCCTGAACACCCGATCCCTGTAGCCTCGCACGCGCCCGCACCGGCAAGTAATGAACTCCACTAGATTCTCTTTGACCTTCTTCATTGACGTGATCTAAATTTTCCTCGAATACAGCACCATCGACAAGCCAATTTGATGTGAACCCTCCGTCACAACCCAGGTTCAATGACTTTGTCACGCCTGCACTCCTTGAACAAGTTACACAGGCTGCCGCCACAGACCCCATCCTCCACAACTTACTGACGCTGGCGCAAAGAAACCAGCTTTCAGAAGATCAGAGGGCGACTCTTACAGCTTTTGTAAGATCGCTGAACGAACGATTAGGGCCTCATTACGCCGGACCAGAGGTCCCAGCTGCAGGACCATCAAGCGTGGCGAACCCTGCCCCTCCGCGGCCATTTGACTTGGTCATCGAATTTCAGGAGAGGCTCTCCGATCGCTGGCTTGTTCCTCGTGGCACGGTTTATCTTGCAGACGCTTACGGGTCGAATGGAGGATCCTTGTACGATGTCATCGTAACCATCAATCTGCCGCTTGCTCAGTCTGCATCCACTGCTCCAGAAGATGACCCGATGACTGGTGGAGAAGTGCCTACACAGACTGTGAAGCTACATTGGAGAGGCCTCCAGCAAGAAAGTTACGATATCCTGATGGCTTGGTCACGAGGAGACGCAGTCTCGCACGATTCTGACGAGTTGAAAAATGCATCGGTAAGGTCTTATTCATATAATTAGCTCCATTCTGACCCCTCTTCAGAATACTACCAAGAGAACCTATTTAGCGCATCAATTACCTGAGGGAGAATTGCTAGAAATATTGCGAGCAGTAAGTCAGCTCAGTAGTGCGCTAGCGTTGCTCCGTGTCTAAGGGTTGGCTAGGCGTGCACACCTTACCAGATGAAGTCCATAAAGCCAGCGAACGCAGACAGCACGAAAGCCCGACGTAGAGCTTCAACACGCAAATCAACGACAGAAAAGCCAGTCCCCATGAATATCCCGAACACCGGTGGAGTGGTGTCTACGTTGAACTTTTCGCAACCAACGCCCTCACAGCCAGATACACAAGCGTACGTGCAGCCTACATCATCGTCCACGCCTGCACCTATACACATGCCACCTGCGGGAGCGCCATCGTTCAACCAATCCGTGTTTCCTGTCCTGCCGCACCAACCCGTCGTATGGAATCCTCCTCCACCGCCACCGTCTTACCCAGTTGAACAGTTCACACCCGCGCCACCTCCACCTCCACCGGTTCAATACTCTCCTCCAATACAATCATATACACCACATCTTCCTGGCGGTTCTGCGTATTCTCCTCCACCTCCTCCTGCCGAAAACTCAGCCGTAGGCCCCTCGGCGCCTCGTACTCAGTCTAGTTCCCCAGGCGGTACCTCCAAGGCAGCAGACTACAGCGGAGTGTCGTTTGCGCCAATATCCACACCTGCGATTGAAGCTAGTGAGCCTATGTTTTCCGACTGATGTTATTTGTGTCCTGAATAATGCCCATAGAAGTTGTAGCGATCCACGAGAAGAAGGCTGCACGCCCAAAGCCGAAGAAACTGCCTCCCGTGCCTATGCCTCCTCCTATCCGGTGTCGAGCATGTCAAGAAACGGGTCTTCCTCTTCTCATGGGCGGACGTAAGTAGCGTCAGTCTCTCTTCTAAACGAGAAACTAATCCGCTTATGGTGATAGGAATCTGTCGTCAATGTCTAGAAAGTGGAAGACTGTCTGAGGCCATCCCCGACATCGCGAGTGGGACTACTCAGACTGGGAGGAAGTCGCCTAGTGAACCAGCCAGCCCCACGTCTACGGCAGAATAATGTTGTTATTGGCGTCCATCGACCTGTCTTTTTGCGCGCAGATACACGACCTTTGATTGTGGCCTTCGGTGGATGGTATGAATATCATCATACCAGTGATTAGTAAATTGTAAAGAGTCAATAAAGCTAGATATATTCCTTTGCTCCCTATCGATTGGGTACATACTTTTCTCGTCTGTGTACTTACAGTACATACCTACTCAGTGACCAGAGGACGAGATGGCTGAGAGGTTTCGATTTCTATACGATTAATTCACCTTCGTAGTAGTTTTCCCGCGCCACAAAGTCCTTCCATACATGAGCGCCAAAAACACCAAGTTTCTTGCTTTTTGCGCTCATCATGGCTGCCACCGCCGCTGCCTCCTCCTCGTCTCAAACAACGGCCCTACCCCTGGCCAAGTCTTTTGCATCTACCGGTACGTTTGTGCTGTTACTTCCCGTGCTAGATACCTTTGACTGAGGTGGTGCAGCAAGACAAGAAAACTCGGGATAAAGCAATCAAGAGCCTTGCCGCTTTTCTATCTCAACCAGCTGACGGCGACGATGCTAATGCCGCTAGAATATTGCCGAAGAGTGAGATGGCGAAGCTGTGGAAGGGGATATTCTACTGTACGAATACATTCTATCTGGATAGGAGCTGTACTCACGATCTCTCGTATGCACTATCCGCGTTTTAGGCTTTTGGATGTCAGACAAGCCGCTCGTCCAACAAGCTTTAGCCACCGAGATAGCTGAGATGCTTCTTACTATTCCGACTGCCACATCCTCGTTAGAGTTCCTAAGAGGGTTCTGGGAGGCGACAGTTCGTGAATGGGCTGGGATTGATCGCTTGAGGTGAGTCCGTTTGTCTTCCTTGGTGAACACTACGGGCGGAGAGATTCTTACGCTGATACACTTCAAACAGGATAGACAAATATTACATGCTCATCCGACGATTCACAAATGCCTCGTTCCGACTTCTTCAACGGGAGAACTGGGATAGCACTCTTCTTGACGAGTACAATTCTATATTGACGGATCGTGGAGGACCACTTTGGTGAGCAATGCCTATCGTCTATTGATGACCTCCTATGCTTATAACGTACATTCATACAGTCCCGACGATGTCAAAGTACCCCCTAGCCTGCCATACCACCTGGCAGACATCTACCTCGAAGAGCTCGACAAAGCTCTCAATGCCTCCGCTTCTCAAGAATCAACAGCACCCGCCCCGCTATCCACACTCCTCAACCCGTTCATCTCCCTCGCCGCTGGTGCTCGTTCCAAACTGACTGTTCAGCGAATCGAATCCGCCCTGCTTGCACCACTCTTCGACGCCTTCGATTCTGCACTCTCACCAGAAGCTTCGGATTCACAATCTGACGAGGAAGACGCAGACGAAAATCAGCGGAGCAGAAAACGTGCTCGACTGGACACCTCTCCCGATTTTCCTCACATCTTAGCCCACTCTTGCCTGACGCCAACCTCGACGGACGCAAAGGCTCTGACGGCGAGAGAGCTCAAGAAGGGACTGTTGAAGCGGTTATTCGAGGTCGCGAGTGATACGAAGACGAGAGATGGTAACCGGAGGAGGATGTATGCGTTTTGGAAGGCGAGGTCAGCGGAGGACGACGGTGAAGAGAGTGATTAACGTTGTCGCTGGGCGAGCATGTTGTTCGACCGTGTCATCCGGGTGTCTTGTGGTGCAATATAACTCGTTATCTTCGATTTCTTTGGTGAAACCTTCTCTTGATGAGCGGTAAGCATTTTCTAAAGTCATTTCATTTCACTTGATTCTACGTTCTCGATAATAAGCTGTGAGTACGCTACGGGGGGATATAGTAAAGTACAGAATGTGGAAGCATGAACTGTCCGTCCGTCCTGTTGTTTATATTCACAACGAGATGTAGGGAGGAAGAGGGTATGTAACCAAGAAACAAACAGAGAAAAGGTCCATATCTTCTCTGGTCTCGTCTCTTGGCCTCCACCAGCATGAGAAAAACATTATAAAGCGTATCAGAAGACAACGAGCAAAGCAGAGACGTATAACACAATCACAGAAGAAACTCATAACACGGTCATTAAACACCTCTACACCCTCACTCTCCTCAAAGCGCGGCCCAAACCGACATCACGCCGCCCAACAAACTCGACAACACAATCACCGACGGGACCTTCATTGAAGCTGCAACCCCGTTACTGCTGCTTCCTCGTCCGGAAGAGGAGCTGCTGCTAGTAGCAGTGACGGTCGCCGCTGAGCCGATGGTGGCGGAGGGAACGGGAAGGTCTCCGCTGCTCTGTGAAAGAGCTGCGTTGGAGAGCTTGGCGAAGCCGACTTGCTGGGGGTTCGATTGGAAGACGGAGTACACGTTTTTCTGGCATTCGAGTCAGTGTCGTGTAATTGAATGGTTAATACGGGAAGAGAAACGTACAAGGAACGTGTCACCCCAGATCATTGCCGGCGCAGCAGATCCTGTGTTGTCGACTGGGAAGAAGGCAGAGACACACGTGTCCTGGCTGATCTGGGAGAGCATAAAGTCCGCAGCTGAGATGGGCCACGAGACGCTGCTTGATCCCCACGTTACTTCGACCTGCGGGCTCTCGGAGCAAGCTATCGCAACGAGCGATTAATTATGATAGATCTTATTATCAAGAGGGAATGTGAACTCACGATACTGATAGTAACCGTCGGTGCGCTGTTCGCTGCCTTGGATGTTGGAGAAGATCTCGGTAAGGATGCTCTGCGGGACACCGACACCAGTGGTACCAGTATCGATAGCAGACCATGCATCTTGACCGGTAGGAAGAGTAACAGAGTTACCATTAACCTTCAACGCTAAAAGAAGTGGCAACAAAAGTAGGTTAATAATAGCACTGCAGAAGTATACAATCAAGCAGGCGCTTACTGGTAAGCGATTGTATCCAGTAACCAGGGGCTCCCGTCGGGATTGGCTGGAAGTCGATGTCGCCTTGGTACAAGCTGGTGTTGGTGTTGCCGATGGTGAAGGTACCGCCTGCTTCGAGCTGATCTGCCTGGGTGTTGTTCGAGAAACGGTTGAGCTGGAAGGCAAAGAGAGGTTCATCGAGTGTGCCGGAGGTGTCTGCGAGTGCTTCCCAGAACGGCTTTGCTTCGGAAGAAGCAATCGTTTGGAATGCGAGACCCATCAAACCCGAGAGGGGACTTTGCAGGAGGTCAGAAGATGTCTGGTTGACGACAGCTGTTTTTCTTAGTTAGCAACCAGCGCCGAGATGTATTGAGAGTCGCTACCCACCGAAAGTCTGGTTGAGACTGAATCCTGCGAATTGTATTTGGTCTTTGCCCAATCCACCTGCGGCGGCACCAGAGCCATAGCGGATTTGGAACGGTGTGTGGAGGTCCACGAACGTAGACGAACCTGTATAGCAAGGTTAATTGCTGAACCGAACTGAATCAAACATGTACTTACTTTCTGGGGAAAAGAGAGCGATCCCTTTTGTACTTCTGGAGGTCGAGGCTGACTCGCTTTCTGTGGCGATCCACAAATCACTGCAGAACGAACCGATCAGCATCCCGAGGAAAGATGAACATACGCAATTGCACCACTCACGCGGAGCCAGTGTCAAGAATGACGTTGAACGCGACCGGCGGCGTGCCGACTGCTACGGTCCCAAAGTAGCTGGAGTCGCACCATGAGCATCAAACCTTAAGTTAGTGACATTGTAAACGACGTACCTCGAGTCGAACCCGAGATCGGTCAGTCTGTGGGGTGCGAGGGAGGAGTCGGCCGTCAATACAAACGAACTGCGCATGATGCGCCCACTCGGCACTCACTCATTGAATCCCACAGCCCGCTTGCTCGCCGACCCGCCCATGCCATACTTGGCCTCCGTCGCGAGCTTGTTGTTCTTGAGCCATTGATCGAGGTCAATGTCGGCTTTCTTCATAAAGTTTCTGCGAGACATTGCGATTGAACGACCAGCTCCAGGCTGCGGTCTTCGCGGTGTGGCGGCTGCTTGTGCATCGGGGAGAGCGAGGGATAGCACCAGGCTGAGGAGAGCAAGTGGCAACGGATGCGAGAAGGCGACCATGGCGAGAGCGAGGAAAGAGAAAGAGAGGAAAAGAAAAAGAGCAGGGACCAGGGCCTGCCTGGGGTGTATATATCGGAAATGAAAGGCGGTGAGGAGACAAGAGACGACCTGGTGCTGCTGCGGAGCTGTGCCCCGATGCCTGCGTTGATGACCAAACCCGTCGCGGCAGACAACGGCATCCAGCGGCATCCTCTCGTTTTGGCGCCAAACGCGACGGACCTGCCTTTTACGGCCATGTCAACACCGGCCACCCGGAGGGCGCCAAGCTGATCATCTTGTTCCTAGCCAATCACTGCTGTACCCCGCATCTCTGGGTGTCTGCCTTGCAGCTTGGGTTCGTGCCAAGCTCGTGTTGACCGCTCTGCTATATGTCTTGAGGCTTGTCAGTATTTGGGTCACAGCTACGAGGCGATGTACACTGCAAAGATCTTCGGGCCACCACGGAAGCTTGACCAACAAACATATGTCAGCAGAGACAGTCACCGGAGACAAGTTGGTCAAGATTCCAATAGGTGGGCCAAAGAAAACTTTTGCATCATCGGCTTTCGTCGCTGCGCAAACTGCGCTTGACCCGATCGACAGCTCACCACGTAAACTTGTGCTTAGCCTGCTGGGACCTGAGGCGAGTCTTCGCATCACGAAGAGTACATAATACAGTAGCCTCAAGGCTCGAGGCGATTAGATGAAGATCTCTCGTCATCTCTGGCCTCATTTTCTAGAGTAGGGGGCGCGTAATGCCTGCTAATACCCTTGCTGACATGGCCGGCTAGCTCAGTTGGTTAGAGCGTGGTGCTAATATTCTCAAGCTTCCAGCTTAGAAAATACACGCCAAGGTCGTCGGTTCGATCCCGGCGTTGGCCAGTCTTTTTCTATATTTCACTTTTTACCGTTCAAGACGTTCAGAATGGTAAGAGAGAGCTCGCGGAATATTTGCGCAATTTCTTGGAATGTTTTGGCGCCCGCATGAACTACACGCCCGTCAGCGCCCGTCTTTGATGGCTGCATGCGGCGGCCAGCCTGCACCCTACCTGCAAGTTGCAACTCTTCTAGCATAAGTCCGAGTCACTCGTATGCGAAAGTCTTTGAAGTTCCACGAATAACTTGTGCACATCTACTACGTACTGGTATTTCTATCCTCTTGACGTCGCTAAATGGCATCAGTGATATGTTCTTGACAGCACATGCCAGCGAGGACAGCGTCACAGGATGTTCGGCTCGTGCCTCAGGCTTTTGTCCATTCGTCCACTTACCCCAGGTACATGGCTTTGCTGCTAGGCAGCCCCAACGCTTGTGAACGGTATGTTTGACCGTGCTCATCGTATATCACGATATGCGCAAAGATTCATCCCTTGGAGAGTAATGTAAATCCACTGATAAGTGTTCTTGAGCCGTGCACATACTAAATACTACGATACGGACCACCCTGCAGGAGCCTTATAATCTGGATAAGGCCGCCCACCAGCCCGATATACAAGCTCCCTCAAGAGGTTCTGGAGGTTATCATCGACTCCCTACTTGATGATAAGAAGACCCTCCAGTCATGCTCGCTCGTCAGCCGGGCGTGGAGGCGTCGAAGTCAGCAATATCTCCTCTCGTCAATCACAATCAGGCCTCCGTCTCGAGGATTTGACCCTATACCATATTTTATCACCTCTCTGCGAGAGAACGTCAGCTTCGCTGACCGCATCCACGACCTGAGGTTTGATAAAGCCGTAGAAGGCAACGCTAAGCTGGGTGTATCCGCGAGGTGGCTCACAGCTATCCTCGAGAAACTACCCAACCTGACTACGCTAAGACTCTCGAGCGTGAGTCTGACAGGTCTAGACAGGCTATACACTCCCTCAAGGCGGTTCACGCTCGAGCATCTCCAGTTCGTCGATACGGGCGAGTACTCGGAACGCCAGACTATCCAGAACGTCTTGGAGATACTGTGGCTATTTGACAGGATTGGGAAAATCACGGTGGTTCGTGCTTTTGCGCATGAGCAGGGGGCACAAGACTTCGATGTGCTCTTACAGCGGTACCAGTACATGTCCCCGAGTCACCTTAGCGTTGGAGCGCTGCGTGTCCTGGACCGTCCGCGGGGAATTGAGTTTTGGATGGCGTTGATGCGGAGGACGTCGTTGAATGACTTCAAGAGTCTCACGCTGACGTCTAATCGGTTGTGGGACTATTCGGCGTTGCGAACGCTGTTGCAAGATGCTGGGCCTGCACTTCGGACGCTCAATATATTTCTTGAAACAGTTGAGGACTCTGCCGTTGGTATGTTTGAGCCCCATCCTTTCCCCGACACCCATTGGGATTATTATTGATTGTAGACCGCACTTCAGACTCATTAGGAGAGAGACTCGGCCTATCATGCTGCACGAACTTACAAGAACTTGTTTTCGTGTCCATGTACAACAGGATCAGTCCGGCCTGGTCCTGGTCGCAGCGGTTCTGTGCGCTTCTGAACACCATTCGGGCACAGCACACGCTACGAAGCCTAACTGTCGGCTTTCTCGCGCACAGGTCCCTGCACAACCCCGAAACTAACTGGGGCGCGATGACTCGACTGCTAGGGAAGTTCTCTGCGCTGGAAAGTGTGACTTTCGTCGACCCACTCGTGGCCCCAGAGGAGTTGGTTGGTGCAGAAGAGCATGTGCGTAAACGGCTACAGAGATTAGGAAGTATACATGTGGATCTTCGTTCTTCGTTTACACCTTCTACATTTGAGTCTTAATGATGGACTGGACAGAATAGGCAACCCAGCAGAGTGTGATATACTTTTGTATTTACATGTACTATTAACAAAGTGGAAGATCTGGTTACACTGTATGAAAATAGGGTATATCGAATTCATATGTATGACCGTTCGTATGGTGCCCATGCTTCATCGCGAAGCCTCAGGGCCCGTTCCAACTCTTGACCAATAAGTGGATAAAAGGGCGGAGGATTACCACGGACGCTCCCAGTCCACCGCAGTACGTTGGTGATCACCGGATGGCGATAGCTTTCCTTGCGATAGAACTTCCAACTCCATACCGCACCTCCAAAAGAGTCGAAGGGTCCGGGTCCATCGATGTCGGGAGGAGGATAGTCTTCCGATGAGAGATGCCAATCAAACTGCTCGAGCAAAGGGCATGCGTGAGCAAGTTCCCGAATGACGGCTGATGCTCGGGGAGTGTTGATGGCCTCCCACGCATGCATGATTAACGTCCCGTCATGCTCGTCCAGCTCTTCCTCCTCAGGCAATTGGAGAGCGTGTTTTATTACAGCTATTACGAGGGGTGCGCGGGGATCATAGATATGCGGATTGTACCTCATAAAATCTTCAGCGCGTTCTCGCAATGACTTGACTTTCATCCTTCCATCGATCCAACTGAGCTCGGGTGCTATTTTATCAAATATTGGCAGATGCCTGCGCGAGTATGAATCGATAGGGTTGTCTTGCCAAACAGGTTCATGTCCATTCCATAGAACCGCGAGCTTGCGAAGATGTTTGAGGTTTGGTAGGGTAGTCTGCAGAAGCTCTCTCTGTAATTCCGTGATGACATGTATTGGTCAGGACTCAGAATCATCTTATCGAGAAGATATCTGCTTACCATCCAGGCAACCCCATCTCCAGTTGGCGTATGATCCGAGACTTTCACTCGCAGTTCCTCGAGTTCCGGTGTAGCAAAGCATAAGTGCTGTAAGACGTCCAGCATGCGGCACTGTTCATAGTCATGTAAGGGCATCTGAAACAGACCATCCAAGGTCAGACCAGTACATTTGAATCGAGAGCCCGGTGAACCGAATTCGACGTTCCACGATGAGGCCTCGGGAGACAATGGAGCACGAGTAAACGCGAACGAAAAGCAAAGGATTGGTACATCAGGTATGATATTGGGTGGGAATTGGCTGTTAGTTACCCACGACTCCCTGTTCGAGCCAATGTAGCAGTAGGGGGCACTGGATGCTCGTGGGTCTGTTGAAGGCACCCAGGTTCCCGTACCGTCGATGAGCTTGAAGATGGCCTCGACGCGTATCCGAGTCTGTGTTCGTTGATTGGTGTCTATATTGACCTCGAGGAGCGTGGCGTGGCGATGGACGAACTGAAACAGAGGAGCGTAGTCTGCTCCATAGCGTTGAACGAGGAATACGCGAAGACTAGGGAAATAGCACGTCTCGAATAATTCCATGATCAATGTTTGGAAGTGAGGTTTTGTGTAGAGCGCGAGTGTCGTTATCGAGGAGTAGGTCCGGATCGGATATGAACTGTTGAATGTCCGCGGCGGCGTCGATGAAAGTTTCATTGAATCTGTGAATATGTTCAAACGAAGCGTTTCGAGGTCTGGGAAACTTGCGAAAGCAAGAGGACAGTTATCCCATTCATCGACACAAGCCACAGCCAACGAGCGTAGAGTCGAGCAATGGTTCAAGGCTTGGAGCGTGAAATCGTCCAGATAATCCACCATGCACTCAAACTCTGTGAGACGAGCAAAGGGCATGGTGCCACGGAGTTCCTGGGGGTCAAACGCTACACGCGAAGGGGGCGGAATATAACGCCATATTCGTACGGATCTAGCAGACATAACGACACGTATTTGAGTCACTGCAGCACTGAGGCCCTTGTCCCATCGGTGCAATCCACTGACCTGACAGATGATACCAAAAGCGTGTTCTCTTCTCCAGATACGAGACGTGTAAGGAAGTCATTCAATTCCTCAAACCTCCTGAATTTGAGCTGGCGAAGTAGGAAGGGCAAGACTACAGACCTCAGGCGTTGATTGACACGCGAGAGGACCCAGAGCACTGAGAACCTGGGTGGTATATTGACGAATTTAGTTTCTTGAGCACGTATGTGCTCTACTATATTCAAGAGTAGTTCATTCGGCAGCCCATTGATGCCACCGTGCGGTATGCTAAGGCAGAAGATTCGAGGTAAGCAGAGGTATTTATTTCAGCACGTATGTGTTAGGGAGTAGATAGCTTACCCATAGTCAGTCATAATGGCCTTGCACGCATGCGTTGTCTCAGTGGGCAACCTTACTACTCTTGCAATCAGCGTCCGAGCAGAATCCGACAGAGTTGGCCTCGAGTTGGCCTCCAAGTTGACTTGTGAGCAGATCGGTTCGACTTCATTTAGCCCATCAATGCAAGTTGGACCAGGCGCTTCCTCTGCCGAGCCTCAAAGCCGCGCTTCAAGCTTCATGACAGGTTCCTCTCACACCACGATGACTATTACCCTTCCCCAGGAGTGAGTTGCTCGTCCCTACGGCCTACACAGTGTTGTGCTAACCAGCGTAATAGATACGTATATCCCCTTGCAGGAGTGCTTTCCACATTCTATGTTTTGTTTTACCAAATGGTTCGCGTAGGTGGCGCTCGCAAAGCAGCAGGTATAAAGTATCCGCAGCGTAAGTCCTTCTCATTGATGAGGCCGAAAATTCGCCAACATTGACCAATGGCTTTGCATAGTATACGCCGAGAAGGGTGAGGCTCAAAGTAATAGAGCTGCCAGGTTATTCAACTGCGTGCAGCGTACGTACTGTCTACGCCACACTTCGAGTTCACGCGCGGCAAATCCACTGACCATGACTTTCATAGGTGCCCACCAAAACACACTTGAGAATCTCCCTACTACTCTCTTTAGCACACTTATAGCAGGTCTTGTCTACCCTAAGTTTGCAGGTTCTGCGGCGGCATTCTGGTCTGTTGCACGTGTCATATACACTATCGGTTATGGTAGTGGTGAACCAGATGCTGTGAGTCTTCTTCAAGCACTCTGTTCAATATTTTCTCAACGATGGAATAGCGCAACCTTCTTGGAGCGAACGTCTTGGGCTCTCTGACCCAGTATAGTGAGTTACTTATTCGGTGACTTCTGGTACGACGACTGATCTCTCCTTTCAGCCCTTTTGTTGACTGCTACTTGGACCCTCGTGAAACTTACCATCGCCTAATCGTCTCTTACTACTATATACGTACTACTACGTGTCCTTATTTTACTTGTTGCTTGGGTTACTGTGAGAATGTCTGCGTGGCCATTGTCCTCAAATGAGTTCGGATTGGGCCGAGGAATGATGAGAGTGTGAAGTTGATCTGCACAAACCGAACCGGCTCTCTGTCCGGCCTACTTCGAGGATCCCTGTAGACGCTCATTATCCGTGCTACTCGACATGACCGTGACCCCCCTCAGCGATCCTTGCTCCTCCCACCCTCGACATCTCTCTCCTCGACCACCATAACCACCTCGAACCCGCCCTGGACGACCCCAACGCCGAACACAACCACCATGGCCTTGCGACCATCGTTGCCGGCCTCCTCGTCTGACTTTGCCCTACACTCCTCGCCGTCGAACTCAGATGCAGACGAGTTCAACCCTCTACTTATGCGCTTCCGGAGACCGAGCCTACTTGCACCACCGCGAGCCTCGTTTTTATCTGAAAGCAGAATCCATAGCCCTCTCGCAGAATCTTCCTTTACCATTCCGATGTCTCGCCGGTACACTACGAGCAGTGCAGCCAGTGGAGAAGAGTCCGAGAGCGACAAAGAGAAGATGTCAACAGACAGCCCGTCATCGGGCAGCTCTGGAGCGAATACACCATCCCTAGCCCCGCCCATCTCCTTTACAGAGAAGGACCAGTCAACGTCGAGTATCGATAGCGATAGCAGCATGAAATCGGTACAGAGCGACCCTGTGAGCAGTCCCGGGACTGTGGGCAGCGTCAGGACAGCTAGGCCGCGTAGTCCATCACCCCCGCCGCTTGTGCCTTCAGTAGATAGGGACGCAATACCTCAAACACCCCCACCAAAGTCGCGAAGACGAATGTCTCACCCCGTGAGTACCATGACCCTCAAAGTTTCGATAGTCTAACGCGGATTCGTCAATATAGATCAGGAATCCACGAATACTGAATCTTCTCTCAGAATCTAAGCCGGAAGAGAACGAGGTGAAATCTGAGGCTCAGTTCCAACGATTTGTCGCCTCCTTCTCCGAATCTCCCACTCAGCAGAAAATACCACGCGCACCTTCTGACCGTGGCCGCTATCCAGAAGAGGCTGGGCTTGATGAGCCAACTCGTGAAGATACACCGAGCGACGACGAGGACGATATCGGGTTTTCGCAGCCATTTTCATATGTCGGCTCTAGTGAGCCCATCAACATTTCCAAAACCATCACGCCCGCACATAGCGTGTACGGCGATGATACGGGGATGTCAGAAAGCCCAGGCAATATGGCAATGGACATTGACATGGTAAAGTAAACTTTGATGATTTACTGAACGGTTGCTGATGTGCTCTTGCCTATGTTCAGCAACCACCATCAGTGTGCGGCTCACCGAAGCTCAACACGAGTTCATGGCGCTACACACCGCCTCCCACGTCTAGCAGCGCAGTCAGAAGCACGAAGCGAAAATGTATGCGTCTATTCTAGACGGTTTTGCCGCGTAAAACTAATAATACTCTTTCCGCAGTGGAAGACCGCTATGACCCATATCCATCTGCGAAACGACGTGCAGTCTCACCATCTGTTTCTTACCTACGGGAGTCGCTGAACCACACACCACGCACACCTGGCAACGGTGCGCGGATCACAATACCGCTTCCACACCCCATCGCTATCCCAGTCGGACCAAATTCCTCCGCACCATCGCCTGTCGTTACTCCATCTGCGGTCAACGGCCCTCGATCAATGAGCTGGACCGCACAGAGTGTTCTATCAAGTCCAACACTACGAGCTCAGATCGGGTTGGCTAGTCCCGTACTCCGACCTATGATGAAACGCAGGGAGGAAGGCAAGGAGGTAGATGGCGCAGGTGAAGGCGTCAACGGCCTTACTCTCGATTAACGGACCGTACGCTGGTCGTTCGTCCACCGGAAGCTAGCATCTCCGCCCATTTCTCGCGTGCGATTCTGCACCGTCGTCGCTATCGTCATCACTCTCATTTCACTCTGCATATCTCTCATCACGCGCTACATTCGCGCTCATTGGCATTTCATCGCCCTTGGATTCTGTATACACAGCAAGTTTGTATCATTAGACATTCTCATAGCACGAAGGCAGTTGTATCATGTGGTTTTCTCGTTTCGCTTTGATCTGTCTATCGCATTCCTCCATTCTCTCTCTATCATCCTAGCTTCTTCATATTGATTTAGATCACATTTATCGCTACGTTATGCATAGTACAGCATTCGTCCTCACGTAGTCTAGTAGCGAGCAGTGCGCTCAGCTTCCACGATAGGTGGTGTACGAGTATGGACTTATCAGTAGAGGAATGTGATAATGCTCGGTGGGGTTCTCGACTTCGAAGTTAACCTGGTTATCGACGAATAAGTAGTAATATTAGAGCCAAAGTCAAGGAATGACATACTTCCACGACAGGATAGAATGACTTGCGTTCCGTTCTCTGGAAGTACTCCTTTACCCAGAAGATCATCTTGTACTGACGACCCGCAACGAGCTTGGAGCTCTCGATTTTGACTGCATCTTCCGCTGCATCAGGCCATAGTTGCATGCATCGTCCATCCGCGTTGGTAAGCCTGGATACGCGGGGATGTAGTCAGAAATGTCGACTATGACTAGGAACGAAAGCCAAAGAGATCTACCCAGCAGCAATGAGAACAGGGGCCGCAGCCGTACCCGACGATACAAACTCGTAGAGTCCAACTTTTACACCTGCGGCGGGCTTGCCAATCGACGAGTCCAGCACTGATCAAGTTTTGCGATCGGTCAGTTCGCACAGCCGTATTGATAAGACTACAGTATCATGGACGCAAAAGACTTACCATGACATGTAACCGGAGACTTCTCTGGAAGGTTTGACATTTCTACTTCATGTACCAACAGCAAATTGTGGTAAGAGCACCGTGGCAATCGTCAGCAACCAAGCCTGGGCTTATCGATGCGAAACTTAAACACCTTCCGTATCCGGTTACCACGGCCGATGTAACAAGCGCTCGTCGCGCTTTCTTCTGCACTGTCATCCTGCAGAATTAGCGTGGCACAGTGCTCTCACTCTCAACGCGAAATAGATAGCAAAATGACGATCATATGGTGAGGAAATTATATTGAACATAATATGTCAAGAAATTGAATGCACTGATTTGTTTAGGGGTCTCGAAAGCGTACCAGGACTGTACAGCCTTCCCAATGAATTACTTGCTATGATCTTTGAATTGCTATATTCACGAGAAGACAAGCGGCCTGGAGGATGCATGAAATTTTCAACTATTTGGGTCCTTTCTCGGGTTAGTCGGCGCCTTAGGGCTCTCGCATTCCCCATGCTCTTCCGCGAAGTTGAATTCGAAGAAGCATTAGACTTCGACAATTTCCCTGGCCTTTCAAGTTGCTTGCCAGAGGAGGGAATCAATGTGTTGTCGTCCGTAAGGTGATGATATCATGCATAGCAATACGTTTTCTGTTCTCATTGCTCGTATAGGTCCATTCGAATTTGGCGCGACATACAGCGTTCGGACTTCTGTTTTGGCACTGTTCACTTTGCCGGAGACCTGCCTTTCTTCAACCTCACCGAGTTTGACTGCACGGTATATATACTCGGAGACGGAATGCTCGACGCCACTGCACACTGCCCACGGCTACACACCTTGGCTATGACATGCGGAAACAGTTGGCCCGTAACCTCCCTGCAGCGTTTTCCGCGCCTGAGGACTCTTCGCTTGGCTACCGCCATGTACGACTATACCTATGGCATTCCGAGAATGCAGGATCCTATCAGTTACACCTCGATTACGACGCTGAGTCTCCATAACACATCCAGCTTCTCGACCTTCATCTCTGAATGCCTGTCATGGTGTACCTTTCCCAGTCTGCGGGTCTTCTCCGTTCAGGGCTTTAAATCTGACGAGCGGCCATATTCAAACCTATTCCAATTCATTCATCTACATCCGACGATTTTGGAAGCCAATATCGATACTTTGGAGGAGCTACGCATAAGGATTGAGTCAGTATTGAAACTGATTGACGGTACGGGAACCTGGGTCTCTGGCCAGGGTGCAGAATATTTGGGCAACAAGGTCTGCAAAATCGACTGGTTGCCTGGTACCTGGTCATCGGAAATATATCCTCCCGATATCGTCCCCAATCACCCAATGTTATGCCAGTCGTTCGCCTTTCGGCGCGCTGATCTACGTCCGGAAGCACCCCTTTGGAGCTCACCGGTTGGGTCTCCTCAGCCTCGATATCGATGCACATCCCTCGATTTGCATGGTCTATTTGATCCCTTCAACCCCATCCACGATGGCAGAGACGACAACTGCAAGATCGAACTATTGAGGCATTTGCGCGTCGCAACTCCCGACCTCGAAGAACTGCGTATAAAAGCAGTTCAATCCGCCCAGGACATGGAATGGATGGTAAGTTCAGTATTTGATTTTCATATTGCGAAGATACTGATATCGTCCGGTAGAAGGAGCTTATCAAATCGCCCTTACCTGCCTTCAAAAGGCTCAGAAAGTTGGCTATCTACTGGCGATGTGTTCCGAACGAGGGGGCTCTGTGGGAGCGTTCCTACGATGCGGTGGATTCACTTGACTACATCCCGATTATTGATGACGCAGAGTCACCGCTCGTCATGATGACAGATGGGCCAAAAGTACTCACCATTCGTGACCTTCGGGAAGATACGGATGGACTGAGTGAAGACGAAATCATAAGTGTAGTGGATGGGGTTCGAATGATTTTCAAGCTCCCACCAGATGAAGAGCTCGACGAAGACGACGCCACCTTGCTCATGCGAGCATGGAGAGACAGGAATGAAGCCCAGGCAGCTAGCTTTACTCGCGCCATTGCAGAAGCGTGCCCACTACTGGAGGAATTCGACTGGTACTTCCAATCAGATGTCTTTCACGGAGACGAAGGAAACCCACTAGGATCTACTTGCGTATTGTGGAGTTGGAAAATTCATCGCAACACGAACCACCAACGGCCTCCGATCTCGGGTACCTTGCGATGGTTAGGATGTGTCCAGGGCGATCCACCCTTCTTTTATCCCCTGGTAGGGCAGGAATTGAAGCGGGCATTGCGCCTCGGAAGTAGGGCCTGGACACCGCTGTCATGATGGCGTATCCCTCCAGCAGTGAGTGAGTTAAGCGTATTTTCATAGCGTGCTGAATAAAAAGTTCCCATGTCCAGCCCAAAAAATTTAGAACTATGAACAGACCATATATCGATAGAGATATCATATGAGAACTATCTAATACACTAGTGTAATGTTTATGATACAACGGTGACCGGTGACTAGTAGCCTAGCTCACCAACTCTCCCACTTATGCTTCCCCATGGCGATTAATCGATTAAACAGCTCATCCCTCCCCTTAATTGCAGTCAACGTGTACTTCTTCCCCCACCTATCCGTGAGCTCCAATCCATCCAACACCTCCCGGCCCATCGCCCACCCGATGACCAACTTCCCCTTCCATCCATAACCGCCCATCTTTCTCATCTCAACAATATCAGGTATCCCAAGCGAGAACTCCGGACGAACGTCGATGTCGAGCTCCGAGCGGTCCTTCTCGCCATGAGAGCCTGGTAATATCTTGCTCATAAGACTTCGCGGGATGCTCGTGTAGGCGAACGACAGGCACGGAGAGGTGGCAGAGTTGACGATCAACGCGTGTCCCTTCTTTCCATGGAGGCGGGCGGAGAACACGCACGGTCCTTCTCCACCAGGTAAGCTTACTCGGGCAACTTTCTCGGGTTGACCACCCTTGATCGAGCCCTGGTCACCAGTACTTGAGCCCGGAATAACGTCTTCTGTGGGCGGAGGTGCGGCGAGAGCTCCGATACGCTGTTTCGCGCGTTCGGAGCCTATCTTGGCCTTAACATGGTCGATACTTAGCGCACCGCTGACACTGGCCTTAACGGTTTTCTTCAGCGCATTGGCGATTCTACGACCTGGCCTCCGTTTCGGCGAGCTACCTTCGCCTTCACCGTCGGTCTCATCACCAACGGCGGTAGTTTCGGTCGCAGGGTATTCTTCAGAATCGCTATCGACGTCGTACTCAGATGGATCGAAGTCTTCTGTCTCGTCTTCGGCATCCGAGATGGTGGATTCCTGCGACGTCGGTGGGGGAGGAAGAGGCGACTTGTTCGCTTCAGCAATACGCAATAACGTCAAGGTGAGTTGCGCATTCGTCGGTACACCCGAGAGAAGAGATCTAAAATCGTTGTAAGTGCAACACTCCACGATTCAATGACCGAAGCATCGTACCGTCTCAATTCCAGATAGTCCTTCCAGTTCGGGACCTTCTGGGTCAGCAGGTGAATGCCTCGCATGATCAACGGTTGTCCAAAGAACGCGCCCCCAATGATGAAGCTGACAGCCCTCATCACGAGAGCAATAGGTGTGAAATACGTTAGGAAGATCAAAGGCACCAGAGGGCCGGCTAGTTTGAGACGAGGGCGCCAGTAAGGGAAAGGACGAGTGGGTGACAATGCGCTAAGATCGTATTCATCAGCCAGGATCCATGATCAACCAGACAAGACCTACTTTCCAAGCCGCTCCCAGGTATCCGCAATATCCGTGAGTATTCGCATGAAAGGTCTCATCTTTTGCCACATCGCGTCTTGAACAGGCTTCTTTGCAGGATCTTCTGCAGCCACGTCTCCGGATGCCAGATGCTTCGACTCCGTGGCTCCTGTGACGGCACTCACGGGGTCAGGCACAGCACCTTCAATCGCTGTGGCCGGCTTCGTTGTTCCGTCGGCTTCAGCTTCTCCGCCGGCAACAGCGTTCCCGTTCCCGTCATCACCAGGTCCTTTCCCAGCGGCAGTGCTGATAGCCAAGCTTGCAATCCCAGAGACGAAGTGGCGAGCCTCCTGCTCGACTGCTTCGCCCTTGTGTGCTTCAGGTGCCCCAGAAAGACTGTCCTTGCTCCCAAGTGTTCCAGCTTTAGGCTTCTGGACGTTCCCAGTTGTGCCGCTAACAAGAGCCAAAGGAGCTGGAGGAAAGAGAAGTTTGCGGGACGGTGGGTCGACGACCAAGACAATGATCGTAATGAACAGGAAAGGTAAGATAGCATTGAACCACCATGCCAAGTAGTATGCCTATAAGACCTGTGAGAAGCGGCGACATGTTTTCCAACATGCTCGGCTTACCACGCAGAAACCAGCGGAACGTCGGGGTTCGTTCCAAGAGCGTAGTCTTGCTATGTGCTTCGCAAATGCGGCCAAGCCCACAATCTAACACGAGAATCGGTCACATATCCTTGTACGTTCCATGAAAGCATATGATACATACCACTGTCATGTATAACCTCTCCAGCGTGGCGCGTAGTTTGTCTGGTGAGAATTCTTCATCTTCTGACACTTCCAAGTCGAGCAGTTCTGGGTCATGCGGGACGGCCTTTACATGGAATATTTGCTATGACAGGAGTCAGTGAATTTTTTTCCCAATGATGCAAGCGCACATACTTTGTTGAAACGTCGAACCAAGGTGTAAATATCCTCATTTCCCAGACCATGCACAAGCGGCGAAGGTACTTGTCTCGGCGGACTATTCCAGCCAAAATCCTTGACCTCAGGGTCCTTGAGCTCTGTAACTTCTACTTTGGTCGATTTGTGAGGACGTGGTTCGACCGTAGCGGCAATGAGATCAGCACCTATTGGGGCGGCCGGCGTGTCGTTCGTCGTCGGGTGCTCGTCGTTGAGCCGCGGCGCATTTGCTGCATCTGACATCGCTTCATGGGGGTCCATCGTCGTTGAAGGGCGTTGAAGAGGTCGAGTCCATCTCTGGCGACCTGCATGTATTTGAGCCCGCCCTTGTGCGGAGCGGGAGGAGACAAGATGACAAGAAAGCACGATGACGTCAAGGACTATTAATATTAATAGACGCTCGAGGTGTCGAGAGTTCGAACCGCCGTGCAGGCAAAACTACTGACAGAATAACACAACATTCATTTACGGACCTCTAGTCATCATCATCAGCCTAACAATATTCTACAGAGAAGCACCTTCCTTGAGCTGTGGAGTATCTGCGATGCGATATACTAGTTTTTCCGCATGCACCTTGTCTTCTTCCAACAGCTTGAGGCCATCAGGCACACTCGCTAAACCGTTCGGGAGAAGCTTGACTCTGTTAGGCTGGAGAGGAGTGTGGTTGTTGGGAGAAGGCGCGAGGAGTTGGCCGATTTTACGATACCAACGAGTGGCGACTGCATACATGACATTCATTGAGTATGGCATATATCAAGGCACTCGCAACGTCGCTTACATTCTAGGTCTTTACCATACGCGCTATCAACACTTGTCTTGATAGCTGTAATCCCAGGAGGAAGCTTCTTCGCATCCTCGTCGCTGAGGAACAGAACATACGTAAGCGTTCCCTTCCCGCCTGGTGCGATCTTTGAGAGTGCACGAGCCAGCAACAAGATCGTGCCTTCCTTGACGACTGCGTCGAAGACGTGCGAAACGTTATGACCGGAAGCAGCAGCGACGAGAGCATTCTCCTACACAATTCCGTCAGTCTATTTTTTTTTCGCAGTTGGCCTTGGTCTCGACGAACCAATGCCTCGGCGCTCTGATAGTCGCGATAGTCAATAACGATATCTGCCCCAAGGCTCTTCGCATACTCCTTAGACGATCCGGCCACGCCTATGACAAAGAGGCCAGCGAGTTTCGCTAACTGAACGCAATACGCGCCAACGGACGAAGCAGCGCCGTTGATGATTACACCCTTGGTCTCACCTGTAACCATTGAGTTGAGTAAGACTACACTACAGGCATTGTAAGAGAGACTGACCTGTCGGGACCTCAGGCAAGGAAAGTCCACGAAACAGAGCGATCGCGGCCGTCATAGCTGCGAGAGGGATGGTCGCGGCTTCCTCAAACGTTGTAGACTCGGGAATCGGGAAGGTCATCGGTGCAAGCGCGACACTGTACTCAATATACGCCCCGTACTGCAAACCACAAAATAAATGAGCATTGATTCCGCTCTCTCTGACGTCGACATTCACATACCTTCGGAGCCTGAGACGCCATTATGGTGAACGCGGCTACCCTATCACCGACTTTGTACTCTGTGACGCCTTCGCCGACCTTCACGATGTATCCTGCGACATCATTACCTTCAACACCTGAGTAGCCCGGGATCCAGTGCAAGACCTTCCAGTCCTTTGGGTTCGACGCAACAGCGACGTTTCGGATAAGCACTTCGTTTGGACCCGGTTCGGGTACGGGGAAAGTTTGGAACTTGTGCTCGTCCTTGGTGGTCAAAAGACCCAGCTGCGTCTTTGGAAGGGTGGTAGTGGTCATTGTGATGTGTGGGAGAATAATTGAGAGTTGCCTGTGGGGGGTTGTTTTTCATGGCTCACCGCACGTACCGTATTTATGAGCTGCACACGCTTAGCGAGTATATACCGATGAGCTCGGTATCGAGAGAACTCGGGAATGGTTGCATAGTTAATTCTGCGTTGAGTGAATCAGCGATATAGGGCTTATACTCACTTTGCCGGGTCCTGGGCCTCAAAACAGTCATAAAATCGTTCACCATCAGCGTGAGACCCTCAAACGCAATCGTTTTATAAGCAAATATGCGAGAAATAGCGACAAAACGGCGCGAATAGGTGGTCGAAGACTGGTCCTAGCAGTACGTTGGGCATAATGAGAGGGTCTCTTGAAAAAATACGACTAAGCAGCATCATCAAAGAAGGTTCGGAAGGACGTATGCCAGAATGACTCACTAATTCTGCACTCAGAGTTTGCACAACCTCATTCTCAGACTGTACTCTCTTCTGTGCCCTTATTAGCCAAAGAGTACAGTCTAGAATAAGTATTGTGCATCCTATCGTCGTGGTTGCGGTCGAAGTGAGATGATATCGAACAAACGCTGGACGGCCGGAATGGACGCCCATGGATAATCACCGGTAGCGGTGCTCGAGTTCGATTCCCCGTGCGGGCAGATTCACACTTCCGTTTGCGCAATCTATGTACATATCGTGTATTCGAGAGTTACAGTGTAGTTCGGGTGACAAGTATACTATATAAATTATGATTGAAGCTGGGGTGTGTCCACAATGCGATAAACGAGCTTTTCCCCATGTACCTTGCCCTCTTCCAAAAGCTTGATACCTTCTGGCACGCTAGCTAAACCGTCAGGCAGGAGTCTGACTTTGTTGGGTTGGAAAGGAGCTTGGTTGCTCGCCGATCGTACCAGCCATCGACTAATTTGACGGTACCAGCGTGCAGCGACTTTTCGCATTATCTCAATGAGTATTACTGGGAGCTAAGTGACGGCCTGCTACTCACATTCCTCGTCTTCGCCATACGCAGAGCCCACACTAGTGAACTCAGCATCAATACCGGCAGGAAACTGCTTCATCTTGAGGTCTTCTTCACTTAGGGGCAAGACGTATGTAACCTTTCCCTTTCCATCCGGAGAAATCCTGGCTAAAACCCGAGCGAGCAGAAGTGTAGAGTCGTTTTCAGTCACTGCATCCAAGATATGTGAGATTCGATGTCCCATAGAAGCTGCGACGAGGGCGTCCACCTGGTAGTTAAGTCGCCATCAGCGTTTACTCTCAATGTCAAGGAGAGCCCGTACGAACCCAAGCGTCGCCTTGATGCTCACGATAATCAACAATGGTGTCTGCACCAAGGCCCTTCGCATAGTCTTTCGATGATCCCGCGACAGCAACCACAAAGAGACCGGCACGTTTGGCGAGTTGAACGGCATATGCGCCAACAGATGAAGCTGCGCCGTTTATGATGATTCCCTTCTGATCCCCTTGTTAATACCGTTTGTAAGTACTGTGACTTCGTGGATGAAGGTTATATTTACATACCTGTCGGAGTCTCGGGCAGAGCAAGTCTCTTAAACAAGGCCAGCGCTGCAGTCATAACCGCCAGAGGTAGCGTAGAAGCTGCTTCGAAAGTGACGTTTTCTGGGATGGGGAATGTAGTGGAGGCAGGAGCGACGCTATATTGAATGTACGCTCCACTCTAATCGACGTCCAACCCAGTCAGATCAGTTTCCAGCAAGTAGCCGTGTAGTAAGCTGATTTACCCTAGGATCGCGAGTTGCCATTTTCAACAACGCTGCCACCCTCTCACCACCTTGATATTCTGTAACGCCTTCACCGACCTTGACAACGTATCCGGCGACGTCACTGCCTTCGACGCCGGAGTAGTCTTTGAAATAGTGAGCCGCCTTCCAGTCTTTCGGGTTGGATGCGACTGCTACGTTCTGGATGAGCACTTCATTGGGACCAGGCAAGGGTACTGGGAATGTCTTGAATGTTATGTTCTTTTGAGTTGTCCAGAGACCAAGCTGTGTTTCTGGTATCGGAGTCGACATACTGCTGTAGGCTGATAGTTTTGACGTCTGTGCTACGCTGCGCCTTTTAAACGAAGCATTACTACCGAGGCCGAGGATAGATTGAAGCATTGGTCATTGCCGACAAGTCGTGGCGCCGAAACGTCGGTAAATATGAATAATGTTTCCCACCAGCTTGAGCTTCTTAGTAGCACTCACGTATGTTTCTATTCGATAGGTAAGCATATTATACAGACGACGTGGACTCACGGTGGCCATGCGTAATATTCAATATGTACAAACACCCACTACTTCGACTGCAGCTGAGGCGTTTCTGTGATACGGTACACAAGCTTCTCTGCATGCACCTTGCCCTCTTCCAGGAGCTTGAGACCTTCAGGCACGCTTGCCAACCCATTTGGCAAAACCTTGACTCTGTTAGGCTGGAATGGAGTCGGATTACTCGCAGAGGGTGCCAACCATTGCCCGACTTGGCGATACCAGCGCGCGGCAACTAATTCGTCCAATGGATAATCAGCAACGCGTATTTACCCCTATTACAGAACTGGATACGTACATTCTTCGTCTTCTCCGTATACAGTGTTAACACCAGTTCGCTCAATATCAATGCCAACCGGAATTTGTTTGTTCTCCTCGTCGCTTAGATATAGTACGTATGTAATCTTGCCCTTTCCGTTTGGCGAAATCTTGGTTAGCGCACGAGCTAAGAGCACAGTAGAGCCGTCTTGCGTTACTGCGTCGAAGATATGCGAGACATTGTGCCCCTCAGATGCCTTAATAAGAGCCTCCGCCTAGCCAATCCTGTCAGTCATCGGTGTATGATGAAGAGACAACTACAGAGTACGCACCAAAGCCTCTCCTTGATGGTCACGATAGTCAACAATGATATCTGCACCAAGGCTCCTTGCGTAGTCCTTCGACGATCCCGCTACGCCAATAATGAACAAGCCCGCTCGCTTGGCGAGCTGAACAGCATATGCGCCGACGGAAGACGCCGCGCCATTAATGATTACACCCTGCTTCTCACCTAGTTCTATAGTATAAGCTATAAGTAACAGTATAATGTCATAGTGGACGTGCGCTTACTAGAAGGAGTCTTAGGTAGAGCGAGTCTCTTGAATAGACTAATAAACGCGGTTCCAAGGGCAAGAGGGAGGGTGGAAGCCTCTTCAAAAGACGTAGACTCTGGGATGCGGAACGTCGTTGATGCGGGTGCAACGCTATACTGAATGTACGCTCCGCTCTGAAAACGATATCAGCAGACTCGTTTCCGTTTACAAGTTAAAGATGCACACCCTAGGATCCTGGGTTCTCATCTTCGTGAACGCCGCGACGCGCTCTCCGCCTTTATACTCCGTCACCCCTTCACCAACCTTGACGATATATCCCGCAACATCGTTTCCCTCGACACCAGAGTAGTTCTCAATCCATTTGGGAACCTTCCAATCCTTCGGGTTCGACGCGACAGCGACGTTCTGGATCAACACCTCGTTCGGTCCGGGAGAGGGAACAGGGAACTCTTGGAACTTGATCTCTCCGTTGGCGGTCAACAGCCCTATTTGCTTGTCTGGAAGAGTCGACATGGTGGGGTGAGCACTGGTAGTGAATTTCGTGAGAAGTCGAGCTGAGACTCACTTCATGCTATATAAAGACGTCAATGGATGGGATCAATGACGACAGCTATCGAAAAGCAAGCGATCCCATTCTATCCTCAGTATGACTCAGCACTGGGTCACCAGTCTGGGTGGGAAACGCGATTCTAGTCCTTCGGCCGAGAGTATCTTGGAGGTAAGTATAGAATCTGTAGTGCTGTGTGATACTTATCAGTGTGGGAATCATGCACGAAAAGGCGTGCAAAAACTTTACCCTACTCTAGGATGACATGACAGCACGACATAAGTCGGCCACACGGTACGGTATATTATGGGGGCTGGGCTGCAAAACGGCAAGTCCGGAGGACAGCTAGTGACACTCGTGGTGTTTTGTGGCTCTAAGCGTACTGCCAATCATGCAAAAATGATGATCGATAAGACCAAGGTCAGTTGATACATTCAAGCACATGTCGTAGGTATACTTATGGGGAAATAATGGGATTTGTGATACTTATTGGTTCCGCCATTGCGCTTTACCCCTGTCTATACGCACGTTACTTACCTCCGGTGTGTCCTGTCCATTCTCGGACGTTCACTTTCGCCCCGACATTGATCATCGATTGCTTGAAAGAGATGTTGAGGATTGTCGTGTGTGCATGAAGAGTTCGTGCAGTCAGTCGTCTTACTTCGGGCTGTGCGGGGAAGGTGGTAAATGACCCATGGTGAAGGATAATAGCTGTTTTACTACCTCACGAGCTGCTGCGATCCCGTCCTGCCATAGCCATCCCCTATCTAGAACCAAGAATAGTATTCTTTACACGGCGTATAGTACGGGGACTTACATTAAAGCTTTCCCCCTGTACCACACGTACGTCACGACGCCACAACGCCACGTCCTTCACGCGCTGGAACAATGCTTAAAATCTAAGTGATCGGCTTCTTGTACATGACCTTCCAAAACCATTCAGTGACTTACTGAATGGTGAAGCGAAAGGGATGGTGGTACTCACGAAAGTCGTGACATGAGCATATCCTACGTGAGTGTGTGAGCCGCATGAGTCATCGACTCCTGCACCCGTCCTCCGAGGACGCATGCACACCGGACGATTCTCGCGCTTTCTCGCGTTGACTTGTCGACGAGTACAGCATCTCTTGTCCTCGAGGCGTACTCTGTAGTACTGCAGGAGACTGCAGGCTCTCCGGACACTGCATCCAAGCCAGAAGATAGAATCGATAAGATGTATCACCTTGTGCACGGTCTTCCAAGGACTTGCCGTTTGACACTATCGCGCCTGTCTATCTGTCAGCATACACCCAAAACGACTGGGAACCATGCCGCGCACACATACGGATAAACATTAGAACATAGCTCTTGACCAATGCCAGGGCTTGAACTGCCAAGGCGTGGATGTCCCGCAGGCACTGTTCGACGTGCGTGTCGTTTGTGCGTAGAGCTCCGAGGACTCCGAGCGATTGTGCAGCGCTTGTAGGATTTATAGGGGTTCGTCTGTTGTCTGCAAAAGTATAAAAGATGCATGTAGATGGGGCACAAGGATCCGCAGACAAGCTCGCTCTCTTACCTTGATTTCCTACACCTTGCTCCTCAGCGCAAGACCTACTCCTTTCCTGAACCCCGTCAACTTCCTGCACACATTGCAGAATAAAGGTAGCAGGATCGTCACTGCCTTGTGGGCAGCGACAATCTTGCTATCTATACTCTGCCTTTGTGACACTCGCTGAAGGATTCTGTCCAGCTGGTGTCAGTGCAAAGCGGTTGTGGAGTGCAGTGATAACGGAGGCATTGCATTTGACACCAGGCGGATCAAGCTTTTGCAAAATCACAGAAGCTCTTTGATCGCCGGTACGTAGGTACGTACAGGTACGCGCTCGCTTGCCCTGGATAATCCGCGAAATGAGTTCTTCCTGGCCTGCAAAGACTGGGGATGAGTGAGTGGGTCATGCAAGTCAATGAATGGACTCAAAATGAATACGTACTCGCTGCGACTGGGATACTAGTGTTAATGAACGGGTTGCAACGGTAACTGGTGTCTTGCAGGCCAGGCTGGAAGAAGCCCTGGATGAAAAATATCAGCTAATAACATGGACTACGCAACCGGGTCGTCGATGTCGCGGGAATCGCCTGCGTATCTTTTTCTGTTCGTAATTGCTTCGTAAGTCGTAACACCGCGGAAGTCACCATTACCGAAAGGCCGTTCCAAAGGCGCAGCTATGTAAAGTCAGGAGACATGCTGGTTTCCCGACAGACCGCGTCGAGGTGGAGAATTGTGTGATGAAGACTTCCGAAGAGTCTATTTCGCGGAGGTTGAAGATGTGCACGTACGTTATTCCTCAGGAAGGTTTGACGAGATGGACGCTGGCAAAACATCTCAAGCCAATCGTTACAGGGCACGGGGAACTCTAGAAAAGCGTGAGCGGGTGATAACGCAAGTTTACAGGGTTCGGGGAACACGCCGCGATGATCACAGCCAGCAAACAAGGCTCGCAATGGGAAACCTGACTTTGCAGATGAGGTGAGATTCGAGCTAAACCTCCTACGGAGTCCCTGGTTGATGCGCTTCGGCGTTTGGTACGTAGGTACCGGCGCAAACGTGGTCCGGAGCCGAACGTAAAGGTGTAACGGACTTGTGCAGACGCTTCGATGGCGGTCTGAGGAGCTCGTTTACGGCGTACGAGATACAACCAGAAGAAGGAAAGTGGCCTGTGTTGTTTCTGAAATGGACAGTGGTGGACACGCCACAACTCTCGCACACTACGGTGGTAGTAGCTCTTGTCCCCGAGAAGCGTGACCTATCTTAGAGAAGGCGTTGGTCAGGTTGAGAAGATGTGCCGGCGGCCATTGAAGAAGAGCCTAGTGAACTTTCCTGTAACTGGAGATCCAGGGTCGATCTGGCCGCGAGCGTACTTGGTTGCTGGCCAGCACGCCACGCTGCCCAAGTGACCTCGGGTATTGCCAGTTAACTGGACGAGTGTCATACCGACGATTAATACAACAATTCTGGCCTCCTTATGTAGCTCGAGGCGGATGGAGAGATGGAAGAGAGGCGTCATGACGAGGGCGAGGCGCAAGTCAGGTCCCAGAATCAGACGACGCTATCAGACCACAACTGTTGCCAAATCAAGCCGAAAGTGCGGGGAATTTCGACAGATTGCGACGAAACTACCAAAGATAGCCGGGATTGTGGGTAGAAACACGGTAATTTAGTCCGATTGTTGGGGTGACATTCCGTAGTTACGGTGTCGATATCATAGGCGTCAAACGGACATGTTGACGATCAAGTCCGTCTGAGCAAAGCTGAGCAGAAGTCGGACTCTCTGCGACCCTCAGCTCCCGCCTCCTCCTCGAGCTCGTCGGCCAGCACGTCGGCCACGCATGCGATAGCATTCCCCGACCCTGCCAGCTCGTGCGACGACCGACTTCAAGACGTGCTGGTTCGTCTCCGAGCTACCTTCCTGTATTATCACGCAACCTTGCACTGCTGGAGCCTCCATCAGTTCTGATACGTCCACAAATCACACAGCTCAGCAATAATCACTCTCCTTCAGCAACGCTCTTTCCTCTTTCCGCATTACCCTCATGGCCGCCTCCTCCTCCACGCAAGGCAAATCATGGTGGAGGTCCAAATCCTTCAATCCGACTCCCATAACTCGCGCAAATTCCTCGCAATCAAGTCTCGGCTCGGATGCGAAACAGCACGCGCAGAATGGTCCACCAAAGGCAAAGGAGTCGAAATTCAACACCTTTGTAGCCACCGCTATTGGTAAGAAGTCAAAAAAGCCAAATCTCACCATACAAGACCCGCCAAAGTCCTATATGCCCCCATCACCGTCCAGTATATCCTCGTTTTCCTCTCCAGGCAATCTTCACTCGCCCGTGCCTTCACCGTACTTCACGAACCGCCCGCCTGCTAAATCCGTGTCCACTGAACGCTCCTACGAGTTTGACCAACGCTCGGATCCCTACACCACCTCTGAACCTCGAACACCGTCCGACCATCCCAGAAGGACATCTTACCAAAACTCCGTCATGATGTTCCACGAAACTGACCCGTTTGCGGCGGGCGGAGTAGTCATGTCGGGCGCTGGTCCCGACGCGAATCGCCTTTCGGTTTGGTCTGACAACTCTTTACTGGACCCGAATACGAAGCGGGGAGAATCGTCGATCGCAAACCGCATGTCCTATGCCTCATCATCATCTAACTCGCATGGTAACCCTGCAGACGCTCAGCCACTACCTCAGCTCCCGGTTGCAAGGTTTGTATATCTCATGTCTTGTCTCTTCACCACCATCTCATCCATGGACTTCTTTAGACAACGCTCGAATGCTGCGAGCATACGCAGTAAACGAATGAGACGAGAAATGTCTCTCGTAGCAGAAGGTTCTCAAGCAGCAGAACTGCTTGCGGCTGCACAGATAACGGTGGAGAATGGCAGAGTTCGAACGATATCAAAGTCCTCACCAGCATCGCCCATAGCTCGTCCAGGCGAATCAGGGACCTTTGGACGGCCAGCTATGCCGCTTCGACCCGCTGTCCAGACATTCGGACTCCCAGCGTCATCGGCCAGCGAGACACCAGCGACTGCACGCTCCGACGAGAGTCGATATTCTGAACGGCCCCTGCTACACCGACAACGGTCCGAGTCACACATACGGAACCAGTCGAAGTCGACCTCGTCCACTGCATCACCGATAATATTCAACAACATGCGGTCCTCTGTATCAACAGTCAGTAGCGGGGGACATCTGCCAGGCGGTGGAGTGCGTCCTTTGGTGCTCGTCCGTAAAGCCTCGCAGAACCTACCTCCTATCACCTCTGCTCCCCCAACCTCACGATTACCTCCACCACCGATGTCACCATTCTTACTCTCGGACGAGGGTGCTGAAGACGATGATATCGACTCTCTGTCTTACATATCCGAACGGGAGCCTCGGTCGTCGAGTACGTCTAGCATGACTTTTGCCTCGATAGAGCTTGATCTCGAGGACTTTGACAACGACATATCCGGTCTTGCTCGAGAGATGATCCTGGACGACGATATGCCGTTCACACCGCGAAGTATGACCATCGAGCCTCCACCTCGCCGAGTTACGAAGTCGAAACCAAGCTCTCCGTCCGCCAGCAGTCCTCACCTGTCGTCTCCACACCACAACGTTCTTAGGAAAGCGGCTTCGCAAACGAGCATGCACAAGCGTGTGTCTCAGGCCAGTGTTACGTCAGCTTCGTCTCTCCTTTCCGATGAAGCAGTCTCACCTGTGCTTTCCGCGGTCCTGCCGCCACCTATCGGTAAAGCTCCTCGGAAACAACGCTCCTTCCATCATCCCCGTATCCCTCTACCTCCTCTCCCCTCCTTGCGCGGCAGCAACCACTGTCCGACTAACGCAAGCAGCTCAGATGTTTCTTCTACGAAAGCATCCGCCTCGAATACTCAATCGCCTCCTATGCGGAGACGATTATTCTCAGGATCCAGCGGCCGCCGCACGAGTATCTCGAAGTCATCGAGTACCCCGCCATCCACAGCGGATGACGATCTACGTTCCCTATCGAGTTTGAGCATAGATGGTGTAGAGTCGATTTCAAAGGACATTGGGATGCGAAGTAAACCGGTGATGTTGTCGTTTTCGAATATGGGAAACCAGCTTTCTCTAGTCACGGAGAACGCGTGTGTATCACCTGCGTGGGAGGAGATGAGTTCGACGCCAGCCAACTCGAAGAGGGTGTCGCATGGAGAACATATAGTGCAGCAGCATATCATGTCGCCAGCGGAGATGTTGAAGTTGGAGCAGCAGTTCAACAATGGGGAGTGGGAGCAGGACGATCGTGAGGATACACAGTCAGAGTTGACTTCCGAGCGAGGGGGAGAGGGTAGGACACCGAAGCTGGATATCGAACCAGGCGACTTTGGCATGGCTTTCATAGGCGGAGGCCGGGCAAAGTCCATGCGGTCACGGACGGATTCCCTTCTATCGAATATGTCAGCGTTCGGTCCAGAGGAGAGGACGGGCAACGGCAGCAGCGGCGCAGACGACCTGGGCCTACGTGGTCTGGTCGGTGTGGCGCAGACGTTCGGTACGCCCACGAAGAGGCCGGCGACGGCTGAAGCCACCAGGAACGCTGGATGGGGTATGTCTCCCGGGAGAAGCACCACTTATAGTCCTCCGAACACCAGACCCTCGACAGCACAGCCGAGTTTTGCGTCACCGCCGGTTTCGCCTGTGACAGCAACTTCCGTGTCGGAGATGACGAGCGGTGGACTGCCGCCTCCACCACGTCCACGTTTGCAACGGGAGAGGCAAGCGGATGCAACGGCAAACCGGACGAGTGCGGTTCCGTACCAGGCTTTGTCACCACCTCCACGTCGGAGACCGACCCTGCAGTCCATCGCTTCTCGTGACGGAGACGGAGCGGGCAGCTCTTCCATACGTTCGTCTAGACCCCCGAGTGCCTTTGGTCAGAAAGCTTTCAATCGCAGGTCTCTCGCGAAGAAGCCTTCGTTCCTGGAAATTGAAGACGAGTGGGATGTCGCGAATGACGCCGTCAGTCTGGCCGAGATGTCCGTCAACTCATACGCCACTACTGCCTATCACACTGCTATAGATCATGAGCAGGAGAGCAGTTTCCTTGACTTGGATAGGGGAACTTCGTTTGACACGATACGGAGTTTTGATGAGGATGGTCGCGGGTTTTAAATTGTTTATGGCTTTTTGTTGTTTTTATATATCTTGCCTATAGGTCTTTTTATTGCCTTTTCTTGTTGGATAGATTCACCGCTTTCATAATCGCGTAGTTACCCTCCTGGCTTTTCGTGCCATATTGCTTTTGGAAGTACTTAGCTACTAATCCTCACTCCTTTCCTGTTTACCCTTTTGGAATCACCCATCCCATTGTCGCATCTGCCATATATACACATGCATGTATCACCCTCATTCATAGTCTGCGTCGTGGAACTGAACGGACGGTCATGATCAATACTGCAATTGTTCGTATATATATTCCGGAGCTATAATGATGATACAGGTACTGTTGTAAATCAAGTGGAAAATCGAGGAGGGAGATAAAATCAGTCTGTCTCTTCCGTGTGATATCCTGCACGACGCATCGCGCCCAGACGATGGCGAGCAGCACCCAAGTCCTTCTCCAACCGCAGAATCTCGACCTGCTGCTCCATCTCCCGTCGCTTGAACTCCAACACAGGAATGTTCTTATAGTCGATGTCTTCCTCCTGGATCTCGCGCGCAGAGATTGCCTTGACCTGCTTGACAAGTGCCTTGCAAGCCTCAGTGACAGCTTTGGCAGCGAGTTCCAAGCGTTCCTGTGTCTTCGACATCAAGTTCGCCTTGACACGCGAAGCGGCGACAAGCTGTGCTGTGGCAGCTGCCACTTCGTTCGATGCAACGATGAGCTGCTCAAGCGAGTGTGTGCCTGAGAGGACACCATCGGCGCACTCGATCAGCAGGTTGGTGGCGAACGCGACGGAGCGCGCAGCAGAAATAAGACCCTCAGTCCAACGGTTGTTCTTCTTGTAGAACTGCTGCGTCGTACTCGAGCCCTTGCCTTGAGCGACGATCTCTTGTTGCGACTCGGTAGCGGCCTGAATGAGACGACCGATGGCATTCGTGATAGCGAGAGCGGCGGCCAGGATAGAGTCGTGTACTTGCAAGTCGACAGCACTGTAGCGACTAGAGTCACGCGGGCGAGAGATGAGCTGTTGCAGACGTTCGGTAGCAGCCTCAATAGCCTTGGCAGCTCCCAACATCTCCTGCTCGACGAGGTCACCAATATCACCGTTCGTCTTCGCGAGCGCGCCTGCTTTGCCACCCTTGGGAGCCAACTTGTCGATGGTCTCAGAGAGCTTGGTGAGTGCCGAGCGGACCTCGCTGTTATTACGCATAGCCACCTCCTTCCTCTGCGTCGACTGAGGAAGAAGGTCGAGCTTGTAGGACTGCAGGTTGAGAAACACCCGAAGGCCGACATCACCAGTAGTGCGCGCAACGTTGATGAGTTTCTCGGAGTCCTCATCGCTCACAAGACGCGTGATACCCTTCGTGTTGATGAGGACGTCAGATAGCGACTGAGCAAGCTCGTTGGCACCCTTGATAACCTCAACATGGTCACCACCGACTTCGCCACCAAGGTAGAGGTTGAAAATCATGGCGAAGTCTGTGGCATTGCTGACGGCCTTCTCGATCATCGACAAGGTGTATTCAGGCGTAGAGTTGAGGTTACCGGTTTGGGCGGGTGATTCGAGCTCGTATATAGCCTCGTCGACCTTCTGGACACAAGCCTGCAGGATGGAGTCTGCAGAAGAGTCAATGTCTACACTACCTTCCATGAAACAGACGTAACACACCAATGATAGCGTTGAGCTTCTTGCGGTTATCCAGAATGAGAGTGTCGATTTGAGCGTTAACGGTCTCTTCTGCCAGACCTTGGTTCTATTGGACAAATAGAGGACTTAGTACGAATACGTGCAACGTGAAGAGCATAATTTCAACCTGCTGAGCTTCACCAAGCTGTTGAATGGTGCTATCAACACTCTCCTGGAGGATAGCAATTTCGTCGTCCTTCTCCTCGCGAACCCTGTCAACTTCAGCTTGGGCGTCATTGAGTTTGACGAGTAGGTCATCGATCTGCAGTTGCTTGGCCTATCACATATGTTGCAGTCAGTGCCATCATGACAATAAGGAAAGAGAACTGTCTTACCCGCAAAGAATCCTCGAGCTCGGAGAGCTGACGGTTATACTTCGACAACACGTTCGACACTTCAGAGCTCTTCGATCTCGAAGCGTCCTCCGCCCGCTCATTCGCAAAGTTGAGCTCCCGTTTCAGACGATCAAGCTCGTCCTTATGACTCGCCTTCTGGCGATCAAGGTCAAACCGAGCACGGTCGCGTTCACGAATCATATCCGCCAGCTCCAAGTTCTTCGACTTCAAGTCACGCTCCATACGCTCCATGCGATCGATAGCTTCCTGCGCAGAGTTGGCCTTCAACTGGAACTGCTTGAACTTGGCCAGCATGTCGAGATGCTCCGTACGGAGCTGGCTGTACAGTTTGGCGAGGGCCTCGTATTTGTTGCGCCATAAGGTGACCTGATCCTGGAGCTGCTTGATGAGCTCATCCTTGGACATGAGTTGCGAGTTTATGTTCGCGGTCACGCTGCTTAGCTCGCCCTCAAGAGCTTTGACCCTCTGGAACATACAGTCAGTACCTGTGAGCTATTCCATTTTGTTCCCACTTACTCTGTCGTACTGCTCGAGCATCAACTGATCGCGCTCATACTGGCCTCTCATAGCGAGAAGCTCACGCTCGAGGTTCATGCTTTGTTCAGCAACAGCCTGCGCCTGTTGGTTGTTGTACTGCATCAGTTGTTGCTGGTACAATTGTTCCTGAGCCAGTCTCTGCTGCTCGGCTTGCTCGGCCTGCCTACGCTCAAACTCGCGCTGCTGGGCTTCCTCTTGTTCTCTGCGTTGACGTTCCTCGGCCTCACGAGCCGCCAACAACGCCTTCTGTTGATCCTCGTATTCCTTGAGCATACGAGCTTGCTCGGCGATGTCAGCGACTGGTGTGGCAGCTGGCGGTGGTGCACTTGGTGGAGCGGCCGTGGTTGGTCGAGCTGGGAGATCCGGCGCAGGACCATTGTCAGTCAGGTTAGGTGGGTCCTGAACAGTACTGATAAGTTCTTGTTCAGACGTAAGTGATATGAATGAATCACCTGTCCGAGCTTGGGAACATTAATAAGACTTGTAAGGTACTTCAAGTTTGAGCATTCGTAGTAGAACTTGCGGAGGGCATAGTGTTGGGCGCTGAAACGTTGTCGCAGGGGCTCCAGGGCTTCCGGATCATTGGTCCCTAAAAGCTGGCATTAATACCGGACATGTCAATGGCAAGCAAGATGGCAGGCTCACTCCGGTGCATCGCACGAAGCATGCTAGTGATGAAACGGTAGATTCCCCAGCTCTCTTTCACGAGAGGGACAAGGGCAGAGATACGACATTCGTTATTTGCTGAATGCCGGAAGTGTGCAAAGATCATTTTCTGGAACGAGTCGATCTGGTCTTGAAGATTCATAAGGTCGGAGATGGTTTCATAACTTGACATAGAGTTAGTTATAGTGTCATGGGCGCATCTAGAAACATTCACCCTTCGTTGGGATCATCAATCCCCTTCAGAGTCACATACTCCTCATACTCGAAAAGACCGTTGAACTCGGGTCGCAAACGATGGAACCTAAGCTTCGCCAAGATGAACTGGACATAGGTTCTAATCAAAGGTCCGTAACCTGCGTTGCACGGTAAGTAGGTGGGTAAACGGCCATGAGACCTTCACGCAGTACACACCTCGAGCACTATCGTGACCAACAGTACGAGCGCAAGTTTCTAACCATCCTGTTTGGCCGTGCGCCTCCTTGATCGTCTGTTACGTGGCTAATGAGATGTGCTCGCCCCGTTTGTGATGATAGGTTACGCACAATAGGATGACCCTCCTGTATGACCTTGTGTACCGTGATCAAAGCCTTGAACGTCTGCACCTCGTCCGCGAGTATAGGCTGCACCCTCAGTCCGTTCCAAAACGATATGGAAGAATGGTAGTCCCATGTATACACGATACACTCTGTAAGATTGTCATGTAAGCCCTGGCTGCACACATAGCCCGCTCTGAGTAGGACATACTTCGGACGTGCTTCTGCTTTGGTGCAGTTTCGTCTGGATTTGTCGCCTTCTTGATGTTCACGACCAGCTCTGCCTCCGCCTTGTCCTTGTCTACTGGTCGAGTCGGGTAGTGTAGCTCATCACCGTCGATATCGAAACCTGTCTGCCGTGTCCGTGAATTGCTATACCTGTCCCATAGTCAGCACACTTGCAGCATCAGTATTTCATGGTGTTCTTACATGTCTGATAGTGGTCCTGACGACCTGGGGGTATGAGAGTGGAATGAGAGGGGCAGTCGCAGTCAGTAGCAGAACCCAAGTCTTACGCGCAGCCTGCTGAGATTAGCGCGCTCGTACCCGGTCCAAGCCCCGCTCAGTGTTCTGCCCTTGGCTTTCGACTGCGACCATCTCTGTGCTAACCCGCGATGTTGAGCTGGACTGGACTTAGACGGGGGATCCTCTCTTCAGCAGCAACATGTAGACGACAATTATTCAAGAAACCCCAGGCATCATATTGGAGACGGACGGAATCTACTACGGCAGGGACCCCTACGTACAGAGCGAAGAAGGATTCTTTGCTTAGCCCTACAATGATTCTACTTGGCATAGTTCCTATCTTCACGTTTGCGCTGGGCACCTGGCAGGTAAAACGACTGAAGTGGAAGATCAATCTCATAGATGAGCTACAGGAGAAGCTCTCACGAGATCCCATGCCCCTCCCAAGGAAAATCAAGTGAGTGGACATGCCCATACCATATTGCTGCGCGTAGTATCGCTAATTCTGCGCAGTCTTGATGCAGTCCCGGAATTCGTGTATCGCAAAGTTCTATTGAGAGGAAGATGGGACCACGCACACGCTATGCTTCTGGGCCCGCGAGTGCACGACGGAACGAAGGGGTATCACGTTATTGAGCCCCTCGTCCGTGCAGACGGCACGACGTTGCTTGTCGACCGGGGATTCATTTCACAGGAACAAGCTGATAGCAAGTCATACCTGAAAGACGATGACCGTGAAGTCGAGGTACTTGGGATGCTCCGCACTGGCCATACACGAAACAACTTTACGCCCGACAACAAGCCTAACGAAGGCGTGTGGTACTGGGTAGATATCGATGCGATGACAGAGTATGCTGGCGGCGAGCAGGCAGGGGTGCAGCCTGTTTATATTGAGGAAATCTTCGGCAAGTAGTGCTTTTCTGTCCTTGCGTATGGGCCTTTATAACCTGATTCGCAGAGGGTCACGCTGGAGAAGCATCAAGTCGTGTAGCAAGAGGCGTCCCCCTAGGAAGGCCACCCACGGTGGACGTCAGAAACTCTCATGCATCATATGTAGTGACATGGTGAGTTCTCCGGGCCCATCAAGTGCCTGTGCTGACTGACGCGTTTTAGGTACTCTCTTTCCGCGTTTACGTCTGTCATGTTCGTACGTTTGTTGTTGAAACAGAGACGGGCGCGAGCTTCCTTGCCGCGTTGAGATTAACTTGTGCCTGCGTTTTGGATTGCTTCATGGCTATACCCCCGGTAACGACATAGTGCAACACTAGCCTAGGCAATCAATGACCGAAAGGAGCTAGCCCCTGAGGTATCGATGTTCTCTGTTCAACGAAACAGCGTCAATAATAGAAGCAGGAGCACGAAACCGACCTCATTGTCCCCATTATCACCCTTTCTTGCCTCGTGTAGGCATCACACGGCACATTCAATTAACACGGAGCACGGGTTACTGAAGGATGACCACATCTCTCAGCCCTCACGACACAGTCTGGACTCGGCCGCGACGTGGATCACAACCGTAAGGCCACATCTGATCACAGTTCAAGTTCGTTGTCGGCGCCTCATGTCACTCTCTGACTATTACTACACATACCTGTGAGGAACTGCGCTCTCTTCGGTTTACGACTCACACAGCTACCAACTACCACCACCGTCCTCCTCCATGTTGGCCTCTAGCTTTCTCTCTCACTCGTCTACTAGCCGGACTCGCAGCCCACCTCCAGCTACGCGAACGCGTGCTCGCTCAGCCGTCACTGACGCCAAGGCGGCAATGCCCATTACGAACCATTCAACAACACGCTCGCGTGTCTCGTCGTCAGTCTCGTCGACTCCTGAGCCACGACCAGTCAACAGCTCGCGAGGATACGACAAAGGTATAGAAGCTTGTGTCGTCGCGCGTATGGTTGTTTATATATTTATCGCAGGCAACCTCTTAGGAGACGTCTCCAAGGTACTACGGGCGCAGATGCGTGCCAGAGCGCGCAAGGCCGCATCAAGCGCAGCCGCATCCCCATATTCGTCGACCTCATCGCTCGACGGCGACGAGATGAGCGAATCCATCGTGTCATTGCCCTATCTGCCGACAACGCGCAGAACTGCCAGCGAGCGGGACATAAAGGAGAAGGTGTCATTGGACAAATGTAAGTTGCCGTTCGAATGCTGTAAAGGTTGACACTCATCGCGATGCAGCAGGTCTGCAACCGTTCCCGAGCTCGTCACCTTTAGGTACACCGCGCCTCGGGCCGTCCAACCCACGCTCCCACCACTCGAGCATCAAGTCGCAGATTGCTCGTCCTTCCCGTTCAAAGTCTTCTCGTTTGGCCGAGAGCCTGACACGTTCTTCGTCGAAGACGGGCAAGCCAGCCGTACCCATCAGTTCCTCAGTCACCGCGGATCTTTTGACCAAACATCTCGCTCCCCTCCCACGCTTCGATCCATTCGAGAAAAGGAGACGATCCGAGTCGTTGTCTGCCATCGTTCGGAAAGATGCAAGGTGCGACAAGGAGAATCAGAAGGGCGGTGGTGGCCCTGCGTCGGCCGCTGCGTGCAGGAAGATGTCCTCGTGGTCGTGTCTCCGTGCGGCGCGCAAGTCGGACGGCTGTGCGCCGAGTATTTATCTTCTCGCTCTGTAATACATCTGTATCATATGTTACGACTGACAATGACTGCTTATGCCCTCCTTTACGCTTTACTAGATTTTGTTGTTCATTTAGGGATTTTGTTGTATGTAACAGTAGACCACGCGATAATAGCACATCTATATTTGGCGCTTGTAATAATAGCACGGGCCGTGGAAGTGGAAGCCACAAGCGTCGGGTAGCACAGCGGCGACTTGACTCTGACCGGCGTAAACTCTGACTTTAACCCTCTCGACATCGTCGTCGCCGTCTTCAACAACGTCGCGTGCGGCGAGCAAGCCGATGGCAGAGGCCGGGCCCTCTGGCTTGCAGTCTGCTAGCAATGGCTCAGCGCCGTCACGATCCGACTATGGCTTTCCAGACCAAGACGGCTCTCAGCAGCATCGCAGCACTCGCCCAGATCGAACGGTCAACATGAATTCGCTTGGGCTTGGACATCCTCCTTCTTCTCGGCGGCCCTCGAGTGGTGGGCGCATTTCGTCGTTGGAAAGCAACAGCAGTAGAAGGAGAGTGAGGTCCATGCCAGGAGGCGACGATGTGCTGCCTCCAGGTCCGTCTCGATTGAGACAAATACATGATATGGAGATTGAGCCACATAAGAGGGTTGCGTCGTTGACGAGGAGAGGGACAGGAAAGCAGAGGGCCACCATTACCCCGCTAAGCAATATGGACGGGCACGCCGATTACTCTTCCACTCCCCTCTCCGATGAGTACGACCTATGTATGTCCCACCCTGAATTCACGCAATTTTATGTCTGACACGAATTGTAGCACACGAAGGTGGGGTATGGTGATTAGGTGTCTGAGTCGAATGCTGAAGGTGTTGTGCTCGTAGACCCTCGAATATTGGAAGACGTTCAGCGTGCTATTCATCTCAAGGCACGGCGAGAAGCCCGTCTTCGAGCATTGCAAAGCATCAAACAGCCCGCCGAACCTCCTGTCACCTCGGACCAGGGTTCACTGTCCTCCTTCTCTTCACATCCCTCCCCCGCCCGTGCAAGACTCCCGGAACCACTCCCTCCGGTGCAACCATCAACACAAGTGAGGAGTAGTAGTGTAGAGTCTGAAGTCGACTTCAGTCCCTCTATTGGTGCCGCACCCATTCACCCTGTACCATCTTCTAGCGACAATGGCGCAACTCTTGATTGGACAGCCTCTAGTTCGGACGACGAGCGTGACAGGCGGTGGCCTCTGCTAGCGAAGAAGAGAACGAAAGAGAGGAGCTCTGCGTCCAAGGCGGTAGTGGAGAACCAGGAATCTTTGTATTCAGGTGCGTCCATGTGTGTCCACAATCACATGCAGACATGCATGCTGAACATATTGCACAGAGAAACTTGCACAGATCAAAGCTCGTGTGAAGCCCCACACTCTTCGCAAGGCTGCCATCACAGGAGAACAGCTACAACGTCGCTATTCCGTTCTACTAGACTCCAGTCGTCCCGCCACCAACCTACTCTCCGCCGTCCGCTGGTATAACCAACAAGACCCACTTGTGCGTACAGCCCTTGACAACGCGCAGCCGTTGACCTGGCTTAAGCATCTATTGGATAAACGTGCAACGCCTGGGTCTGCGCGTTTGCCATGGCATTTGTCTGCGCTGATCATTGAAGAGTATGCCAAAGCGCTGTATCCACCTCTCCAGCCTATACCTGAGGACCGTGAGATCCCGGACGGGGCAACTCCTGCAACCTCTTCCCAGGGCAACTCTACATCGTCACCTCCGAAAACTTCGCCTCAGGTTTCTGGTTCCAGAAGCTCTTGGTCTTGGGCCGTGTCTCAGTCATTAGAACCATCTCTGTCGAGGAAGAGACAAGAACTGTCCGAGGATATTGTTTCGTTTGAACCACAGGTCGACTCTGGACGTTCCTCAGCTGGCGGCGACTCGCGCAGAAGCAGCTATGACTTTATGCACGGTCGCAAACAGTCCTTGGCGTATACCGTCGATTCACCCGGAAGCTCTCTGCGTAATGCGTCTCTAGGCAGCTACGGCATGTCCCCGTCCAGCGGTCGTACACCGCTGCGGGACTTTGCCAGTCGGATGCGGCGTAAACCTCACGACAGGAGTGAAGAAGCTTTATCGTCCGCTCGGAACTCCATCTCAGAGCAGAGCCATGGCGAAGAGGCCGCGTCCCCCGGCAAGCGCGGAAAGAAGAGAGCACGGCCACTTAGTCTTCAGCATTCTGTTGTCGTTGATGGTATAGCTTCGGACGGTGATGCACGAAGCAAGGACGGGTTTTCCGATGCAGACGGTGCGCAGACTGCCAGGGATCCAGCAGGTTCCATGCATTTCGGGGAACGTACGATTACAGGCAAGGAATCTGAGGAGGTGTTACCAACGCCTTCGCCGCCTGCTGCTAAGCCGCGACCAATTAAGCGGCTCCGCGGGAGGAGGCAGTCCCTCCCTTCGTTGGACCAGCTACTTGTCCGTGAGCAGGAGAAGCAGCAGCTGCAGGCTTCAGAGGAGCAAGAGCGTCGTGAGTACCAACATAAGCTTCAGTAAGTGACTTGCATTTTTTTGCTCTATGGCGAGATTGAACGGTCTGGCAGGTTACTTGAGGAGACCATGGACCAGAACAAGAGGACGAGGCAGTTACTCCAACGAGTAGGCGCTCAGATTCGAGAGTACGAGAACGTACAGTCTCGTCTATCAGACCTCTTGGGTAAATCATACACCGCTGTTCCTGTAGAGGTCTTAGACGCTCTCAGTCACGATCCAGCCTCAGTAATTGGTCCCACAAGGCGGTACAAGAGTTGGAGGGCTGTAGAGGATATCCACGAGCGTATTCGCTTGCAACGGAAGACTCTCCGGGACTTCGCTTCGATGCTTACTAGTACCGAGAACGACGATTCTGGGGGTGAGAACAGTGCATTCCGGGAGATTTTGGCGACGTTGGCGGATTCGCTGCAGCAGCTTCATGGGCATCGGATGCGGCTGGCCGGTGATGCGGAGGAAGTGGCTGAGGCTCTCGTTGAAGTCAAGGAGAGTCATACAGCTGTGAAGCGGGAGTATAATGAGGTTATGGCTCACACGTCTTTGATATACCCTCAGGTAAGTCTACCAAGTGCGTTACAGAAAGATCGATAACTAACGCAATAACTCAGATCTCACAAATTGTGGCCTTGGAAGAGAACTATCGGAACAAGTACCAACAAATTTGGGACATCGGTCTGGACGCTCTCACGTTGCTTCTCGATACTGTCACGCCTGTGTGGAGAAACTACGGAAAGGTGATAGGTGACGACGTTCAGGACTTTCTTATCATACCGTGGTATCGAAACGAATTCACGGGAGAGAAGCAGCGATATCCTATCAAACACCTACCTCGACGCTCTTTCCGCCATTGGATCGGTCTACTCCTATTCTTCTTCATCAGTGCAGGTGTGTTGGTGCTACAGACCAGTGCAGCGCTCTCATCCACGGCGAATTACAACTTGCCATGGATCACCAACCCTGGTTTCCGATGGCTTGTCATCCCCTTCTTCACCGTTGGCCTGTTCATCCAGTGGATCTCCGTCATCGTCGAGTTCTGCATTCTTCTCGCGCAGATTGGTGTTATACTGTGGTGGATCGGATGGGCTGTCCGTTTGTGCCATTAATTGGACTCGGAAATATTTATTGAGTTGGTCGTCGTCGTCGTCGTCTTTGCACAGTTTCTATGCAGCGTTTTTGGGTTCACTCGCCATGGTTTTGATCTGCGGCTGCCATAATCACTCGTTTCTGACTCAATGTATCTATACCATACCCACAGCATCCACAGTCTAGTACTATTACGTAGTCATTGAGTTTTCTTCGCCGTGTCATTTGCAGCCTTGGATCGTCAAAGGTACGTAACGAGCGTGACTTCTTGACGAACTCGTTTTTCAGCCGCTGAAAGCCTCGTGTGCTACTCTGTCTGCTCACTCGAGCCTCCACGACGTTGACCAGCACAGTCGACTACCATACAAGGCAAGTTGCACCGATCCTGCTCATTGTCTTTGGCTTCACTGATCATATGCATGCAGGCATAGGGGCGACTAGAATGGCTCAACTACCGGTATCCAACGACTCTTCGAACCAAGTTGAGGGGCAGCGTCACTCTCCGTACTTCGAAGACGGTGACATTGTTGTGTCCGCAACGGCCGAGTACAAGAACGAGATGCGTTTCTTCAGGGTTGATAAGATCTTCCTTGCGAGACATTCTGTCATTTTCCGGGATATGTTTGTTGTTGGAGACAGCGACCCACAAATGGAGCGATACGATGGTGTGCCCAAGGTTCACCTTCCCGATCGTGCAGAGGACGTTGCTGAGTTTCTCAGTGCCATATATGATCTCACGTGAAGTTCTATCCTCTGATTTCTACGCATTATCCAAGCTCACGTACCTTCTTTGACTTACAATAGGACTTTGCCTTTTTCGGACTTTCCCTGCTCTAAAGATGCATGGCTGGTCCAGGGCGTTATGCGGCTCGCAGTCAAGTATGAGGTGGAGGCGATACGCAAGACGATATTGAAGCGCATCGAATCTCAGTGGCCACAGACACTTGATGAATGGGAGCGGCGGTACGCTAACAGAGTCCGTAACCACGCACTTCTGTCCTCCGATACACCCGAAGAAGAAATGGAGGTCTATTTCCCCGACCCTGCCTTGGCTGTCCGCTTCGCTCTGGAGTTCAACTGTCCCAATATCTTTCCCGCGGCGTTATACGAGCTCGTCTCTGCCTACCACCCAGAAGCGTCAGACCACCCAACTCCATTTAGTATTAGTTGGGAGTGTTTACATGCTACTGACATGCGCAGAGTCGTTGCCGTCCAACGGATGCTAGGGGGCGAGTCTATGCGTATAGCGACTACCAAATGGGGGGATGTGTGTGAGGCTTGCTCACCGATTGTGCAGAGCTGCGCACTTGCGGTACTACGGGATAGGCAGGAGAATGACTTCTATGACACACTTTTGCTTCTTCGTTGTTTTCATGAGAGGGTGACGGGGCGATGCAGAGACTTTTGCAAACACTGCCGGTTTGGTGGGAAGGTGGAGAGTGCGATTGAAGAGAAGGCTCAAGCTATCTGGAATAGCCTCTCCGACTACTTCGATTACTTTGACCCCAACTACCACGACTACTAGTATTAGTTCCGTACTTAGCTATGGCACACATACGGGCGACTAATGTACAACGACCAATACGTACAATAGGAAGACCAGTTGTGGGCTAGGTATGGTCGTGTTCGTGGTTATGGCAGGCGGATAATCGGTGAGTGCCACTGGCAGTACCGCCTGTAAGTTAGCGCGCATGACACAATTGCGTTTTGTAGGCTCGCCTTCCAACTTCCAACATCGAACAGGCAGCACTGAGAACCGCACCATAGTGAGTGCACTCGTAGCGTTCAAAGATGTAACTTATACTCAGTTGAAGGCTTACCAACCACGCCTCGATACTTTTATTAGCGTTCAGCGATGGCAGAAATCGCGGTAGATAATGCAAATCAGATCGAGGAGCGATGGCACCCCTCGTTATACTTTGCGGACGGTGATATCGTGGTTTCTGCGGTTTCCAAGGACAAGAGCTACATCGAGTTTTACAGAGTGGATAGGGTTTTCCTTGCGAGGCACTCCACAATCTTCAAGGACATGTTCGTTGTCGGAGAGAGCAACCTGGATATGGAGCAGTACGATGGCGTTCCCAAGGTCCATCTTCCCGATGATGCGGAGGACGTAGCTGGACTCCTGAGTGCAATATATGACGTGAGGTGAAGCCCAACTTCGAGAAATATTTACGCTTGATCTCGGTACTTATCTTATATGGTGGACCACAACAGAACCTTGCCGCTGTCTAGAGAACCCTGCTCCGACACGCCATTAAAGGTGCAAGGCATCATGCGGCTCGCCGTCAAGTACGAGGTTGAAACGATACGTGGAACAATTCTGAAGCACGTTGAATCTGAATGGCCGCAGACACTTGAAGAATGGGAGCGACGGTGCAACGAGAGAGAAGGAAAACGAACGATTGTATCCGACCCCGCATTCGAAAAGGAAGAAGAGAATTACCCCGATCCTGCCCTCGCTGTTCGCTTTGGTCTGGAATTTAACTGCCCAAAAATTCTCCCCGCAGCGTTCTACGATCTTGCTACTGCGCGTGGCCCTAGGCCGCAGCTCGGGACTTGGGGCCCGCCCATCAGCTGGGAGTGCTTGCGAGCTGCTGACCTGCTAGGACTTATTGCGGGCCAGAAAGCATTGGCTATCATGTCTATGGAGATAACAACAATCAAGTGGGGATGTCCGTGCGAGCAATGCTCTCAGATTGTGCAGGCGTGTTTGTCCCGGGTACTAGATCAAGGCAATATCTTAAACCCTCTCGTGGTGCTCCGCTCGTTCGGTGACCAGCTATCATCACGGCGTAGGACAGATTTCTGCAATCCTGCTATCCCCTGTCTCGTTATTCCAGACGAGACAAAGTCCATGGCTGAAGTTCTCTGGCGAGAGCTCCCCCTCATGTTTAATCTGTCAAATATGAACGACGGATTCGAATAGAGATAATTGTACATTCACCAATATTTTCGTGACTATGAATGACCACTCTCTTCTGTGCCCAAAAGCTGGGTCAGATCGTCGTGTAGTAAGTATCGTACGAACGCACCGCTCCGAGTCAGACAGCGATCTAATTAGCTGGTCGAGGCTTGTACGGAGATGGTACGCAAATTGACATCAGAAGGACAATAATGCTGTAGCTGTGAGACGGCCTGGTCTGAGCTTGCGGGAGGGTAAGTACTAGTAGCAAGATCGTTATAGGCGCCCATCCAGGTAATGCAGGTAGTCCCAGGTAGCGCAGGTAGTCCCAGGTAGTGCAGGTATACCACCACCTGGACAGGTAACAATTCCAGGATTTTGCCGATGGAACGCTACAGTACCAAAGATTCGTCATCGTGGTGTTGGCATGATACCACGTAATTTTACGAGGCTTGCTCCCCGACATCCAACTTCGAACGTCTAACTTCAAATATCGTTGCCGTGAGTGCATCCGGATACAGTATGCAATGGGATGCTTACCTGTTCTTGTAGCTTTCACTAATGACAGAAATTACGGTAGACAACCAGGTAAAGATAGAGGAACGACGACACCCGTCGCTGTACTTCGCAGACGGCGACATAACCATATCAGCAACCTCCGAAGAGAAAACATACACCGAGTTCTATCGCGTCGATAAGGTTTTCCTCGCGAGACATTCGGCCATTTTCAAAGACATGTTCTCTATCGGAAGTGCCGAAGGTGGCAGTGTCGACTCGAACGCGGAGGTGCAGCAGTACTATGACGGGGTGCCGAGAGTTCATCTATACGACGACGCGGAGGATGTGGCTGGGTTTATCGGGGCGTTGTATAACACCGCGTAGGTGTCATACTCACTGCGCACCCAATCTCAGGCTGATACTCACCGAATTCATCGTACATAGAACCTTACCACTATCGAAGAACTGCCGCGACACACCCCTCAAGGTGCAGAGGATCATGCGCCTAGCCGTCAAATACGAAGCCTCCACCCTGCGCACCATAATCCTCCAGCACATCTCCCTCGAATGGCCTCAAACCCTCGAACAATGGGAGCGCCGCCAGAACGAACGAAATAAATTGGTCTTGCTACCCGGCGAGACACCCTCTTATCCCGACCCTGCGTTAGCAGTGCGGTTCGGCATGGAGTTCGACTGCGAGGAGATATTGCCTGCGGCGTTCTACGAGCTCGCGATCGCCCAAGATACGTCTACGGGTCCTAAGGCTACTATTGCGTGGGAGTGTCTGCACGCCTCGGACCTCCTCACGCTCGTGCATGGACAGAAGCGGCTGGCCGAGGCGTGGGCCGAGATGATTCGCAAGCTCGAAGTGGACGGGCGAGAGTACTGCGAGTGCGGCACGTTCGCGTCGGGTCTAGGAGGCGGGTACGCGACGTCTGCGTGTAGGCTTACCGTAGCGAACTGTATCGTCGATGCGATGTTGGACGAGCCGGTCCTCATGGACCCGTTGAGTTTTTTGCACAGGGTGCATGGGGCGCTGGGGAAGGAGTTTGTGTGTTTTTCGAGTGGGTGTAATGATATTTCTGCCGCGATTGTGGAGGGTTTGAGTGAGAATGCGCGGTTGTTGTGGGACGATTTGCCGGTGTATTTTGGGTTGGCGAAGTTATGGATGAAAAGGCGAAAAGGAGGAGCGTAGAGTAGTTGTGTAAATGGCCTACAAGTCTAGCTGTGATCTAATTTATAGAAATACGTGTCCGCGGTACATTTTGGAACTTGAACTCCCTACCGTTTGAATCCGGATGTGTCACATCTGCGACACTTGGTGTGACATCGAGAAACAGACGAAGCCATTCGGTGATTTGAGACCTGGACAGCGACACTGCGCGAGTGTGCTCCGGGGGCTTCGCACTGTTCACTTCCGGGGTTCATGTTACAGTGCTGCCAAATAGTACTGGTGCTGCGCTCGCTTTAGCAAACACTGCCCGATGAAAATTATCCAAATGAGTGCGTACCGTGACTGGCAATGGAGTGTGGGAGCATTAACACAAAACTGCTGGATGATGACTGGGTGGCCCCATTTCAAGTGAGTTCGTTCGCGGCGATGGTATTAACAATCTGGTGGAGGTGAGTTTTGAAAAAAAGTATTTTATAAGGATGGCCGGCGTGGCGAGTCAATCTATAGTGAGAGTTATAAAATAAATCTGTGAGGCGTGAAACATAGTAGTAGGCTGGCAACTCACGAGAACTTTGAAAATCCAAGAAATTATGTCTAGCAGACTCACACACGCCGCCACTGTGAACTTGAATGCTCAGGGACTTCTAAAATGGTGCGTACCGCACGCCTTGCTCTCCTGACCGTAGAGACAGAGTCGGGACGGCCTCGATCTCATGTTGTTGGAAGAGAAGAGACGGTAATTTTGCTTGATGTTTAGGCTGTAAGTCTTCTCTCACGTGTAGAGACAGAAAGGAAGACAGTTCGGGATGGCATCTCGCCGTTGTGATGTGTTGTGCTATACCATTCTGGAGGCGGCGCAGTGGGGTGAAGGCTGGATTTGTGTATGGGCACTGAAGCATGGATGTATTGTTAGCACGTAGCGGTAGACCATAATATGCAGACGAACCTCAAGCTTAAGCCTTACAAGTACACTGAAGGCTAATACGAACAGCAGTTGGAATTGACAAGGTTAGTAGAAATTCTCAGATGCGCTATCTCCATAAATAAGAGAAGTATGAATAAATATTCGTATATATCAACTGATCCCGTATCCAAATAAATTGACCAACTGATATACAACGTACTCTGATTCTCATATAAACAACCTTGCTTTCCTCAACGTTCAACTGCAATACCAAAACAAAGCATAAGCCCCAAGCAGAACGACAAACGCCTTCGCCGACGGGTCCAGATTATTCCAAAACGGAAGAGTAGGAGCAGCAGGACGGTCAGATCTGGAGGGCCCGCTGCCGAGTGTGTGGCCTTGGCCGGAGAAGGTGCCGCCTGAGGAGGTTGAGGCGTGTTTGCGGACGGCGGTTTCTAGTGCACTGTATGTTGTTGTGGATGGCTATGAGTGGAAAGATCTTAAGAGGGGGTGGAGGGCGTTACCTCTTGTTGGCTCCTTTGATTGTCTCTACGACGCTTGAGTTCTTGATAAAGACAAACGTAGGCCTTTACAATACGTCCTTTAAGTCCAAAGCGATTATGCGTACGATCAACTCCATTACTCACATCGCCTGCACCCGATAATGAGCAGCCACATCCCTCACAGCGTCAACATCACACTTGAGGAAATTGACGTTCGTGTGCTGTTTAGACAGGGCCTCGAAGGTGGGTGCAATCATATGGCATGGACCGCACCTACATCGTACAAGCACATCAACTTGAAGGCCTCAGCTTAGGCCATTGGAGGCTGCGCACCATGTTGCATGGAAGTCAATGACCGATAGTTTGTTGCCGGCCTTTGAAAGGATGTCATTGAGCTGGGACAACGAGGTCAGAGTCGTTATGGGCATCGTGGTCACAGAGAAACGTCCTGGCCACGACTCAGTCTCCCAGCGTCTCCCCACACCTGAGCGCTCGATTATGCGACCAGAAAGGAAAAGACGCCCATAGCGCGTCACGCATCATTCACGTGACGTTGATGAATGCGCCAAATAGGACCACACGCGACAGAGTGGTATATGAGGCGCGAGTCGCGAGCAGTTGCAGCCACCACTGCCCTTCTCCTCCAACCACCATCATCCTCCGCACAGTCTCCTTGTAGGAGTTCCACAAACACTTCTCCCTCCCTTTAACACTTTATCAAGTCTCGTATATCATGTCTGGACGTGGAAAGGGTGGAAAGGTATGTGCTGTGGTGTGGGATGTTAACAATGGTGTGGAAGATGTGTCTGACAGCTTGTGTGCGTGTAGGGTCTCGGAAAGGGTGGTGCTAAGCGTCATCGTAAGATTCTTCGTGACAACATCCAGGGTATCACTAAGCCCGTACGTATACATCCTCCTATCAAGTATACTTCATACTGACAACAGTCTGAACAGGCCATCCGTCGTCTCGCTCGTCGTGGCGGTGTGAAGCGTATCTCCGGCCTCATCTACGAGGAGACCCGTGGTGTCCTCAAGATCTTCCTGGAGAACGTCATCCGTGACTCCGTCACATACACTGAACACGCCAAGAGGTCAGTGGCTGTCACTCTTTCACTCTCATTCGTCATCATTGTGCTCACCTGTGGTGTACAGGAAAACCGTTACTGCCCTCGACGTCGTGTACGCTCTCAAGCGATCTGGCCGTACTCTCTACGGTTTCGGTGCCTAAGTTATTATCGGTCGTGTATTTGTATTGTTTCTATTGTATCCCGTTCTAGTCTCTCGCATCTGCTACGCAATCTATCCATGATATAGAATCATCTTCTATGGCTGTGCGAATAGTGTTTGGGATACATTTGTAAGGTGATGGAAGTTGAGTCAAAATGACTTGCCTATAAGGGGGTTCCTCAGCGTCGGTACATAGAGTTGCATCCCTTTGAGTCCTGATGGTTATTCAGATCTATGTATTCTCACAGTGTGTCGGTGGGGTAACGATATCACAGAACTGCGGAAGCCTCTTCGTATTGTCTCCGAACCTAACGAAAGCAATGTGGCCTCGGAACTTCCCACGCTCGATCTTTGTGGCGCGGGAAAACTGCCTCGAATAAACATGGGCGCCTATAGCCGAATGCGGTCACGCAGAAAGCGCGTCGCGTGCAGCAGTGTCTCTCACCTTCATTGTCTCTTGACCTCAGCCACCACCACCTTCCCGGCAACACTTGTATTTTGCTTAGGACGCGTAACGTTTTCATGAACTAGACGAACAAATAGGCCGACGAAAGATAGGCAAGACAGCTGGCACGGGCGGGCAATATGTCTACGGAAACGAAACCGCTGCAAAAGAAACCGCTCATACCGGAGGAGTTTATTGATGTTCCTTCGCAGAGATTGTATTATTTGAGTTTGGGTGCTCTCATACAAGTGCGTAGCTCTTTACAATGGTCTGGATACTCTGTGCTCGATAGTTGTTGTCACTTCAACTTCCCTTCACCCGCGCCACCCTCCACCTCCCACCTCCCACTCTCCATTACCACACCACTAACCCTCCTCCCCACCAGGCAATAAAATTCATCGACATCTTCCGCTACCTCTTCATCGACGGCCACAACGCGCACTACGCCTTCAAATGGTTCTTCGTCGACTTCCTCTACCTCGCCCTCCTCGCCTTCCTCCGAATACCGCGGCTCGACTACGCCAAGTCCGTCGTGCTCGTTCAGATACTCTCCCTATGGCTGGTTGATGGCTTTCTGTTTGGTGCGGTGTCGGTGAATTTGGGGGTTGGTGGGGCGTGGAGTCTTGTGCCTAGTATACGGTTTACTAGTGAGTCTTCACCTTGACATTGCTGTACGTCGCTGAGAATGATTATCGTGGCAAGACCCAGGAGACGTCGCATCGACAGCACCTCGGTTCAGCATATCCGACGTAGTCACAACCCTCGGAATCGGCAGCCTCATAGGCTACACCTCCAGCAAAGACACCCACCTCCTCGGCCAACACACAGTCCGGATGTCACCCATAAGCACCGCACACCTAAACCCCTACGCCCAAACATTCTGCATCGCCTCTCCAGGCGAGAGCATCCTCGTACCGCTGCTCCTGAATAATACGAACCCGACGGGGATACGGTACACGCTTACGCCTCTTGGGTACGACGAGTCTGTTAATGCGAATGGGAAGGCGGTGGGGAAGGTGGACAGAGTGGATTTGAGCGCGAAAGACCTCAAGGCGATCGAAGCTTCGCGACAGGAGTCGCTACAAGTCGCACGCGTAGCAGCCTCTGCGAAACGCGACGCAGAGGACGACGATGAATACGACTATGACGATGACGAAGACTCGGAGGAGGGTGAAGATTCTGACACCAGTAGACCAGGGGGCAAGAGTTCGTTGCAAAGGAGTCAAACTCTCGTCCACCTCCGCATCAACAAACCCGGCATCGTACGCCTCGAACGCGTAATGGACACATCCAACGTCGAAGCGCGGCTCGTCTTCCCCGCAGAACTATCCGTCGTCCCCTGTCCCTCCGCCTCCTTCTCCTCCTCCTCCTCCTCCTCCTCCTCGCTCTCCTCAGAGCATTCCGTACGCTGCGCAGCCCCCGGACTGACGAGTGGCTCCGGTGAGGAGCTAGAGTTGAATATTGATGTGTATGGCGTCCCGCCGTTGAGTTTGAGGTGGCATAAGGATGTTAATGGGAGGAGGGAGGCGTTTATGGTTGAGGGGATTGAAGGCGGTGAGCATTCAGCAGCAGCAGGGAGTAATAGGAGGCTGGGGGCTGTTACGAGTAGTAGGAGGCCGGAGCAGTTGAGTGTGCCGTTGACGGTGTCGTTGGACGCGCTCGGCAGGCATTTGTACGTGTTGGAGTCTGTTACGGACGCGCTGGGGAATACCGTCCAAGTCGGTAATGGTGCAAGCGAGAAGGGGGATGGGAAGACGACGAGAAGTGTGGATGTGCTGAAGAGGCCGAGTGTGTCGTTCAAGCATTGTGGACCAGGCAACCCCGCCGCTCTCCTCATTGGCTCAGACACGGGCCTGACGATCGACGCTCGTTCTGCGGACAGTCTTGACTATCCGTTGGACGTTCAGGTGAAGTATACGCCGCCGTCCGACGACGAACTCTTGGTCACTGGCTCTCAGGGTGCGAAGAAATTGAAGGCGTGGGTGAAGACGCTGCATACATCGCAGAATGTTAGTGGTAGTGCGAATGGGAGGGAGGTGGTTTTTAGGGCGAACGCGCCCGGGGAGTACGCGATTACGAAGGTAAATGGGAGGTATTGTGAGGGGGATGTGGAGAGTCCGGATGTTTGTAGGGTTGTGGAGAGGCCTGTGCCTACTGCTGAGATTGAGTGGAAGAAGATCCATGAGTGGTGAGTCTGACTCTCCCTCCACTTATTATACACCTATTCTGACGGCTTTTGTAGCTCGGGAGATACAGGCGTATCAGCCTCCCTAGTCCTGCACGGCACACCCCCCTTCCACGTCTACTACACCTCCCAAAAAGACAAATCCACGCCTCCTCGCGAAGACGTGAAAGTATTCCCCTCCTCGCGCGGCGAGTTCACCATCCAGCCCGAACGGAGCGGTCACTATATGTTCCGATTCACGCAATTGAGCGATGCGAATTATAAGAAGGTGCCGCTTGATGGCCCGAGTATCGATCAGGTCGTGCATCCGCCTGCTAGTGCGGACTTTGCGCATAATGCGAATGTTGGTAGGCCGGGAATGGGTGGGAGGGGAGGGAGGAAGAAGATTAGTAGTTGTGAGGGGAATAAGGTTGATGTTGAGGTTGATTTGAAGGTGCGTTCCAGTTTGGTGTTTGTGAATTATGGATGAGGAGGCTAACGGTGGTGTGAAAGGGTACGGGACCGTGGAATTTGGATTTGCAGGTCGTGGGACCGAGAGGGTCTGAGATTGTGCAGATTGCGAAGCTGCAGAAGCAGCGCGAGAGGATCCAGATACCTATTCCTGCGATTATCGACAAGAACGGTGGTTCCTTCGAGGTCGACCTAGGTAAGTTTGGAGAATACTTGCGCATGCAGTGAATACTGGCTGATTTGGACTAGTGAGCGTCGAGGACGCTTATGGATGCAAACGGTCTGTGTCTGTACCTGGCGTTGTTGTCAACGTTAGAAGAGTCAAGGTACGAATCGTTCACTGTGGTATTTTAGACAGGTTTGCTGAACATTTTGTTAGCCTACGGCCAAGTTCTACGGTGTGAAGGACAAGCGCAAGGTTACTATCCTAGAAGGCGAACAAGCGACGCTTCCACTTCGACTGACTGGTGACGGCGTAAGTTTGCGGTGTCGTGTCATCTGCATGCTTGGTCCTTATATGCTTTGCTATGCAGCCGTGGAGGTTGAAGTACAGACGTGCTGAAGCCCCTCATCAAGTCTACACTGCTACTTTGCAGAGCCCGAATGATGAGCTCAAGGTCACTGAGAAAGGGACCTACGAGATCACCGAGGTATGCAATGTTGCCGCACCATCCTCGTCAAGCTGCTCACAAATAATTTCCAGGTATCCGATACTCAATGCCCTGGATCTGTCTTCGAAGACAGTGCAGATTACTCTGTAGACTGGATTCCGCGACCGGCTGCCAAATTGTCCCCAGAAATCGAAACGATATACCAACCCCACAATGGCTCGCACATCCTCTTACCTATCTGCGAAGGAAACAACGATCATGTCGATTTGGACCTCACCGGTCGCCCGCCCTTCCAGATCATGTACAACGTCGCGCGTGATGCCGAAGCCGGCGGGACGAAGATCATCGACCAGCCTACGTTTAGCAGTATCCAGCCGCGTACACGATTCCAACTGCACACTTCAGAAGCTGCGCGTATCTACTATGAGGTGAAGCAAATTGGCGATGCGGCGTATCCGTTGGCGAAGAACAAGAATGCGATCATCCCTCGCTCGCAGAGACTGCTGTTTGAGCAACAGGTCCTACAACGTCCTTCTGCGCGGTTCAAGAACCGCAATAGGATCACATACTGTCTCAACGATGCACTCACCCCACATGACAACAGCGGTTCGGACGGTGTGATCCAACTATCCGGGACACCTCCCTTCCGTCTCGCACTCACTATCAAGAACTTGGCCGCCAGCGAAACCCGCCAGGAAAGCCTCGTCGTTCCCGACCACGTATGGAGGTTGAACCTTCCGTCGTATATCTTCAAGTCTATCGGTCCTCACCAGGTAACGATCGACTCTGTACGGGACGTCTCGGGATGCGAGCAGACGATACCTGATCCGTTGCATAGGTCGATATGGCTGGATGTGGCTGAGACGGCTGCGATCGTGCCGTTCGATAGGAGAGAGCATTTTTGTATGGGCGAAGTCGCGCAGTTCCAACTTGAGGGTACGCCCCCTTGGGCTATCGGGTATGTATTCCTAATCTCCATCCTCATATTCATGCCCGAGGGTAACAACTCTTACTGACGACATCCTGCTCCTAAACAGCTACCGTATCAACGGGAAAGTGTACAACCAAGAGGCCAAGGTCTCGCCGTTCGCGATTAAACAGGAACAGCCTGGCGAGTTCGCTATCACCTCGATCGCACACCAGCAGAAGATGTGTAGGACGGCTGTCACGGACTTGAGGTACCAGGTGCATCCTCTTCCTTCCGCGCAAGTGGGACATGGGAAGAGGATTATCCAGGATATTCATGAAGGTGCGTGTACACTGAATACATTTGACCAAAGAGGTCATGGGCTGATCTGTTGTGTTGTATGTAGGTGATCAAGCCGAGATCGTGTTCACGCTCATCGGCGAACCTCCGTTCACCTTCACGTATCAACGAGCCGAGCTGAGCAATAAGAAGGGTGTACAAGGTAAGGTGTTGGAGACGCATACTGTCTCAGGGGTGACCACGAGAGAATACTCGATCTTCTCCGCATTGGAAGGTTAGTAAACCTCATAAACGTTTCTGTACAGAATTGGTTGGCTAAACTTTCTATGTGTGGTTTATAGGCACATGGACGATCACGTTCATCTCAGATCGCTATTGTCGATACCCTCCAGCGCAGCCTGATGGCACGGTAGATAAAACACGATGAGCGTTCGTTGAGCTCGTTCACGATTGAGGTTGAGATCTGAGAGGATATGATCATTCACTGGCTTATACCAACGCATGTACCCTTAAAATACATTAATGTCTACACATTCAAACATCCAAGCTGATGGACGTGCTTTAACGCACACATTTCCTTGCAGTCGATTGACGGTTCTGTTGACAGTGCTTTTTGAACTTGCTTGGCAGAGATATCTTGCGATGGCCACGTACTTCACGCTTGTCTGTCTCTCTAACCTGTGACAAGCAACACTTGCAGCCACGTAGACTCAGATACGAGATTTTGGCAACTCATCCTTGGTATACGTAGCAAGATGCACGAGAAAGAGAAGTTTTCGTTATTCCCGACTGATTTACTTTTACATTGTGCAGAAAGAGTGATCTATACCTGAGCGGAGGCGATGTAGAACCACTTGGAGACTAGAAAAGGGGCAGAAGGTCAATGAGTGTGAGAGGAAAGATAAAGATGAACACGTACTGGCAGGCTCGATAGGAGCAGGGGGCTTCCTGGAGTCAGGAGGGATGGACTGGTAAGCGGGGTCGTTCTTGGTCACGTAACCGGGACTATCCGGAATAGTGGTGTTCGTGCTACAAACGGAAAAAGAGGAGTGAGCATGCAGATTTCGAAGTGAGACGTGTGTGCAGAACACGTACATCGAGAGGTCATACGAAGCAGTCTTTGCGGGGCTCTGGCCGGAGATGAGCCTGCGCCATGCCTCGTGGCACTCGTGGATGATCTCGGTGGCATACTTCTTGTTCTTTGCCTCGCCGGAGAAGGCGAACTGGTTCTCGGGCTTGCCATCGGGGATCTTGTAGATACTGCAATATCCCATTTTCAATTGATTCGTCCTCTTTTCTAAGCCAAGAGTCGCGTGACGTACCGGAACCACTCATTCGTGGCACGAATGAGGCCAGGGAGGTTGTTCTCGACATCCTCGATGTCGTTCAACTTGTTGGCGAGAGGGTCGTTGACGTCGACGACGATGACCTTCCAGTCGGTCTCACCCTCGTCGAGGAGAGCCATGATACCGAGGACCTTGACCTGCTTGACCTGGCCGACGTAGCCGACCTGCTCACCGATCTCGCAGACATCAAGAGGGTCGTTGTCACCCTTAGCCTTCGTCTCGGGGTGCTGCTGCTGGGGATCTTCCCAAGTCTACAAATCATGCAATTTATTTGAGAAAAACGCGGAAATACTGAGATGAGAGCGTTGACACGTACCTGGGGGAAAGCACCGTAGTTCCAGATGTAGCCGTGGTGGGGGAAGCAGTTACGGACGAATCGCAAACGGCCCTTCTTGATATCCTGCTTGATGGGGTTGAAGGGCTCCTCCTTGGAGATCTCGAGCTTGGCGTTAGTCCAGCGAGGGACCTCGACGATCATGTTGAGGATGCCATTGTTGGCATCGGCGAAGAGGGGGATGTCGTGGAAGGGTGAGACGACGGTGTGGTCGTTCTTCTCGATGAACACACGGTGTTCTGGCGATGCGATGAGTTAGCTTGGAGTCGTCCTTATGGCTACTGATCTGACGTACCGAGGGTGTTGGCCGCGCCGATCTGGCGGGTGGTGTACTCTGATGAGCTGGCAGGTCAGCACGACGAGGAAGACATCAAAGACAACGAAGAGACTGACGAGACATGGTCCTGAGCTGTAGGAGATGACGGTTGTGCAGAGAGAGACGTCGGAAGGCCGTCTGGAATCTCATCCTGCTTTTGGAGTTATATAAACGTTTCTAACAGCGATAATCATCGGATAATCGAAATCGAGCGACCAGATCCAAAATCGATCCAATCTCATTTGCCCACACAGTGCAGTTTGGCCTTGTAACGAGCTCGCGAGCGGAAAGGCCAAACTAGTGCTTTGTAAGCGCCGGGAGGACGGAAGTGCGAATGAGACTCTGAGTCGAACTTATCCTTTCTCCTCGACGTCGCACTTCGTCCTCCCGACATAACTGTTCTACTTCTGAGCTTTGCTCGTCTTATAACTCCGTCATGACTGAAGGTCCTTCCAGCAACAGACCAGCAGGAACCTCTGGGCACCGATTGGCAGCATTCGCAAAGGCGCCGGACAAGGTTCAAGCCCCGCGTGATGGGGGTGATGGATCTCACGACTCAGATGGTCACTCGTCGACAGTAGATGAAAGCGAAAGTGCTACGACCGGTGACAATGCAAATACGTCGAGAGTGTTGGAGAAACGGAGGATGGAGGCGAGCAAGTCGGTGCCCGAAGGCGACTCAGGGGCTGCGAAAGACAACAGCGACGAACCGAATACAGATCAGTTCGAACTCGATAAGGCTGCCTTCTGGGGATTTCTGGAGGAGCTAGGAGACGAACAGAGCCAAGAGAGAATGATTGGATGGATAGCTAAGGAGGCGGCGGACGAGGTCTTGGGCGAGATACTCGCGAATCAGGAACCACCCAAGCACATCCCGAGCGCGCAAGCAGCGACTCAGGCGCCGGTGGCCAAACTCGCCGCGGATACTACTATCCCAAAGTCCCCGGCATCGTTGGTTGCAGGAACGGCATCGAAGATTGAGATGGTAAAAGGCGGGGACTTCTTCTCGCAGGCAGTGGTACCCCCAGAGGCTTATGTCACCCTTCTTGTCAACAAACATCATTTGCCTTTGACCGCCTGCACTACCGCGGCTATTAACCAAGTCACCAATAATCTCTCCGCTGTCAAGTATGCCAAACAACACAACCGAGACGGTGTCAGGCGCGACCTCATCGACGTCAGCGGAATGCCCGAAGAGACGACCATTAGCAAAGAAGATTGGAGAGATGCCTACCGCAACTTCGTCATTATTCTACGCCAAGCGGCCTCCGATGAGACCTGCTCTCTTTTCAATTCTCATTTCGATTTTCTCTGCGCACGTCCTGAGTTCAAGATCTCCTTCCCGGCGATCTTGAGATTTGATATCGAAATTCGGAAGAGATTCTTCCTCGGCGGCTGGCACAGCTTTGAGGTGGGTAGCTGGCCATACGTCGCTCGCCTCCAAGACATCAAGCTCGAAGTTATGCAGGAGGGCGCCGCTCGCTCCGGTAACCACGATAATGCCGTTAATTCGTCTAATCTCCGTGGTCCTTCTACGAAGCGCTCTATGACAGACGACTCATCTTCGCGCGGTGATTCCTTTCGGCCCTTTCGATCCAAAGAACCGAAACTCTGCCTCATCTGTGGTGAGGTTGGTCACCACGCGGCCGTCTGTGGAAAGCAGACCCTCCCAAAAGGGAGACCTGTATACTCCGCCTGGTACAACGATAGACTTGTCTCCGCTGACAAACGGAAGCCCATTTGTGTCTTCTATAACCTCCACGGCAAGTCACAGTGCCGCACCTCCAGGTGCCCCGGTACATCCGGACACGTCTGCTCCTTCTGTGGTGCCACCGGTCATCACGCCGCTTCGAAGGGGTGCTTCTGAGCGAGACCGAATCATCACGCCTTATCGTGCAGATGTCCTGGAGAAGACACTGCAAGATCTCGGACTCTTTGACAAGTACCGGCAACTTCCTAATCGTTTTCGCTTCGGATTCCCTATTGGAGACTTTGCACCGCTCAAGAAAACCTACACACCTGATAACCACTCGTCCGCGATCGAACATCTTGACTTCATTCTTGAATACGTAACCGAACAGACTGAGCTTGGCCGTATGTCGGGCCCTTACTCCCGTTCTCAAGTCGAATCCATTCTGCAATCACATTTCTTCTCATCACCTTTGTCCGTCGTCGAGAAGGCCGGGTCACCGGGCAAATTTCGGCTGGTGCAAAACTGCTCCTTCAAAAACGACGCCGGTTTTTCTGTAAACGATTTTATCAACTCCGACAACTTTCCCACCACCTGGGGCACGGCTGCCGAAGTTGCGCAGATCGTGAGTCTTATTTACAGTCATCTGTAGGGACACGCCGCTGCGATCCCGCTGTGCCGGTGCACAGATGACAGAAGCCTTGCCATCTGCAGGCTCGTTTCCTTAGCATGCCTTTGCTGCTAATTGATTCGACAACGCACTTTCGCGTCTGTCGTCTGCGCTTCGGCACAAATTTCATGTGCCAAGTTGCCGGTCGATATTCATTATATCTTGCAGATTGCCACGGCGCCACCTGGAGCACAGGCTGCGTCACTGGATATTGATGCTGCTTTTCGCAATATCCCGATATTACCACAGCACAAGCCGTTCCTGGTTGTCCAGGCCCAGCCCGGGAAGTTCTTCATTGACCATGTATGCCCGTTTGGTATATCCTCCGGTCCGGGTCTGCAGGGCCAGCCAATGGACGCGCTAGTTGACATCCTGCTCAAATTCGGTTTCGAGGCTATCAAGAAATGGGTAGACGACTTACTCAGTTTTCGCTTCCCCAATGGGCGAAACGCACAAGGTCAATGGACTTACCCGTATGACATCGAGGACATCTTTCGCATCACCGAAGCTCTGGGAGTCCCCTGGAAGCTAGGCAAATGCTTTCGTTACGCATTCCTCGTCGTCTACCTCGGCTTCCTCTGGAACCTGCGTGAACGATGTGTGTCTCTGCCCATGGCTAAACGTACCAAATACATTGAGAAACTCGAATCCTTCTATCAACACGCTCTCTCCGGACGAGTGGCCCTTCGCGACGTTATGAGCATTGCAGGTACACTATCGCACATTGCTTTCGTGTACACAGCAGGACGGGCCTACCTCACGGGCCTATCCCACTTCATTGCATCGTTCCCACACCCTCACGCGCTGAGATACCCGTCTAAATCCCTGCTGTCTGATCTGCGGTGGTGGCGAGACATCCTCCGGCAGCCAGACTTCACCAGATCACTGGTACCTCGATCCGCGCAGTGTGACCCTGGCGTTTGGGTTGATGCGTCAACTTCGTGGGGTATAGGTATACTTATCGGCGGCAAATGGGCTGCCTGGAGGCTACTGGACGGGTGGAAAGGCAATAGCCGTGATATTGGTTGGGCTGAAATGATCGCCCTCGAACTTGCATGTCTATATCTGGAAACTCTACACTACACCAACGTCGACATTCTCATTCATAGCGACAACGTTGGCGTAATTGGTGCCTTCCTCAGAGGCCGCAGTCGAAACTTCCAAGTCAACCTCGCCATTCGTCGAACTACGCTAATATGCATGTCTCGCAACATCGCCTTATTTCCCGAATATGTGAACACGGAGATGAACCTCGCCGACCCAGTTTCTCGCGGCATTCTGGGCGACGAGGCAAACCGTCTTCCTGTTTTACCCACACTCCCAACGGAGCTCCACCCTTTCCTCGAATATGTCTGACACACCCCTTCGCTCTGCGATTGCACGTGCAATCGCTCGCACCAACGCTGACCTGCCGCACCAGCACGTTGGTTCCACTGCTACCCCTCGAAACCGCCACGCAATTTCTCCCTCACCCTATCGCCCACACGTACTCGCGAGCGATCGTTTACGCGCTTGGACTTCCCCCTATGGGGTGCGTTTCCGAAGACAGATGTCGTCGGACACATCACCATGCACTGCCACACGTCTCACCGATGTTATGCTCACCTCGCTCGAGCTCCCGTCACGGAGAAACTACGGTGCAGGCCTGCTACGATTCACTCAGTTCTGCGATCTCCTACGCATCTCTGAGGAAGACCGAATGCCCGCTTCTGACGCACTCATAGCAGCATTCATCGCAAAGTGGAGTGGCCTAGTGTCTCGCTCAACGATCGACACCTGGCTCGCTGGCCTCGCGTTCTGGCATTCACTAAACGGGGCACCCTGGCTGTCGTCTAGACTCGTAAAGATCACTTGCAAGGGTGCCTCAAAACTGCAACCCGCGTCGAAACGAAAGCGTTCACCAGTGACTGTAGAACACCTTACCTGCCTGTTCAACCATCTCGACCTGGCGAACTCGTTTGATGCCGCCGTGTTCGCTGTTGCGACCATAGCGTTCTGGAGCTGCCGACGGTAAGCCCGCATTCATCTGCGAATGACCATACTTCTAAACCTCAATTAGCCTCGGCGAGTTACTCGTCCCTTCCCCCACCGCTTGCGCACCATCTAAACACGTCATCCGCAAGAACATCCCTCCCCTGAAGCACACCGCTGCAGGTGTCGAATTCTACACCTTACACATTCCGTGGTCGAAAACCACGGGCTACACCGGCCTATCGATATCAATCACGGCCAATGCAGAACCCTCCAACCCTGTAACCGCCTTCACCCACCATCTGCAGTGCAGTGTGTCGGTACCAGACCACGCACCGCTCTTCAGTTACGAATCTACTAGCCCAGACGGTTGGTCCCCTATGACAAGGGACTGGTTCATGGGTCGATGCAACGAAGTGTGGAATGCCCACGGATTGCAAACCCTCACCGGCCACTGCTTTCGCATTGGGGAGCCACGGAATTATTACTTAGAGGAACACACCCGGACGTTGTCGCACTACAAGGCTCATGGAAATCTCGGGCTTTCCTCGAGTACTGGAGGAAAATCGAAGACATATTGCCCCTTTTCATTTCTGACTCTTTCACTCTCGACCGCGTTACTCTAGCTCGAAAGGCCGTTAGCACGTTTGCGAAGCGACATAACTTGTAGTGCCTGTTCTATTATTCCCCTTCAATTTCTCTCCTGCGTTTTGTATCTCGCATCCCAGTCTCGCCTGTCCTGATATTGTATTTCTGCCCTACTATGTACTACTAGCATCTCATTCCGTCTTACTCTATATACTATTGTACTACCAGTACTGTTCCCGTGTTCACCTGCTTTATCCTATTGTACTACTTCTCTTGTGTACGTCTACCGTTTGTGTCCCCGAATACACATAAATTGAGCCGCGGAGTCGATGGGTGAGTCGCTTGTGCAACGCACGACCGTTGTGCTCCGCGGTTGGTGGTGAGTCGTGCGTGCAACGGCTTGCCCTCGCTTCACGCTCAGCAGGAATTCGGGCGTCGCGTCGACTGTACAAGTCTCGCGTGCGCTTCTGCATCGCGTCCGAATTCCCTAGCTTTCCCAGTGATACTCACAAAAGACACACGGTCTTACAAAGCGTGCAGTTTGGCCTTGTAACGAGCTCGCGAGCGGAAAGGCCAAACTAGTGCTTTGTAAGCGCCGGGAGGACGGAAGTGCGAATGAGACTCTGAGTCGAACTTATCCTTTCTCCTCGACGTCGCACTTCGTCCTCCCGACATAACTGTTCTACCCATCCCACCTCTCCCTTTTTCTTAGCGTCCTAGCGGTGGTGAGTCGTGCGTGCAACGGCTTGCCAGATCCAATCTCATTTGCCCACACACTTATTCATTTGTTGGTGGGTAAGTAATCTGCAGCAAATCCTGAAGAGACTATTGTACAACTAATTGACACCCATATACGAATTGTTAGTCAAGTATGAGCAAACACTGGCACCCCGGATTGGCGGAGACAGCCATCGACGTTTACACGAGTCCGCCTGCCTTTAGGATCTCCTCTCCGTCGCCTTCCTGTCTCGCACGCCGCCCTACTCTGTGCGTCGAGAACTCCCCGTTAAAGTCCAAGCGCAGCAGCAACCGCTCGACGTGCCGTCGTACTTCCTCGTCACCTGCCAACTTCTTCCCCTTCTTCGTCCGAACAAACGTATTAAACCCAGACGCATTCGTCGAGGTCATATTGTAAAGCATCGACTTTGACGCGTCGCCGGCAGTCGAGAATGGCTGCTGCGTCGTTGATAACGATAGCTGCTCATAGAACGACTCCAATAGGGTGTTGAGCGACTGTAATCATGAATGAGATAACCGCAGATCAGCCTCTCGCGGTGCCTCTCAAGAAGATAGATGGGATCCTTACATCATTGATCTCGGCCACAATGCCCCTTCGCTCTTCCACCATCTCTCCCACCCTATCCCCTCCTGTAGCAATGCTGCCCTCAAATAGCAGCGCAGGTAGGATATCTCCGCCCCATCGTTCCACCTGAGCCACAAACCGTTCGCACACTTCCAGAACCATGCGAATGATCGAGGTAAGTGCGACGTTCGACAGAAGACTGCCTGTCACTAGTCTCTCCAGGTACGTCGTATGGATCGTCCGTAGCGTTGAGAAATCCAATTGTGACGTCTGAGGGTTCACCGAGCCGGAGGCGGAGAGGCCACTCGCCGTCGTCGATGACTGAGCCAACGTAGGTGCCGTACCATCCGCACTAGCAGATTTAGATAGCTGTCCACCAGTCTGTTGTCGTGCCAGAGGTACCGCTCCGGTCTTGTCAAGCAGCAAACTTTTCAGTCGTCTAAACTCCACGTCTACCACGTCCGTCAGGATGTATCCCAGTATCGTGTCGAGGAACCAAGTCATCTCTCTGACGACTCCCCACCCACATCGTAGGAGCTCGCGGCGGACTTCGAGGTCTTCTGCTGTACCCCCTTCGCCTAAGCCTGTCCATCTCCGCCTCGCTCGTTGTGCGTTCGATATCGACGCCCAGCATGTGTGAATCCGGACGTGGGTTTTTCGTAGTGCAGATAGGTATGAGAACAGAGCAGCATAGACCTGTAGGTCAGCTGGGTGAAGGAATAGATCGAGGGGCCATTTGACAGTGTAGTTCAAGACGAGGGGTGTACCAAGCAGGAGGTCGTCGAATGAAGTGATTTCGGTAGCACTTGCAGAGATTGAAGACACGTCTTTCTGGGTATGGTTCGTCGCGAGAGATGGAAGGAGAGGTCGTAGTGGACCAGAAGGAAGTTTGAAGCGGAGGCGGGATAGAGACGGATCGTGTTGCGCTGTTGTACCTAGAGAAGCACGTAGAAGCGCGAGGTGCAAGTCTTGCTCGCGAATCATCGTCGAGGAACCCGCTCGTCCCGTTAACCGAGATACCTTGAGTCGCTCGATTTCTCGGATGAGAGAAAGAGTGAACTCTCCATTACGGAGAAGGAAGTAGTTAGCACTAATGATCGTAAGCGTTGATGCCTGAATGATATATGCGCATATATGAAACTCACAGCGACTCGACGGCCTCGTCGACGTCCTTATATGTGAGGACATTTAGCCAAAGCCATTCGCTGACCGAGGTTCGAATCTCTGCAATGACATGGTCAAATTCGTACTGGTCCTGCGGCAAGACACTGTCAAGTAATCTGGTATGCTCCATGGCAGCGGTACGAGGGAACTGTTTCTCCCACTTCGCCGCTTTTACAGTTCCGACCGCCCTCCCGACATATGAAATAGACTCTCTGCTTTGAGCTGACACACAACCAGGCATCGCACCCTCCGTAAGAGTGTAATCGGCCTGAGCAAGAGGATCTTTGTCAGACAGAGACCCGTGAATCATGAATGCCTGGAGTTGGGTGACCCAGACGCGCTGGACAGCTTCAGCAAGTCGCGTGTAAATCGACGCTATTCGATGTATGCCTGTGTTTGAGCGAGCTAGGAGCATGTCGATGAGAGGTCCGGGACGCCATGGTTGTTTCGTTTGCAAATCCTCGATCAAGGTCTCGAGAGCTACCAGAGGCGCGTCCCATTCTGCGAACGTCGCTCGGATCGAGGATATAGGGACAAAGGATCCACCGGCTACAAGGCTGCTGTCGCGCTTGAGCACTTTTGCTTCTGTTTCAACGACCAGGTTTTCATATTCGTCCTTCAAGATCTTCTTGAGTGTTGCGGCTAGTACGGAGACATATCGCGAAGGTGATCGCGAGAGCTCTTGCGCGGCCGCCTTTATCCTCCTATAACGCAACGCTATCTGAGCCAGAGATTCAAGACATTGTTGTTCGCCAGGATGAAGGAGAGGTGCGAAGGCAGGGTTGACGGTGTGATCATTGGGAAAGAGGGAGGACGAATGGCCTGCAAGGACGAGGAGAACCTCTGCAATCATGAGTACCTTGTCCCGTCAACTTCGTCAGTTTGTTCGAAAAGAGTTCGTGCTCACCGAGTTATGGTCCTTGCTCGTCGTCGCGCACGATGTGAGGAAAGACGTCGACGCGATTAGTGTGCCTGTCACGGCCCGAGCGTGACTGGACGTGGTTATCTGTGACAAGATTTGGGAACGGCGCCGGCATCATCGCCCGTTCACCGTAACGCTCATCATCCCGCCCACCGCTTGCCTGTCAACTCCCTCGTCGCCGCCGTCGAGCATGGCGATGAATTCAGACGACGAGTACGAAGCCACAGCCCATCACCGCTCCTCGTCGTCCATCTCTCCCGCCGCACGCTTCAACTTCGACGATGCTTTCTCCGACACGGAAGATACGGCCGACTCGTACGAGTTCTCCGCCGCCACCATCCGTGCAGAGCTCGAGAAGAACATGAGCGCAGGACACGTAGAAGCTGAGGGAGGCTGGTCGATGGAACACGACTTGGACGATCTCATGACAAAGATCGGTTATGTCGATGGGAGCGAACGAAATTCGTCCGGTCTGCGTATTGACGCAGGATACAACGAGGAACTCTCGCCACCGACTCAGCAACCGCCTTCACCAGAAACTATAAGCACCTCATATCCTTTAGAAGATGACGTTCAGTCTTTTGACGAAGTTAATCTTGCAAGCGAGTTCTCTTCCGTTAACTTACAGTCACCTCCGGAGCCTGAACTCGAGGAACCTAAATTTAACCTGCCCGAGCACACGCCGGAAGAGCACGTTCAGGAAGTGGATCATACCGTAGTACAGATAGATGCCTCTCAAGACCACCCAGAGCCCAATGTCGTGCACGTCGATTCACCTCCGCCGCATATATCCTCACCGTCGCACACCACCGTCCGCAGCATGTCACCGTCAACCCCGCCTCACGACGAACAGATATCCTCCTCCACCCCGTCAACAAGTTCACATCCTATCACTCCTCGCTCTACCCAAAGTACCTCCTCCCTGCAAATGCCCTCGTCTGCATCTCTGCCCACTCCGACTTCAGCTGCCTCCGATGCCTCTACAAGTTCCGCCGCTACCGCAAAGCATAGGGTCACCCGCTCCGTGGGTCCTAGTATGCTCGACAAAGTGATTAGCAAGACAAGACCTACGTTCCTGCCACCAAAGTCAAAAGCAGAAGATTTAAAGCATCTCGCGGATTGGGAAACTATGATGAAGAAGAGCAGGATAGCCGGTAAGTCCAGTCGTCATCGCCCGTTCGTGTCCTTTGTAACAGTTGACCGATTCAGTCCATTTCTGCCTCCCCGCCTCTGTATCCGGATCTTCCTGCCCATCGACGATCTGGTGGCTTAGAGGAGAAACGACGTAAAGCTCTGCAAGATCGGCGATATGCTCGTGAGAGACGAATAGAGGATTCGTTAGTGCATTGGGAACGCGAGATCTTGCCAAACTGGAAAGTGGTGCATAAAGATCCGAGACTACGAAAGCTGTGGTGGCAAGGTATACCGACGAAGCTACGCGCTACGATGTGGCAGAACGCCGTTGGGAACTCGCTTGCGCTCAGTAAAGGTAGGGCCGACCTCACCTCGCTATCGTTTCTGTTACTAATGCCATATGTATGCATAGACGCCTTTAAAGCCTGTATAGCACGAGCCAACCGAGCACTATCATCTGGAACCTTCCCAGCAGCCATAACCGACCTAATAGAAGCCGACATAAAGTCCACCCTTCCCTCTCTACATCTCTTCGCACCAGGGACAGGCCCACTATACCAGGACCTGAAGGATATGCTTTGTGCCTGGGTCGTCTCGCGGTCCGACGAAGGTCTCGGATACGTTCCTGGTATAGCCAAGGTAGCGGCTATGATTCTTCTGAATATGGCACCTGCGCAGGGGTTCGTTGTGATGAGGAATTTGCTCGAGCGACATTGTTTGAGGTCGTTTTATGGTGGGCAGACTTCTAAGGACGATGTGAGTTGATGTGAATTCTCTCTTCTGTCTTAGTGAGTTCTGACGTATACTAGGTAGAGGCGTACTATCGGTGAATATTCTTGCTTACTATTGAGAGGCGCGTTCTAATCAGGTCACCAGAATATTTGACACGCTCCTCGCGGACGGCATGCCGAAAAGTATGTCCACACCCTCTACTACAAACTTTGGATTATACTTACGCCACCGGGCAGTTTACTTCAACTTTAAGCAGCATCAAGTATCACCATCTGCCTACCTACCAGAATGGCTGATCCCTCTCTTCCTCGACCATTTGCCTTTCGAAGCCTGCGCCAGACTATGGGACGTGCTGTTCCTCGAAGGCGATGCTTTTCTATTCCGCGCAGCACTAGCCATCCTTGCCGTTCTCGAACCGCGGTTATTCTTCCCTGACAAACAAGAGCTTTTAGAGCTTCTCAGGTGCGCGCTCTGTCCTTAACCATCACAAACACCATTCCGCTAATATAGACGTACACATCAAAACAGAGCAGAGAACAAAGCCGCTCTGGACGTGGCAAAACGCACGGGGCTCGTCGCCACTGCCAAGTACGAGATATACGGTGTAGACGAGGAGACGCTGTGGGAGCGGCTGGATAGCATGGAGGATTGGTGGAGGGAGACGACGTGGACGAGGCTGCTTCAGAGGGAGTTGCCGGACTTGTAGAGTAGTAGAAGTATTCGTTTCCGTTTTTTATTCAGCATCACACGCATTGTTGCATTGTATGTACTTTTTGCATTGGGCGGGTTTGGCGAGGTGACATAGCAGGAGTAATTATAGTAGTTACAATTAGAATGAAAGCACATTTCAGGCAGCTACTTGGCAGCAGTCGCATCCTTAAGTAACTTGAAGGCCAAAACACTTCGGCAACGCATCCCACACCCTCTGCATCTCCCTCTTCACACACTCCTCAAACGTCTCCTGCCCAAGCATACAATCCCACACCCACACCTCCTCATCCTCCAGATCCTCCTGCTCCGTCTCCTCCAACCACTTCAAACACCCCAACGCGTCCGTCCTCATCACACCACTACCACTAACACTACCACCCAGCCCATACTTCCCCGTAGAGAGATCAGCGAGATACCGATCAACTGCTTTCGCGCAGTTCGTCACGCCGCCGGGGTAGTAGCTCCCGTCGCGCTTACACCCGAAGATTTTGGTTTCGCGGCTGATTGTTTGGAGTGAGGTGGAGAGTGTGTGCTGGAGGGCTTTTTCGCCTGCTATGAGACGCAGGAGGTCGGGTTTTGAGAGGATGTTCCATCGGATGGGTACTAATGGACTCGATAACGAGAACGAGCCTGTTGGTTCCCGATGTTGTGCGTCGCTGGCGATGGCCAACTCGTAAAACGCAGCAGGCAAGATACTCGGACAGCCAAACTCCATAGCGAAGCGGATGGCAGCCGCAGGCTCCGGGAACGAGTACTCCTCCAGTGGCTTCGCCTTCGGGTCTACATATCCATACGGCCGCAGCATAGTCAGGACTTCTCTCTTCTCGTCTTGCCGGGCTAGCCAGTCTGTCAGGGTGAGAGGCCAGTCTTGGGTGATGCGCATTGTGATGGCGGTGAGGATTGTGGTGGCTTTGTACTTTTGTGCGAGGGTGGTGGGGCCGTAAAGGCGGAGGGGGGTATCTGGGTGTCTTGGGGTGAGTTTGAGGGATCTATGTATATAGTCAGCTTAGTTAGCAAGCGGGTTTTCTACGGTATGCATGGAGATTTGGTGATGTCTGACCCGATGTCGTACATCGCGCTGAACAGGACGGCCAAGTCGTCTGCATCGTCAGATAGACGAAATCGGGGAACACCGTCGTATTGCTCCTGATCGTCTCCTTCCAACGTGAGAAGTACTTCAGAGTGCTCTGTGAGGACGGCGCGATGAAGGCGGAAGAGTTGCAGGGAGCCGTCTGGTGACTTTGAAGGCGCTGAGATGACGACGTCTCCGTCTGGTAGGTATAGGGATGGGTGATGTAGTTCTCTAGATGGTGTGGTCTCAGCGCTTGGGGCCATGGTGGTCTATCAGGTATAGGATTGTTAGTTATCATAGGAGCTGGTATGAAGAGGATGACATACCTGAGTGATACTAGTGAACGTTCTATGGCTATTATCTCTGCGTAAGAGGGTTGGAAACCCGGTTCGGATGAGTAGAGGCTGTTTATATATCGCTGACGGTAAGTAAGCCTCATGGCGAGAGCGTGGCCACGGTTCTGTTCTCTTTCCAATGCTCGACTAATTTTGCGATCTGGTAACGTACACGGTCATTAGTATTTTGATATTGGGACCTTCACGTTCGGATTCTCTGTTGCATCTAAATTACTTTACACTGACGTGTTGCGGAACAGAACCAAAAGCAGCCATACAATGACACTCACTAGTACTGTACTCACTTCTCACGAATCCGTCTCGCTCTTCGCCTCCTCTGCTTCAAAGAAAGTCCTCAGCCACTCAGCTTCCTTCACCATCTCCTCAATCGTCCGCGGTTTCCTATCTTCATCTGCGTCTACCTTCAACGGCTCAGCTCCAGATTCCGCAGTTTGTGCGAGTTCTCGAGGCAGCTCGCCCTCTGCTCGTTCTAAAGCCGGATAGACCTCGTCATTCGAAGAGGCGAATCTATCGCCGCGCAGTTTGCGAGGTAAGAGATGGAAGTGAACATGCGGAACTGTCTGTCCTGCTGCTTTACCATCCTGTTTGTACAATCAATATCTGTGCGGCAATGAAGTATAGAATGGGACACGTACCTGGCAAGCGATGGTTAAACCATCCGCACCGTATGCCTTCTCGATCACCTTTCCTACATGCTGCACCGACGACATCAACGCCGACAACTCTGACGCGTCCAGATCCTGGAGACGAGAAACAACACGCCTTGGAATGACGAGGACATCTGAGTGTCATATTTCAACACCGCAATTGACCTCAAGATGGACGCATGTGAGTGGTACTAGTACGTACGTCCGGGCACGATGGGTTTCAGATTGACGATGGCGGCGGTGAGGGATGTGCGATAAAAGGCTTGGCGAGTGACCTCGATCGTCGAAAAGAGAACCTTGCTCATCGTGGACAGCGGTGTGCTCGTCGTGGCTCGCACTGAGCTCGACACTCGCCGAAGCGCCGAGAGATATGAGCGCCAATATGCACACGTGACCGCGAATCATCAACTGAAGTCCGTTCGAACTTCGAGCGAGGTTGCCTTCTTACCGCCACGCTGCGGCTGCTGCTTTGGAAATGCAGTCGTAGGTGGCGTTTATATGAAGACTAGACAACGTAAACAAGTTGATGACCGAAAGAGCAAAGCTCTTACAATCGAGACTGTCACAGTGTGGCCGGTTACGGTATTGGTTGAAAGTCCTCAAGCATGCCAGCGATACCTGCTTCCATTCGCGGTACGATCTATATACGTCATGTAAAAAGTATATAGCTCGCTTAAGTCTTCTTTTTCTTTCGCAGATATACCCACTGCACAACTCAAGACCCATAGGAACGCATTGCCGTCCGTTAACAGCAAGGCCTTGCGATCGCGCAGAATCTTGAGGATCCTGGGCCGTGATACCTCTCGATGTCAGGTTGGACGTTCGTTGCTCTACGAAGCTTTTACTAGCTGATGCAACGCATGATACAGAGCCATCCTTCATGCAACGCCTGCGTCCGTTGTCTGCCTCACCGACGACGGAAAGTCCATGTAGCAAAACCAAGGTGAATACGTCGATCGCCCTCCGTGCACCGTTTGTTGACCTGCCTTCAGCGTCGGTGTACCACTGGAACCAGACTCCCAGGTGACGTTAGTCGACGAGGAACCGTCACAAAAGGATACCTCTGTGTCTTCTCTCAAACGAAAACACGCAGACATTTCTTCTTCCTCCGTTGATCAGCCCAAACCATCGTCAAGGAAAAGGCACAAGCGAGGAGGAAGAGTTGACTCCCTTCGAGATGCAGTCCGTACTAGCCAACAGAACTCGCCCGCGCCTGGGCCTCCTACGACGACATCTAAACCTCTCAGCAAGACCGAAAAAGAGAAACTCCGCCAACGCGAAAAGAAGAAGCGCCAAAAGGCTACAAAGCAGCTCAAATTACAGAAACACCGCATCCATCTCGAGCAATCCGCCAAACAAGCAGAAAGTCTTGGCAACAGCTCTGGGTTTCTCGTCCGCTTCCCTCTCGAGAGAGTCAGCGACCTGTCTGGGCGTTCCGTGTCAAGGAACTTCAGGAAGGCTGATTTGGATTTGAACGAGATCGTCGAGGTGGGGAGAGATGAGGTGTTGCGGTGTGTGGAAGCGCGAGAGGTGTATGAGTGTTTGAATAGGCCTCTTTATTTCGTCAGTCAACATCTTATTCATCGATCGAACTTTTGTGTTGACCTTCATATATTGTACTAGGACGAAAGTTGCGTAGACAGGATCGAAGCTCTGAAGCTCAGGCCGGGTCTGAAAGGCACTGCGAAAGTGGCTTCTTTGCTCATAATCCACGAGACACCTCCATCTGCTGCACCTCTTAAGTCTAGCGTAGCAAAGGCGCACATACAACCTCCAGTCCTCAACTCAACAGTTCTAGACGCCATAGAACACGTCCTAAAAGACACCAGAGAGCCTCATCACATGGAATCCTCGCAGAACTCGGAGGACAAGATCAAGTCCTTGTTCAAGCCGGTATTGCAGAGTCTTGGTCTGGATGATGTCTTGGTGACGAAGTACGTCTTCCCCATTCCATCGCAAACTTTTACTCGTGCCACAACTCGTACTCAATTCTAACTGGGATACATAGCGGCTTTGCGTGGAGAGAGGAAATACCCCTCCGATCTACAATCGACCTCGCAACACACGCCTACGCACCAAAGTCCGACGTCGCCATCGTCCAGCTTCTTCCCTCTCCCTCTTCATCCCCCTGCTTCTCTTCCTCTCCCTCCTCTCCCCAGAGCGTAGAAACCGCCAGGATCCTGGTCATCTTCGAAGCCTACTCCAAATGCGGCCAGAGCCACACAACCCCTGATTCGAACCGCGCCGACCGCGTGCGTCTGCTCATCCAGGGGTCATACATCTCGCGGAAGGAGTCGAAGCCTGCTGTGGTATTCTATTTGACGCGGGACAAGCAGATGGAAACGATACTTGTGTTCCCACAGTCTCAGGAAGCGGAAGGCGGCGGATGCAAGGTATGTGGCGTGCTGGGTTACGTTGAGGATGTGAGAGAAAGCTGATAATGTGGCGTGATGATAGTTTTGTTATTATGTGGAGAAGAGGCCTTTCTATGAGGAGGCTTCGTGGGTTAGCCTGCTGTGTCAGGTTATCAACCTCGTCTGGTCGCAGAGGCAGCGAGACTGCTGAGCTGCTGTTGCTTGCAAGGTACGCAACATATTAGATTCAGACAACACGTTGGGAATTGAATTAACGGAGATTGACGGTATAGAGTGCCGTTTCGTCTAGAAGCGTCACGCGTCAACTTCTCTGTCAAGACATGAACCTTGGTTGGGAGCAGAGATCTAGACATGTACAGATGAGTCAACTCGCGGCTCATTCAAGTTTTAGACACAGTTGCATCTGCATATATCATCCATTTGCTCCGCCGGCTCGGTGTCAATCGCCTTTCGTTTTCGCAGATTGGGGAAGACGAAAATTCTCAGATACGCATGTTTCTTTGCTTCGTCCTTCGAAGATCCAACCATATTATTGCATTCAATGCGTAACGCCCATGCTGACCAGCCCGTCTCGCAGATTCACGCATGTCAGACCCGCCGATATGTACAAGTTTCCTGCCTCGCATCGCGGCGCGTCGTATGGTAAAAGTAGTGTCGCATTCGCACGATTGCAAACGAGTGTCAAGCTTGCGCGTATCGCTACAACATTCCTACCATCGTAGTGGCATTGTCTCATGCTCCCCCGTGCCACTCATCAGTACAGCTCAAAACGCACGAACGTGCCCCAAATCCGGTTTAACGCTCGTCGAGGCTCTTGACGACGAGGATACCAAATATTTGGTGGTCTTCGAAGCTTATATGAAGGCTGACCCAGAGCTGAAACAGCGTGACTGCTCATTCAGGGTCTTATGTTCTGACCAAGGAATCCAAGCCTTCTTTGATGCTCCCACCCCTGACTATAGATAAACATAGGGGAGCCATTCTTGTGTTCCCACAGGCAGAAGCAGGAGCAGCGGACGGATGCAAGGTACGTGTTGAAGCAACACGCAACTGCGACCGAGCTAATGGATGAAACACGGTTCTGGATTTCGATGTCATGCAGAGAAGTAACCTTATTGTCCAGAAGCGTCGTGGATCAGTTTTCTATGTCAGCTCATAGCCCTTGTTTTTGCACGGTGAGATGGTGAATTCCCTCGCTGCCCATCTTGGACGAAGCTGCTCTTCAAGTTGATATTCCATCTGCCATTGGCGCTCCGGTGCCAGTCCATTTTCGTTTCCTGAGATCGAGGGAGGATGGACTTCTCGGATGTGCCTCTTTCTTAACCGCTATCCAGAGCCTTACGCCCTGACGAAAATCGTGGGATAGAATGTGACTGTTTAACGTTCAACACGGGCTCACGTGTCGCGAAGACGGTCGCAGCCTGAGTCGGTGGTAACCGACTCGACTGGGAAAACCCCTATGGAAATCGTTCGTGCGTTCCCACAGGCAGGGACTGCGGACGAATAATGCAAGGTACGCCTCGCGTTGAGCCGAACCAACTCCTCGGTGTCATCAGACTAACGGATTTCAGCAATCAGTCGTGGCAATATTATATGAAGAGACGACTCCTCTTTCTGGTCAGTTCTCGATATCAAGGTTATCACCCTTGTCCTGACCCATAGCTGATACATTCCCCCGCAGCTCGCTTTGGACACGATTGCTTGCAGGGTACGCATCGGTCGAGTCAACACGTCGGTGCAACCAAACTGACGGGTCCAATGAACAGTTCCATCGTCATGTCGAGAGGCAACCTTATTGTTCGAAAGCATCATGAATCAGCCTTCCATGTCAAACCTTGTTTGCGTACGAGGAGGTAAATAGCTGAGTACCCTCGCCATCCTGTTCTAGACCAAGTTGCTTCCATTTATTATGGTTTTCTTCGTCCCCGGTGCCGTGCACGGTCACGGCTCTCGATCTGTCCTCATTTCACTGGATGGAAGTGTTTTCGGGGATACGAATTTCTCTTTGCCTCGTCCTCTGAAAGATTAATCCATTTATTTGGTTGTCCATATTTTGGCTATATTTATTCCGTCGTCATATATGAATCGTGATCGGCACCCTGTTGTCAATCCGCGTTCATTTCTGCAGATAGAAATGGGGTGTTCTCAGATGTGCTGAGATCCTTTCTTTGCTTCGTCCAGCCGAACTCAATGTATTCAGAGAGTAACACATATGCTGACTATTTAACTTGCAGATACATATATGTAAGATTCATGGATATATATGTAAGTTTCCCATCTCGGCGCGCGGCGTCGCGTAGACAAAATAGTGCCGCCGTCTCACAGTCGCAAACAAATGAGCTCGACATGCCATGAACTGTCAACGATATCTAGGGAGTCTGTGACATGTCGTGCGAACTCCGATTTCATCATTGTTGCAAGAATTCGAAGCTTTTGGTCACGGGCCACTTTTTTTATTTTACTTCCTAACGTTCAAAAGTCCAACTGCAGTCTCATTTTCTTTCCCTGCTTTCTAACATCCCAACGCGCTGCCACCAGGTCGGTCGGTCGCTGGACTCTCAGCTGCACCGCATTGCTGCGCCAGGTCTAACAGGAATTCTACATCTCTCTAATTATTCTCTGGCTGTCCTGGACAAAAATGCAATCCTCGGCTACCCCTAGTTTGTGCTCGGCAAACTCGTTCTCGACGATGTACTGATTTGCAAAAATTCACCATTATAGTGACCAACCCGAAGGGAAAGACCATTGTCCCCAAAGCTCGCCGCAAAAGTAGAACGTCACGCCAGCTGGACAAGGTCTTCGAACGGGGTGGACCCAAGCCTCAGGTGAGTGGCTATTCCCTTCAATAACCCTGGTATTCGTATGCCGGTGTTGTTGTGGAGCTACCATTCATATAGTAAAATGTCTTGTATATTCGCGCACAGAAACGCACCACGGTCAATCTAAAGTAAGCAGTCTACTATTCTTGATTATAGGTTGGTCTGACAAGATCCACAGTCTCCCCAGTCATTTACATATCTCTCCGTCCGTGGCTCCTACCGGACTGCCCGCCCCGGAAGAGTTAGCTTCGCCCTCACTCGGTGTATCAGTTGCTTCTCCTGGGAAGGCCAAGGTCAGTTTCACTCATCCTCGATTTGGCTCGATCCTCATTGTCGGAATTTTCTAAGGCCAAACGTAAGCATCAAGAAGTAGTCGATCCGGATGACTGCGTATCGACGCTACCGCCTCGCAACAAGAAACACAAATGCGATGTAGAGCATCATGCTACCTTTTCACTTACCAGTGGGCCTTTACAACAAACATCCGACCAGGCGCTCATGACGAGTGATTGCAAGAAGCAGCGTTGTCGCAAAGGGAAGCGAAAAATGTTGGTCAAGCGGGACGGGTCAGCATCAGATAATGTAACGGGATTCAAAGTTGGGTTTCCTCTCAGGAGAGTGCGCGACTTACCTGGGGGCTCTGTCTACAAGAGCTTTAGGGCCCGCGATCTGGCTTCCAACAATATCGTTGCCGTGACCTTAGAAGAACTCATGAGGTCTCCTGCAGCTCGTTTCAAGTCCGTATACGAATTATCGCGACGACCTCTATACTTTGTTCGTCATTATTTCCCGCCTTGGTTTTCGTTCTCAATGCTGATAGTCCATAGAATCCTGAATGCGCCAAGAAGTTGAACGATCTCGTGCGGAGCTTGCACGGGACGACCGCTTCTGCGATGCTCAAAATCGGGGTGGAGCTTTTGCCGTCCGATACGCTTCCCGTATTGAACATGTGTGTCCTCGAGGAAATTGAGCGCGCCATGAAACAAACTCGCAAACCTCATCGTCTAGAATCCTCCCAGAACTCTGAAGACACACTCAAGTCCTTGTTGAGGCCGGTCTTACACAGCCTTGGCTGGGGAAACATCGTCGTCACCACGTCTGTATTCTCTCTCTTTCCATTTCTCAGTGCACTGACCCACCTTTTCCAATTCAGCGGATATTCATGGCGAGAGGCAATAAGCCTCCGCTCCAGTGCAGACGACGGAAATCATGAGTACTCTCCAAAGTCGGATATGGCCATCCTTGACGATCACGGCGAAGATACTCTCGAAACCGTACTACTTCTGTTCGAAGCTTACTCCGAGGCGGGTCAGAAAAGGTCCACGCCCGATGAGGATCGCACGGATAGGGTGCGACTCATTCTCCAGGCCTCGCATTTAGCGAGGAAATATTCGCGTCCTTCCGTTGCGTTGTATCTCACTAGAAACAATGATATGGAGACGATAACTGTCTTCCCAATCGGAGGGAAGTCGGAGGGCGAGGTATGTTTCTCTGACAGTGCTGGGAACAACGGCTGCATCATGATGTATCGCTTTCAATTTACAGGGGTTCCTATATTACTCAGAAAAAGAGCCCTTTTATTCAAAGGCGTCGTACGTCAACGTTCTGGCGCGGGTAATCAACCTTGTGTGGATACACAAAGCCCAACGTTGAACCTGGTTGTTCAGCTGCCGCTGTCACACTCCTTATAGTATACTCTCCGTGGTGGCTGTTGAACAGCCGCGGACGCATATGCTTGAACATTGCTCATACAGTCACTCCTTATTCTTTCTCCGTCATCACATCCAAAAGTTGCTTAGACCACCTTCCATTAATCTGTTATACTTATTTGTTAATTTGGTTATTTTATCATTAGTATCTTCACTTCTAGTGTCCTGTACCCACGCGAACAGTCCTGTATCTTAGAACCACCCAGTAGCTATGGCCCACCACTCCGCCCCACAAAAGTACTAGAGTAGTAGTATGCTCAACACGACGTATACCTTAATACTGTACAATCTTCGTATTCATGTGCCTTGAAGTTTTACATGACCCTGTGTATATAGGGCCTCTCAGGCTCATGGCTTTGCGATACGGGAAATGTTGTCGATGACGATGTTCGGAACAGCACAACCTTCCACCAGCCTCGTCTGTCTTTGGAGGTCATGCGTACCAAAAGCTAGACTTGAGCGATGCAAAATGGGTATATATCGAAGTATTATGGATGTCACAAGCGAGTGCACAGATATTAGGTACGGTGTTCTAGAAATGAACAGACAGTGTCACGATGTTAGAATGCGATAGTGGTGCTGTGGTATCGGATATTATGGGTGGATGGACGAGGCTCGGGTATGATGAGGTGTAGAAGGTTCGGTTGTATGGTGCGCGATTAACAAGAAAACACAGAGGAGTAGAAAACAAAAGCCGGAGAAGGTGTATTCCTAGAGGAACGTGGAGGAGGGAAGAGGAGGGAAGAAAGGGGCACGGATGGAATGAAGTGTATCAACAAAGATGTACGTATAAAGCCGAATGCAAATGCGAAGAGCGTGAGATTATAGTGTGGAGGTTGTGGAGGAGGGGATGGCTACAAGAATGGGGAATGCGTAAACGAAAACAAGGGTGCGCAAGATGCAAAAGTCCACTAGGTAGGTGTCACCATTACTTTAAGAATACGTATGATGTTCAAATGCAATGCAAAGTGAAGAACGTGAACGTGAACGCGCATGAAGGGTGTCGTAAGGGGGTATGTTAACTAGCCGGCAAGGAAGAAAACAAGAAGGGGATTGTCATGGCACAGGACGTAAAAGGTCATAAACGGCATGGGGTGTATGCAAAATAGTAACCGTCAAAAGCGTGCAAAGTGGGAGGGTGGTGCATATAACACATGTAACGCGAGAAGTGTTTGGAAATTAGGATCGCACAGTAATCTTGAATTGTTTGTTGACCGGGGCGTAAAGGATTTGAGGGGCATAGTTTGTCATAAGACGGAAGGCCGTGTCCTACACGTTCGAAAAGGGAGAAATAAGATTCAGCGGAAAAGGCAAATAGGTCCAATGGAGCGTACTTACGCAGTTGGGTATCTCGTAAATCGATAACGGTCTCAAGGTCGTTTACCGGTGTACCACGACAAGCTCACGGTACCAACACCGTTGATATGTACTGCCGCATGTATGCGACATACCTAAAAAAATCGGGCCGGCCGAAAAAGAAAAAAAGCATATCTTTACGTCAATACCCGAGCATGTGAAGGAACGTGAAAGAGAAAGGAGATTAGGGGGTCAAACGTACCGTATCAGCGACTTCTGCACTCCGAAAGTCCACGTGAAGATCGCCATTGGGCACGCGAGTGATCTGGTTAAGTTCTCCAAAAGACTGGGGTTTACAACGTTTATGTGACAGAAAAGATCAGCGAATTAGAAAGATGAGATGAGATTTGCTGGGTGGGGACCTACCTCACACCACTGTCGTAAATGATCGTACCGTCTCTGATCGCCTGGTGTGATACCGCTCACGATTAACTTCCGCTTTTTGCGGCCCTTGGTCAGAGTGAGCACGGAGTTATTCGGTATTCGGGCTAACGGTATCCGCGCTGAAGAGGTAGGCTGTTTGGCGAGCATCTTCGTACATCCAGGTGGGTCGTTCATATGTGACGCGTCGGGTGATAGGGACCAGAGGGATCGCGAAGGACGCGAGACGGTGGAGGAGGTAGTTGACTTCGCTGCGGGCCGTCCATACCTCGAGGGTACGCCGCTGTTGTCAGTGTCAGTGGAGAGCCTTGTGTGAGTGGTTTCTGAGGATCGCGTGACGGTGGAAGAGGTGCTCGGACGTGGTAGGAATTCTGCCCGCGAGGCTTCGCTTGCGGTGGAAAAGTGGCCCATGACACTCGGTGGTTTCACTGGCACGCCCCAATTCGACGTAGACGAGGCGACGGTGGTTGCGTCTGATGTTGTCTCGCGTGCCTGGCGTTGAGCAAACAAAGCACCAGCTAAACTAGACGTGCGCCCGGCTTGAAGCGAAATGCGACTCTGCCTCTTGAATATCGAAGACGACGTGCGTGGGGGACTTGGACTCGGACTTGTTTCTCGCGTAGGATTGGTCGACGACCCTGAGAATGTACGCGCCTGTGTGATGCCCCGCGCCAACGTTCGCAGTGGCGACGGCGGCGTGAATCCGTTTGGAAGAAGGCGGGACTTGCGGGGAGTCGGGGACGGGGAGCTGAGGTCGACGACCTCCTGCTGGCGGACACGCTGCAAACGACGACGAAGGGGCGTCGGTGTCGTTAGTTAAAGAAGATCACGTGCAGTGTCGCACTCACCTGCGTGACCGTGTCCGTCGCTGTGGCGGGCGGCAGGCTTTTCCCTTCCTCGACGAACACATAGCTGTCCTCGATGTCCTTGTCACCGACTGGCGACACTCTTTGAACGTTCAAGTGCGGGTAGGCAAGGTATGCATGGCTGTCTGTCTTCGAACTGCTTGGTAGAGGCATCTCGGTGTCATGGCTGTCTTCAGAGCAATCATCATCTGCAGATCCAGTCGACTGACGCTTCTGCTGGTCCTGCACCCATCGCTGGATACGACTCGAACTGCGGCGGAGAGGACGCATCGCGAAACGTTGTCTTGCAGGAGCGATAGATTCAGCAGGGGTAGTTTGTGTGGCACTGCGTTGTGAGCTCGCGCCTGTTGGAGTTATAAGAAGCAGAACTCCGAGTAAGGCGGGGTTCAATCATGATATCTGTAAACGCAACACACGTACCTTCTACGATGGCGGTTTGCGGCATCGTGTTATGATAGTTAGGAACGTGGGGCCTTGAGCAAGATCAAGTAGTTGTTCGGGGTGGGTATACGGACTGAAAGAGGCGTCCGGAGATTCGAATGGGCGTCGTAAAAAGCAGATATATATGTGTTCCTAATGGTCGTCAAGCGTGCTCTTCTTCTTAGTTCTAACAGGCGGCGTCGTCGCGTAGAGTTTGATACAGTGCTCGAATTATGAGGACATCTGGCAGGATCCGCGTCCGAGTCCTCAGTCTTCCCTGCAACGGCAGGCGGGGACAGCTGGCAAGACGAAAGAAAGAAAGGAAGGACAGGGGGAAAGGAAACAGACGCAAAGCCAATAATATATCCCAGGAAAACGAGGTTTGTCAATTTGACGTCCTCGGTAGCACCGTCCGGTTGGTTGGGGAACGTGGTCGGTTTCATCGTTGCCGCCACAACCGCCGTGCTCGTCGATATTGATGTTGAGATCCAGAGATCCATCCCTGGGTTTTAGCACGTCTCGCCCGAAAAGTAGCGAGACGTCCAACAGTTCAGTTCGAACACTCCGCTCACGGTTCTCTGGAAAGTACCCGCCGGGGCATGCCCGCGGCGAGTAAACGGAGTGCTATCTACATAACATGCTTTCTTTGTACTCCTCGAATTCCGTTTTCTATCGAAATAGAAGGAATATGTATACCTAGAGTTCTCTCACGCGACGTTGTCTATACTCAGATATCACATTAATATTGTACACCTAACACTCAAAACTCCGCGGTCCTCGTCCCATGATACCACACCACGATTCCTTTTAGCTTGCTCTGCTCTCACGCCCCCGCCTCGTGGAAGCTAACCAAACCACCGAGGCATCGTTACCTTGAACGTGTCGACCCTTTCTATTGCCGAGCCTGCTGTGATGAATACGATAGGTCGATGACGCTTTTGTGACGCCTCGTATTGGACGCATTTATCTTATCAAGGGGGCATGTCGCTGCGGCAGCACAGCCGAGTCGACTAGAAGTGTAATGTGATCGATGTGTACTTCTTACTTACATAGATCGGCCCTGGCAGTCTCCCCTGGCGTCGGTGCCGTCGACCCTCACACCTGGCAGCCCGCCGCCGTTGGCGTCGAAGGAATCGACTCAGCCAACGACATCTGAGAAGGAGCGGGCTTTCCCGCTGGTGATTCTGACATTCCATAACACTGGGTCAGCGGTTCTAGCCAGCCCCCCATGCATTCGCTTAGCTACTGTGCCGTATACATACAACTAGAAAACTCACCACAAACTAAGTAAAACCATGATCCAGTCTCTGGAGCCGCACAGCACACAGCCTTGCGCTATTGATATACACCCGGTAGGATTTGGATAATACGGATACAGTTCAAATCTATCTATCTATCGCATGCATCAATGAACATATCCAAGATCAGCTTCCCTGCAACATGTAAACGGAGAGCGCTGCTTACAGTATTACTCACACATATGATAGTTTGCCTCCCCGACTTCACCGCGTCGAGTGGGTTGGGTGGATTATGAGTCGCTCGTACCCTCCCGAGTGAAGGTGAGCTGCCTAACGATATCCGCGGCCATTTGAGAGAACAACGGCGCCGTGGGAGTCTGCCGGTACCGCTGCCACAGTCGAAACGTCTCCTGGTCGTTATCTCCACTATCTCCTGAGCCATTCTCATTAGAAGGAGCAGCAACAGCAGAAGGTTCTTCAGCGGCCGCGTCCAGAAGAGTGACAAGTTCCGTATCCACAGGCAAGCTGCCCAAGAACTTGATCCCCTCCCTCCTCGCCATCTCCTCCCCACCACCCGTCGAGAACACATTACTGATCTCCCCACAGCACGGACAGACGTATCCGCTCATGTTCTCTATTAGGCCGAGGAGGGGGAGGGAGACGGCGCGTGTGAAGGAGAGGCATTTCATGGCGTCGATGAGGGCGACTGCTTGGGGGGTTGTTACTATTACTGCAGAGAGGCGCGGGTGGACGGGGGCTAGGTGTTCGATGAGGGATAGGTGCTCGTCGGATGTGCCTGTGGGTTGAGTGTGAATGAGTATGTGTGAGATCACGGAGGAACATAAGTGGAGGCTAAGAGTGGGTCATGTCATGGCGACGTAGAGCATTGCCAGTCGTGCTAGCGTGATCATAGCTTGCACATATGTCTATGTCGGGATGCATGTATGTAGACCTGAACCGAACTGAGGACGTACCAGGAGGAGTATCCACAACCAAATAATCCAACTCCCCCCACCTTACATCACTCAAAAACTGCCTAATCATAGCATTCTTCTTCGGTCCCCTCCACACAACACTATCCTCCCTCCTCTTCAACAAAAACCCCACACTCATACAAGCCAGCCGTCTCTCCGCGCCATCCGCATACACCGGCACCCACCCGTCGCTGCTCTGATGCACCGGGTGTCCGTCCAGTCCCAGCATACGTGGGATAGAGGGGCCGGTGAGGTCGATGTCGAGGATGCCGACGCGTGTGGTGGGGGTGGAGGAGCGCAGGGTGAGGGCGAGTTGGGTGGAGATGGAGGATTTGCCGACGCCGCCTTTTCCGGAGCAGACGATGATTATGTGCTTGACGTGTTGGAGGCGGCGGCCGACTGGGGTATCTGTTAGTGAGGCCATTTTGTTAGACGGTTAGTCGTCGTGGAGGACGGTGAAGCAGTGTATTGGAAGGCTAGTCATGTCGGGATGAGATGACAAACCGATGAGCAAGCGTGTGTGGGATGAATTTTCGGCAGATTTTCTCGTGGATAGCTTACGTGGAAAATATTGTTGAAATAAATTCGTCACACCGAAACTTCGAATGAGTATGTGCGGGCCACGACCAAAACATGCATGTGGAAGAACACATCGATAGCAGTATGTACCGTATAAACAAAACCACAAAGATGGCACGGCGACCAGACAGATACCCGCCTCACATCCCATCTATATCTTGAACAGTTCCGGTTTGTGGTACCTTCCCGCGCGCGATGTATCAATATCAACCAAGATTGAGTTCAGCAATATGTATAGAGAGAACTCACATCTTGCATAGCCTCGCCATGAGCCCTCCGAGCTGGATCAACGTGCCCACACCTTCCAAGATGCGCATATGCGTGAACCCGATCTCTTTGATGTACTCCAGCTTCGTGTACTCCGGTATCCTATCCCACCCCCAAGTCAGCTTCTGCCCCACACACACCATACACACCCGAGTCAACCACAAAAAACCAAAAAAAACCACTCACTCATCAAAAGTCTTCGTAACCCTAAACACAGTAACAATAATATCCACCGCACTATACCCCTGGTTCCAGAGTTCACTCAGCTTCTCCATCGCCCCCTCGATGTCGCCCTTCGTGCACGCGCGGATGATGGCCTGGACGACGACGGGGTGCGGTTGGTCGCAGACTTTGAAGACGTTGTCGCCGGAGACGAAGCCGAAGCCGGAGTGTGTGGATTGGAGGTTGTTGATGGCTTGCCGCATGTCGCCTTCGGCGGTGAAGATGAGGGCTGTTAGGCCGTCGTCGTTGTATTTTACCTAGTTTAAGAATTCAAGGATTCAACAGAGATGAGCATAATTTATTGGGGATGAGGGAGGAAGGAGGAGCGGGAAGACAAACCTTTTCGAATTCACATATCTCCAAGAGTCGTTTGAGGATCTCCGCGTCGCGCAGTTTGGCGTAGCGCAGGATAGCACAGCGACTCTGTATTGGCTCGATGATCTTGTTTGACATGTTGCACGCCAGGGCGAACCGAGTCGTGTTGGAGAAGATTTCCATTGTTCGTCGGAGGGCTTGTTGCGCTCCGGGTGTCATGCTGGCCAGAGAGAGAGAGTTCAGTATCCGGGAGCTGGGGGATGAGGAATGAGGAGGGAAGGGTGACGCACCTGTCTGCTTCGTCGAGGATGACGATTTTGTGTCGGCCAGGTGGTAGTGTCACTTTCTTTTGCGCGAAGGCTTTTATTTTGTTTCGGACGACATCGATACCTCTAGAAGCCTGCGTAAGCACGCAAATACAGGTTACAACTTGAAACGTACCTCTCATCCGATGCATTCAACTCTAGCACACCCTCTTTGTATGCGTCTCCTAATAGCTGGTGCGCTAAACAGTGTATACTCGTCGTCTTTCCTATACCTGGCATACCCTTCAAGTCGGTCAGACCAGGTAAGCAGGGTATACAATAAGACTCACAGAAATGATGATGTGTGGACAGTTTCCATCTCGTGCAATGACCTTGAGTCGTTCAATCGTCTCGTTATTGCCAACGATGTCATCGAGCACTTGCGGCCGATACTTCTCGACCCTACCACACCGTTAACGTTAACGTTCACGACTAACAAGGACACTGAAGACATACCATGGCAGCTCATAAGGCACATCCGCCGAGTTCCCATTCGCTGGTGCTTTTCCTTTGCTCGATGAGGACGCCATGCTGGCACAGGTGTAAGTCGCGTAGATCTGGAATGGAATCTGGATGAACGCGTCTCAATGCGCGTCGCGTCACACTGGTGTGACATGGGCGTCTACGCTTGACATCATCTCGGTCAGTGCCGAGTCCTGCACAAGACCTACCCTCACAGTACTGTCATGTCGGTTCCTACTAATGTCAAAATGTACGTTCTTATTCACCCTGTTAAGTGGGATAATTGTGTTTAATGTTGGATTTGTAGACTCACGGTTGGGTCTGCTGCTGGATCTATCAAAGAACTGTTTACGAAGATAAAAGCCATTGACGCGAAGCATGGCAAGTTCGACTTGGTACTGTGCTCGGGAGACTTCTTTGGACCACCGAAGGACGATGGAGAGGAGTACGGAGAGGGAGATGAGGTTGTTCAGCTGCTGAGCGGGAGCTTGGAAGGTGCGTACAAACCAGACCACCATGCTTGCGATATCATAATGATTCGGGAATGACAGCACCCCTGGAATGCTTCATCATGCAAGGAGAACACTCGCTACCCCAGCCCGTCATCGAAAACTTTGCAAAGACAGGCGGACAACTCGCGAAAAATGTCTTCCTTCTTCGTGAGTGCTACTCAATGTTTGAAGGACTCAGCAATAACGATCCCAGACAAGTCGGGTGTGATGACTACAGCGCATGGTCTACGGATAGCATGCCTAGGAGGTATATACGACGCCAATCTATACTCTGCCTCTGAATCAGTGCACGTACGGCCGTCTCAGTACTATACTCATATTTAAACTCATAATGACGGTTAACAGGGCTTCACGTCACCATTCTTCACGCACCCAACCGTCGAGAAACTCCTCGCCAACACCCTCACAAAATCCACCTCCTCCTCCAAATCCACCTCCTCCTACACCTCCCTCGCCTCAATCCTCACCACAACCACCCCCTCCCAACACGTCGACATCCTCCTCACAAACGCCTTCCCCCCACACATAACCGCCTTCTCCTCCGCCCCGCTCCCCGTACCCATCTTCCCTCCCCCATCCCTCATCGCTGACCCTCTGTTGGACGTGGTGAAGAAGATTAAGCCGCGGTACCATTTTGTGGCGGGTGGAGGCAGTCAGACGAGTCCACAGTTTTGGGAGAGGGAGCCGTTTGTTTGGGAGGGGGAGGAGGGTGGACGGGTGACTAGGTTTTTGAGTTTGGGTGCGTTTGGTGGGCCTGCTCCAGCCACCGGAAAAAAGCCTCGTGTAAGCACACTATTGACACTCTCAAAACCACCTCAGCCACCCACCACTATACTAATGGCTATCGTGTTGTGTACAGTGGTTCTACGCATTTTCCATCGCACCCCAAACCACCCCTGCCACACCAGTCCCTAAACCAGCCAATGCGACCAAAAACCCGTTCACAGAGTTTAGAGGCGCACAGGGCGTGAAACGTCAGTTGCCGGTGGACGATGCGGGGGAGAATTATAGGTGGGGAGCTGTCAAGGGGGGTGCTAAGCGGAGTCGTGTTGGTGAGTTCAGTTTGCTTGTTGCCAATTGTATTGGTGTTGGGAGGTGGTCGCTGAATGGGATGTTTTTGTGTGTAGATGCGGCTGAGCCTGGAAAACCTCCGCCTGGGTATAAATGCAAGATCTGCGAGTCGCCAGACGTCAGTGTCGTTCTTCAACCTTGAACGTCCCACTTATGTTTCTTCATAGCATTTCATCAACGAATGCCCGGACAGAGCGAAACCCAAGGAAGGTTACATCTGCAAGATATGCAACGAGGTACGCTTCCTTCCTTCCTCTACCTCTCTTCTCATTCTCATTTCGAGATATGCTATACTATAGCCAGGCCACTTCGTACGCGACTGCCCCACCAAACACGCCGTCGGCGACACCGGAGGCAAGAAACCCAAAGAGGGATACGTCTGTCGCGCGTGTGGCAGCGAGAACCACTATATTCAAGATTGTCCGAGTGCTCAGGCGAATCCGAGGGGGAGGGGGCAGAGGGCGCCTGTTAAGGAGATTGCTCGTGAGTGTCCCTACTGGGTTCTGCTCGTATAGTGTGCTGAGTGAGTCTGAAATTGGGATAGCCGACTCATGTTGGTTCTGCCTGTCCAACCCTAACCTCGCGTGCGTACCTTCCTCTTGTCTTACTCGCATATACTCACAATTGGATACTTGCAGGAAACACCTCATCGTATCAATCGGCTCAGAATGCTACGTCACCCTCCCAAAAGGCCAAATAATCCCCACCCACTCCGCCTCTGACCACCCCAAGGCCAAGATACCCAAGGTACCCGGCGGCGGACACGTGCTCATCGTCCCGATTACGCATTATCCGACGTATGCGACGATACCAGAAGAGTTGGCGGGGCCTATTTTGGAGGAGACGGAAAAGTGCGTTTTCTTCATCCTTGAATTCCATCTGTTCATTTTGGGTGTCGATGATTGATATTAATGACATGGTAGGTACAAGAATGCTCTTCGGGCGTTCTACGCGAAACACCACTCCCACCCTGTCGCCTTCGAAGTCGGCCGTCTCTCAGCCAAAGGCGGACACGCGCACATCCAAGTAGTCCCCGTCCCCACCTCCATCCCCGCTCAAGCCATCTTCGACGCATTCACAAAGGAAGGCCAACGCCTAGGCATCGACTTCGAAGTTCAAGAACCAGATAGTGGTGATATAGGCAGGACACCAGCAGGCGACAGAGGGTACTTCAAAGTCGATCTACCAGATGGCAGGAAACTGGTGCATTGGTTAAGAGATGGCGTGCCCTTTGGCGTTCAGTTTGGTAGGGAGGTGCTTGTGGGCTTGCTGGGAATGCCGGAGAGGTTTGATTGGAAGGAGTGTGCGCAGGATGAGGAGGATGATAGGAAGGATGTGGAGGCGTTTAAGGATGCGTTTTTGCCGTTTGATCCTACGCTTTGAATGAGAGGCGGGTTGTTGGGGTTGGTGCTCTTCGGGTTTGTGCTCTTTACGATGCTTATTCTCATGGCCCTGTCTATTCAAGATGTTCGCAATATAAGAAATATCCAAGTACATTTACATGCATTTCAGTCACCATAAGGCCTTCGTACTCACGCCGTAACCATTCGTCGTCTGTTCTTGCTTCTTGCTCTACTCATCAGCCTGTCCTCTGCCGCGGCCACAATGGAGAATGCAAGTGCCCGCATACAGCCCACGTTCAAATCACAGCCTGTGCAAATATTACAGTAAATCGCCCGTAAGCGGATCAACGTTCAACGTTCAACGTCGACCAACACAAACATCCCTATGCCCCAACTTCCAGCCTCTGCATGTCAACGATCAGGATGAGCAAGAAACGTATTCGTGGAAGTCCACTACTGACCTTTTTTGGCATTGTCTACTGCAGTAGAACGCTCCCCAGCAACCCTTACAGACACGCCGAGTCTTGTGCCATGGTGACTTGTGCCCATAACATGGACACTCCGTCGAGAAACAGCCTTGCAGCCGTTCCGCCGGTGTCACATAGCTGATGAGCGATTGGAGTGAATCGCGCTCGCGAGAATGACTGTTCAAATTGTAAGCAGCTCCTAGCTCCTTCCACGTTTCCGTGATACCCTCCAAACTGAATATCGATTGTCTGTCCGAGTCCGACCCCGTACGTGTTCGCTGCGATGCCAAGCGAAGATCGTTTAGAATCGGTTGCCAGTGAGGTTGAAGAATGCGCCGAATGTAGGCATAGCTGCGTTTAGTATCTGGGTTGACACCAAACCTCGTCCTCTCCCCGTATCCCTTGAGCATCAGAGTAATGATCGAGGTGATCTCTGTCGGACATGGCAAACGCTAAGTATGCGGCAGTGGTACGTTATCAAACTAACCTCTCAAGTTTGGTTCTTCTTGGTCGGTGTATACGAACACAATGGCCGTCGTGATCACAGTAGCGAAGTTGAGGTTGCGTAGATCAGCAACGATGTCTTCCAGGACATTGCTCTCGTCGAGCTTGTATATATAACTAGTAAGTCGACATTTAACATCAGATGGGCAGCGTAAAAATGGTACTATTACTCACTATAGACAGCGCAAAGTCATTCCAGATATTCTGTGAAAGGAGTAAGGAAAGGCGGCCATATTCCCGTGACATCGACACCGCTGGAAAATCCTGGCCAAGGCATACAACGCCTTTCCTCGTGTTTCATCCGACATGTTGAAATGCGGGTAATAGCCGTGCAACATGACCATCGCCATTACCAGTGTGTTGTATAAATGAGCTGGCTCCAGCAGGCCTTTATCTTCGGATAATAGAGCATTCAAGAAGACTGCCATTGAATCCTGCTGGCCGATGACGGTGGGTGCAATGTCTTTCATGAACGCAAAGACGTCCTCCTTGAAAGGCTCATTGATCTCTTCAATGATTCCCACCAGGATGCGCGCGGAGATGTGGCATTGGTACTGTTGTTGATCTGAGCTGTACCAAAGAAAGAAAGCGATGTGAGCCGCGTGTGACGCTATGGAAGCACCATGTCTAGATATGTATGAGATGAGTTGTAATTGGGCTAGTCAATACCATGAATTTGTACTCACTGGGAATGCCGGGACATAACAAAGTGGCATTGCAACAGGTATGTAACAACAGCGAATATGTCCGTGTTTCCCTTCTCACTTCCCCCAAATCCTTCGTGGAAGATGATATCCCTATTCTCCCAGAGCAGTTTCCATAGCAGTGGAAATCGCAGAAGGCATTGATTGCAAAGCTCGGGGTCCTTTGGCCGCTCTTCATTACCCCCATCCATGATTATGAGCCTACGGATGCATCTCAGCGTGTAATGCAAGATAACCTAAGATATTAACAGAATGGATGAAGCAATCAAGGTTTATCCGTCATATTGGAAACAGTAAAAACATACCGCGGTGGCTGATTCCTCTACAACACGCCCCAAGCCTGCGATCTCTCTCAGGTGCGCATACCAAGAGTAGTTGGACACGAAGTCCAACAATGCGAGAAGGAAGTCGGAAGAGTGTAACGCCTCGTGTAGCCGAAGTTGGTCCTCTTCCCAGGGAAAAGAGAGTATGAATGGTAGGAACTTGAGGTCACCGGTTGAAAATAGCTCTCTAGCTACCGATGCAGCGCGTTCGGGGTGATCACGAAATAAGCGGGTGTACTCAGGCCATGGCTTCCAGAAGTCGTCGTGGGTCATAGGCTCCTGAGGTCGGGGTGTGATGCGTATAAGCTCCTGAGAGGTGTTCATTATGAGCCAAGCCGATAGTGAGTACAGAACTAAAGAGTGGGTTGAAGTCGTTAGCAGTGTCGGTACATGTCAGTGCTGGCAGAACGTGATCACGGACTGTTACGTACCACTTACTTACTGCGATGTACGTGATCTTGGCGCTCTGAAGTCCGGCGATCCCGAGTTATGTAGAGACGCCTCCTTTGCTTTCATGATACTGACTCATATGAGGTTGAACGTATTATGTCGAAAAGTTGGTATGTGTTTGCAACGATGCGGGTGATATCAGAGGGCCACAATTCCATGTGAGCTTGAGGAACATGACACGCGACGGGACGGAAGTGATACAAGTGTAGTAGTGGTTCAAAATGATACTACGGGGCAATGATGCAGCGGGAGTATATTAGTAGGAGCTTGTACCAAGATATGATTGAAAAATAATACTTGTTGGCTTGCACATCAGCCCTGATGGCCGAGGCAGACATCCTTATGTCCCAACTTCCAATCTCTGCACGGTGGTAGTCAGTATAAGAGCGAACGGGGCTCAGGTGTGCACTCACCTCTTCTGACACTGCTTTCCACAATAGAATGCCGCCCAACACCCCTTACAAGCGCGACGGGTCTTATGCCATGCCGCTCTGCGCCCATAGCACGGGCACTCTCTCATGTAGCAGCCTTGAACCCTTGCCGCAGGGGACAGATAGCTGACGAGCGACTCCGGTGAATCACGCTCTCGGGACCACTTGTTCAGCTTGTATAGCGTTCCCAACTGCTCCCACTCTTCCATTATTCCGCGCAGCTCCTCTAAGACGTCCGGGTCTTGAACCCGTTTGCGCTCTTGTAATCGAAGAGCAGAGATCATGTCTTGACGAACCGGAAGCCAGTGCACTTGGAGGAGACGACGAAGGTGTGCATAAGCCTGCATAGCCATCGGCTTCCTGGAATTCCTCGTGCCTTCACCGATTTGTTGAAGGAGTACGACAATTATATCTACTGTGTCTATGGGTCGTCGCAGTATGTTGTTAAGCGATTTGACAGCACGGCACGATTTCAATTTTGCGAGGACAAAAACGCACTTTGGAGAAACCGTTCTGTCTTGGTGTATATGTGTACCAGAGAAGCCGCTGCGACTTGTATAAAGTTGAGATCGTATGGGTTCCGGATGATGTCTCCCATAAGACCCTCTGAGTCGCGCTCGTAGAAAACCCTAAAGTCAAACATCTATTAATAGTTGATCGTTGGATTGGAGGAATTACTTACTGAATGCACTTCAAGATTACTTCACATAGCATTTGAGAGGGATATGCCTCATCGAGCCTCTCTCCACAACATCGATACCGTTGGAACACTCTCGCCAGCGCATACAGCGCTTTCTTGCGACCTTCTTCTGACACTACGACGCTAGGGCCGCATCCGCGCAATAAGTACACTGCCACGAGTAGATTATGATACAGCCTTGAAGGCTCTAGCATATCTATCCCTTCTCTTAATACGAGATCGTGAAAGAATTGCATCGGATCCTGCTGGCCAATGACAGCAGGAACAATTTCTCTCATAGAGAATAAGGCATCCCTCTCCTTTTGCTCCTGTATGATCCCGATGACGAAGGAGGCAGTCATATGAATAAACCAATCGGGCTGATTGGGGCAGCTCCATAGAAAAAAACCAAGGTGAGCAACGTATGACGATAGAGGGGGTACATGCTGCCTGAAGATGGTGTGCCGTACCATTTGGGGCATAGTCAGTCCGAAGTACACGGTGGCATGAATTGGGTAGATGTATGCTCACTTAAATTCTTTGAACAACAAAAAGTAGCTGCCGAGTAGATTTGTGACAACACCAAAGATTCGGCCACCCGCCCCGCCGAAGTCGTGGTGGAAGATAATATCTCTGTCCCGCCAGAGGATCTTCCAAAGGGCGGACAGCCGGTCAATATATCGCGTGACCAGTTCAGTATCCTGAGGCAGGCGGGCATTGTCCTCGTCCGGATCAGGATCCACGAGTCTAGCAATACAACATAACGTCAAATACAATGCGAGCTGCGAGATATCATTAAGGATAGTAAGAAAAGATGACATGAGGACGCACCGCCACGTATGAGTCCTTCACGTCAGGCTCCTCGTCAGCAAGCTCTCGCAGCTGGACGTACCATTTCTCATCCGTCACGATGTCCAAGAGGGTGATGAGAAACCCGAAAGAGTTTAGCTCCTCGGACATCCGATTCATATCTTCCGAGTCTCCCCAGGGATATGACATGATAAACTTCAAAAATCTGGAATTGGATTCGGCGGCGAACAACTCTCTCGCAAGGCCTGCGGCGAGTTCAGGTTGGTCGCGGAATAAGCTGGTATATCAGGGGGGACGGCCTCAACGAGATGTCGCTATCATCGGACTCTGCAGACTCCTGGGAGGAGATTGATGGAGAGTACTCCGACATGAAGAATCAGGCCAGAGATGGCCACCCGGTCGAGGGATATTGATTACTTACGAACGTCGAAGTTAGCTCGAAAGTAATGAACAGGATATACATATAGTCGTACCAATTTCGAGCCATTGAAGTTAGTCCACTAAATGAACGGTGGCAGTGCTTAGAAACAAGCTGAATTTGAGCGGGACTTTAGATGTTGTGAGACTATTGTACGTCTTCTGGCGAGACTGCCTCTGTTGTGGGGAGACCCGAATTGACACGAGTGCTCATTCCAAGTTACAGCCTGAGCGCATTTCATTGTGCATTGGCGCCCATGTCAGTGGAAAATAACTTTACAGGCGTTACGTCATGGCGTACACCTAAATTGCCTTCGCTTCGAATACTACACTCTTCCATTCTTTGACTACGATACAATAACATGTTCTTGAACACTGCGTATACATCCAAATACACCTATAGATAGTACAATATTTAGTCCTAAGCCTTATCCTCCGCCTTTACATTAACCCCCTTCTCCTCTTTCTCGCCTTTCTTCTCTGAGTCGCCCACCTTCTTCGTCTCCTCATCTGCTTTCACCCCCTTCGGCGGCTCCCAAGTACCCGGCACGACCGCCACACTCAGCAACCAAGTCGCACTTAATGTCACGCCGTGCCCCTTATCAAATCCCTTTACCGCTCCCCAGCTCCACGCAACAAACCCGCCGACATATCCGAGATACGGGACGAACGCCTTGCACAACCGCATCGCTGGCTGCGCGGGTAACGGTACGATAGCCATAGGGACGCGGTCTAGGGCGTATTTGAGAGCTGTGGTGAGCAAGGCTGCACGTTTGGCAGCGGTGAGGGTTGAGGTGTCGAGAGCGGCAAGGACTGGTGGAGGCAGATAACTATGGAATGTAGATTGGAGGCCAATGAGCACAAGTTACGTGTGAAAACAAGATAGTGAGAAGACGAACATCCGGTATCCCCACCACATAACTTGCACCGAGATCTTATCCTCGCTAGGAACCCAAACGCGCCTCTTCTTCGCATTCTCGGTGACAGGCTGGAAGTGTACGCGGGTAGTAGACACTACCGGTTCTCCTACTTCCTCATCCTCAGCCGATTGTGCGCTGGAATTCTTAGCGAACGGCCACATCCCCTCGACTTTCGTCTTCAAAAGATCGATCTTGTCTTGGTGCGATCCGAAAGCCGACGACTTTGGAGTTGTAGTCGACTCCGATTGAGAAAGTTTATCAGAGTTGGTAGCGTGGTCGTGGCCATGATGAGAATGCTCAGAGACGGGAACAAGCTCTGACTTGGCGAGTTCGACGTCTGAGGCGGCTGCGATGGGGTCCGTGGAAGGGAAGAGCGGTCCATATACCATCACGCCGGATTCATCGTCGTCCAGTACATCTTCCTCGTGTGCTCCCTCCTTTGTCTGGGACTCAGAGGCAGCGGAGGTGGAAGTATCCTTTCCCTTCCCTTTATCCGCGAGTTCCTGGGCATCGGTACTGCTCGTAGGTTGAGTCTTGTTAGCCCACGGAATTTGCGCTTTCAATCGTTCAAGGGCGTCCCACACGCTCTGACCTGCACCCCCATCTTTATCCTTGGCCTTGGAGTCTCCGTTCATGACGGCGGGAGACGATAGGAGCGATACAAGTTTCGGATCGGAGGTGAGAGCCGGATGACGGGGAGGAGGTTCAAGAGGTGGGCGTGGAGAGGGTTCACCGGTAGTCTGATCAATAGCCTTGGCTTCTGGGACCGGTATTTCTGTTGAAGTCTCAGGAGGCTGCGACGAGGGCTCGGGTGGAGGGAACTGGGGAGGCGAGCTGTTAAGAAGCCGTTGGATACGCTCAGCTAGAGAAGCTGGATCTGGTGTCTTCTCATTCTTAGAAGGTAGCACTTGTGGCTCCTGAATCTCCTCCGGATGCGAAGGTGCAACATTAGGCTCCACTACACGAATATAAGTTAGATGCAGGTAGAGAAATGTCAATGAATGCGCTTACCGGGATGAATAGTCTCTACAACATCCTTCTTCCCGTCTTCTTCACCATTCCAATGAGACGGAGGCCACTCAACCTCCCAGTCCTTCCTCGCCTTCCCTAAGCTCATGAACCGCTCAAAAGCGGTTGGTTTACCTGCTCCATCGCCTTCCTTCGGCGTTGCAGGATTCGTACCGCTACCATCGACGTTCGGAGACTTGGGAGTAGCGTTCCCATCTGTCCCTCCACGAGCTTTATTGAAATAACTTAAGCCCTGCGAGGTCACGGTAGTAGCCGTGCGTTGAAGGCGAGATAAGTATCCTTGTCCATCGCCGCCGGGAGTAGCCTGCCCATCGGTCTTCGATGCGTCTGGTATTGCTGTTGTCGCTGTAGGTATATTAGTAGACATGGCGGAAGTTGAGGAGAGAGCGAGCTGCGGGTAAAGCCAGAGACTATGAGGCGTACCTTTTGAGTGGGCAGAGTTGCAGCGCAGTTGCCACTATGAGATCATCGCACAGCTCAATAGATAACATGTCCCGTAGGCCGCTTATGCGCAGTAAATTCTAGAAATATATGTGGTAGAGGCTACCTGAATACAAGGCTGAAAGTAAGTAAGTACGAAAAACGTTGAGAGACAGTCGCTGCCGAAGTCGAGCAGGAGGAAGGAAGAGAGCATCATCCAGTTCGATTGATCTGCTCAGAAAGTACGGGAATCTCGGATTCCGGGCGTCCGGTCCATTCTGGGCAACTCGGTCCAACTCGGTTCATGTCACGGCTGTCACGGGGTACTAGACGCGCGGTTCAGCTCATGCTGAAGAACTTGAACTCCAAGTCGTTGACCGTGACATTGACGGTCGCTCGACTCGACCGCCACCAACGTCTCAGATGTCAGGCCCCCGAATTCATCTTTCGGACTATGCTATGTATTGAGTGGCTTGAATACTTAAGTCAGATTGCCATGCACCTTTGAAATAAGTATCTCACAGGTCGTTGAATAAGGTATGTTAGCAGTATCTTGTGCAAATCTTTGAGCACTCAGTACTTCAGTCCTCAGTACGCAGGAGGTAGTATAAGAACTGGACAGCATGGTGGATACAGGCCTAACGGTATGGGGACTCCTGCATCGTGAGCGCTGAGCACCGACCTCGATCTCACTGCTCCATCGAGACTACTGTGACCGCGCGCGAGCCTTCGAGTCACCGTCATGTCCATCGTCGACAATAGCTTCGACACCCTTCGTTAAGTAGCTCTTATCTCAGGATTGACGCCAACTCGGACACCGAGATTATATTTGCTAGAGAATGATTATGATCACCACTACCAACTTTTCTGCAGTGGTCCATGCTGAGGCTCAGTGTAAGTATTGACGGTGAGTACTCAAACCATGAACCAGATTTACTCAAATATGATGCTGTGCCTAGTAACATGACCATAGTCAACGTCTATGTGGCATTCAGACGGCAAAACTGGCGCGACAGCTCTCGATTCGGTGAAGACGGGAGGCCTGTCTTTACCAGACACAATGGACATCGTGAAATTGCATTGAGCAAATGCTATTCATGATCGGCTGGGCGGCTACTATCACGAAGGATGAGAGGTGCAATGGCGTCGAGCCGGCGAACACGTAGTAGTGGGAAGGAGCGCGAGGCTCCGGTAGTCGAGATTCCGGCGGGAGAAGCAGGCGAGATTGACATGGCATACAGTCGAGCTCGCATCCCGTCGTCTTAACGGTTATACACCAGCTGTACCGCAGCCTGTACGAATGTCAAATGACGTGCCACACAACATGTTATAAGTAAGTGCTCAAGCATGATACTTAATACTGGACTCACTGGCAGTGAGGCACTGCACACGGGTCGAAGCTCGGTAATACTACTACTGATTTCTTACTCCGGGGCATCGTGTGGAATAGTTAAGTCAATCGTGTAAGTAGTACAACGAGAACGCGCTAACGGCTGTCTTGAGTTACACAGCTATGAGGACCTGATTGTGGATACTTGGACCACGAAAAAATTTGCTCGAATTATTGTATACCCCGATATACAGTGTATACACATGACGTTCAATGAAGTTTGCTCAAGACGATGTTACTGAATGTACAGCACTCGATCGACCTCTATAGAGCCTCATCCCACACATCTCCATGCATGCATTTCGATAGCCGGAGATTATGACCACATCAGTATAATTTTGAACTCAATGACAACTACACATATTTCAAGGTTGGCTGAACGAGCACGCTTCCCTTTCGACATACACATGTTCAAAACATGCACCCGACATCGTCAACTTGAGCAGGCACTCAGCTTGAAGCTAGCGCTCGATCGTCGATCACTGATGCAACAACGGTCACAGGCTGTCACACGAACCGAGTTGAACCAGAATGGCCCGGAGGCACAGAATCCGAGATTCCCGTTCGTTCTCGATCTGCTCATGCGGACCAACTCTGTACTCAATCACACTTACTTAATCGAACCGAACTCAGATCACCGCCAAGGAGCGCTTCCGAAGTGCCAAGCCCATGAATCGCGTGCAGGACCCCAGACCACTCCCGAGCGCTCCTTTGCTGGCCACAGCTTGCTCTTTCTCTATCTCTCATGTAGCCGATCCTCCAGAACACAAACTTCTCTGTCCACTGTGCTAGGAAACTACGCAGCCCTTCTTTAGTAAACTTGCAGATCTTGAGCTCTGGAAACAATGAAAGCTGGCCATGGTGAGTCACTTAAACACGAGTATGATGGCTTGCATGCAACGATATGCACCATTTACCCGCCTTCATCATATCAACTTCCTGTCCTCATGACGTGCTGATAATAAGCTACTTAGCCTTCGCAACGTTACTGTGCACATGGGCCCAGCGGCTTTTACCCCACATGCGACTCGCCTGTAACATAGACTTGTTCGCTCACTACCGCCACTAGCAGGGCGTCGACAGTATATTGCTAAAGATCGTGCTCATCTTACTGGATAATATGGCATGAACTGTCTGTCGCGGTGATACTCAGCCACACCAGGCGACGCCGCACGTTTCCCTGTCCAACGAGTACATAGAGGGCGATATTGCAGCGCCAGACACTGCTTTGTTTTGCTCACACTGACGTGACACGGACCATTGATCTAATCATCTGGTGAGTACACATGTATTCTCTCCACCCAGAACCTCAACTTATCGCAGCATGTCAGATAGACGTCGCATGACAACCATGTGTTTGCGATAGTGTAGGGGTCCACAATTCTCCGCTTACGCCGTACTAGAACTTCTAGCTGGTGTTCTTCTCTTCTATTCCACGAACAGAAGACATCTGGTCTATTCATCCTCGCTCCATACAATCCCAATATACACCGATGTACGCATTCAATTCGCATCCAACATATGCTAACTGCCAGACTTGAGGCATTATTCAACCTAGATGAGGTTATAACCTGGTTACTGTCGCCACTGGCCACATGCGAATTACGGCGTTCAGTAAGCTTCCTCTCCATCATTCTATTGGCACGAGCATAGCCCATTTGATAAACCGCTATAAACGTTGTCCATACCGCTCTGGTCCATTGTTCATAGCTTTTATCTCGGTTCTGATGGACGAACTCATCGCTTCCGCTGTATCGCAACACCGACGAAGCATGCTCATGCGGACATGTCATCGCACACCTCGCGGACGCATACTGGAAGCACGCACTCCACAGTCTTGGCAGTCCTTTCATTGCTGGTAGACTGCTGTCGTAGCCCATGGTTCTACCGCTCAATGCTGTTTCTGGCCATGTGTCGCTCATTGCGAATTTGGCCGGGTACGGTCTTGGGCTTGATATGCACGATAGCGAACAGGTATAAAGGCCTCCTGGGAACGACCACTGGGAGGGTCCTCAGTCAGCTCAGGCCTACTACTCATTCACCATGTTCTCCTCTGCTCTCCGCTCCACTCTCGTCGCCCTCGTCGCCTCTGCCGTGGCTGTCTCAGCCGTGCCAGGCCTCTCCCTGACGCTCTCTGGAGCTGACAAGGTTGACGGTGTGAACAACTTGAAGATCACCGCGACTGTCAAGAACACTGGTGATGAGACCTTGAAGCTTCTCAACGACCCGCGTGGTGTCCTGAACAAGCTCCCCACCGAGGCCTTCCGCATCACTCATGATGAGACTGGTGCTTCGCCCGCTTTCACTGGTGTGAAGGTTAGTTGCCCAGTTGCTCACTTGTCGAAGATCTAAGCCTAACGCATTGTGTCATAGGTCAAGTACGTTCCCCACACCGCTGCCACCCGCGGCAAGAGCTTCACTGTTCTTGCTCCTGGTGAGGAAGTCTCCGTCGAGCATGACCGTCAGTATACTTTATCACACTCAATTTTCACGTGTCACTGACATCACATAACACCCTTTAGTCAGCACCACCTACAACTTCACCACCTCCGGTGCAGGCAGCTACTCCTTCGCTGCTGTGAACCGCTTCTACTTTGTCGACCCCGAGACCAGCCTCCCCGTCGAGCTCTACGCTGACCACCCTGAGGCCCACAACTCCGCTGTCTCTGGCACCCTCGCCGTTGCCAAGCCCAAGTCTAACTTGTCCAAGCGTGCCACCTACACCGGCTGCTCTTCCTCTCAGCAGTCCGCACTGGTCAGTGCTGCCTCCGCAGCCCAGTCCTACGCTGCCTCTGCGTACTCGTACACCAACAGCCACACCTCTTCGACCACTCGCTACACGACATGGTTCGGCACCTACACGGCCTCCCGCCACAGCACTATCCTCACTCACTTCAGCAACCTGAACGGCAACACCTACTCGAGCTACCACTTTGACTGCACTTGCACTGATTCTGACACCTACGCCTACGTTGACCCCTCTGAGTGAGTCCATCCCTGCCTTGATCCCAACGTCCTAGTTTGACTGACGAATACACTTGCAGCTTCGGCTACGTCACCCTCTGCGGTGCCTTCTGGGATGCTCCCAACACCGGTACCGACTCCAGGGGTGGAACTCTCATTCACGAGTCCTCTCACTTCACGAAGAACGCCGGCACGGATGACCATGTTTACGGCCAGAGTGCATGCAAGTCCCTCGCGAAGAGCAGCCCTACCGAGGCAATCGACAACGCGGATAGCCACGAGTACTACGCTGAGAACAACCCCGCTCTCTCGTAAGCCAGGGATTGTGCTGGCTGCTTGATGGATGTTGGATGACTTGACATGAAAAATTGGGTTGATGATTTGGAATGACAATGGAATGGAATGGAATTGTTGTACATACTCACTTGGGTTTGCAACCTTGTAAATGGAACGATGTATCTTGTATTCTACGCTACTGGTACATATCATACATATGTAACAACTTTTGAAACTCTAGATGGCCCTGAGTACTTCGACGGCCACAAGCAAGTCAGTCTCGGAATTACGAGAGGACTGGGTTATTCTCTGCAAAGTACTGGAAGTAGTATTGGAATTAGTGTGTTGTTCATGAGTTTCAGGGAGAGGGAGCACATACCTCGTAGTTGTCGGCGTTCTGGACAGCATCATCTGGGGTGGACTGGGCGAGTTCGATAGCATCTTCTTGGCCGTAGGTGTAGTCGAGGGTGCCACCATTCTCATAGAAGTAGCTTCCCTGTTAAAGACACGGTATCAGAAGAAACTCCTTGAAATATGAAACAATGACACTTACGACGTGGACGAGAGTTCCACCTTGCGAGTCCGTACCGTTCAAAGGAGCCTCCCAGAAAGCATTGCAAAGCGTCACTTTGCCATACTGATCCGGCCTGGCGTAGCCATACACAGACGGAATGTCACACGAACAATCGTACGAGTACGCGGCGTACGACCCATTGTTCAAGTTCGCAAAGTTCGTGAGAACAGTCGCGTGGTTCGCGTCAGAGTACGCTCCGAACCAGACTTGGTAACGGATGGTGCGGGCGGTGTGGGCTTGGACGTAGTTGAAGGAGTCGGCAACCATGGATTGGGCCATGGCAGCTGCGGCGGTGATGGCGGTTTGTTGGTCGGTGGTACAGGCGGTGTAGGCCTCACGCTTGACGGGGGAGGGGCGGGAGGTGGTAGCTTCGCTTGTGACGGAGAGGGTGTGGGGTTGAACAGTGGAGGCGGTGAGGAGGGTTGGCTCGTTGGTGTCTGGGTCGACGAAGAAGAACTGGTTGCCGCCTGTCAGGGTGTAAAGGCCCTGGCCGGAGGAGGCAAAGTCGTAGGCTTCGCTGACTGATTACCCAAATCAGTATACTGTCTCATGCTCAAGTTGTCATGCATGAAGATACTCACGGTCGTGTTCGACGCTCACAGACTGGCCAGGAGCGAGGACGGTGAAAGCATCGGCGCCACCAATTCTGATAGCAGTCGATGGCACGTACTTGACCTAGTGGCATAATGAGAAAAGTTCGTGAATTGACTGTAAGAATAAACTTACAACTGCTCCAGTAAAGGATGGCTTGACTCCGCTGTCTTGGTGGGTGATTTGGAACGTCTCAGTGGGCAGCTTGTTAGACAGCGGGCCACGGGGATCGTTTAGGAGCTTCAAGGTCTCGTCGCCAGTATTGGTGACAGTAGCGGTGACCTTCAAGTCGGAGGCATCGTTGACTTTCCATGCGCCGGAGAGCTTTACTGAAAGCTGGGGCGTTGCTGAGACCGATAAGGCCGAGGCGAGCAAAATAAACAACGATGAGCGGCCAACCATGTTGAGTAGGAGATGCAGGTACGATCCTCAGCTGAAGTAGGGTACTGTAGTACAGAAATCGATACTGACCTGGAGGTGCAATATATACTTGGGCCTCATCGGGATAAACAGCATAGCCGCGAGGAGGAGAATCCAAAAAGTTGTTCTGCAGACGATGGCAGAGAACAAGACTTGCGTACACAATCACGGTGTAGATGCGGGGAAAGGAGAACATCTTGACGAAGTGTAGCGGAGACCGATAATTGCCCTCTCGGACAGAGATGGGCTGAGCAGCCAGTACTCGTGGCCCGAAGTTTGTCGGTGGGAACTGCCTAGTTTGGGTAGTCGTTCACAAGCTCGCGTGCTTCTTAGCGGCTGGCCATGTCACATTACAGCATCAGCGAGACATGACGCATCGTATTCCTCGTGGTGGCCATATAATACGAGGCATCTGGGCTGCTTAGTCTGCGTTAGAGCGTATCATCTCCGGTGTGGTGAACGCTCTTACATGCGGCAGTTTGAGGAGAAGTTGAAGTAAAACTGCCAGCAGGTGCCGTCCGATGTCCCGAGGTTGGCAGATTGCAATATACAGTGCATGATGTGCGTGAACCTTCAAAGACACTAATTGTGCTGGAAGCTCCAAACCGCCTATTTTTTGTCGTAGATGGTGGTTTACTTGAAAGTTGAGGCTCTTTGCCAATCAGTTAGATCGGAGGACCCCGCGGGGCCGCGTGGTGCCTGGGGTCTTACAGACATTTCGTGTTTGGCGCGTCTGACCGCGTTTTCTCCTTGCTCTCCTACTTCCACCTCTTCGCAAATCACTCGGGACTTATCATGGTTCGTCAGACGGCATCGACAGCAGCACCTGCTTCCAGGCCTTCTACTCCACCAGGAGATGATCCTGACGAGGCACGTATAGCATACAACCACCGGCTAATTGGATTGTATGCTCACGAGACTTTATCCGCCGCAGGGACCGTACTTCGACAGCGTCGATGAATTGCAACAACATGCAAGTGCCTGACGAATTGCACGCGTTTTCACGTGTCTCATGTGCTGGTCTGTAGGGAATCAACGTTCAAGACATTTTGAAGCTCAAGGTGAGCTGATTCTGCTCTCTGGAAGGGCCCGTGCTGAGTAAATTGTAGGCATCCGCGATTAATACTATCTCCGGTGTGAGCATGACCACTCGGCGGCAGCTCTTGAAGATCAAGGTATAGATATGAACTTGAGAAGCAGAATGCGCATATACTCAAGTAGAAATCCTTCAGGGCATGTCAGAAGCAAAGGTGGAGAAAATCAAGGTAAGCTCCTCACCGTGGTAAGTTCTGCCCTGAAAGGTGCTAATGGTTGTATAGGAAGCTGCACATAAAATACTCGTTAGTCCCGTTCTGCTATACTCTTAAGTATAGCTTACTTCTTATGGCTCCACTTAGGGGTCTTCCTTCGCGACGGGACTAGAAGTCCAAGAGAAGCGCAAACGAGTAATCTGCATTAGCACCGGAAGCAAGAACGTGGACACCATCCTCGGAGGTGAGTAATACTATCATTCTCATTGGCCGTGGCCAATCTCGCCCAAAGGTGGTATCATGTCTCAATCGATCACGGAGGGTAAGTTACATGCGCATATATGCACCTCTGCTCTGCTGATACCGACCAGTCTATGGTGAATTCCGTACTGGGAAGACTCAAATGGCACATACGATGAGCGTCATGAGCCAGCTTCCACCTGACATGGGCGGTGCTGCAGGCAAAGTGGGTACACACAACAGAACACGTCAGATGCTAGCTCACTTCGATCGTAGGTCGCATATATCGACACCGAAGGTACATTCCGTCCGGACCGTATTCGTTCGATTGCAGAGCGCTTCGGTGTGGACGGTGATATGGCTCTGGAGAACATTCTTTATGGTACGTATAGAGGTCTATCATGGTATGTGCTGACTGAATATCGTTCTGTAGCAAGAGCATGGAATAGTGAACATCAGGCATGTCATAGCTTAAACTATACTCCCGTTTCTGACATACTTGACGGTCGTTCGATCCTAGATGGAGCTTATCAACGAGTGCTCGATGCGCTTTGCAGAAGACAAGGACTTCCGCCTCTTGGTATGCAGGCTTCATACGACCTTTTATATAGCATTGTTGGATCTCGAACGATTTCACAGATCGTGGACAGTATCATGGCGCTATTTCGAACAGACTTCTCTGGCCGAGGAGAGCTTAGTGAAAGGCAACAGAAAGTAAGGTTGCTCACGTAGTGGTGATGACTTCCTTACTGACGTTCATGTATACAGTTAGCGCAGGTTAGTGCGCGTTCAGACAACGTAGCATCTAATGCATCTAATGAGCGACCCCACGTCAGATGCTTTCGAAGCTCAGCAAGCTCTCTGAAGAATACAACGTAACGTCTCTTCACAGCATCTGTCCTTGTTGCAGCTGAGCAATTTGAATCCCAGATCGCCATTCTAATGACGAATCAAGTGCAATGTGGGTCGATATCTTTGAATATCACACTAACATGCTGTACCATGACGTTAACTTTTCTTCAGCTGACCCAGGAGCGACTATGACCTTCGTCGCCGGCGGTGCGCTCAAGCCTATTGGCGGTCATATTTTATCGCACGCATCTGCGACTCGTATGTTCTTACGGAAGGGTATGTATTGTGCGATGACCACAAACCTCATCCCAGATCACCCATCGGAAGCGCCGAGAGACTAAATGCTAGCAAGATCCGCTAACGCTCACTTATCTCTTCAGGACGCGCTGAAGAACGTGTTGCAAAGCTCGTGGACAGTCCTGACAAACCTGAAAGCGAAGCATCTTACAAGCTCGACGAGGGAGGCTGGGCTGACGTCTAACCGGGCTCCTCCCAACTTCAAACTCTGCTTTCTTGGACGTCTCATTTCGACTTCTCTCCGCTGTTCCCGCTGTGTCACTGCTTGCTCACCTCGCTCTCGAACTGCTCTCTTACGCCCTGATCTTCCGGTGATTGCTCTACTGTATTGTTCCTGACGTGCCGGACTCTGCCCCGTACTGCATTGATCCTCTCTTACAGCTCATGTACATTACTCGCACTCTGAATATCCGAATGTGACCCTCAATATCTCCTACGTTTAACCTCAAAAAATCGTCTTTCTAGGCTCTGTAACTTGTCAGCGTGCGTGTGAGCAATGTCGGTTGTACGGGCTGACTGGTACGGCCCGAATTCCTTATCGATTCCGGGCCCTGCTTCCGCTTAGCAAGCACACTCGCAAGGGCCAAAAATACGCCTGACGTCAAAGCAGATAATCGTGACTCGTGAGGACGACTGGAAAATAAATGCTTCTTGGTCTCACACTACAAGCACGCACTCTTCGTCTACCATCCACCACCACCACCACCACCAGCCTCAGGCATATTAACTTTCATAGAACCACCAGAATGACTTTACCTGGATATCTGTTCGTCTTTGGAGAGCCTGGTCCAGGTGTCACCGAAGAAGAGTTTAACGACTGGTACGACAACGAGCACGTCCCACTGCGCGTAGCCGTACCTTCATTCCAAAGCTGGCAGCGCTGGAAAGCCATCGACGGCCAGAAACCGACCTATGCGGCGTCGTACGATCTCACATCGTACCAAGCCACCTTGCAGCCGCCGTACACCACTCTTGCTGAGACCCGCAGCGATCGTGAGAAGCGCATTTTGACGAACTTGGAGACGTTGGACAGGAGGACATACGAAGCGTTCGAGGGGAACGATAAATACCCGAAGTCCAAGTACGACCCGTCGGAAGCAAAGTTTGCGGTGTTCGTGTCGGCGGATGTGAAGCCTGAGTTGGAGGAGGAGTTTAATAGGTGGTACGAGGAGGATCATATCCCGAAGATTGCTACGACTCCGGGATGGATCAGAACCAGGCGATTCGTATTGAAGGATGGGTCGAAGGGAGGGGTCGAGGGGTCGAAGGATCAGACTCCTGCACCGAAGTGGTTGGCTGTGCATGAATATGCGGATGCGACGGGGTTCAGTGATCCAGAGGATAGGAAGAAGTTTGATACAGAGTGGACGAGGAGAATTTATAGCGAGGTGATCACCAGGAAGGATCTCAGGCAGTTTGCTTTCTACAAGAAATGGGAGAGGGAGTAGGAGAGTAGGAGAGCGACATACGCATATGTAAATGTATAATATGATTATTCAGAAACGTTCCGTACTAGGGTGGCCAGACATGGTCTGTGCAAGTTAACAACGCCAGTTCTTTCAACGTCTTCAAGGGACTTCTCGTCCTCACCACCTGTCAATGTATGTGAATGAAACTCACCTTGTCTCCGTTCCTCCGTCATTCCGAACTCATAGCAAACCTTATATACATACCTTGTACTCACGCCAAAGCAGATGACCATGAGAGTATCCTATAAGTTACCACTAACGTTGTGCTTCACACCTTTTCGACTCTCAGAACCGTCGCTGCCACACCAACATGCCTTTACCAGCATTCCTTCTCGCTTTCAGCGAATCAGGCGCAAACGTCACTGAAGACGAGTTCAACGACTGGTACGACAACGAACACGTACCTCTCCGCATTGCACTCCCCGTTTTCCAAGCATGCGCCCGCTGGAAAGCCATCGACGACAAGAAGCCAACCTGGATGGCTTCATACGACCTCACATCGTACGAGGGCTTCTCAGACCCGCAGTATACCGCGCTTTTCAACACGCAAAGCGAGCGCGAAGTACGGATCCTGAAGGATGTCGAGACGATGGAGAGGAGAGCATACGAGGCTTACGAGGGAAACGACAAGTTCCCGAAGTCGAAGGAGGAGCAGGCGAAAGTTGCCGAGGTCGTGTCGATTGATATCAAGCCAGAGGAAGAGGAACAGTTTCACAAGTGGTACGACGAGGACCATGTTCCAGCCATCTCGACGCGCCCTGGGTGGGTCAGGAGCCGTAGGTTCGTGTTGAGGGATTGGTCGAGGGGAGGTGCGGAGGGTTCGAAGGACCAGACGCCTGTGCCTAAGTGGTTGGCGGTGCATGAGTATATGGGCTTGGAGTGGCGGGAAGATGAGGAGGCGAGGAAGAGGGTTGAGACTGAGTGGACGTTGAAGGTTCGGGCTGAGATTATGACGAGGAGGGAGATTAGGTTTGTTGAGCTATACAGAAAGTGGGAGAAGGAGTGAAATTTGAAGTGTAATGCGTACTTCCGATTCTGCATAGTGTATTGGCGGTATGCAAATTGTTTAGGGCTACTAGTCTCTACGAGACCTTATTCGATGGACGTACCGAACAGGCCATGGGTGGCGCTCTCCTCATCTCAAGTGTCCATACATTTTACTGCGGCTTGTAGGAGCTTTTTGCAATGTAGCTACACCACTATTGTCAGGTACCAATCTTTGAATTGAATAAACGCCACTTACCAAGAGGTTAAGCGTCAGGTATAACCAATTGTAACATGGCACCACCTCGAGCTGGACGCGGTCAGTCAAAGCATATACGCCAGACGAATGATACGGACACTGCTGGAAACGCTAAGGGCGTCACATACCCCGATGTCGCTTCTCCTGAAAATATAAATACCTTGGTGTAAGTGCCGGGTTCAAGGCACACACCAGTCGACAGGCCCACTAACATGTCACTCCCCGGGTGTATCATCGCATTCGTCGAACTGGGCCCCAATGTCAGCGAAACTGAGTGCCGTGACTGGCTCGAGAATGAGTTTATCCCCCCTCGCCTCGCCCTCCCAACCTTCCAGAACTGCATACGCTGGAAGGCCGTTGACGACAAGAAACCAACTTGGGTAGCGTCTTATGATGTTGCCGCCTACGAAGACATCAACAAGCCACCGTTGACCACCATGAACGAGACTCACAGCGATAGGGAGAAAGACCTCCTGAGCCGCGCCGCCTCGTTTGAGAGATGCGTGTACGAGGCTTACGAGGGGAACGACATGAGGATCCCAAAGCCGAGCGACTTATATGACCCGACGAAGCCCGCGCCGTTCGCGCATTTCATCACCATGGATCCCAAGCCTGGCGCGGAGGAGGAGATCACGAAGTGGTATGAGGAGGAGCACATTCCTGATATGGCCCGGTCGTTCAGTGGGTGGATCAGGAGTAGGAGGTTCATTTTGAAGGAATGGTCGAGGGGAGGAGTCGAAGGGTCGAAGGACCAGACGCCGCCGCCGAAGTTCCTTGCTATTCACGAGTATGCACATATTGAGGTGGCGGGCTCGCAGGAGGAGCTGAACAAGTTCAGTACGGAGTGGACGACGAGAGTTCTGACTGAGCTCAATCATAAGGTCGAGTTCAGGTTGTTCGCGCTGCATAAGGAGTTTAGGAAGGATTAGGTCAGAAATCTCGTCTCCTGTACGTATACGTTCGTAATGGTACCATTGTCGCGCTGACAATTTCCTTGCACAGAATAAATCTCGACCGGTGTTTTGTACGAGACGCCTGTGCAAGAGTAGTTGGCGGTGCAGGTGGCAGACGAGCTCAAAGTGACAGGAGGATGCGGCGACAAGGAAAGGGATCCAGACTGCGCAAATGTTGAGAGACCTAGAAGACAAGAGGTCAGGAGGTCAGGTTCGGATTGTACAGGGCCAGAAGTGCGAGAAGATGTAAACTCCGCGTGTGTATGATTAGAATTGTATCATGTCTTCTAGTCAGGATCTGAGCAAGACCCTCGGGATTTCAGTCGGTCGCGATGCGTGAAGTCCGAAGGCTGTGCAAGTCGAGACATAGCGCATTCTTCGAAGTGCACGAGTTCCACGTCCATCTTGAATGCTTATAAATGCTTACTGTCCGAAGCTTAGAGACCTGTGGGTAAACTGGACGTCAAAAGGCATCATTCATCATGTTACAGAAGCTTACTAATGCACGCCAACCTGTAGCCTGTTCAAGTTGTGGAGAGACTAAACCTGACATTGAGCTTCACATAGGCGAGGGATACCGAGCTATAGGTCGGAGCGCTCTTACACGCCACAATTCTCGACGGAAATGTGCTAGTATATATTAGGCCCTACAGATGCATCAGTCTCAAGAACCATAGTACTCTCAGGCTACCAAGCTCACCAGTATGCCCCTTACTAGCCTTATCGTCGCCAACGTCGAACTCGGCCCCACCGTCAGCGAGGCCGAGTACAACGACTGGGCTGACAAGGATCACATTCCACCTCGCCTCGCCATCCCCGCCTTCCAGAAATGCACGCGCTGGAAGGCCATCGATAACCAGAAGCCCACTTGGGTGGGGGTCTACGAAGTCGACTCGTACGAAGATACCCTAAAGCCGCCGTACACCACTCTCGCCCAAAACCCCACCGAGAAAGACAAACAACTCTCCGGTGGCGTAGAGATTTTTGAGAGATATGTGTACGAGGCGCATAAGGGAAACAACAGGCTTCCTAAGCCAAGCGCGTTATACGATCCGATGAAGCCTGCGCCCTTCGCGCATTTTGTCACGATAGATCCTAAGCCTGGTACGGAGGATGAGATCGCGCGGTGGTACGAAGAAGAGCACATCCCGCACGTTGCCAAGGAGTTCAGCGGATGGGTGAGGACTCGGAGATATGTCTTGAAGGAGTGGGCGAGGGCTGGAGTTGAGGGATCGAAGAACCAGACGCCTCCGGGGAAGTTCCTAGCGATACACGAGTACTCGCATGTTGGGGTGGCTGGCTCGCAGGAGGAGCTGGACAAGTTCAAGTCGGAGTGGACGTTGAGAGTTCTGAATGAACTCTGCAATAAGGTGGAATTCAGGTTGTTCGCTCTGCATAATGAGTTCAGGAAGGAGTAAGTTAGGCTGTTCGTAGCTGGTGCGTATTATATGACAGGCTCACCGTTGTTTGGGCTGATGCTATTGTCAGGGGAAGTATGGTATTGTGCTGTGTGTCGGATAGACGATGCAATATAACTCACTGTTGGTTGATCCTCGCGTACCGAGACGGGCTTGGTTAGGAGAGGCTGCTCGCAGAGCTGACCTCACCTGAAGGTGTATGCTTTGTATGAGAAATCAGAACGTTATGGGCTCGAGTTTCCTGTAGAGAGATTCGACTCTAATTTTACTATGAGTTCTTGTATCCGTACCGTTCACTAATTGTTGCTCAACCTCCAGCGAACCATGCATTATATATGTTTGCGATTGAAACTGACATTACAACCTAATGTCTCAGCAATGTCTCAGCAATACATCCAAACGTAAAGTATATACTACCAGAAAGAAAGTCATCGTACTCACCAAGATTAATGTTCTTCGAAGCCCCTCATGCACATGGTGGCTGGGGGGAAACCGGTAACGCAAAGAGGCGCCTATATGTATGCGCGACATGTCACGGATGTCACAGTCGCTCTACGCATGCGTGACGTGACATTCGTGTTTCAAAGTCTGTACCACTTCGCCAATGTCGTAATGTGCATATTTTCCTCGTAATCTCGTAGATGCATGAAATAAATTGTCATGTTACATTTCCTTGTATTTATGGAGGGTTGAGCAGCCCAGATTTCTGCCCTTGATCTTTCGCGATTACATCACACAGCATCTACTGTCTACATCCTCCTCAGACCCTCAGTATTCCGTGTCGAGTCAATCCAAGAGCATTTCAGCTATCTACCACACACAGCCAAATGTTATTTTCCCAAGAATATCCATCCACATGCACCGGAGTATATCGATGCGCGAAGGCTGCGCAACGCCGCTCACTGAAGCCGGTAGATATGAGATGAAGTCATGATCGGCATCGCCCGACAGGCACCAGTGTATTGCCACTGCAGCCTGAGAGAGCAACGAATATAAAGGTCTCCACCCTCTTGTTCTTTCAGTAACCAATTTTCAGATCTTTCAGACACCATGGTGAGCACACCCCCTCCTATCCATTTTTCTAGCTTGACGCGATAGCCCCTGATCTCCCTGATCTATGCGCGTAGGACAACTTCATCAAACTCGGAAAGGAATTCTTGGAGAGTCACAGCCAGGAGAACGTCAACCAGCAGCAACAGTCTTCTGGCGGCGGAGGTGGTGCGCGATCTCTACTCCTTCATTTCCCTTCTGCTGATCTTCGTTGACATTTGCTTGTAGGGGGTTATGGCGTCCAAGGTGGACCCCAGTACAACTCTCCTGATAACCGTCCCCCTCCTGGATACCAGGGAGGAGGAGGCCAGCAATTCGGTGGTCAAGGATACCAAGATAACCAGCAGGTAGGATATGGCGGAGGAGGTCAAGGTGGTGGTCAAGGCTACGGTGGTGGTCAAGGTTATGGTGGTGGTCAGGGTGGTGGACAGGGCTATGGTGGAGGCCAGGGCTACGGTGGAGGCCAGGGATATGGCGGAGGAAACTCTGCAGGTCGCCCTCAATGTGAGTTGATATTGCTACTCTCTGCTTATACCATCCATCAAACTAATAATCGTTGAATGTTTAGTCAACGAGGACGAAGTCGTTAACAAGGCCGCTCAAGAGGGATCCGGCGATCGCTCGCTCTTCTCTTCTGCCTTGGGCTTCTTGGGCAACCACCAGGTACGCATCCTCAAACCTTCCCTTCACCCACAAGTTATTTATACTTTTTGTTGCTATGTGTAGGAGGAGCATGAACGCCCTCTCAACGAGGAGCACGTCACCTCTGCTCACCAGCAGGCTTACGGCGGCAGCGGTCCCTCTGGTATGAGCGCAACCTCCATGGGCAGCGCCGCTGCTATGCAAGTGCGTAACCTCATCACCGATGCGGTCATCCTAGCGCCTACAACTCAATACTGATACCTCCTTGTCCAGGTCTTGAAGAAGTTTACTGGTGGAGGAAGCAGTGGCGGAAGTGGCGGAGGTTCCCAATCCCAGCTCATCTCCCTCGCCATGGCCGAAGCTACGAAGCTCTTCGACAGCGCTGGTGGTGCATCGTCTGGAAACAAGCAGGACGCGGTCAACGGCGCTGCTATGACTGTTATGAAGCTGCTTGTGCAGTCGAAGTTTAGTGGCACTACCGGTGGTGGTGATAGTGGAGGACTGAGTGGACTTATGGGTCTGGTGAGTGTCATCTCTTCGTCAGAGTTAAGGATGGTGAAGGTTTACTGATACATGGGCTTGGTAGGCGAGCAAGTTCATGTAAATTTTGTATGAAGTATGAACGGACAGTGGAATGTGTATAGCGTGGCCCATGAACTCGATTGAAATGTAAAGTAAACACATTGCTGTAAATGTCACATCTGTACTTCTGCGACACCTTGCGCTCGGAACGAGTACCGACGCGTCTGTAGTCCGTCAGTCGCTCGTTTGAGTGTCTATCTTTACTTGAATGTAAAGCGACCAGTGGGCTGCACCGTGGTTAGGTGCATTTGTAAGGGCTTCCAACCCTGCGTGAAATTGGGGTAAACAGACGGACGAGCCACTCGACTCACAGGAAGTAAATTTGTGGGAGACCATCGTGAGATGTTGTTCAAGTTGGCTGGCCACAAAGATGATCTCAGGGTTAGCGTGATAACAATATTGCCGGCCGCGGCGGTCAATCCGATCAGAGGGCGTTGGTCGGTACCTTCTTCTCCTTCCGGTCAAAACTCCTCCGCTCGTTCAGCGCCGTCCGAGTCTTCGTCCTGCTCCTTCATGTCGCTGTAACCTTGTGACTTGTCCAACGCGTTTTTACGGGGCGTGTTCGGGATTTCCAGGCATAGCTATTCCGGACGCCTCTACAAATTGCCATAGAATGACACCAAGAGCTCATGGACTCGGACACGGGCTTGGTGGCGAATCCTACGGTGGCAAAAGTCCACTACTAGCCAGATAACTCTAAAAAATCTTGCAACCCTGCTGTACCTTGAGGCTCTTCTGATCAAGAGGTCCGTATGTGTTGCTGTGGGTGTATTCTTCTTCCCGAGAACACTATCAAACCCTTCACCGCCATCCAGCCGGTACACCTCACCTGCTAGCGTGCCTGCGAACTAGGCACCCCGGAAAGTCCAAGTTGTAACACACGTTGCAGTGGAGTGCGTACCAGGGTATGTATGTTCGGTGCCTGTTCAACGGTATGTTTCGATTTTTCCTCTCGGTGGTGGTGGTGGTGGTAATTCACTGCCATTTTCAGTTTAGTATACACGCTTGCGATGTTCATGCGAAGAGTATGATGTCGATGGACGTCATAGTATTGCTTTTCTGGTACGTGCACAACGCCCATCAAGAAATGCGCACGGCCAGGTTCGTCCTGACCGTTTTGCTGCTGTGCGACGATACCTATCACATCTACCAGTGCTAGCGCACACTAACAACATGATGTGATCAGCGAACACCGCAATCAGCATGAATCACTCACAGAGCCCTGTGGTTGAATTTCCTTCGAGCAGAATATTGGCATCTTCCTGGATATCGCGGTGAAATTACGGACGCTCTCGTGTCTCCTCGGTGCGGCGAAGGTCAATGAACGCATGTCATAGACAACCTTCCCCGCAGAAGATATCAAAATGCGGCTCGATGGTGAGATAGCAAGCATGATGCTCTCTTCTGTTTCCAGGTAAGAAGCTCAGTCGACCATTCGTCGATGTCACCTTTCTACCAGCGCATCCCCGATTCGGACATCCCAACAAGAAACATACGAAAAGGCTCCACACTCCTGGGATCCTGTCGTTTCCTTGGCTGACATGACTAGACGTTCCTCGAAGATGGTGGCTACACTCAAGCTTTCGGGGGTCGTTTCACGCCTTCCGTCTAACCAGTCAGTCTTCCCTCGGCGCCGCTATCTCACGGCTGCGGCATCCGGAAACTCTACCATTAGGTTCGTCTGGCTGACAACAATGGGCGGCAGGCATATCCGAAGTTCACACACGCCGAGTCAGTCTCAACGCTTAGGGCCGTCTTAACACGCCTTGTTTGGATACTTCTGCTCTAGACGCACACGACCAGGCCAGGACCGGCGGACATCTGGCGTCCATCACCGATGAGACGTAAAACTCAGCTCATCCCACGGGTGTATCCCCCCTTCGGCCCTGCAGTCTATGCTTAATACGACGAGGGGCCCTCGAAAACTTGCTCTGAAATCTTTTCGTGTCTCCCTTGCTGTGACTATGACCAAGATTGCTCAGTAGTTTGCGCCAGGGGACAGTGGTTAGCTGTCAAGTAACACTAGTCGGACTAGCTTATCCGACAGAAGCAGCTGTAGAACACACACCTAATCTGGCCGCGTCTCCGGGCCCCACCGCCCTCGAATTCATTTGAACAGCAGCATCTGGCTCGTCGCTCAACTGCTGATCATCCTCTCTCATCTTGTCATCTTTCGCCTTGATATCCGACCTTCCGCTCCTCTCATTCAAATCTTGACATACGTTGTGCCTATTCCTCTCTTGATCTTCCCCTTCCTCATTCACTCGCTAACCTCCCTCTCTTTCTATCTTTCCCTCTCGGCTTCACCTTGCACCACCTTTCCTGAACTTTGGGCCCTCACGGTCAAGGTCACTTCCCAGGGTTTGTCCCAAAAGACCTCTACCGTCCGTTGGACACATTCCGGCGGCATGTCCTCCAGCACTTTTCACGAACGTCCTGCTGTGTCTGCTATGTCGAGTGCTGGTATTAGCTTGGGTTGTGGCGAGACTCGTTCACCTTCGCCTCAACCGCTCCCGAGCTCGAGCCGACTGCCAAGTTATCGTTCATCGTACTGTGGACGATACCATCCCTATGGACGAAAGCTTCCGAGAAAAGGCCAGGAAATAGACTTGATGGTGAGTATCGTATGCACAAATCTTGGAGAACACTGGAACCACCGCTCATGAATGTGACACGTTTTCTGCTTGTAATACAGAAAACTATAGACATGAGGTATGACAATCGGGCCAGTTTGTCATTGGTAAACGCGGATGCTTTCATTTTCCCCATTTCCTTGCTAATGTGTCCACAGTCTGTCGTAGACGAAGAGGACGAGTATGACCTCGAGGGTGAGGGCGAGGACGGCGATATAGAGTCCACCACGGCCGTCAGCCCCAGCACGGAGGGAGAAGGGTATCAACTTTCTGCATCTCCCCATCCTGACAAACCCATGCTTGTGCGGCGCAGAAGCATCACAGATCTTGTCGTCGTGCGTGCACATTTTGTCGTGTGCCATCTTTGAGCGTGAAATCTTACGTCATTTTTTATTTCCCATGAACAGGAGTTTGCGTTTGCCATGCGTCGCAGCTTACGGTGGAGGAAACGCAAGCTGGATCTGAAGAGCTAATGAGACGATCATCACTCATTAAGACCTTCGATGTCTCGACGCCACACTATGGCCCACAAAACCTACAACTATACTTGTTCAGTGCTTGCACAGAACTCCCATGGACTTCCCTTGTATATGTTGACGATCTTTTCTTTCACGTACAAACGCATGCACCTCCCACGCTTCACTAGCATTGTTTACTCCCATCATTCCCCTCATCACCCCTCACTCCTTCCTGCACATACTTCCCGTCATCCATGTCCACGTACGAATAAGATATGTGCTTCTGATTACCTTGGCTGTCTTCTGTCCGAGGTGACTCGGAAAGTGCGTTGTACATGCCTGTTCTGTCTTGGGTCTAGATTTAGACTAGATGCACATTCATCTTTTGGTTAGCTATAAGGACGTAACCACTCTAGTAGTAGATGTGCTTAGTTACGTCGCCGTAGGACTTTATTTGCCTATCATGGACGATAAATTGGATCATTTAGATATATAATTTCAAGTTGAGATGATAGCTAAACGTCGAACTCTAATCATTGTGGCATTCAATGTTCTCATACAGCATCCGTCCAAAGACCTAGGATGGCACGGCGCAAGTACTTGCTCGGTGATGTCAACCCAGCTTTGGTCTCCTAAGATGACTCTGGGTGGCAACACGGAATCGGACTGTCAGGTGGCATACCACCATTGAACCCCTCATGGAGTATACTCCCTTCTTCCCAGAGTTCAATGGTATTCGCAGAGGCAGAGTGTTGGCGCCACTTCGTACACTCTGCCAGAGCGTCCATGATGGCCTCGATACGACGTGCTTCCGAGCTTAACTGCGAGTCTGGTGGAACGCTAGGGGAGGAAGAGGGCTGCAGTGCTCGAGATTCATTAGAGGTCTTGGAGAGTTGTGCTTTCTGCCACTTTCCGTAAGAGCAGAGTAGTGTTTGATAATTTACCAGCCACATCCTGTAGAATCTCTCGCCGTCGTTGTATTCGTCGCATCGAATAAAATACCGCATAAGTCGATAGGAATCCTTAGCCTGGACGAAGTGGCCAAGAAAGTCTCCCTCTGACATGTCTCCCGGAAGGACCAATCGATGTAACGACGTATTGTTTGTATTCTTTGATATCCACTCCATGGCCTTGAAATGCTTGATTATTTCAGGTGAAGCATTGCACATATAGCTGCGCCTGAGGTCTGCCAGATGTTTGCATAATGATGAGTGAATTTCTCCAAGCTTCTGATAACCGGCCCTCATCGTGACAGAGGGATGGTCGGCCTTGGCGACGGAGCGAACGAAAACCATCAGTTCATCGTAGCATCTTTTGAATTCCTGGTAGTAGGATCTCTGCTCTGGCAGTGAGTCGAGATCAATGTCCTTGGGAGGAGGCTTCGTGAGGAGAGGAAAGAGGTTCCAAGTTCCAGGATTGTCCATTGAGAGGTGCTGCTAAACCGAGATCTGAGAGGGTGTGGTGACAGCGAAATGAGAGGATACGATGAGCATCGACACGACGAGATTCTCCTTTTATACGCATAACTGAGGCTTTCTGTGGCTGAAGCTATTGAGGTGGCTTCTTCACCCAATGCCCTGTGGCGTTGTACCGCCGCCAGTGGCACCCGCCACAACGTTGTCAATTTTTTTTTTCGTTTGAAGTCCAAACATTACTGAGAGCTTCATGGGCTCTATTATGAGATACAGCTGTAGTAAAAGTATTGTGGCGTCCGGTAACATACGATAACTCTGTGGCAACGTCAGCCTCGCGATGCAGTTATCCCATTTCGGGCAGTCAGTAATCTTACCTCCTGGCACAGGCAAAAAGCTACAATCTATATATCACCTCCATCCATTGTGTCGAGGAATAGACATAGTCTGTAAATTGGACTGGCAAGGCGTAGTGTAGTTTGGCTTGCGAGACTAGGCGTAGTACGAATGGCCGCGGTACACAACAAGTGGGAGATGGATGGACGTTTGTACTCGAAGAAGAAGATTTAGATGCAAACAGCACCAAATATTGACCGCACTGAGATCAGCTTCAGGCTAAAATCCAAGTAGGAATAGTGTTATCTGTCGCGTCCTGGCTGATGTGCATCTGCGCTCGAAGGCATAATAATAGTACAGTGTCTGCATGGCGAATATTGTGTACCTCCCAAGTATCTGTTCATGACATACGATACCACGAATGGGACCTATCGTAACGTCAGAATACATAGAGTAGAACTTGAAGGTGTCAAATATGTACACGATCACTATAATGTAGGTCATTGCTTGCTTTGGAGGGCTACTAACTTATGTTCAATGGATAAAGATTCCACTATTGGACTGGTGTGAAAACAACCATTCAATCGCAGGACAGCAGGAACCTAACGATGGTATACTTTGAAATCAGGATCAAACCTATAAACATGGCCTATCATCAGCTGCGGATCTTATGCGCATAGTAGTAGTGAGGTATTACACACGAGTTGCCAATCCTGTAGTCTAACGACACTGAAAGCGTCATCAATTATTTGGTTAATTTCCTAACCATCCATAGTCGTACATTCGATGATGACGGTCCCCGAAGGCTATTGCGGCAAGTCTCGACCTTGAAGTCTTGCACCACAAGAAGCAGTTTGATTTGGCGCAGGTCATCGTCGCAAGACTTCCTGTGTCGCTTCAAAGCGCGGTTGTATTCCTCGCTCCATTCAGCCCACGCTGCCTCCCACATTGCGAATTCCCGAGAAGCTTGGATATCAGTCTTGGAAGAGTGGGAGACTGCTTGCTCGATTCTGCCGAGGTTGTGTAGATGATTTCTGGCTTCCTGGAGCAAGGCACGCCAAGGATGATCAGGCGATGATGGTCGGCTGACGATAGCTGGGGAAAGAAGGAGGGAAGTAGAGAAACGGTCTTGAGGGACGTAAGACATGTTGAGCAGTTGAACGCGCGGAATCGTAGAAGGATGAATGGAATGGGTTCTGTGGGTGGATCCCTGGCAAGAAGAAACATATGCTTGCAAACTTGCAGGTTATATACTCATATAAAAGTAGCAAATCGTGGCCAAATGTGGCCCGTGACCATTGCGACGTGCTGGCCTCGCTGGCAGCTCTTGAAACTGTATAAATATGCAAACAGGCCGCGTATAGACGAGTCTAATGTTTGATTAGCAGAAAGGCCCATCAAAGTACAACGTAAACAGCACATGATACCTCATTGCACGTATATGGCCATACCGACTCCGTGTGCAGCGCAGCTTTGGCCCTTGCATGTTTGGGACAATGTGTCCAATCCTGAAGCAATTTTAGACATCAAGTCATCTCTTACCTGGAGGAATGGCCATATTTAGAGTCGTCGTTCGATGCGAACTGGCCTATAACCTCTGGAGGTCATCGTGGCCATGTAGTGGTCATGTAACTCGCGTTTATAGCCCTGTCAACGTAAATATCGATACGACACGACTGCAAGTTCAACAAGTAATACAAGACAAGCCATTCAAAAAACAAACGCACCTTCTTCACTTCACGTCGTGGAAATTATGGCCGTCACGACCAACGTGAAGTTCACGGTCAAACTTGCGAACCTTCAAGCGTCTGTTTAGTGATGTTGACCAAAGCCTACAAACATGTGTAAACAGAGACCGCACTCTCCCCGAACTCCATTTTGCAGACAGCGTGGAGATGAAGACTACTATATGGTACGACCTTGACAAATGTGCTATCTTATGAAAGTTGACAGCGGTTGTGGGCAATGAGCCTTGCCGGGAAAGCATATGATATTCGCCTCTACTCAGTATCTTGACCTAATATAGTACTATTATGACGGAAACAACGCTCTACTAAGGGGTGAGGGAGGGGATGAAATACGATATATAGCCACACTAGTATTAATCTTTGGCCAAAAATTAGGACTCGGACGTCGAACTGTAGTGCTTAGTAGTGCCTTTCAGCATTCAGGAGTCACAGTGCGAGCACATCTTTCCGACAACGAGGCGAAACATATTTCTCTGTACTCGTAGCATTGATGGGAGAAACGCCAGTGATCGCCACAGATATCTACTTTGTTGCCATAGACAATCCCCAGCCAGCATCCAGGGGGGTCGGCAAGGGCGCTCCGTGCCGACGCTGCGTTTGATATCCCGACGTCTCGGCGCCACACGCATCGTTGTCCTTGTAACCCTTTTTGCAATTCCGCTGGCCTTGTTCTTGCCACTCATCGATATGAAGGGAGTACAATGTGCCCCAGCGTACTACGGGCTAGTACTGCGCAACCATGCTCGAATATCAGCGCAGTCCAGGAGTTGCAATGCGCGTCATCGCATCGCGACCAGGTCGCGGTTGCCTTCATGTGTCGATGTTCTTATACTTTTATTCCCCGACGCACCTCAAGACGACCAAATTGGTAATGATGTTGCGAGTGCCACTCCCGTGCGCCGCCCAGAAGTCTTGTAATATTGGAATCTTGAGATCCAGAAACCCGCACATCTATGTTTCCAAGTTTCCGCACGTCCGCATTGTTAGTTTTCCGCACCTGGGCGTTCTCTGGCAAATCAGAGAGGAGCATGCGATGGATTTTGTATCACCTCGCCCAGATAACAAGGCTGCTGGATGGCCCCCCCGATCATTTGCGATTATTTGTTGAGACACCGCTGAGAAGAGCCTCGTTCTGCGGCTCGGTCAATTTGAACGATCGGGTATCCTATATAAGAGCTTGTGTCTGGTAAGTCTGGGTCGGATACATACCACATCCCCGCCTTCCTTTCACTGTTCACACAAGCCTTTCTTCCGCAATCGCCTAGATAATAACGAGCTGCGTCGCATCTACTGCCTCGGGAGTCGAGACCGGAAGCGACAAGACCATCTGCTTCAAAAGTCTTGAGAATGATTGAGCAGCGTAAGTCTCCTTCGCCACCTTTACACAGCCCCGTGACGTCGTGCCACGGTTCACTGGTCGTACTCACTTCCCTCTTCCATAGTCCACTGTTCGCGAACAACCTCAACAGGGCTTCGTGATGAAGTTCCATACCAGAGCACAGGGAGAAACCGACCCACTACGAACGACGGAACACGCATTCAATCGATGCAGTCAGACATAGCAGAGTGATTGATACGTACTTGGGAGAGCGTACTCAAACTAGCTCAGACTACGGGGCACGGGTGGCGTCACGTTGATATTTCTTTGCTGACTTGAGTATGAGCAGATGGGGACCACCTATTTCAAACCTGACGTCCTGAAGCTTCGAGCATGTGTTGACGGTAACACGGCATATGAAGAGCTTCTGCCGCCGTCATAAGCTCAGGAAGGGGCTTGCCGGTTGGTGACAATCTCAACCTGTCTCTACCACTACGGACGATCGAAGTAAGCTAACTCGCGCCCAGCCGCGCCAGGTCCACCTTCTGTGGCCATGACCTGACATGGCTGGGCGACTGGAAGAACGACGGCCAGCGACGCACCTTGTGTTCGGCAAGCTCAGCCCCAACAATGTCGACTCATGGTTGACGACGACCAGTCTTGACGTTATTGGCTCTGAATCGCAATGATTCGATGGCTTGCGTTGACCAATGTGTAGCGTGCTAGTGAATACGATCGACGGGATGGCTTGCGGATGGCTGACTCTCTGACCGACTGACAAGACGAACATGAAAGCTGTGCTCGCCTCGGACGATTCAGGATGTCTCTCGGTCATCGACTGACGCCTCTGGGAATCTCTGATAGATCTGACTTATGGTGATTCGTCTTCATGGTAGTCTTCTCTCGGACATCTTGGATCTTCAACTTGTTCGTCTCTCGCTCGGACATCTTGGATCTTCAACTTGCTCGTCTCTCGGACACTTTGGATCTTGACGTCTCTTGTGTCTTGCAGTCTTGGTGCTTGATGTCTTGAATCTTGCAGCACCCTTCCACTCGTGATCAACAAGCAAGTGCGTCTCTGTTGACAACACCAAGCACGAAAAACAACAACAGAATACAAGTAAGGGATAACAATAAGTAAAAGACGACCAAGAGCTTTGAGCTGCTGAAGTAAGGTAAGTAATGTTCCAGGTGAGTAGCCTATGTGCGGCATGTCAGCCGCCACATATGGCGACATAGTAATACAGTGAGAGCTTGAGCATGGCGAGCTGTGAAGAAGCATGCGGTGAGCTTTGGCTTGAGCTGTGGGGAAAGCGGTTAGTGACCAGAACGGTTACAAATACAGCGACAATGACAACAATACAAAACAGATACAGAGAGATAGGAGAAAGGAAGAGAGATGCGAGAGGGTAGGTCCATGGAGAAGACCAGAAGGCCAGGTACGAGGGTATAGAACCGAGAACTAGGTAGAGGCCAAGAAAAAAGCAGCGTAGCTGTGAGGGTATGTCTATCCGTGCGGGTATACCGTGAGTGTCTCTTGATGTTATGAATACTTATGGGCTTGATGACAGAGGTGAGAGTTGAACGCATTAGGCAGACCAGATCCAGAGTTCGAAGCGGTTAACTATACGGAAACGTAAGCTAGATGATCGTGGCTTTGTCACAATCAGGGAGGACTCACAATGCAACCAGAGGTGGTGAGTATGTGTCGAAGCTTCCTCCAGAGCCGAGGCGAGAAAGAACGTCGAATATCGACGGTGACGCTTCAGTCGAGTCAGGTATTGCCAGTTGCGTTGTGTTGTCGGACCCGCTGCAGAGAGAGGAGACTTCTGGTTCGCCAGCCTGAGCCAACGGTAAGGTAGTTGACGAATATAGCTCGTACGTTGACAATTCGGAAGTCAACTCAGTACCAAGACCAAGGTCAGAAGACAGAGCTAATGGAAGCTCGATGGAGACAGTAGACACATCCGCTGACGCGGGGAAGTCAGGTCCTGCCAAAGTATCTACGTTCGTGAAGGAAGCAAAAAGCTCGTCATCGGTAGGTGCGGAGTTTAACCCAGGGACGTCAGCTGAAAAGAGCTTGTCCCACAAGTCGTCGACTAGAAAGCCTACAGTCAATTTCACGACAAGCAGGAGACGTAGTACTAACTTACCGTTTGATGGACTGGTCGACGTTGTAGGCTCAAGCGCAGCAAAGTCGAATACGTTACAATCGACGGGACCGGTAACATCGAAAGAGCCACCGTCGGTGTTCGACGTTGCCTTCTCCAGGTCCTTCAACAATTGCTCCCAATCGATGACAATTGGCTCCTCAAGAGGAGCGGGAGGGACGTTGGCGACGAGTACAGGTGTAGCTCCGATTGCTTTCTGCTCCTTGCGAGGGTTAGGCCGTGGCATGCTACGAGTGACTCTTGACTTTTTCGACGCAGGTGTCTCGAGTTCTGCGTCTTCGTGGCAACGTTTTCGAGACGTCGATGCTGCTACTGCAGGAGACGCCGAGACGTTATCAACCGTGGGAATAACGTCGATCGACGCGGTAGTCGACGCCTCCGGCGAGGAGTTCTCTTCCAACATGAAAGACCAAAAGTCTGAATGCGCAGCGAGATCATTGGGCAAGATGGTATGTGAGTCGATAAGCTGTGCGAATGGATCTACGGGCCACGTCGATGGTAAGTCTCCGACAGAGAGGTCATAGTACGAGTGCCTGCATAAAAGATGGTAAACAATAGTAACTGTAAGGAACACTTTGAAACCGCATACCGTCTGCGTTTCGATTGCCTTTCAGACGTATCGTGGTCTTTGACGAAATCTGTGACGCGTATTGCGACATCGTCAAGGAGGCCCGGCGTAGAGAACTCTGGGAGCTGCTCGTCCTCTTCGCTGTCCGACTGATCGAAGACGAGGGATGGTAGCCGAGAGGAGGCTCGAGAAGCAGGGCTGCTCGACGCAATGGAGATGTCATCAGAAGAGCTGTCTGTTTGCAGTGTAGGAGACGAAGAACGCGAAGAAGCAGCGAGATCCGTGTGTGAAGACGAAACGGACAGTGCGCGCGACCTTCTGTGCGCTGAATGCATTGAGGATCCGACAGCCAAACCTCTTTCTTGTGGATACAGATTTTCCAGCTTGGTTTTGATTACCAGTAGATCGGCCTCAACTTCGAACGGTACAGGCGGATTACTGCGGTCATCAAGCAAGACAGAGCTTGCAGCAGCGGTCGCCATACTACGCAGACCTCTGAAGTGCGCCTGAGTAAACGCCACCCATCCTATTTCCTTTCGGACAGATTTGAACCAGTCATCCATGACACGGAGTGAGACTTGAGCATCGCGGGCCCATGCTCGCTTCAAGGAGGTTGAGGGATATGGATCATGGAGATTGTTCAAGAGCCAAGAGAAAGGGGCTGAAATGTAGGGAACTGTACGTTGACGAACAGCTGCACTGGGCACCATAGGAGTGTCTTGAAGTGTTAGATTTGATAACGCGACGTCCATTTCGGCGAGCATGGTGGCAGTTCTGTCCGCTGTGACTTCTTCGAGCTTGAGAAAGCTATCGCTGAGGATAGCAATTCTCGAGGCTACAGAGTAAGCCATCTCAACCTCTGTGGAGTCTAATGCAGAGTGGGTGATAGCTTGCTCGAAATCGGCTTGTAGGGCATCCCACTGAGGCTCAAACTCGGCAAGAGCGGCCTTGCCGGAGCTGAGGGCAGCGAGAAAGGATGTTTCAGCGCGTAGGAAGCGATCCTTGAATGACATCGGGGGTGTGGCGAAGAGAGTGGGAGTACCTGTTGTGGACGACGTGAGGCTGCTCGGGTTATATGTGCGGTAGCCGATTGGTTTGTACGAGGAAAAGTGCAAAGGCAGCGAACCAAGATGGCAAGGAGTATGGCTATGGTTTGGTCCGGTTTCTCTGTGATAGTTCGATTGACTGTAGAACAGTTCGGTTTGACCATATTTCCCACGCCGATGATGACCCGATGTTGGCGAAAAAGGCGCTTGGAACTCGCTCAGTCAGCGCTCTACCTCTTCTCTTTCACACAACCACATCACCTCCAAAACACAATTCCACGCCGCAACCCTTCCGCACCCAGTATCGCGCACAGTAAGCTATATGGGGGCACTACAGGCCATGGAAAATATCGTTTACCGGTCTTATCGAAACATTGACCGCATCAAATCCTCTGGTTTGCCCTCTGAACAAAGATCTCACCCGCGGCCTCCAATACCAACTCGCTCGCCGTATTCATTGCCTGAACCCTTCCCTATCACACACCACATGAGCCGTCTCGGGTGGGGGGCTGTGGCAGCGAAGAAACTTTCCGATGCGTATATGATATCCGCGACACGCATGAAAGCGATATATGAACAGAACCTCAACAATGCTATCAATGCCTGCGTACAGGCCGACCCGACTACCGACGTTGCCGCGCAAGTATCATCGCTGAAAGCAAAGTTTCTCAGCACCTATCAAAAAGGCCTGGCCGAGCTTATGGTGCTCACAGAGCAACGAGTACGGGTGCATCCACCTTCCCCGTCCGTGAGTGCCCTCGAGGATGCATTCACGAAGCGGAGCTTGTTTAGGCAGGTATGTACATGTACCGAACACTGAAACTTCTACTGCTGTTAATATTCTAGATATCGCAGCATTCCATGTTCGACCTCGAGAAGGCTTTCTCGGAAAACCCATATCCATCCGCGTTCGAAAAAGAGGAAATTGCAGCTCGTACCGGATTGGAATTCAAACAGATTCATACATGGGTATGCTTATCCTTGGCCTCCCTTTCCCACTATACTCAGCTATGTAGTTCCAAAATAGACGTAATCGTTCAAAACGAGAGGGAAAAGATATTCAAAAGCTGGTTTTCGTAGTCAGAAGCGAAGACTATTCGTTCCCTACGAGTGAGCTCACCGAACGAGAGGCCTCGCTTCATTTATCTGTCAGAACTCTGGCGGCTCCTACAGTACGTCGATATGTCATTTACAGCACATGTCTGAGTTTAACATTTTAGTCAAAGATCCCAGCAGGTAAAGAGCTCTGTGCTCCTACAATTCCTCCACCCTGCCCATTCCAGATCGACCGCGCACCCCACGCATTCCCGAACACATTCCCCCCTGTGTGCGAGTACGATCCTTTTCCCACACGGATTGGACCATATACATTCGACAGTCCCTGGCCTCGTTATGCTCCCTCCGAAAGTTGCAAGCACACGACCAATCCTGCTCCCTTTGACATCGAGGAACTTTGCTCCTCCTTATCGCGAGTAAGCTTGCTAGACACTCAATTTCCACGGGATGCAACTTCCTCCAAGGTCACAAGTCGAACCAGGGGATTGCGCGATAGCTTTGCTGCTTGCTTTCCTTGTCTCGTTCGCCCTCCTACAGCCCCACTGCTTTCAATGGTGCCTGCAGTTGTGACAGTACACTCTGATAGCTCTGCGTGGAGCTCATCACCATCGCTGTCAAGACACGTCGTTCGTGTACAGATACCACCGACTGCATCCACTAGACAAGCCTACACGAGAAAGTCTTCGGATGTACTGCCCCTGCGCGTACCTCAGACTTCGTCGTATTTGGCCCGAGAATCAGTACACCCATACCATTCGCGTAAGCCTTCAAGACCCAAGACTCAAGAGGCCAGATTGTCGCGGCTCTTCTCTGTGTCATCTCCATCATCAACCGCTTCTGATGACAGCTGTTCATCAAGAGCTTCCTCTGCCTCTCTGGAGTCGCCTCCACCGATTACACCTCCGCAACTCTCGGTCGAGCTTCCACACCCAAGAAAAGTCTCAGGTTCGGACCTCGTCTTCAGCCCGTCTCAGGACCTCGACGACTTGTTCAGCGACTCGGATGTTCCAGCCCTCAGTTTCCTGAACAAACGTCAACCTCAAATTGTACAGTAAGACTCAAGCTTTCGTTTATTCTCTGTGTTTCATACTCCGGTACGCCTCGTTTTGCGTTGTTTCTGCTAACCCCAGTGCCGTCTTGGCGCCGGTCTCGCCTGTTGCCTGCTGTGGTGTCCGTATATGCGTATTGCTATCACGGTAAAGTTCGCGTTTCATCCAGTTTTTTCTGACTTTCTTCTTGCTTTGCCTCCTTTGCTTCGTGTTTATACTCGTTCGTCTGGATAGCTTCTTGTGACGGTATCCTTATTGTTTATTTATTCGCGCCACGGAATATTTTGTAGCACTGTATCGATAACCTGTTGTAGACTAATCTTTGATAGAACTCGAAAACCGGCTCACCCGAGTGAGTTCGGGAAAAGATATTTCTCTCGCGATCCTCAAGACACAGCTTACGCCGCAAGAGCGAATATCAAGCTTCAAGGCCACAGCACAAGCAACATGCATCAGCACGCAGCCTCAAGACAGCCGGCACAGCAACAGACGACAGATGACTCGACATGCGTAGACAGGAAGACAATGAATCGTTGTACAGCGTTGCATCATGGGCCATAGCAGGCCACAGTTCGAACAATGGTGAGCGCTAGCAACTGTCTCCCACGACGGTGTGGATACGGAGGTTCGACTCGGCGACTCAGAGTATTTTGTCTGATGAACCGAGGACTGCAACAATACGCACTAACGAACAGGTAGGTTCTGTGACAGAAGGCAGACATCAATGAGGCATAATAGCAGTGTGATTGAGTACAATGAAGTTGTTAGCGTGTAATAGTGTATGCATTCCTAATACAAAAAGTCATGATGAAGCCGGCTATTTGGTGCATCTATGAAGTCGAACAATGGGCTGCGCCTACCAGCATCTACCCCTGAGCATGATGCATGAGTATCGCCAATTAGTCAGACTTCTAATGCCTCCCAGGCAGAGAAACCTCGTCTTCGATCCTCCACCGGCCGACCTCAGCCATAGCCTTCGCATCGCCACCCTCCATCTTCGGCGCATCCAGCAACTTACTAACCATCTTCCACGGATCCCTCCCACCGCCATACCGTAATATCTCATTCTTGTACTTCTCGCCCGTCTCCCGATTCAGGGGATCGTGCGCGAAGAGCTTGCGCCACACCCGCGAGGCGATGGCCCGGTCGAACAAGTACGAGTAGTAGGTGGCTCCGTATCCGAAGAGATGGCCGAATTGCGTTTGCCAGGAGGTGCCTGGCACGTACGGTATTAGTCCGCGGGTGTCGTACAGTTTGGCGAGGGCCGCGGTGGAGTCGAAGTCTGAGGAGAGCGCAGCGGGGGAGTGGTAGATTTGATCGAGAGAGGCGAGAAGGATTTGGGTGTGTGTGTCGATGGACTTGCAAGGGTCCTCGTGGTGGTGGCCAGACTTCCGTACGGGTTGCTTTCCCGATATATCGAACAGCGAGAGCACAGTCGGTGAGTTGAGGAAGTGTTCCATGAGGATCGAGGGGAGCTCGACAAAGTCGGTGGCACATCGTGTTCCCGACACGTTCTGGTATTCCGTGCGACCGATCATAGCTTTCACACATACAATCAGCTTCTTTGTGCTATAATATCGTGAATAGGAGAGATCACGACTTACAATGCATAGCGTGCCCCATTTCGTGGAACAAAGTCAACACCTCATGCCAGGCCAATATCGTAGGGCCCTGACTGAGCGTCGGACGCGTGAACTCGCACAACAGCACAACCACGGGTAACTGAAACACACCCTCCACGCCTCGTATACGCGATCGGTGCGCCGCCTCGAACTCGTTCGACAAAGCCATGGCCTGCGCGACTTCTCCGCTCTCATTCCGGATGCCCAATAGGTCCCGGTGTTCGTCGTCGTCATCTGTTCTTCTCGAACAACGGACCGTATAGTGAGCAGCTCCGCCCGGCTTCCCATGCCTTGCGAATAGGTCCGCGTATATCCAACCAATGACACCTGAGCGTTCGTCGACAACTTCTAGTTTTCGAACGTCGGAATGCCATACTTCTCCCGGGGCTGCGTCCGTCAGCCGCAACGTGATACCATACAAGTTGCGGAATAGGCGCGAGAGTCCCATGAAGACGGTTCCGAGGGTAAGTGGCGGGAGTGACACGGGGGGTGCGGGAGGTTCGGGCGGACAGTAGTAGTCACGGTCCCACGCTTGGATTGTGGGGAATGGAGGTGTGTTGAGGTGTTCTTGCTTGCGCATGCTGAGGGTACGCAGGGCATTACGGGCATAGGGTTTAGTGTGTTCTAAGAGGGCTTCGAGGAAATGAACGACGTTCTCTGTGGAGTAGGTGCAGAGGAATGAACACGAGTGCAAGGCTCATATAATGAAAATAACATACCCGGTGAACCAGCCATCTTATCAGTCAACGTCATATGCGCAAAACTCTCCTTCCCCACCAACCGAGCCAACTTCCCCCTCGCTCGCAACAAATTCTCCAGCAACTCTATTTGCTCCGGAGTACTCGAATTAGCTGCCATGTATACTTTTCGTCTCGGCTCCTCCAACGGGGCAGAGTGCATAATCATCTGAGCCTGTAATGATCCAGGGTATACCACCAAATCTCGGAAGCGTGCTTGCAGGCGTAGTCGTGCGCCCATGGTTTTGTCCTTCAGGCCCTGGAGCTCGGAAGGCTTGATGACGGCCGGCGGTCGTGCAGCAGCGGTCTCGTTGAGGAACTGCCGACCTAGTGTCAGAATTTCGGACGAGAGGGACACGAACTGCGAGCGTTGGTCCGGGGGTAGGTTGATGCCAGACTTTTCAAAGTCTCGCCAGAATATCCTCGCTGTCTCCCGAGCCTCCGGACCTATCGAATTCATAATCTCCGGGTCTGACAAGACCTCCTTGAGCACCTGGATACGAATAACTTGAGAAATATATCATACAGAACGCAACCACCAAGTACGCACATAGTATAGCTCGACATGCGTGTTAAGCACATTCATAAACTCGCACATCTTCTCATACACATGCTCCGCCGTCTGCACCCACACCGGGTCAGGATGCGCATTCCTGACCAGCTCCGCCAGGTCAATCACCCCACACAGCAAGTCGCTGAGCCTGTCCAGATGCTTCACCACCCTGGCCAACTCCTCGCGTGATTCCCTCGCCCGTACAATCCTTTGCGTCAACACCTCCGCCCTAAGCAGTGTCGAGTCCGCCAATTGCACGAATGCAGACGGCGTAGTAAGAAATCCATGCCCGAACAACCCAGTCGGTTTGAGCCCTGAGGGTCGCTGAGCACCCCGGGGTAAATCGAAATCTGCTATGATGTCTGCGTCGTCCGAAGACGCTGGTACCGGTGCGCTGACGGTCGTGGCACGTCTCTCGAACGACTTGAGCGCATCCTGCTTCGCGTTGAGACACCCTCGGAAGCGGAAGAGAGGCCTTGAGGAAGATGTAAGCGCATTCCTGGCGGTGCGCGCGAACATAAATTTGAGGAGGGCGGGAGATGGACGTAGCGCAGAGAGCTGGAAGAGTTATGGGCGCTCCTGAAACTTCGCATTTCACGGTTAGGGTCCTCGGGCTCGGGCCAATCAGATAAGCCGGGACTCGTTGACTCAAAGGTCTCAGAAAGGCGTCATTCGCTCGTGGACAGAACAGTCATGAAGTGATAGAGATAGGTAGCTACAGATACAGTACTAGTGCAGAGAGTCAACCAATGATACAAGCTCGATTTCTCCAGCCACTCCTAATCGTCGTACCCCTTACCGCTCCGGTGCTTGACCCGCTTCATCTTCTTGTGATGTTTCTTGCCAGGCGCGACCTCCCCTCCTGCGTTGGCAAGTACCGCCGCGATACGAGCTCGACGTCCTATGAGAGGAGTGCCGTCATCTGCAACGGCGTTCTGATGGGGGTACAGCTTATTCCTGGAGAATTCTTTTCCGTTGTGGGTGAACGCCTTGGATGACAGTGCAGAGTTGGTAGCAAAGAATTCCTGATCAAGGCGGCGTGATTTGTGTCCTGTACCTTGGACCAACGAGACAACACCGTTCTCTTGTGGTTGGGGAGAGGAGATGGCAGCGATGTATGTGTCGGCGTTCTTGGCAACGTGTGTTATCGGAGCACGCTTCTTGCCTTCTGCATGCTTCAGCGCGATGCGACGGGTATCCGCGTTGAACTCATCTTCGTCAACTCCCGGAGGCGGGTGACAGAAAAGGAGCTTGGCAGTCACGTAGTCCTTCAGGATGTAACGAGCAGCTCGAGCCTCGTCAGGATTGCCCTGACCAGACCGTGTGAAGCCTCTTGCAACTGTCGCAAAAGTCAATTTCGCTGGACTGTTAAGATGGAATGTGTGACATACCAGCATAAGTAATCAAAAAGTCTTCTGCAGTTATGTGGCCAGCACCGCCCTCTTCGATACTCTTGTAGCGTATCGTGAGACCATAAATCGCCTCCAACACCTCCTTCGGTATCCGCTTTACGACAAGCGCCGTAGGGCCAGTATGCTCTCGGAGTTGGTCAATAGGAAGCACACCATCGCAAACCAAGTCCGCACGAGTAGTCGCAAACTGAGGGAACACCAAACCCGGGCAATCGCACAACACGAGTGTCGGGGACAACTGGATCGTCTGGAAATGCTTCGTCTTTCCTGGTGTTGATGATACGCTGACTTTCTTCTCTCCGAGGAGCGAGTTGATCGTACTCGATTTACCGACGTTGGGATAACCGACGAGACCTATCACCAGTTTTGATGGGGGCTGGCCCGAAGAATCTGTGAAGGCTAAATCACAGTCTTAGCCAAGCCTGCAGTACAAGTCAGCAGACTACGTACCAGACAAGGGCGGAGCAGCACGTAAGAACAGATCCTCGAGTTCAAGCACCGACAACACTCTGGTCCGCGGGTCCTTGTCCTCCTCGCTCTCATCTTCAGCTGCATACGTGAAGTGCGCTTCATTATCCGTTTCGTCTGACTCGTCTGCGCTAGAGAGTTCATCTTCACTGAGCGGCGAAGGATCGACACTTTCTGGTGGGGGTGTCGCTGCCTGACTTTCCGGGTCAAGAGTATCTTCATCTTCAGAATCTCCTTCAGATGAATCTTGCTCGCCTCTGGCGGCTGCCGCCTCTGCCGCCTCCTGGGCAGCTAAAGCGTCTCTTCGGGCTTGTTGGATGGCTGCAGCATTTGCTGCCGAGAAGAAGGCATAATGAACACCTTGTGAGTCAAAATAGTCTGCCCATTGTCGTCTATGATATGCCAGTCAGAATCATTCGCAAGGGGCTGAAAAGTATGATACTTGCCTTTGCTTAGCAGTCAACAAATCGGACTTGTTGATGAGTAGCAAGCTTTTCCGCTTTCCCTTTCCGGTACCCTGCTCCCCTTCCGCTCCTTCAACATCCTGGACATACGTCTCCAAATCCTCGCATCGGAATCGCAGAGGGTTTCGTGCATCGACGATTTGCACTACCAGATGCGATCGTTCAAGCACTCGCCATAGTTGCCTCCATACTTCAATGTTACGCTCAAATGGTGTGAGAAGGAGGTTATCGCGTTCTTGTAGTCTTGAAAATTGACAATCGGCGTCAACGGGTTTTCCTGAGAGCCATAGCATATCAATACTCACTGAGCTAATCCTCGTCTCCACTCCAGAAAAGCGTCCTTCTCCTGCCTATCAAGCTGAGCAGTTGTCATACTCTTCGTCCAAGGAGGTCTTCTAGGTACGCGCAACCGTTCCTTATTCTCCGCATGCCGGGCAAGCGTTTTCTTCTCTTCTTCGTCACTTAGGAGATACGGATTGTGCTGTGTCGCAGTGGGAGCATTAAGGATCTTCACATTACGACGCTCTACCTACAGAATGAAACATGTGTGGTTCTATAATTGCATATTTACGTACCTGCGGTGAACTGTGTTCCGGCAAGCGTTGCAGTGCTGAGAAACTCGTCGAGGTCTCGTTCTTGAGTTATAGATTGCAAACGGGTCGTTGAGTCTACGTCTGTGGTGTACTATCACAAGATTTAGCTTATGTTATACGATGATATGTGGTATACGCACAAGACCAGACTCCATCATATGCTTTGCATCTTTGACTTTCTTATTGATGATCGCACGTCCTAATCCGCTTGGATTGCGATCTTTGCCTTTAGGTGGTGGCTACCACACGAAACTACTTAGTACAAGGTTTGTTGAGTAGTAACAACGTCACTATACCATATTGTCCGAGCTGCAAATGAGCGAGGACTATCTACTGAGAGGAGGTCGAGGAGATTTTGGAGGAGAAGAGTAAGCAAAGGGCGTCTAATCATGATCGCATAGTAGATCATCGGACACAGCCGAGATATCCGGACCTCTGCCACCAGCTTGTGGCCACTAATGGGATTGCACCATTCTGAAAAGCACTGACTTGGGCTAACCACTAATGGGTGCGCATTGAAAGAACTGGGTATAAAATTGACAAGAAACTAGCTATCCAATATTTTGATACGGCCCACTCGATAATACAAAGGACTACTGTTACAAGACTGCCTCGGACTTTTTTCAAGGGAGGTTGGGCTTGACGGCCTGGGTCCAGAGTGGCTGATCCTGGTCACCGTTTGGAACCACCGACAAAACATATGAGGTATCAAAGGCACCAGCAGACCAACTACAACATAATATCAGCAACTTCACGCAGTCACCAGGGTATCAACAGCACTTACACTGCGAAGCCAGCGAGAGTTGGGTATGCGCTCTTAACATAGGCGAGCTCATTGCCGAGGCTGAAATGTAACGATCGTTGAGTATTGACAACAGCCATGGTAGAACGCTAACTTACAGTTGTTCGCAGCTAGCAGTGTTTCCACCACCAGTCTCACTGAGGATAGCCTGCCTGTTGCCGTTCTGCTGGAGGAAAGAGACGAGGGTTTGAAGGACAGAGACGTTATCCTATAGATCTCTGGTCAGCGGCTTTCATTTATCTAAGCAAAGTGCATCTTACTGTAGTGCACTCGGCGTGTGTTCCACTGTTGTCACTGTCGAGGTACTTATGAACTAGAAGGAGCCATCAGTAACGCAAAAGAATGGAAAGAGCAAAACGTTCGCACCATCGAAGATGAGCCTGTCGGTTCCACCAAGAGGGTCGGTGACCTTCACGAGAGCAGGACCGGCCTCGGTAGGGAAAGCCTGGGCAGAAGCCCAGCTGCTTCCGGGAAGAAGCAGGTAGTTTGTAGCACCAGCCTTACGGATAGCGTTGACGGTTTGCTGGACGGTATCGACCCAGGTAGAGACGGAGGGCACATCGTGGGGCTCGTTCATGATACCAAAGATGATACGTTGGTTGCTGCCGTACTTCTGTGCAAGTTGCGTCCACAAGCTTGCGTATTGGTCGTTGGTCGGCCCACCCTGAGCAATGACGGCGCCGTTCCAGCGAGCATAGTTGTGCTATATAGCAAGACATGTCAATAAGAGACACAGCGGAAAAGTAGACTAACTTACAAGGTCGATGATAACATGGACGTTAGAACCAGAGTTCAAAGCGGACTGCACAGTGGCATCGTAGGTCGAGAAGAACCCATTGTCGATGCTACCACCGAGGGTGGGGGTCATCAATTGCCAAGCTGATACCAAAGATATGTCAGATGTCAATAGGTTTGTGGGAGTTATTCATGCGTACCAAACGCTACAAGCAAAATGAGACGTCAGAAATGGTTTTATGATCACATGTACAGATGGTACTCACGAATACGATAGAGGTTAACACCTTCGGCAGTGAAGTGAGAATATTGCGAAGCAGGAGGAACGGAGTAAGGTGGCTTGAAACTTCCATCCGTGCTCTGCAACATTTTATGAGTGTCATATACATGAAAAGAGAGGGTGGTACATACGACGGAAAAATCGTAACCAGCAGTGTTGACACCTCCGAGACGAGGAAGGGCACCAGCGGGAGTTGAAGGCGGCGACGAACCAGTTGGACGGGCACTGGTAGTGGTAGAGGCGGGCGCAGAAGCTCCAGGAATACATTGCGAGTAGTCTAGAGATACAATAAGTTAATGTCTTCTCGTCACACCGGGAAGGCGTATGGTAATTCTCGGACACACAATCATTTAGCTTGCTGCAAACCGACCCGGCAACGCAAGTAGTTGCGCCAGCTGCACGGCTTATGGTAAGCAAAACAAACGACAAGCTATTTACTTTGACAACGCACACCAGCCAATACCTCCGCATTGGCCCCATTGCTACAAGAATGCGAGGTTAATTCATATTTACACCACGCGTGGTTGGAAACCTACCGGTGATTGGGCAAGACCGACTGCAGCAAGGGCAAGGACGACGGACACGGACTTAATCATGATGTTAATGAGCTTGCGTTAATCAGGAGGAGGTGCAGCGAAGTCATCACCCTGCAACCTCCCCATATTTATACGCTAAGTCCGTAGCGTAGCAGCTCGTTACCGCGGAGAATACGCATCACATTGGTCAAGGGCCAACATCGCAAAGCGGATAAACGACGGGTCTAATGCGTCGGATCCGTAGCTGGCAGGGCGCAAAGATCAGCTACTGAGGATGCACATGTGAGCATTAGACGTACAGCTAAAATAATTCCCGCACTGCAACGAGCTTCTGTCTGGGCTCTTGGCATGAACCTCGGTCATCAACTCCTTGAGACTGGATAGAGTAGTATGCAAGTGTCCAGGATAATCCTCTCCCGTTCTAAATCTTCGGATACTGTACGTCTCGCAATATCACGAGTGATACAATAGTCGAAGGATCTACTACCGGGGTTGCTATGTTCCTGTCCAATCGCTGCGAAGAAGCCTTTCAGGCAAAAGTGCATATACACATCGCAAGGATGGTCTAAAACCTGTATGAGAGCGTTCTGTTCAGTCAGCTCGCCTCATAATGTAGGCACCAGACCTGGTGGTGGTGGTAGGAGGCAAGACCATTGGTATCGTCATCAGGAATAAATGATCCGTGGGCGGTAGATCTAGATGACATGACTTTGAGCGTGAATATAGAGAGGACATGTACGAGGCCCTATGAGGATCATAGGCTCGAAATTTGACAAAATCTATATGTACCATTCAATCAAGCTGCACTGTCCACCAGTTCATCGATCACTACTCTGGAATTGCAGCCGGGGTACCCCCTACCATGGCCCATGCATACAACGTCTGAGTTTCCTCGGTAAACAACACCAGTCACGCATCCGAGAATCTATCCACGCCATCTCAATATTCCGGCAACAATCAACGGATGATATCGAAGTCGACTCGGGGGCATTACTGGTCGCACATCATAAACGTCATAGATTTCTCCCAAGTTTTCCAGTGGAACACCACGAGGCCGAGCATAGAAGACAAGAACCGAGCGCACTCTAACAACCCTTTTGCAAACAAAGTCACATCACCGACAACACCGTATTGCCTCAAGGAAGGTTGGGGAGAACAGCGTCGGTCCAGAGGGGCTGGTCGGTGTTGCCGTCCGGAGTGACCGTCAGAACATAGGTATCGTCGAAGGCACCAGCAGCCCAGCTACAGTCACTATGAGTCTACTAGACAAGTGACTTTGAAAATATGCTACTCACACAGCGAAGCCGGCTAGGTTAGGGTACGCACTCTTTACAAATGCGAGCTCGTTGCCGAGGCTGGGAAGAAGTATCAGCATACTTTGTATCACTCAAATAAGCAATAAATTCACAGCTGTTCGCAACTGGCGGTATTTCCTCCGCCGGTCTCGCTAAGGATCGCTTGCCTGTTTCCATTCTCTTGGAGGAAAGACACCAAGGTTTGAAGGACAGAGACGTTATCCTAGTCATGATTTGTCAGTATAACGCTCGAACATCTATGGAAGCTGGACATGCCGTGGTACAATCGGGGTGCGTGCCACTGTTATCGCTATCGAGGTACTTGTGAACTACCAAAGACAGTCATCAATCATAAAATCGCAACACAGAGACGGACAGACGTACCATCGAAGATGAGCTTGTCAGTTCCACCGAGAGGGTCAGTAACCTTCACAAGACCAGGGCCAGCCTCAGTAGGGAATGCCTGAGCGGACGCCCAGCTGCTTCCTGGCAGCAGCAGGAAGTTCGTAGCCCCAGCTTGACGGATAGCGTTGACCGTCTGCTGGACAGTGTCGACCCAAGTTGAGATGGACGGGATGTCGTGCGGCTCATTCATGATACCGAAGATAACACGCTCCTGGTTGCCGTACTTTTGGGCCAGCTGTGTCCACAAGCTTGCGAACTGAGCGTTGGTCGGACCGCCCTGGGCAATGATTTGACCGTTCCAGCGAGCGTAGTTATGCTAGTAACAGAGGTATTAGTTGCGATATGTGGTAAATCTAGAAGTGAAACTTACCACATCAACGATAACGAAGACGTTAGGGCCAGAGTTAAGAGCAGCCTGCACGGTCTGATCATAACGGGAAAGGAAACTCTGGTCAATGGAGCCACCAAGAGTAGGAGTCATCAGTTGCCAGGCGAAAGCTACAGCCATGTATCAGCTGGAGCCATAGAGCAAGCGCAAAATAAGAATGTAACATACGAATACGGTAGAGGTTAGCACCCTCAGCTGTAAAGTGAGCGTATTGAGAAGCCGGCGGTGTTACACCAGTTCCAGTAAAGCTTCCGTCAGTGGCCTAAAGATTCTTCTCAGACTCGGGTAGAATATAGGGATCGATTGGTTCACGTACGACGCTGAAGTCGTATCCAGCTGTATTCACACCACCCAGTCTGGGAAGTGCCCCAGACGGTGTAGGAGCCGGCGCGCTAGAAGGGCTAGCGGAGGGCGCGGAGCTAGGTGCAGCTCCTGGAATGCACTGAGAGTAGTCTGTAGATGCGGACGCGTAAGATTCACTTGTAGCACTACATCAATGGACATGGAGAACTACTTACAACTGTTGAGTTCAGTACAAGCTGAACCAGACACACAACTGGTAGCTCCGCCTGTTTAGTGTGTATGTAAATGCTGTCCGTCTTTAATTCAGTTAAGTACTCACTCCAACCAATACCACCACATTGTTGCCATTCCTAAGGTACAAAGGTGAGTGGAAGTCTTGATAATTAACGCAAGGACGGCGTTTACCTGGGCTTGCTGGGCAAGTCCGACAGCGGCCAGAGCAAAGACGATCGAAGCACACTTCAGCATGTTGTAAGCAATGTAGCTGTGAGGCCTGAGCTTGGGGACATTGCTTCCTCCTGTCTCCTCTTTTTATACGGCTGTTGCTATCTCATGAGCACACTTTAGGAATTCGAATGCATGCTCACCTTGGACGGATAAACGGCGGCACATGGTATGTGGTGGCCACCATAGGATCTAGCGTTCGCCGAGAGCCCCAACATAGCTCTAACTCAAACTATGCAACAAGCTCGATGCGCACTCAATGCAGAAGATGGTCAAGTGAGCTTGACACAAGGCTATCTCAACACTGCTGTGGCCGTCGACTCTCCGAGTCACTCTAATTATAGCTGGGCAGGCGTGACGACGTCGTTGGGTTCGCTACTGTCCACGCTGGGCCCACAAAGCTTGCTGCGTGCGATGCCGGTATCAAGAATCGAGGAAGAGAACGCACATGCGATCGTCAAGCACGGTCACTTTCGGAATGTCTATAATTCGTAGTGATTCTGTTGCCATTATTAACCACAACCATGCAACTAAACATACAAATCAGTACTCACATGAAATACCATGGTCTCAGCCGAGTCGTCCCTCACTTTTCAGATCTCATGAGAACGGCAGCGTGATCATGGTTGTAAGAAGGCAAGCACACGAGCTTGACGCTCACCCCACGGTAGACGCGACTCGGACGTGGTATGCTTGACTTGACACCATCACCTAGGTTTGGTAAGTGGTAAGCTACAGGGCATATTACGCGTTTGGCCAGTTTGCGAGTGAATGGACTCGCAGAAGCTCGCAATATTCTCTCTTTATCGGTCGTTTCGACGGCAAATCAACCTCCTTCCTTCTGAGTATCTTCGGTGAGTGTGCACTCCACTTAGACGAGCAGCATCCGACTGACCGTATCACAGCCAATTCTACCGAATAAAGCTCTCGGACGATGTTAGACGAACTTTAACTTCGAAACGTGAGGACCTTCGGGAGACCAAGCTCAAACGCTTGAGGAGAGTACGTCCTTGACACCCGATATCAAGTCCTCCGCCTCGGCTTATCATAACATGTAAGGAATTTCGTGGCATCAAAGCTGCAAATAGTGAGGAGTCCTATAAGCCATATGCCAAGATTCTCGAGAAGGCATACGGGCAGCGAGGGCCTCTGAAATGGGAAATACTGAAGGTATGTCTCTCCCCTCCAGTTTATAGCCACCGTTCCTTGACGTCCACCTCTTTTTAGCCACTTTTGTCCGACCCAAATGCCCCGCTTCCGCCTCGCATCATCCCCGCAGTGGAGAAATCTCGACCACCCGTATTCTCTCCGAGGATTGCAGCGCTGCTCATGTCGTCTCACTCTCGCTCGAAACCTCTCAAGAAGGCACACTTCCAAACACCTCCAAAGTTACCTCCGCGCGCAGATCCCAATTCGGAAGAAGCCCGGTTGTTGGGACCTTTCAGTAAACGACGCGAGGTAAACATACGATGGCGTTATTTCACTGAGCAGACGCGAAGAGCCTCGCTGCCATTACAAGTTGTGGTATATGACAAAGCGACTGGGAAGAAAGAAACAAGTCCTGAAGCCTTGAAACGCGCTGGTATCGAGCCTCTAGGACTTCAAGACGCGGGTATATACGAAGAAGCACTGGCATTAGCTGGACCTAAGCTGCGCAGGCCTCCACTGCCGAAGAGAGAGTCACAGGCTCTTCAGCCAGAAGATTCGACAACAAGTTCTGAACTACCCCGCCGTTTCCTTCGGCGACGTTTTCAACAACTTGTCAGCAAGATCCCGGTCTTGACTTACACCTACAATAGCGCAGATGCCAGTAAACCTGGGGCCTATAGCGTCTCAGTTAACGCCTTCCCAACGCAAGGCTCTCAGCAGCTTGTCACGGCAGATGATTCTCTCCTGGAATGGCTTCCCAAGACACAGACATCATCCAAGTAGGGACGATAAACGTAAGGATATCATTAGCACCGTTGACAATGGGTATTTGCAAGCTAAGCAAAAGTGATAAATAGTTCCGAAGTGTCCAAAACGTCAGCAAAGGGTGCCTAACAAACTCTGAGATCCAGTCCCGAAGATATCTCGTTACTCCATGTCGTCTGCAGAGTTCTCCAACTCCAAGCCATGCAGCTCGATGACATACAAGCTATAACTGCGGTCTGTCGCTTGGTTCACCCCTTTCTCACCCTGCGTTGGGTCGACGCCACATTGCAAGTCGAGGATAGTCTTGTACTCATCGAAGCTGAACTCCTGCTTCTTACGGATGGCGTCCAGGAGGTCCTACGAATGGCATGTTAGATGCGTTGAGGATATATTGAAACGTATTTACCGGAGGTGAGAGGGTAAAGAGCGCGTAATATCTCTTAACCCGCTCAAAGTCAACGTGGTGGTTTTCGAGAGCGATGGTTTTGATGTTTTGCTGGAGAGCCAGGATGTTCCTCATCATTTTCCTAATCCCATTCACATTCGCTGTCCGGATATATTTTGCTTTGCTCAGAAGCAGGCTCTGCATCAGATGGCTCAGGCCCTCGAACACGAATCTTCATATTTAGGTCAGTAAAGTGTGACCACTACAAACATGAAAGCACTTACCTGCGTTCCTTAGAGGGAAGAGTCGTCGCAGCAAAGTCATCGCACCTGGTGAGTTCCGTGTTTAGATCCACTACATGAGGATCAGGCTCGGAGGCTTCGACATCAAGACGATAGTTTCCCTGAAGGTTATCATTAGCATGCGTACTTCAATCGATCAAGGATTCACTGACTTGACGCAGAGCGAGGTCAAGATGATGCATGACCCGACAACGAATGTCCACGCGAACAGTATGCAGTATTGATTCTGATAACTGCTCGTAAGTTTTGAGCAGAGCCTGGAATCGCCTGTGATGGGTGCGGATGAATATGTGTACATACGAACTATACCAGAGAAACTCACAAAGTCATGGCTGTTGACAGAGGAAGGGCAAGCGGCTCACTCAGAGCAAGGTGCATTGATGGAATATATGGCGTCCATGGAGTCATCGCACTCATAGGCTCGAGCTTCATAGGTGTGGTAGGTGATAGCGCTCCTTCTGGACCCGACTTTAGCTTATCAAGTTGAGCCGCGAACCATGTCTATATTGCAACGCGAAGTGAGAATCGTTACTCGCCTCATCTACACTCCGACCATTGGTACTTACAACGCTGTGGTACAGGCTTGCAAGAGCAGCAAGATTGCGAGTGGATACGACGATCTCATCTTTGCTCACAGTCCTGTCCCCGAGTAACTGGCATTCGAGGTGACTTTCCTGTCTGCATAGCTGCATCGCTGGTACCGAGCTCTTCTGCTCGATGATGACATCACCTAATTCTGTCAAGCAAGCTGTGACTTCCGATCGCTGAACCCACTGCGCAGCGAGAGCCATCTGCGGTGGTGCTTCTGGGCCATCGGGGTTCTGGATTGAGACCAAACTCTGGAAACGGTCGTAACACCGCTGATAAAACTGCACAATGACAGTCAGGATAAGTCTCGAATAGCTCTCCCTATGGAAGGGAGTTGTCCGTAGCATTGCACATAGCGAATTGATGAGTGCCAGGAGGTGAACAACAACCTAACGACAATGTGAGTAAGCAACATTATAATTTTCCTCCGATTGCATACCTTGATCAATGGCTGAGGTGATAGCTGTTTCGATGTTAAATCCGGCTGGAAGGCATCGGGACCTATACGGGGTGAACATCAATGCTTGCAAAGAAATAGATGACCATTACCACGAAACTTACTGGTGACAGCGTGGTGGAAGATATCAGACACCTTGTCTTCTAGCTGTGGGAGGTATACATTGAGGACAAACTCGTCCAGTAGCATACTCGACGCGCGACTGCTTTCATGACCAGAAGGTAGAATTTCAGATAATCGGTCCATGAAAGCCAGCGTAGGCTGAAAGAGCACGCTAACGTGGAACGCGTCTGGATGAATGAGTAGCCGGTGGTGCTGTCCTGGGCCCAGTAGTCGATCATCTGAACCAACGGCGGATAACGTCTGCTGAACGGCACTCTCGGTAGAGCCTTGAACAAGCCCTGGTACAGTATCCTTCAGCACTCGTATTAGTTCGTCCTCTTGTGCTTTGAGAACCTTCGTTGACAATTTAAGATCCGTGTCTGCGAAGCGGAAGACAGGCTAGGAATGATATTGTTAGCCACAGTTACGAGTAGATCCTTGTTTGTCTGTGACTTACTTTGGTCTTGTCGCGGAAATATCTGCCATTACGAAGCACTTCGTTGATTGAAGATATAGGGTTTCTACCAGAAGATACACCCTGCTCTTCGTCCGTGATATAGTCGTTGAGCAGAGTACGTATCTATCGCAGCATATTAGAATCTTTTAATACATGATGCACGTGTTAGTACCTCAGCTTGTACTGGATCCCAAATCTCCGCTAGTGGGAACAGAGAACCAGGTTTTGTCCCGGAGGAATCCTTGAAGTCTCGTCTCTACAATGTGGAGCATCGGCCTTCAGAACCACTTTTCATAGTCATTTGCATCTTGGTTGAACATACCGAGCCTATTCGATTCGATACCTCGTAGACCACACGTAGACCTTGTGCCACAGCATCCAACTTGGAGTACAACGTCCAGAAGAGATCTCGCAATACCTCCTGATCGGTACGCTTAGTCGACATCTCCAGGGCCGACAAACGCAACAAGGTGGCGGGAAGCAATCCACCCCGGTCTGCCATGCTGGTACTCGCAGCAACGGAAGAGCCTACCATGCTCGGGATCCCATTCGAACTATCAGCAAGGAAATAAACACTGTCCCGTCCCATGGTCGAACCACTGGTAACAATCACCGAAGTCCGTCGTCCGTACTCCGCTCGTTCAGATACTTCATCGAGAGTTGTCTCTACCAGGGAATAAATTTCTTGAGGGAGTTTCTGGGAGACAACATCCAGCGCGTGCCCAAGCTTCCCAAGAACAGCCAACGACTCCAGTAGTGTCTCGATGTACGTGAACGAGTCAGACTCAGGGTCCCTGTTGGATGAAGCGCCAGCATTCCCTATCATCGAACCTCCAGCAAGATTTGTTAGTGAGCCACGAGACGCCAAAGCTGCCAGACCAAGCGAAGTACTGGTGGATGACTGTAGGGTAGAGATAGAGGCACTATGGCGATAATTTTGATCCTCAACTTCTAACGGGGCTTCGTTAGGACGTGTTTGTAAATCATCGAGGTATCGGCTAAGGAGTTTCGCTCGACGCAGCAGAGGGGATGGTGAATCAGGTGACATCGGCATCTCCGTCTTCGGTAAGCCCTCCTCTTCGATCTCGAGAGTGGGGACTACAACAACAGTCAGAAGGCGCAGTGTTAGTAACTGTCAATACGTACACGTTTGTTGACCAGGTACATATGCCGCCCAGCGTGCATCGCACCAGAGTGAACGTAAGTATAAGTGACTGTGAAGTTCGTCAACTAGGATGTCGCGTATGATCTATAAGGTGTCATTGGCCAGTTTCTATACAAGTGTGACTCCAGTAACTCACTGTTTCTTGACTAGTGAGGTCGCTTCGAAGATCTGATAGTGCACCAATATCAAGCATATCTTGCTTGTTGATGAGTTTCAGACTGCGCACGAGCAAAACCGCTGCCTGTAGCAACCTTTTCTCGGAGATCAAGCTTTCCAGTACGTCCGGGACTGATCGCAGATACTCACTACGTGACATTAGTACGTTAGCAACAGACGACGTAAGGACACCTACATTTGATCCAGAATGCGCAGCATTTCCTCCAGAGTCTGAGTACGCGTTCTCAATTGAACTAAGTCTCCACGTTTGCCACCCAGGTTTTCCTTCGAGTCTTGCAGGGCTGTTCGAGCTTCTCCTATCTGTACTTGTATCGCCTGAAGTCGAGTCATCAATGCAGTGTGGTGTGGTAATGAAGCGGCAAAAGCCTGGTAGTGCTCTATAGAACGAATAAATGGCCATATGGCACCAATAATGTGCAGTGCACGTACTGTCGACTGAACCCTTCAGAGCTTTAGAAAGCATATCCTTCGTTTGACGGAAAGATCGCATATCTTTACCGACGGAGGAGTTATCCAGAAGTTGTAGAGCTAGATCAACGGGATTGAACTGCTTGGCTCAGTATACCTTGAGACTCACAGAGACATGGCCACTCACGTCTGGATTCGTGACAATCTCCCACTCATCCTTTATTTCATCCAGGATAGCTTCACTCATGTCAGCACAAGAGACGAGAGTCAGGTATTGAACTCACCATCGATGTCTCCTGCCCTAGGTTTCGTGGCTTTCCTTCCAGGTACCTTCTCCCGGATCCTCTTCTGACGATCCATCTGAATAGCCATCTCCCGCTGCTTTTCCCTTTCATATTCTGCATCTGCATACTCGTCGCCAGCCTTGCCTCGCCGTCGCGCTATAGCATGCTGAAACGCCGCAATGGCGGCAACTCCTTGTGGCGATACTTCCGCCTCAGACGATGGTGATAGAGGACTGAGGAGGCCATTTGCGTCAATACTTCCATTCGTTGGCCTTGTTCTTGCAGCAAAGTCGTTGCGAGTGGGCCGTGCGGGGGTGTATCCAGAGCTATCGCGACTGTCTCTATATTCGCCATACCGTGAGTCGATAGATGCTCTGTCCGAATTCGAGTATTCGGAGACTTGACGACCTCTTAGTCCTGACCGCTGTGGTCGCATAGGTACCACCGGTGGAGAGGTCGATGGGCCAGCATTAGCACTTCGACTACTGGGAGTGGTCGGTCGTGTGGGCGGTCGGTTTATCTGAAGTGGACGTGTGGTATTTGGCGACTGTGGGAGGTAGTCATACTCGCTCGAACTTGGCGTTTGTGGACGTCGGGCGGCGGGGAATGGGGGAACGCGCGACATAAGACGTGCCCGTCGTTCGAGCACGCTGTGGATGAAGATGAGCGTAACAATCGAGGCGGTATGATATCCATGCTGATGCGCACTGCCAAATCGGGCGGTGTATTTCCCTGCCGCCGAATATAGTTTCCGGAGTCCGAATCAACTTGTTCTCCAACCACAACAAACGAGGCTTGTTAAACGACTTCAAAGTGACTGTAACTGTAATCGGTCGGATAGCAGCTAAACTAAGGCTCAGAATAATGTCGGCACTTCCATCGTTCTTGGAGCCGCTAGACAAGCAGCTACCTGGCCAACCATCAACCCAACCGGTACACTTCAAGAATGCGCTTTTTCGTCACGAACGTATCGCTTCACGCTCGCATGCTATCTGGTGGCCAAGCAAAAGCAGCCATAAAGGCTGTTTGATATTCGTGACAGGTATATACAAAATGTTTCCCGACGCAGACATTGCACTAATGACTCAAGTTATATAGGCAATCCAGGTCTTCTCGATTTCTATACTCCTTTCCTTACAGCCATACATGACAAAGCTGGAGGCGAATTAAGCATATTAGGCCACGCTCTCATTGGACACACGACCGGGATCGACATCCCCAATGGCAGCAGCTCTGGTGCTTCGTTAACTGCACAGGTAGAAGGTCTGATAGAGATCGTCGATGCTGTGAAGCCTCATTACGAGAAGCTGACTGTCGCTGGACATAGCATGGGCTCCTGGCTGACTTTACAGGTTACATATCCGTCACTACTAATTATCACCAAATTCTCACAATAGTGGAAGTACAGGCACTCAAAGCAAGACCAGAAGACATCCACTCTGTTCTCCTCCTATTTCCCACCATCTGCCATATTGCCGATACTCCGAACGGACATAAACTCAATGTAAGTGTCCCTTGTGCTCGAAACTACGATTGTCCCCAGGTAGCAGGCTCATTCGCCACGTACGGGGTTCATCGCTGTCCTCCTTCCGATACCTTGTTTCACCTTGCACACAACTACATAATACTCACCTTAACAAATCAGCGAATATTTAGGTCACCAATCCCATCTATCCTCTCATGGTCTTCTCCATTGACGAGATTGCTCCCCCAACGAGTCCTTTCCGCATTGTTCAAAGACTGGCCAGACGCACAACTACAGGTCTTACGCGGACTTCTAAATTCACCCGCCTCGATTTACAACGCTCTTAGTCTGGCCAATGACGAGATGAACACGATCAAAGAGCTCGACGTGGCACTCCTTCAACAGCATCGCCATCGTATACACCTCTACTTTGGCGAAACAGATGACTGGGTCGGGAAGCATAAGGAGACGATCTTGAAGGCGTTTGAAGCAGATGAAGGCAACGTCAAGGTCGCGCACGGTCATCCTGACATCCCACATTCCTTCTGCATCAGTACGTGGCTCTCTTCACAGCTATAACCGCACCAATGGATGATTTTATTGTGCTAGATCATGGCGAGGCAGTCGCAGAGCAATGTTATGAGTGGTTACGATCTTCTGACTGCCTTTGATCACGTTCTGAGCGTATAGACCGGTGTACTGTTTGTTGCAGTTATTACTATACCTAGTACCGGTACCTATCCCAATCTAAGCGCACGTCGCAGGTTCATCGGCTGTGAATTAAAAAATTTGTGGCTCGTTCCTTTAGATCTTACTAGCAACCACAACTATGACCATAGGTACATAGCTTGGAAATTACTAGCACGTCGATCATTGAACCCAGGTACGCCCTACATATCACTGAGGGGGTCATTGAACGCATACTATTAAAGAGAGGTATCATGTCTGAATCCACCTCGATGGACAAGCTGTCGCCTCAACAGCCCGGGGGCCAAGATAAACCATGTATCCAGGTATGCACATCACACACGTCAGTCTGCGTTTCTACCAGATGGCCGTTGACCTCGCTGCCTACAGGCATCCACCATGCTACAGCCATCAGTCATTCAACAACTGTCCCTTGAAAATCTTCCTATTGAGATCCTCACAAGCATCTTCTCCTTTGTACTAGTCAAGGATCATGCATTTGTAGTGATTCTCGCGCAGCTATCTCGAAGACTGAGACAATTGGTGGTCTCTACACCATTGCTCTGGTCCACTCTATCTCTTTCCTCGACAAAGGACCCTCGGGCGAAAGTACAGCTCTGGCTGTCTCACAATAATGGTCTACTACGAGGACTATATCTTCGAGACTACGATGAAAATGTCCGAGAGGCTATCAGCTCTCTGCGCCACGTTTCACTCGCCTACCTTCGTGCCTTTTCGATTATAGGCCTGGGACGCGGGCGACAACTACAGCTCGACCTGCCACTCCTGACACCAACGGTAATCTCCAACCTGAAATTTTTGTCTCTTGGCACTGATGACAATGACTGGTTATATGGCGCATCCAACATGCAGCTTCAATACCTAAACATCCACGTCGCCATCCGTAAGTGGGACCATCTTGCCGACCAATGCACCCATCTACGACAAATAATCTACTGCGGCCCACTTACTCCAAACTTTGCATCCGGCGTAGTATCCTTAATACGTCGGAACCCCAGCCTAAAGTCTATCATTCTTAAATGGAAGAGACGTCCGCCCGGGGGGATCACAGCACTCTCCGCTGTCTCTGTGGAATCCCCACCCATCGAGCTAGTCCATCTATACACCCTCATACTTTGTGGCCCCAGGATCAAAACAAGCTATATCATCTCCTCCCTCTTCCTTCCCAACCTCCGCCATCTCGAGCTCCAAGGGCTATGTGGGCAGTGGAATGACACCATACAAAGCCTCATCACTTCGAAGGTTGTCAGCCGTCTTAGATCTCTGGCGATCGTCTACCGATACACCTACGATCCACTTGAAGTACTTCCCCGTTCGGAAGCGTTCATAGAACTTCTGCAGCACGCCGGTCAGCTGCAGTCCCTCGAGTTCTTTCGTGTATCCGAGCTCGAGCCTGTGCTTCGAGCATTGGCCAAGACCACTCCTATGCATGAATCATCTGATCCTTCGGAACTACAGACGACGCTAGGAGTGGAACTTTGTCGACAGCTGTCGAAACTAGACGTCTCGCGGTGTCCCGATGTCAACAACGAGCTGTTGATGGACATCGTCAAGGCGCGCAACAGCAAACTACAGCCTCAGCCTCAGGCTAATAGCTCCAATCTACACAAGCTGGTTATCAATTCATGCGAGAAAGTCACCGAGGAGGCACTGTTAGAATTGAAGCAGCGCGTCCCCGAGGTCTTTTGTGATAACAGATGGCAGAATCGCTTTTTACAATCAGCGCGAGGTATGCCTTCACACTCATGTCTTCGAATTCTTGTGCGATAATAAGCTAATCAATAATCACTCTTATCCTGCTATAGTTCATGATTCTAGTCATTGGTGACGCCTTTGAAGTACGGCCAGAGGGCGTCATGTACATGGAACCTGACACCAATCTCGTACTCACGACGATCGCGGTTTAGAAGAGTATCTTTACTACACAATTCGCTACGACCCTTGCTCCCGTACATGACCAAGTATAGTCCGACTAAATCCCAGAGTAAGCAGGCATAATCTTACAATCCCAGCTTTGCATCGTTTCAATTCGTAGTACCAGACTTAGTAAAAAAAAACCACCGCTTCTCTGCAGACCTGGAGTCTGCGTTTGCGACTTGTAAGTAGGGGAGTTCAGAGTTCGTCGATTCTGAGAGAATCGGAGGCTGATTCTGACCTGATTGCGGCGAAACGAGTCACGAAATTTTGAAAATCGGTCAGATGAGTGACATGTACCCTGAACACCCCACCACAAGCTCGGCGATTCTGCAGCCCGATTCTTGCCCTTTTTTCTGCCTCAATTCAATTAGACCAGTCAGTTAGGCTGTAGATGTATACTCAGGCTTCTCATCACTATTAACATAGAGTCAAATCACAACTTGAGCTTGAACTACGACCTCACCCTAACATTTAAGCTTGATAGTCGCTGGATTAGCAGCGTGAGTGGGTTTGTAGAGTGAAGCTATAGCTAGCCATGCTTTGTCTCGTACATGTGCGTATTCAGTGTAATCACCTCTGTCCTGTGTCTTGCGCTTTCATTTTGCTATCCTACCTTCGAGACAAACTACGACCTGCATTGCAGGGTTGTCTAAAGTTCTGACATGCGTCTTTCGCAACTCTCGTGTTCGAAAATGATATGATATCTACCCTGCTCGCTGGAACGTCTTCCTCGGTACACACACCGCTCAGGCTACAATTACTATACAATTTTTGATACCTAATTCTAGGCCTCCTCCCCCTCTCCCCATCGCTTCCTACAAACAAGCCTCCACACGCAGTATCTACTTAAGCGAAGATACCAAGAGCGATGTGGATGCTCTGCGGGTCGTTCATCCTATAGTTCTGGTTCAGCGAGCTGATGGCCTTCATCTGCGCCTCGGTGAGCTCGAACTGGGAGACCTGGAAGTTCTGCGCGAGACGTGTGGGGTTGTTGGACTTGGGGATGACGGCGAGGCCTTGTTGGAGGGCCCAGCGGAGGAGGACTTGGGCCTCGGCTAGAGAGAGGATTTAGTATGTAAGGAGGTGTAAGAGGAGAACGAAGACGCACTCTTGCCAGCCTCCTGCGCAACGCTCTTGATCGTGCTGTGCTCGAACAAACTCTCAACGTGCCCATGCATGTTCAACTCTGCCCAACTGGCAGGGCCAAACGAGCAGTACGCCGTAATAGCAACCTCGTGGTGCTTGCACAGCTGGATCAACGCCTCCTGCGTCAAATACGGGTGAATCTCCACCTGGTTCACCTGGGGGTCGTACTTGGCATAGCTCAGAATATCATTCAACAACGAGCCATTGACGTTCGAGACACCGATGTTCTTGGCCGCACCAGAGTCGACGAGCTCCTCCATGGCGCCCCAGGTCTCCTGGAAGGGGATGTTGCGCACGGGGTGGCATTTCTCGTCGAGGCCGAACCAGCCGGGTGGGAACTTTGTGGAGATGGGGACGTGTTCGAGGGAGCAGGGGAAGTGGACGAGGAGCAGGTCGAAGTAGTCGACGCCCCAGAGGGAGAGTTGGTGCTTGGCGACCTCGAGGAGCTGGGTGTATGCGCGTTAGAGAGGTGTGTGCTATGGTATGGGAGAGTGGGAGAGACATACGTGTTCACGCTTGTGGAAAGAGTTCCAGATCTGGATAGGGACCGAGTGGTAAGCGTATATGCGCGCAAATTAAATGCTACCGTATTGGAACGGACCTTTGTGGTGATCCCTACCCAGATACGTGGTGAGCTACTTGACGACTACTTCCAAAAATTGCAATAGTACTCACAGATCTCCTCACGCGTGACAAGACCGTCCTTGATGGCGCGCTGGATGCCCTCGCCGCACTCCTTCTCGTTGCCGTAGTCAGCAGCTCCGTCGAAAAGACGGTATCCGGCCTTGATAGCGTTGTATACGGTCTATGAAAGTACCCACACTCATCAATATCGTTATCTTTGCATATGAAAGCGCATATACTCACGTCAGCAGCCTGCTCGTTGGGGATCTGAATATGGTTTCGTCAGTAAGTTTACTCGGACATGGGTTGAAGAGGATATTTATACCTTCCAGGTACCGAAACTGAATCGCGTGGGGAGATGGTCAGTCTGGGCAAGGCGGGCCTCGACGAGGTAAGATCGTCACTCACCCAATGGCAGGCATCTATACAAACAATTCAGTCAGCTATCGCTCTCCATGATCTACGTGAAGCTGGAGACTGACCTTTGCGCCGGTGCGCTTGAGAGTGATGACGGGCGACGACATTCTGGCGGTGGTAGAGTAGTAAGAAGAAGAAAGGCGGGGGAGGAAGATAAAACGAGGCAGGGGACTCGGAGGGGGTTTTATACATTGTGCGGGGGCCAGAGATTGAATGGGCAGATATGGGGCGGACCGGGGAAGGATGCACCGCGGGCAAAAGCTGATCAGAGCGCGCCCGAAATCTGCGAGAAAGGCATCGATATACACACCTAACGTGTCGTAGATAAAGCGCCTTATAATTAGATATTTGAAACAATCACAGAACATTCATGTGTGAGGAAACATATAACCTTTGTTCCTCACGAAGAACCGTCGAAAAGTGAGCGAAAAAACATCGAAAAGTGAACCCTTTCAGTGAGCATAAAGGAAACACCCTCGCTACACGCCAAAATTGGTTACGCCAGATCGCTCCCGATTGCTTCCCAGCCGATTGTATACCTTTGTTCGCAGCGAACGTTATCACTTTTCGATGGTTTTTCGACGGTCTCATAGCCTTCCGCTCAGCCCGGAGAATAATGACAAGAAAGGACAATGAAGTTAAGTTTTTACTGCAGGGTTAAAACCGCTTCTAACTGTGCGATTATTTGACTCAATCGATTGTTATTATGCGCCTTTTCGAAAGCCACTGATCGGCATTTGCCCGTGGTGATGGGGCACACATGACGGCGAGCGAGTCTGGCAGAGGAGAGCATCTGATTGGCTGAGAAAGAGGTTTATACAAGCTCAAGGACCTGATATCGATGACGATGAGCTGCCACAGAATCAGAGATATGTTCCTGCCGCACCAGAGCTGCTGTTATCACAACACCAAGCACCGTCCGTACAACAAGGAGAGAGAGAGAAATGGAGGCCATATTTATGAGGTCTGAACACACGCGTGAACGCACTTCAACGGCATGGCGGGCCTCCAGTAGCCTTGCGTTACGTTGAACAAAGCCATGAAAGGAAAGCTCTTCACAGCAGAATCTCAGCCACCGACGATGATCGGCGTCCATCTACATCATCGTAAAAACCTTTCCCCGAGATTTGTCCAGCAATTAAGATTCACGTCGGAAGCCTGGACCGACATGACCCATGAATTTCAACCAGCCAATCACAACCGAGGCCTCACCTTGGACATAGTTGAACTTGTGTTTCATTACAGTCATTATAGTGTCTATAATCAATCTAGATGTTAATACAGTACTTTCAGTCGTGTAGCATGTAGTAAAGCAATTAACTCTTCGTCTTCGAAGAATGCGAGGGCGTAGTGGCTGACAATATGCTCGCCTTCAACTTAACCAAGTCAAGCAGCGCCTTGTTCACAGGCGTAGACAACCGGTACCCTGTCCCCAGTCCTAACAAGTACCCGTTCAAACTATGAATCTCCGTCTCCCTCCCATTCCTCATATCCACCAACATCGACGAGTAATTGTCTTGTGTTGCCTCCGCCACCCGCCGACACTCTTGCAGTAACCCGTGCGACGTCAGCAGCCTCGGAAACGGCTTGTACCCGATATCCTCCCCCTCGAACTTGGCCCGCTGCAAATCCATCTCATGCTGCCTGAAAAACACACTCGAAGCCTCCTCGCACACCTTGAGCGCGATCCTCTTCGTCTCGTTGTGCTTGAACAACTCGCCGTTACGACAGCCCATGAGCGCAGTGAGAGGGTTGATGACCGAGTTCACGACCAACTTGCGCTGCATCATCGTCTGCAGCTCGTTCATCGGCCTCCATGTCGCATTCAACCCCTTCAAACTCATCAACAACTCCACCGTCGTCTTCAACGACTTGAACCTCCTCGTCCTCTCCTCCAACTCCTCCAAACTCCCCTCCGCTCTCCCCACCTCCAACGCCACCCTCAACGCCTCCGAATCCCGTGCGATATCGTCCACACTCAGCTCCCCCTTCTCCCTATAAGACCGCTCGAAATCCACCTTGTCCTTCCCCGGGTTATACTCCGGCTGCACGACCCCAAAATCAAGCTCTCCAATCCCCGCATGCACGACATGCCCGTACTCCTTCAAATACGCCCCATGCGTGTTCGTCGTCAGCACGAAATTCGGCCTATACTGCGTCTTCGTGAACAACTTCTCGTTCAAATACTCCATCGTCCCCATCCCATTCTGCATCAGCACAATCGTCGTATACGGCGTAATCCGCGAATACAGCGACCCCACAGCCTGCAGCGTCTGATGCGCCTTCACACACACGACGAGCGTTTGGATTTTCGCGCGGTTACGTTGCGAGTGGAAGAATTGCCGACGCTCTTCGCGGCTCATGGGGTGCGTGGGGCGGAAGTAGTCGTGCGTGAAGCCGGTAGAGGGGACGGCGACGCCGTTGGTTTCCATGAGGAGCCGGCCGGAGTGGTCGTTTGAGACTTGGAAGGCGCGTTCGGCGGTTTTGTGGATGAGGGTGACGGTGTGGTCGATGGGGAGGGCGCGCCGGATATGTTGGGCGACGAGGGTGCCGATGGGTCCTAGGCCTAGGACATGGACGTGCATTGTGTGGTAGGTATCGTATGGGTATAGGTAAGTGGCTTCCTTGATTGGTGAGGGCGAAGAGAGGTAAGGTTAGCGAGGTGGACATTCAGTGATACTTCACCGGCACCAGCACACTCACCCAATTACCCTCCCTCCTCCAAACGTGTTATTGTCCTATCAGCACTATCTTCGTATGCTGAGTCTACACCGCCGTATACCGAGCATTCCGTCCGCACCAACAGTGGCAAAGCAGTACCAGCGTGTTGTACTGGGTGTGTATGAAGTGTCATTACATCCCAGACGCCGATCGCCTGAATTTCCTCGGAAGGTTCCGCGCCGAGTGATGGCGGGACGCCACAAAGTCGTCGGTGACCAAATCGAGATCTCGACTTTTCCGTTTCAAAAGTCAAAAGCAGAATTATACTGGTAATGCAACAATTGCGAACGATACATGAGAGCAGCCAAGAGTATGTACGTATGCATATGCACGTGGATGATAAAGAAAGTAGAGCCTGATTGGCTAAGCCCAGTACCTACGACTACACGAACCCCCAAGATCTAACCAAGAGACTTTTTACGTTTCTGCCCAACCTTTACAGGCGACGAAGTCCGTTCCGGTGGCGGAGAAGGTGGTGACTGCGTCTCTGGTAGAACCGCTTTGGATGTGGTGTTGATAGACGTGGTGTTGACGTTGACGATGCCGTTCACTTTCGGTGGAGGGGCTTGAGGTGGGGCACCGTTTACCGTCGCACCGGATTTGCTCGTGGTGTGTTTGTGGTATCCGTTGAGTTTTGGTGTGGCAGATGCTGGAGCAGGTGCTGAGGGAGCAGAGGCGGCTATGGGATAACCGTATGTCAAGATCCATAAAGAAAACGCAAAACAAAATAGACTTACGTTGCAAACAATGATTCTTGAAGACCTTGATCATCGCCACCATCTCTTTATCGTCCACTATCCGCTCAAGCCTGTTCCCTACCACAATCGGCGCCTCAGCACCCTCACCCTCAATCTCCATCGACACATCGCCCTCGCCATCTTCCTCCTTCTCTCCTCCCTCATCCACCGCCGCACCTTCCTCACCAGGCACCCGCGGCTTCAAGAACTCGTCCATCAACGGGTCGAAAAGCGTACTCAACGGGGGCATCAAATACGCCGGAGTCTTGAACACCTCTTCCACCTGCTTCCCCTTCCACGACGCACTCCCGCTGCTCGCTACAGGCGGCGGCGCATGTCGATTACTGAGGTCCGCGAAGGCGCTCTTGCCGAAGATATCTTGGAACAACGTATGCTTCGTCACAGGTCCGGAGCCCACGAGTACCTTGCCCTCCGACTGGTCAGCATCAGCAAGGCGGATCTGGTCCCCAAAGATAACGGCGTTCCAGTCGTGTGTGATACCTACGAAGGCGAACGACGAAGGTTCGTTCGACATCAGCCATCTTGGAGGGCACGAAGAGACGCTTTGAAGACGGAAGGGGAGGGTGTGTGAGGAGGTTGGGATGGATGACGATGGTGTGAATTTGACAATGTGGGTTTTGGGGCGGGAGGATTTAGGATCGGATTCGAATGCGACGAAGGCATCTTCGCGGGGGTGGGAGAAGATGTGCGAGAGGAACGAATAGCTTCGATAATGCCAGTTTACTGTGAGATATATCGTATTGAGCTATCATGGTGCGTGCGATGATACTGGAAGACGTACCGCTATCAAGCACCAAATCCCACAGTACAAGATCTCTTTGTCCTCGGAGTGCGATATAACGTCCACTGCGGCCGATAAAGTGAGCAGACAAGATGACGCTGACTTCCGGACAGGTCAAGGTCCTCACGACCAGCATGGTGCTTGGGTCGTATAGAACGACGTATGGTCCAAGGGAGACAGCGAGGAGTGAGCCATCTTGAGCCCATGAAGCATGTGTTGGAACTTCTGAGCGGTATCGAACGGTTGATCGTGCGACCCAGTAACCTATGAGGACGGAATTAGCCTGTTGAATCGAGGATTATAGAGACAAAAAACGCACTTTCGGTCTCTCCGGTTTTCGTAGTAGATCTTCTGACACCCCACATCTTGATCACGCCGTCCTCTCCAGTGGTAGCAAGTAACAAAGAGGCATCGTCCCTACTCCGTGGTCTGAAAGTAATCGCAGTGACCTTGGACAGTCCATGCGGCCGATCAATCCTCGTATTCAATACCCACTGGCTAGCCTTACGATCCCAAGCCCACAACTTCAAATACGCCTCTCCACGGAAACTCTCTTCTCCCTCCCGTGTGTCGAGCGTAGCCATCCACTCTCCAGAATCTGCCATGGCGCTGATCTCTACACGGCATGGCTCTAGGGCTTTTTCATCTCGCCGGGATATACGATTTGAGGGCGAGACTTCGAGTTCGGAGAGAAGTTTTGATGTTGTTGGAGCGTAAAGCTGTAGGGTAGACGGATGTGATGACGGGAGAACGAGGGTGGAGGAGATGGCATGTGCAGCCAATGGGACGCGGGTGGATGAAGACGGACGATCATGGGATATAGCGGGATCTGGATGGAAGCAAGCTCAACATTTTGCAGGTATGAGTGGCAGCCTATCGTACGTACCAAGTTTCACTCGCGCGATTGTCTTGCCCAGACGAAGGGTGCCAGACCGTACAAACACGAAAGAAGCATCGGAAAGACCCAAAAGATACTCTTCCTCATTCGAAGAAGTCGACGTTGACAGTGTTACGGTTGATATAGGTGCGCCAACTCGCGGGATAAACTCCTTCTTTCCGGTATGCAGTTGCCAGATGACGAGGACGGCTTCCTCACCACCACTCAGGAGATAAGCACCGTTAGCAGTAAAGGCTATAGAAGCTACCGGATGCGCGTGCCAGTGCAAAGTAGTCGTAGGTGCCTTCTTCTCGACTCCAGAGACCCCGGACGGTATACTGTCATTTAAGCAGTACCATAGTCGTACCAAGCCTCTTGCATCACCAGTGGCGAAATACTCTTCCGTAGGATGAAAAGCCATGCAAGTCAACTTGTCAGGAGAGATCAGCTTCGTGAAGCCAGACTGCAGATCGGTCATTCGAGCAACATATGCCTTGTGAGCACCTATCGCAACAAGCCAAGACCCACTAGGCGAGAATGCCAGCCCGACAGGAGCACGGGCCTTGCCAATGTGACGCGTTTCGGCAGAGTGCTGAACTGGTAGACGCGCCGTCGCATGAGTAGGGGTGAGAGAGATGCGCATGACCACGGCGTTATCTTCCTTCGTGGGATTTTCTGCACGAGGTTTTGATCAGATATGGTGTGCATGATGAGACCCTTGTACATACTATGCACGTTCAGCTTTTTGGTTTTTTTCGAAAGCGCGACATACACTTCGTTCTTGAACTTTTCGTGTGCTGCGACATGGAGTACTGGTAGGCCAAGGTCCATCGTTTGAAGCAGTACTGCATCCACAAAGTCCCATATCCTGACGCAGCCGTCCAGGGAAGCGGTAAATAATTGGAAAGGGTTATGTGGGGACAATATCATAGACGAGATCGCCTCGCCATAGCCTGTCTTCACAGCAGGCCGACTTGCAGTATTGGCAGTTGATAGCGTAGACACAACCTGTCCAGTAGCAACAGAGTATATCTTCACATTCGCTCCGGAAGCCGTCATGAAGTAACTGCACCAAGATGAGAGCCAGTAAAAACAGCTATGATCAACAATTTGCGCACCTCCCATCCTTCGTAAACACAGGCTTCACCTTGCTCGCAGAAGACTCCGTCAACGACCTCCACGCCCACGTAGACCCATCCTCACGTGCACGCTCCGTCGACGAACCCGCTACAGGCTGCTCCTCCACCACCTCTCTCAATTTCTTGGGAGTTCGGTACAATCGTGCTTTTTTCGTCCTCTCAGCTTGTGCAGGGGTCTGTTGTAGAGGGTCTCCGATGTTCCCAATGTCCCTGGACGCTCCCATGTCGGGTGTCCGGTCGACAGCCACAGGCATAACGAGGTTGATGCAGACAAAGTTGCGCTTCCGCCAAAAAATTATGTGCCGTGTATGGAAGGCGGGATTGGCGCTAATGGAGCGTCTAACGCCACATACTCTCTTTCACGCAATGATCTCAACTTGAAAAGATTCTTAACTGGCGTAAAGATAATCGTAATTGTAAAAGCCAAAACTTCGAGAACAAGTACATCCGTGCTACACAGGATTGATATGGCTAAGCAATGGGATAAGCAAGAATACGACAGAGTGGAGAGGTCTCTTGTACATTGTTTTTGACTGTCGTGCGACCACCACGCAAGGGCCGTTATGCAAATTAGCAAAATAAATCCAACTGATGCAACACATAGAACATTGAAAGAGAGGCAAAAGCAAGCAAAGCAGAAGTTATAGCATATACAGGGAAAGCTGAATCAAGACGTACTCCGATCGCTACCCTCACCATATCTGAGGAGCAGGCGGCAGGTAGTCATTCGGCAAGAGGAAGGCATCGATACCGTTCTGTGAGAACGATGCGCCTCCAAGGGTCTGGTCAGACAACCAGACTGGCAGCTGTTCCGTAGACGTGGACTCGAATCCACGCCAGATGTTGTCTATGTTGGCCGCGTATTGGCCGTAGTACTGGTGCGCGGGCCCGGCAGCCACATGTCCCATCGACTCGGGGTGGGCGGTGTAGTGACTGTCGTACGTTGGGGAAATGGGGTTCGTAGATATGTGGTGGCCGATGCCAAGATCCTGAGAATGCGCTGAGCCTTCACGCATCGACTGTCCAGGTCTTGCGACCTGAGGGGAGCGCGAGATGGAACCGGTCTTGCGTCTTTTGAAGCGCTTCAACATCAGCTGAAGTGTTAGAGCGTAACGCCTCCCAGGGACTAAGAGGTTTCCGTAAGTCATATGTCGGTCGGAGATCTCAGTGGGAACCTCACCTTCAGACAGGAGCGCGGCCAGGCGTTCAACAAGCACACGTATGTCGTGAGGATCACATTGGTCCGGGCTATATGAAATTAGTATCACCTTTCGGCTACTTAGGAAATAAGAACTTACAAAAGCCGGACAAGACGTAATAGGAAAGAGGCGGAGAAAGTCGCGGTGGCGTGCGTGTAATGAACCGCTGGGACACGGTGAGCAATGCGTATACAAGGTGTATAAAAATAGACGTACCATATTTCATGCCTTCGCGATATGCGGGCGAGTTCACGGTAATATCCAAGATCTGCCTACCGATTTGTATCGAGCGGATCGCAAGTTCCCTCTGGGCAGTGGGCATCTTCTGCACATCCTCTGGACCATCGATACCCCTCAAAGCCGTCGCATTATGGAAGAGCTCGGCCGTCAGGTGCTGGATCTGCAGACTCTGGCGATAAAATGCGGCATCTTCGTATTTCTGTGAAAACGCCTGATCCCACGTGGCGTACCACTGACGGAAGTCCGCGTCAGCATCTCGGAGCACCATGAAGGTACGCTCGTCCACCGGTCTATCGAAAAGGGGAGCCAGGCTATTATGGATGCGCTCCCGGATGGCCATCAGCTCGACGGTGGAGACAAGCCGCATATCATCTTCAATCGCCAGGGGATGCTGCAGAAGGAGGCGGCATTGAGAGATGCTTTCGTCGTCCTTGAGGATCGCCGGCCGCCCCGTACCATACGACATCCTGTCCGGTCGTCAGCAACATATTTTTGGGATATAGATAAATTCTTACTGATGTTCAAATAGGTAGAGACACAACCAGGTCCGAGCAGATATGATCAGCTGGCGCTCCTTGGGTGAGGTGCCAGCCTTGTTCGCCTTCATTCTCCTCAAGATCTCAGGCCACGCCTTGTGCATAGCTATTACAACACGTGTATCAGAAGAATATCTCATGAACGAGAGAACATACATACAGATCTCCATCGCCATGCGGACTGCATGGCCTCCACTGAGCCATCCATTATCTGACCAACCAGAGACGAGGACTGCGCGAACGTTGTAGCACGGAAGATATGGACTGAACGAAGAATGCTTACTCATCGCTTGAACGGCCTCTTGCCGCACCACAGGGGAGAAAAGCGTCGCACATGATATCGACTGCACCTCTTCCTGGCACTTGAGGTACGTATCGCTGGGTTCACCTGCAGAAAAGCGTCATCAATCCGAATCTGCGAAGCAACTGAATCCGATCAGACAACTCACCTCCGCCATCTCTAACCCGGGCGGCAACCATACAAATACAATTGACTGCGAACGGCGATCGTTCGTGGAGAGCATCGTACGTGTCAACATTTGCGTCAAACACCGACAAGAATGTGGAACATCCATGGTAGAATCTGAGAGTGGAGAGCAACATATCAGTCAATCACGCACAATTACCGCAACGGACAAAGGCAACTGACATCCTGAAAAGTTCGCGCGCCTCTGCCTCAGGAATGATATTCTTCGTTACAACTGCGGGAAATATTAATTTGATACCTCCGCTGAATCAGCGGTGTTATTCGGCCACTCACCATCTGGGAGAATACTGGGAACGGTTTGCTTATGTTGTGTCTTTCTGCGCTTCGTAGGGCGGACATGTCTAGGTTCAGGAGAAGCCGTTCTGGCGCGACTGGGGGCTTCGCTTTCCCCTCCATTCTCCTAGAGTGAGGGGTATACCAGGTCAGTACAAAACTCCGGTAAAACACCTGCGCGTGATCGTCTCACCAAGGCAGCTCTCTCGATTGCAACATCTGCAAGGCCCCTTAGAACCTCCCAGGGTGCGACTAGACCAGAAGCTGGCAGCTCGCCATCATCCTCTTCGGCGTCAGTTGAGTCAGCACTCGTGGCTGTTGAGCTCGGAAAAGCTCTCTTGGATCCCGATGTGGGCTCGGGGCCACTCCTAGAACGCCCGGACTCTGGTAGGTGATAGCGCACAGAGGAGACGTTGCTTGGCTGCGTGCGGGGTGGCCCCATCGACTCTATACTCGAGAAGGGCGGCAGCGTCGTTCCATGCGATCCGGAAGGCCCGGAGCTTTGTTGTGTGTAGTGGGCCGAGGGAGCGTGTATCTCCGCGGAACCCATTGGCCGATGACCTGCTGCGTTTAACGGAGGACTTTGGTATGCCGTTGAAGATATCGAGTCCCTGTGCTGACGAACTTTTATGTTAGATGAGCTATTTCCAACGGTAGGTGTATGATTCGTATCCACCATCAAGGGCGTGGGGTGATTCCCGGCCGTAGGGGTCGACCCACTGGGCGATGACATTGAGTGCACGGTTGGAGAAGGATGCGCGAACGGCGGGGGATAGACAGACGGTGAGCGTGCGGGGAAATGTTGGGAGCCTCGAAGATGTGCTGCAATCTCCATCAGAGTACTCTGTATGGCTGTCTGTGTCTGACGGATGTCTGCAACATGAGCCTCCAGGCTCCGAATTCGCCTACCATCGACGATGAGATATTGAAAGCGGAAGTGGATGAATCATGCTCACTCTAAGCCTGCCTCTCCAGTGAGGCTCGCCTCTCTCTGCGGTTTCTCAAAGAGACATTCTAGGCCTGCGTGTCTGCACCTCCGACAAGGAGGGTTCTCAGCCCCCTCACATCGCATCTTCTGCTTCCGGCACGCATTCTAGCATAGATATATTAGTTGTTTTTATCGGAAATGCGCACAAAATCCTGGAGCACATACACAGGCACCTGTGTGATGTCAGTGAACGGGACCGATGTACCGAATCGCGTTACTTACGGGGGACTCGGTTCAACGTTCTAACCACCGGTTTGGTGTCCTTGGCCTTGACATCCCCGCCTTCGCCATCTTCCTGTTTCTTGATTGGGAGGCCGTTTCCGTTGTCCATGTTCAGTACGTCGGTGATAGTGAAGGAGACCCTAGCGCGCCCCTCGACGCGGAGACGGAGGTGGTCGAGGGCAGAGATGGGCAACAACGAGGAGAGAAGGTCGACGGCGTGCACCTGATCTCCGCAAACAGGGTCTAGCGCCTGTGCAGGAAACACGGGGCACGGCGATCACCGGGGATTACTTCCTCATTGCCCTCAATCATCGTCCATCCGAATTTGGCTCTGAGTCCAGCCTCATGAGCAGGGATATGACCGGCAGCGTGTGAACTACTCGCCTCATGTCGACGAGCTGGGCTTGCGCAGGCTCTGCTTCCGCTCGCAGCCACATCGTGTCTTGGGATTGACACGGACTTGGGAAGCAGAATTGGGGTGTGATGATATTTCCTGCCCAGGACAGGAGTCGAAACGGCAGCCTTTGTGTAGACGCCCAGGGACTGATGGCATTGATCGAGATCTGGGTCAGCTGCATCGCACACGACGACCGTTTCGCGATGCGCCCGCAGTCTCTCACTCATCGACCACATACATACGTGTCCGACGGTGGCCGCAGCAAACACAGATTCAATATTTAAGATATTTAACAGCATTTTTGAAGCCACCCATTCTTGAACTCGTTGCAGAATCATGCTCTTTTCACTGATATCTCAGATTGTCTGGTGAGTGCTCCTCTCGGGCTCGAGGCAGTCTCATCTGACACTAAACTCACACCTTGTAGTGCGTGGTTCGCGTTCCTTATCCCATGCTACTCGACATGGAAAGCCTTATCCCACCGCCCGACGTCTGATCCCGAACTCGAGAGATGGGCCATGTACTGGGTCTGCGTCGGAGGGCTCGTCGCTTTTGAGAATGTCGCGCAATGGCTCGTGAGTTGGTATGTGAAACGAAGCTATTTTCATACGTCACAAACGCCTTACAAGCTCCGTGTCGTCAGGTTCCCCTTTTATTGGGAGGCAAGAACTATTCTCCTCCTCTTCCTTGCACTACCCCAGATCCAGGTCAGCAGAACTTCAGCTGATCGACGCCACGCAACGTTTGCCTAACGCTCTATTTCGCAGGGTTCGACGTTCATCTATCAGACATACATACAGCCCTTCTTCCGCAATAATGAAGCAGATATCGATGCCGCGATAACAGCAGCTTCTAACAACACCCTGGCTTTCGTCCAGACGAAGCTCGCTGGGCTCTGGGAGGCCATCTGGAAACTCGCCACCAGAAATAATCCAAACGCTGCGCAAGCCGCCTCGGGGGCTGCTGGCGGCCAACAACCGCAAGGCCAGTCATCTGCTCCCTCAGCTGCAAGCGTCCTCGCCATGGGCCAGAACCTATTCCAAACTTACGGAGCTGGTGCTTTCGGTGCACTGCAGCGTCAATTCGCCCCAAACACCCGGCAGCCTGCTGCAGCTGCCACTAGTGGCAGACAAGGACCCTCTCCGAGCCCGAGCCCTGGCGTCCAACCACGACCACCCTTCTACGCGTCATCTTCTGGCGTTTCGGGTACTTCTGCTACTTCCCGTCCTGTGTCACATTCCTCGAACACTCCCCCTGCATTCCCCGAACCATACCACTTTTGAGCTTATTTTACTCGAGGTACAAATTTGTGGGTATATACGCTTAGAGTCTTACCAATAACTAGCATCTAGACACGACGTGAGATGATCAGGTGCTCTGGTGTGTGATACTGCCAAGCGCACTACTTACCCTGTTTTCGTTGCTTTTCTGTCCTTTGACGTCTTGTTCGCAAGTAATGACAAGTGACGTGGGGCACATGCTCTCGTAGCCAGGATAAAGTATCTTGGGTTACCTCGCAGCATGAGTTGATGACCAGCTTCCGTAGTTGTGTCACTGTTGACGTCGAAGAACCCGCCGAGGACTTAGAGCTATTTAATGATGTGGCTGGCATGGTGTCATTCCGCGCGCGCACAACAGCCATGAGCAATTCGTTGTCCGTATCACACTGCGAGACGTCCAAAGTTGCGAGTTGGGGACAGTACGCCGCCGGGTCACATGCCAGCGCCCTAAGCACAGGTCCGACGTGTGTCACACGGAAAAGCTCGAGATACTTCAGCTGACTCGTGTTGCGGAGAAGTTCTATTAACAAATCCGAGCGGTCGAGGACTTCATCTGGGATGTTTAGGTGTGTATAGATTATCGCCAGAGACACGAGACGACCTACGGCGTTCGTGTCGATCAGATTGCGGATGGTATCGTTCCACTGCGAACAGAGCCCTTCGAGTTCGAGAGAGCGGAGATTGGGCATGGCTAGGAAAGGGATGAAGTACTCTGCTTTAAGGACACCTCCGTAGAACCTGAGTCTAGTCAGGTGTTTGAGCTCGATGGACGTGTCTGGGTTGGGCGATGGGTAATGGAAAGGTGGGGGAACTTGGTTCGGTAGTTCCAGCCAGCCATGACACTTGAGTGTAAAGGCCTCGAGGTAGCTGTTTCTGCGCAACACTTCAATAATGTCCGGTACTGTCGCCACAACTAGTCCCTCTTCGTAAGATAGTTCGCGAAGATGTGTGCAGTGAGTTGCGAGATGAGCCCAGTCGATGCATATGCAGTACGTCTGGAGACGACGAAGCTGTAGATCTTCGGCCTCATTCAACCAGTTATAGTCGTCGTATGGGGCATACTTCAGGGTCAGAGATTCGAGATTCGAGACCACAGCCGAGGTGAACTGTGGAAGAAGCCTTGAGAGCTCGTTTCTGCCGATGTCCACCGCCACTAAAGACCGTAGATTGTTCATTGGCACGTCACAGAGAACATGTAAGGCTGTTCGGACGTCAGGGCTATCGTCACGGATATATAGGTTCTTCAGTAGGTCTTGATTGCGTGAGCTCCATAATGCAGCTTTCTCCTCCGGCCGTCTTCCCTTTGAAAGTGACAATGTGGACCACAAGGATGGTGTCGACAGGACAACCTGCCGCAGGTCCTGAGACAGTTGGGCGAGGATGACGACAAGGGCATGGTCCCTATTTAGCACTGCAGTGAAGATGGCCACCAGGATCTCGACGGGGAGCGTTTGCAGAGTCACGGTGGTGTGCTGTGCGTCAGAGCCGGGGCCCTTCAGATGTGCGTTTAACGACTGTGATAGTGCACAAGGTTAGTAATCTTAGGTGCCCAACTTACCTCTGGAAATATTTCGCAGGGTGCAGCTTCGTGATCCTGGGGTAGCATAGCGATCTCTCTCTGATTTCCTGGCTGTAATTTCAAAGGAATTCTAGTGAGCTGGCGGCAACTTTAGCAATTAATGCGGCTTACTTGATCTCAGTCGAGGTGGCGGACTGTGCAGGGCCTGGGTAGGATAGGTTAGCAGGACGTCAAATAATGTGCGTAACCTCGCCTTCGTCTTGGGGTTGTATGACTGGCAAGCTTAGACGCGGCTATGTGTCACGGTGCTATACCCGATCGTAACAGGATTCCTGCACCAAGAATTCAGCCGTCAGATTTCACCAAGGTGCTGAACAATTAGATATATATGATAGACGTCAAATAATGAGAAGCTTAAGGTCACCAAGCTTACCAGTGGCCGGAATCAATGGAAGTTGACCATAAGTACCGTTTACAAATCAGCGGTCCGTATTGACACCTATTTGGCTTCATCACGTGAAGCATCTCTGACCGGGGCGCGCCTAAATGTCTCGGCCTCCGATGGATGTGGACGACGTTAACGAAGTGCACTCGCAGCCCAGCGCGGTGCGCACAACTCTCGCTATAGTGAGTGTAACATGGTATAGCTTTATACTGTTACTAGGACTTCTAGGATGCATATCCGCGTACGTTATCGTCTTTAATTTCGTTTGACAAGTCACCCACATTCTCATTCTTGATTGACAGCCGTAAACGGTACCGTCTAAGACCCCGCTCTCCTCTGGCTTCAGCGTCACCGAATTCGGTTCCAGGAGTATCGGTTATTCGTCCTTTGAAGGGCCTTGACACGAATCTGTACGAGAACTTGGAATCGACCTTCACACAGGAATATCCGAATTACGAGATATTCCTCGCTGTAGCTAGCGAACATGACCAGGCTCTCGGGGTCGTGCGGGACCTCATCGCCAAGTATCCAAACGTGAATGCCCATGTCATAATAGGTAGGTTGAATATCTTTTCATTGAACGGGATACGCTGCTGATCGCCGTTATATTACAGGGGAAGAAGTTGTAGGAGTAAACCCGAAAGTAAACAACCTTATGCGCGCATACAAACAAGCCGCACACGACATCCTTTGGGTCCTTGACTCGAACGTCATGGTCGACTCCGGCACTCTCGCACGCTCCGTCGACGTTCTCGACGGTCCTCCCTCAGCCGCTCCCTCCACCCGAAAGCGGATAGCCCTAGTGCACCACGTCCCATTCGCTTTCGCCACAGAATACTCGCTCGGCTCACACGTTGAACAGGCGTTTCTGAACACTAACCACGCCAAGATGTATATCGCCATCAACACAGTCGCTGTCGACTCCTGCGTCGTAGGCAAGTCCAACCTCTACCGCAAATCCGACATCGAGCGCGTTGACGGTACACTCAAACCTGTGACATCCAACGATGAGCCTCATCGCGACAAGGGACTGGCAGCGTTCGGCAGGTTCCTCGCCGAAGACAATATGATCGCTAGTGCCCTATGGCATGAATTGGATCTGCGACACGAACTCTCATGCGACGTCGCACGCAACGCAGTGGGGAACATGTCTCTCGCCGACTACTTCTGGCGACGAGTACGCTGGATCCGCGTACGAAAACGGATGGTTTTCGCTGCGACTCTCATTGAACCTTTCACGGAAAGTATCGTCGCAGGCGTCCTGGCTTCCCTCGGTCTGCGATACCTGTTCGGTATCCCACCATGGCTATTCCTGATTCTCCACTTTGCCGTGTGGCTGTCCGTGGATTTGGACGTATACGCGTCTTTGGCAGGATATCCTGTTCCTTCCGGTGCAGTATGGTGGCGGTTTATCGGTGCTTGGGCCTTGAGAGAAGCTCTCGCTTTGCCCATTTGGGCATTCGCGATATGGGGCAGCACCGTCGACTGGAGAGGGAAGACGTACATTGTCATGCGCAATGGCGAAGTCAGGCGAGCGAGTAGGGAAGACGAAAAGGGCTGGTTTCGTTGGCGGTTTTGGGAACGTGGCTCGAAGAACGACTCACATTATGAAGCTGTAGAAGTTGCTGATGACTGATCTTTTTGCTGGGGGCACGGGTTTCTTGGGATCGTTGTTGTATACAATGTGTCAGTACTTACTTACTTTACGAACGCGATGAATAAACCGTCACCTTCGATGTAAGATAAATTTGGCTGATGTGAAAATGAGCAGAGGTGTGGTATATCATTGCGAACGTTATTAGTAGTATTATATGATACTTGTACAAGAGTCCCACAGAGCTATGTCTATCAGTCTGCAAAATTGAACCATGGGTGTCTGATTACCTCTTCCATATTGGTTCTCTCCTCGGGGCGATACTTCAGCATCCTCTCTAGTAAATCCCCCAGCAACGTGACCTCTTCCTCTCCTAGTCTCTTATCATACTCCTCAATCATGCGTCCTTCGACATCTTCTGGAGCATCGACCTGCGTGCCTATTTCGCGTAACTGCTCTCGAATGGAGCTCTTGGAAATCTTCAAGGTAACACTATCGCGTTCTTGAATCTCCATACTCTTCGGTTCCCCATCCTCTTCAAACCAAGTGTCGTGATCACTGAAAACATCCCACCAAGGGTCGGGTAGACGTCCAAGCATTGCGACCGTCTGCTTGAGTACCTCCGAGTCGCTGCCAAAGAATGATTCAAAGAGCGGGCGACCCGCGCGTATCTCGAAGATCGCACATGCCAACATCCACACGTCCGCTTCCAAACCCCCGCGTTCCTCAAAGCGTGTCTCTGGCGATGCGTAGTTGAAGATTGTAGCAGCTTTGTAACCTGGAGGTGGAGACGCGATGGCGTATGATTGGCCGAAGTCGCTGAGAAGGACATTCTCATGAAAGAATGACTCATGCCAGGCCGTCAGGGCGATGGGCGCAACAAGCTCGGCTGGCGCATTAGGAGGGCGAGGAGACCCATCGCATGTGCTGACCTCGTCTGTTTCAGGCTCGCCTACGTTGACATACAATTCCCAATCTGACCATCTCAGAACGTGGGGCGAGACAGCGAACAAGATGTTCGATGTGGTTGAGTCTATCGGTCAATCTCTGTCAGTAAGCGGCATTGAGAGACTACAAGCTGCCCTCTTACCTCCATGAACATAGCCCGCGCGGTGCATGTAATATACTGCCGTCGCAGTCTGTTTGGCCACCTTACGTGCCAGGTCTGCGCGTAACCGTCGGCTCCCGATAGTCCTTCCTGGACAGTCTGACATCGCAAGGACGTTGGGACCAGCCAATGGAGAGACTACGGCCAAGTGAGAACCATTGGGTCCTTCGAAGACGAAATGGTCGTCAATAAACTGTATGCCGACAGAAGAAGGGAGCTCTGCGCGAAGCATTCTGGGTATAGTCAGCGCGGGGCTCTCGCTCATGGCTCCAGAGGAAGTGTTGGCACGCATGACCTTGAGCGTAACGAGACGTCCAGGCTCTTTCTGATCGCGTGCAAGCCAGACAGTAGATGAGCCTCCAAAGCCCAGTTTGTGAACCACCCTGTATCGCTCTTTGGCAAAGCAGTCCCCTATGGACACGGGATGAAATCCGCCGGGCTGGTAATCCTCGGGGTCTTCGACATGGTCTAACCAAGACGGGCGGAACCGACGTTCCCTCATCGTCTTATGAGTGGCATGTATAGCTCGAGTGAGATAGTGAAGTGAAGGTTGCAGTGATTTTGTGCCAACCCGCAGGGTGAGCATATGCGAGAGATGGCGGTGGTGGAAGAGAAACGGCGTTCTCAGACATCGAGCAACTCGCTATGGCGAACTCAGACGGGCAAATGCTAGGGAGGACGAAGAGGGTTGGGTTTGTTGGCGATTTTGGGAACGCGGCTCGAAGAACGACTTACATTATGAGACTGTACTAGAGGTTACTGAGAACTAATCTGTTTGCAAGATCCACAGCTTTCTTGACATGGTCGATGTTGCATACACTGTGTCAATGTTTGCCTTACGAACGCTCTGAGTGGGACCACATATACTTCGTCATGAAGTGTCGAACCTAATCAGCGTGCAAACACTAACAACGACATGCTTATGTCACCCCAGACATCAAATGCATCGAGCATCCAGGCTTCTCTTACGAGAATATAAAGAACAATCTCTTATGAGAACACATCGACGAGGAGAACAAGATCGAAGACCGTGACAGAGAAGACTAGGACTAAGAGAAAGCTGCAAAGGAGCTGGACTCGTATAAGTAGCTTCGACCAGAGAGTTCGTTTGAGTGATAGTCGGCATTGGGTCTACGAGTAGTCAATACACCGAACATACTTAGGTTCAAGATTCAAGACTCAAGAAAGAAAACAGGTGGGAGACGGATAATAGGGAGGGTAAAGGGCTCGGTCAAGAAGGAAGGGGAGGGGAGAGCGAGAGGAAGCGGGAGAAGAGGACGAAAGAATAAAAAAGTAGAGACAGTAGAGGATATAAACGAAAGCCAGCCCATTCCAGAGCCAACGCCGTCACCCTCCCACATGGTCCAGCAAGCAGCGCAGGAGCGGGAACAGGCGAGTAAAAGAGGATGCGAAGGGACACAGAACAGGCTGTGATGGTATATGGGGGTAGAGGAGGAATAAGGGAATCAGGAGTATGGGTAGGAGGGGGCAGAAAGAGATGACCCTGCTCTAAGCTCTGCAAGTTATCGATGAGACGGGGAGTCGTCCTCGTGTAGTCCGTGCTAATACAACTTCCAAACTTCCAACGAACGGCGAAAAAAGACAGACAGAACGGCGAGCTCGTCTGCGTAACCCACTGCCAGCGTGTTCACGTCCCGAGCACCGTTCATCCACGCCGTCGGTTAGTGTATTGGCAGTTTAATATCTGGGGTTGGCGTTGTAGTCGTAGGCTCCCTGGTGGTGAAGAGGGACACCGTAGTTGTCAAATCCACGGTTGACACTGGGACCACGAGCCAACTCGGTCATCTGAGGCTGGGGGCTAGGTCCGCGAGCGAGATCAGCGTAGCCGCCGACAGGGGCAAGCGTCGCCGGGCCAGCAGTGAAGTCGTGATCGGGGATAGGCTGCAGCTGAGTCGTGCCTGGGGCGCTGTAAGTCGAGTCCGTGGCAGCACCGTACCCGCTGCCAACGCCACGTCCAGCGAAGTTGTCATCGTGGCCGCTGGACTGGAAGGATCCGTGAGATGCAGTGGACACATTGCGGCGGAGGCCAGGGACGCCATCGTCCGCGTTGCTGGGTTGCCAGTCGATGGGAGTCATGCGATCGTCAAAGTTGGACGATTTCTTGAACTTCCACTTGCGAATGACGGTCCAACCGATGGCGACGGCACCAATGCAGGAAGCGAGGACGATGATCACGGTGAGAGCGCTCTTGGGGAAAGAGGGGCTGCTGGATGCTCCGACAGTCGTGGCAGCGTCACTAGATGGGGTCGCGCTGGCGGTGGCAGTCACCGATACGGTCAGCTGGCTGGGAGTATGCTTTGCGACATCTGTTTCAGGAGCCTGGGTAGCAGGAGGGTTGGTGTTGTTATCGGCAGTTTGGGTTGGAGCTGCTGACGAGGTGCTGGGGGGTACAGAGGATGCAGAAGCAGATGAGGCAGATGAGGCCGAGCTGGAAGCGCTGCTGCTTGAAGCAGAGCTCGACGAAGACGAGGATGAAGAGGATGAGCTGGAGGACTATATGCACACTTTTCAGCAAGCTGCGCAAATATATGCTACTCATTACTCACGCTTGATGAAGTCGAAGAACTCGTAGCAGAAGCAGAGCTGCTCGTGGACTCATCCTTCTGGGTCACAGAAGCCGACGTAGCACTGGCCACCGAAGAGCTGCTGCTATCGTTCAAATTGGGCGGGTCATTCGCCGCACCACTCGTACCCTGGTTTGGCAGGAGTGGATCTATAATGCCTGCCCGCTTCTTCAGCATACGGCTGAGACCGACGTGGTCTCTTGCCTGGTTGTTAGATACATCCGCCTGGGCGACAGAGGCGACAGCGAGAACGAGAGCAAAGTAGCAAAGGAGCGTGAGGGTTGTCTTTCTGGATTTTGAGGAGAACATGGTGGGAGTATGAGAACAAGCCGGGTGAGGACGTTGGGAAAGGGTTAGTTATCTGGATATGGGTCGTCAGCATCAGCAGTATCAGCATCGTTGCTCGTTGTCCGCACCTCTGCAAAGCCAGGCAGAAAAAGGGTACGCGAGGAGCACAATCAACGTGAACACGCGACGAACGAAGGAGGAAGAGAGGACACTTTACTCACGAGAGAGACGACCACACCGCACGACGTCGCACCAGGTACTATTCTAAACTGTAATTTTGACCAAAGGAAGGGGAGGGAGGAAGGAGCGTCTGGACGGACAAGGTCGTTGCAGGAAACCAAGACAACACCCCCCGCCTGTTGCCCATCACCCTGACAGGCGCCCATCTGATTGCCCCCTCGCAACTGCGATCCCTCGGTAAATCACTTCAGGTCATTTCTGGTAAACGGGGTATGCAATGCTCATTACGCTCGGTACACTAGAGAGAAAATAGAGAAGAATTGCGTCCGTCGCAGAAGCCCCAGCTCCGTACAGTAAGTAACCGCCTCGTCGTTGCTGGCATGAAGGAAGTAGAAAGATAGAAGAGCCATCGTCAAAAGAAGAAGAAAATCAAGCTACTGTCGCAGTTCCGAAACTGTCCATCAATTATATTAAAAACTGTTCAGCGTGAGGAGGCGGGGCCAAACTGTCACAACGAACTGATGATCGACGTCCGTCAGTCAATGTTGTGCCCGACGTCTATGAGTCGTGACTCTTGAGGGTCCAGTTGTCGAGCGAGACACTGGGCGGCGTCTTGAAGTCGCTCGACTGCATGCCCGACCACTGCGGGTTGAAGAGCACCTGGAGACTGTACGTGCCAGCGGGGAGAGAAATCATAACCACCGTGACACCAGGGTTTTCGGGATCGGGCCAGCCAGCAGGAGTCGCGGGATCGTCTGAGAACCGCTGAGCAGGTCCCGTCGTGAACTCCGCGCCGTCTGGTGCATTCAGCAGCGACATGGTAAGAGTCTGGTCTCCGATCTTCAAAGTGGCAGACGTTCCCTTCGCGTCCACAGTTGCGTTCGTGTGCATACGCCACATGATGGGCTGCGAGGCGGTGATATCGTCTTGCAGAAGGACTTGCTTCCTGCCGTTGATCAAACGGATACCACGCTTGTACGATTGACTGAACGAGCTGTCAATAGTCTGCCTAAAACGGGAACAAGGAGGGCCCACTTACGTGTCATTGTACGCGCTCACAAGGTCAGCGGTCCAGAAAGCTGTCGAATCGCTAGGCACGTCGTAGACGGTGCTCGATCCTTGAGCTTCGCCCGTAGTGTCATGCTTGACCGTGGGTGCGGCATCGACGTTCTGGTTGGCCTTGTTCACGATGATAGCGTTCTGACCCTCCGTACGCTTACGGTAGTAGAGCCAACGCTGAGCGTCTTGGGCATCGCTGTTGAAGTATCCGGCCGAGTTATAATCAGATGAACCGAGTTCTCCTGCCCAACGAACACCCATAGCATCGAGGACGAAGTCACCCGCGTCAAGATCGTTGTGCGTCTGGTGATGGAGCAGTTGACCAGCCTTGATAGCAACGTACAAAGCATTCTGGTCAGTCCAGCTGCTCCTCATGGCCGCCCACTGGTCGAGCGAGTCGTCGAAGAAGTGATCAAGGGCGAGACCGTCCCAGAATGCGCCAGACGCCAAGGGGTTGAACCAGAACATGGACCACGGGTCAGAACCGGCATCGAACTGGTCGCGCTGGAACAGAATGAACTCCGGCTTGTTGTAGTAGTCTCCGTACAAGAACATGGAGTTGGCGGTGGCACTGTACTTGTTGGGACCGTGGTCACCGTACGCGAACAGCGATCCAGGACCAAACACGGCCATGTGGTAATAACCGGTCAACGAGAAGTTCTTGTTCGTGGTGAGCAGCTGCTGGTCGGAGCCGGTGGCAGTCAAGAGCGCGGAGGACATCTCTGCGTGGCCAGTGGTACCGAAGTACCAATAGTTTGCAGTTTCAGCCCAGGTTCCGTCGGAGGAAACTGCCTGCGCACAACCCTGCAAGGCGTTCGGGATGGTGAGACTTAGGATATTCTCTGCCGTGCCAGTGTCATCGTCGCCGAGAATAGCGAGCGCTCCGAGCGTCAAACCACTGTTGCAGACGCAGTTCCAGTTACCGTGAATATCAGGGCCCGTCCACCAGCCAGCGAAAGTACCGGTATTGGCGTTTTGGTATGCAACTTGACCTTGGCTAAGACCGTATGTGATCATGTTCTGCCTGATGGTGGTCCTCTGGTCTGCCGTGAGGGCGTCATACATCCAATCGTAAGCGATGGCGAAGGCAGCGGTCATCTCAGCCGTGTCGAGGAAGTGAGAGGGATTCCACTTTGTAGAGTTGTTGGGACCGAAATCGGTGCCAGCTGCGTGCTAATGGAAGCATCAGTGACAGTCTTCCATTGTAGGGACGCAAGCGAACGTACGTCTAACTCTTTCACAGCCCGATCAACCCACTTGGTGTTGTTGGTCATACGGTAGACGTAAGCCCATGCCTTAATGCGCTCCTTAACGTAACGGCAGTTATCGAGAATACCACTTGAACCATCCATGAAGTACTGGACGTTATCGAGACCGTAGTATTCTGTGGCATTGCCAAAGATGGTATCGTTCCACGCCCGCATGTACGGGTTCTTGGCGATCAGCTCGGGCAACGCTTCCCACTTGTAAGCGGGGGCGATCAGACGAGGACGATCAGTGCGAACGTTAGTCGGGCTCGGGTTGGCAGGCTGGAAGGGGTCTGCAGGCCAGCCAAGACTGGCATCGTTATTGCTGGTACTGAGAGTGGGGGTGGTGAAAGCGGCGGTGTTTGTCTGAGAAATTCACGATTCCGGCTGTCAACAAAAGCTCGGCTCGAGAAGCGAAAAGAAACGTACAGTAGAAGGATAAATGGGGATTAGGTACAAGCTGTTCGTGGCAGTTGGCACGAGACCGAGGGCGTTTTGGACGGACGCAGCAGAGCTGGCAGCAGCCTGGTCGCCAGAGGAGGAGCCTCCTCCCCCAGACGAAGATTTGCCGGACGCGCTCGCCGAGTTGTTGTGGTGGTTACGGCTGCCGACGACACCACCAACGACGGCGGCGATGATGACAGCAATCAAGACGGGTATACCGAACTTGATCCAATTGCTCGTACGCTTCTTCATAGGTACAGGAGTTATATAGCCAGATGCTGAGTAGTATGGGTCGCCTGAGCCGTATGGTGTGTTATTAGCGTCGGTGTATCTCGCGGCCATAGCACGGCTATGCCAGCCTTAGAGAAATAAAAGAGTGAAGGAGAGACTCAGAGTGGGAGGTCGGAGGGCAAAGCCCGTAACGGAGGGAGGAGAAAAGGGTTGCGGGCGGTAGGTTGAGATGAAGGTAGGAGGAAAGGTGTGAAAGGCGCACAAGGGGATAGAGACCCGGTTTAGACGCTCGTCTATTCTTGTAGTACAACCCTCAAAAAAGACGGCAAGCAGGACGGCACAAAAATAAGTAGCGTTATGAAGTCAACGATCAGCGTTCGACAACAGATGTTCAGTAATAGGGTAGGCAAAGAGAGAGGAGAACTTCAACGAAGGGAGCTTATGAGAACACGCAGACCCAGCGATGGGATATCAGCTAGTATGTGCTTGGCGTAAGGCCAGTGCTGTCCGAGCAAGGTGAGAGATGAAATTTCCGTGGTGCTCTAATATACATATTGCAAAGAAAAGAAAACAAAGGCCACGCAAAACACACTGCCTCCGAAAGATACTCTATGCGGCAAACACCTCGGCACGCTCAGTCTCGGACGAACACCGCAGCAGCACCTTGGCCTCCACCAATACACATGGACGTCACCAGGATCTGTTCAATCACACGGGCATGAGAATCCGAGTACATAATCAGCATGGCAGCCTCGAGACACACCTTTCCGTTCCTTCTAGCCAGCTCGTTGAAGCCTGTAGCGACTTGCCTGGCACCTGTACAGCGTAATAGAGCCGATATGATGTCAGTCACAAAGGCGGCGATAGACCAAGAATAACACTCATCTAGTGGATGTCCGAGAGCGACAGCTCCGCCATTTACGTTTACTTTATTGATATCGAGACGGAGCTCCCGCGTGCAATAGACGTACATTGACGAGAACGCTTCGTTGATCTGCACCAGAGTCAGTCGAGCTACAACCACAAAAACAATTGTAAGTGCAACTTACCTCGAACAAGTCCACATCATCCTGTGAGATACCAACTTGTGCAAGCACCATCGGGATGGCATAGCGAGGGCCAATGCCCATAATACGTGGTGAAAGGCCAGTGACGACGGTAGTGACATGCTTGCCAATGATCTCCAGACCAAGAGCCTCGGCCTTGCTTCGCCTCATGAGCAGAACAGCAGCAGCGCCGTCCGTAACTTGACTAGCATTTCCGCCAGTAGTCTGCGACGGCTTCCATTGCGGGAATGCAGGCTTGATTTTGCCCAGTGCTTCCTTCGTAGTGCCGTACCGAATACCCTCGTCCTCGGAGATGGTCTTCTGAGTTACAGTACCGTCGGCGTTCTTGACATTGACTGTTATAGGTACGATCTCCTTCTTGAAATAGCCGGACTTTTGAGCGTGTTCGGCTCGCTGGAAAGAGAGGGCTGAAAGAGCGTCCATCTCCTCTCTTGTGATACCGAAATCGCCGGCGACATTCTCAGAGGTCCAGCCCATTGGCATGCTGCAAGCTTTGGCAGGAGGATGGTTGTTGACGGCAACGCTATTTGGTGTCCATGGGTCATCATTGCTGAGACACGTAGCAATCATGGTTAGGGGTCAAATTCAGCAGTGATTGGCTTAAGGGAGCTCACTTTTGAGACATGCTCTCGATACCGATGGCCAAACCAACGTCAATCTGACCGGCCTTGATCTTGTTGGAAATATCCGTCACGGCCATGAGCCCCGAGGAGCAGAAGCGGTTGAGAATCTGCACTGGGACATGCTCGGGGATGCCTGCTGCGAGCATGGCGGAGCGTGCTTCGTGCAGAGGCTTTTTGGGAAGACATGTTCCGACCGCGATATCTCCAATAAGCCCAGGATCGATGGAAGAGTGAGCCACGGCTTGCTGGATGCATAAAGGAGCCCTAATGAGTAGTTGCATGACCAGGGAGAATAACTGGACTAACCTTGAAGATCTCGACCAGCAGCTCTTCTGAGCTGTTGACAATAAGGAGTTGTTAGAGACTATTTCAGGGGTGTCGGTGTATAGGTCACTGGCAATACTCACGTAGTATCCTTCAAGCCACCCCTCTTTGCCTTACACAGCGGCGTTCTCACAGCCAAAGTGATGACCACATCGTCTGGGCTCTTCGCCTGGATAGCCTCTAATCCCTTCACCGATCCTGGGGTGAGGTGCGATACGAGCTTGTTGATACGTTCCATGGTAGCTAGTAAGGTATGAAGGGTAGTAGCCTGCCGACGGACGAGCTTTTATGGGCACCCGTGAACCCCAAGGCGTTCACCGGCTACAACACTTCTCCTTGTGATTGTCCCACATGCATTCCTATTGACATACCAACTCTACACGTTTAATCAGCCGAGCCCTCCGGGAATGTTGTGGTGTTGAGAAGGAGACATCGTGGGTGTGTGGAAGCTGAGACGCAGGTAAGTGATGAACGACCTGCGAGGCCAACTGCTTTCTGATCTATGCTACGACTACTGACTTTCAAAGCCAGACTTCATGCGTTCACAGAATCGAACATTCCTCAATTTATCAGAGTTAAATCTTGCTACAGACAGCCTTTTGCCAGTATGTCATCTGCTGCAAAATTAGCGAAGTCACGGCCTTCAGAGGAAGTGACAGGGAACTTCAGGTTCATAGGTATGTACTTCTGCACATCTATGAAACGTAGTCACTAAATGTTCACTAGATATTGGCGGTATGCTCAGCACAGACCTCTCCCACCTATACAACAGCCTACTGAGCGGGCATACCCAGTCAATCTCACGGACCCAGTCTTCAGAGGATATCACCACGGGCGGAAGAAGCATGATGGTAAGTCTCCCCAACGCATCTCGCTCTATGGCGACCCCGAGTACTGGCTGACACTGTCCAATCGGTGCAGATGATTTCGAAGCCATGCTTGAACGCTCTCGTGCAGCTGGGGTGAGGTCGATGATAATCACAGGCGGAAGTCTGCACGAGTCCAAGGAGGCTTTGGAACTGGCAAAGCAACATGGCTTCTACGCAACAGTCGGATGCCATCCGACGCGATCCGCCGAGTTTGATAAGTTCAAGGGTGGTCCGGAGGCTTATCTCGCTGAGCTTGATAAAGTGATATCGTCCAACTTGACTGGCAAAGGTCGTGTGGTAGCAATCGGAGAGTGTGGCCTTGGTGAGCTATGCGTGGGATAGCGTAGCCGACGTTCTGGTTTGAATACTGACGTGTGAGATACCTACAGACTACGATAGAACACACTTCGCATCGGAAGAAGTACAAAAGCGCAATTTCCGTACGTGGCCCCCTCCGCTTGTATACCTTACTGTCGGTAACAGAACCTGGCACAGGTATTCAGCTTTCGCTCGCAAAGAAACACCATCTACCTCTCTTCCTACATTCTAGAGCCGCTCACAGAGACTTCGTGGACATTTTACGCGAAGAAGGATTCGGAGACGATGGCGGGCGGGCAATAGGTGCACATGGCGGGGTCGTCCACAGCTTTACAGGTACTCCGGAGGAAGCCCTTGAGCTGGTAACGTTGTGTCTCTCTAATCACTCCAACACTCTAATATGATGCTATACAGATAAATATGGGTTTCCATGTAGGGTAAGGATGGGAGTTGTTCTTACAGCGTTGGGATCGCTGATATTGTGCAGAATAAATGGCTGCTCCCTGAAAAGCACAGAGAATCTTCTCACCGCGAAGTCTATTCCTCTTGACAGACTCATGCTGGAAACCGGTAAGAGACATACTCAAACTTCCACACATCTTATCCTGACCGACTCTTATTAGATGCACCATGGTGTTCTATGACCACAACTCAGGCTTCAAGAGCACATATCAACACTCTACCCGCCTCACTCAGCTCGCTATATTTCCCCGACGCGAAGAAACCGGAGGCGTTTGTGCACGGAAAACCAGTTAAAGGAAGAAATGAGCCTATGGCTATTGGTGCTGTGGCGTGGGTGCTGTATAAGCTGCACGATGGCACGTCTTTTGAACAAGTTACGGAGGCGGCTTGGAAGAATACTGTGGAGCTCTTTAAGCTTCAGGACTTAAATGACTAGTTTAAGAGCCACCTTGAGTGTAATGCACATCCATACATATTGACATCGTAAGTAAGTTCACCACAAATAGTTTGAATATTCAGGGGTCACTTTGTAATCACTCGTCATCCTGAAGTATGCACTGCCGGTGCATTCTTGTGGCGGTCGAGGATCTCTGCGCATGCATGAGCGAAGCGCGCTAAGGCCCCTTGAACCAATACCATGACCTTTGCGTCATAAAACCTGCAGCAACGGCGGCCATAGCAGTACAATAACTGTCATAGTAGGCCTCAGACAATCTATCTGAACTATCCATTTATCGCAGCTAAATAATGCTTTCCAGCACAGCAGGCTTCGGCAACAGTAGCTCTCGCAGTTCTGTACGAGAGCGACAACTACACAGCCTCCTCCTATAAGGCACTAGCGTTGGGCCAAGAGTAAAAGGCCGTGTCGAAAATCCCGACAGGCCATCTCCTGGGAGATTCGCCATAATAAGCAGTGCAGGAGGTACATATATAAAGGCTGCCTTCTGCTAAGGGGTAACTCCACCTCGTTCTCAAGTATTCTCAGTCATGTCCTGGCTCCGATCTCTCAAGGGCAAAGAACCCGCACGCCCTTCCAGTGCGAGCAGAGGAAACCTTGCTCCAGCTGCAGATGCACCTCCTTCATGGACACCAGCACCCCAACAATCACATAAGCTCGGACTCTTCAATGAAGCCACAGACGACGAGTTCGAGTCCGCTGAGCTCTATTGCTCGCGCTATCCTCTAGAACGTCCTCGTCTCCTCCCGTCCGATGTTGTGGACAGGATCAATAATGAAGGATGTCGAGTATGGAGTATAGAGATTCCACGCTCTAATAGGTTTGTCGGGAAAGTCGTTGACGGTGGTGAGAAAGGGAAGCCGGGGGTGTGTAGAGTGACTACTGGGAAGACATGTCGCGACACTTGTCTTTTCAGCAATCTGCCGCTTTTGGCAGGGCTGTATGAGATTCAGGGGAAGATGGGAGTGTACTACGAGGTTTTAGTCAAGAAGATGGACGGGATTATCGCGATTGGTATGCTTAGATCGGTTCTCACTCGAAAGTGCACCGCTGCTCACATGCCCTCATAGGATCTGCATGTCGACCATACCCCGATTGGCGTTTCCCAGGGTGGAACAGATCCTCGGTTGGGTTGCATTTGGACGACATGAGGAAGTTCTTCGAAGATCCTGATGGAGGGATGGACTACGACCCTATCCTCACTCGATTTGCCTGTGGCGATACCATCGGATTTGGTTACGACTTCACAGCCTCCAGCGTCTTCTACACGTACAACGGTATTCGCCTCCCTGACGCGTTCGGTGGGGTCTACGTGCCTAGGAATCAATACGACGTCTATGCAGCGATTGGGGTGGAGGGCGCTTGTGAGTTTGAGGTGAATTTTGGTGCAGAGCTGTTTAGGTGGAAGGAAGGGAATGAGTGGGCGTGGAGAGTTGAAGGGCACGTCGGAAGGTTATCTGGTACATCAGGGAGGTATGCGGAAGGAGACGAATTACCTGCGTATGAGGCGGTGAGCAGAAGGAGGTGACATCTCGCGTGTATTTAGGCAGTTGCGGAGAGCTTGCATTCCAGATTGTCAGTATACAGTGTATCATACATTTCTTCATCCGTCTGATTCGTCTTCCTCGTCATCTTCAAGGTTATCCACTGTGAGTGCACCAAACTTGCTAGCTGGAGTGTCTACCACGGTACTATCGTTATCCTCTTCCTCGCTTTCTTCTTCGTCCCCGCTGGCATTTTTCAGCGCAGCAAACCGACTGCGTATGGAGCTCACCGCAAGCAAATCTTCCGCCTCATCCTCAGGATCTTCAACATCCTCAGCCTCCGCATCAGACCCCTCCTCAGAACGAGCCCGCCGCTCCTCAACATCGCTGTCCACATCGTCATACTCGTACTCATCTTCCTCTCCTTCATCGTTCCGTATCCATATACCCTGCCCTGATGTTTGGTGCGCAACGATTGTTGCGGCAGGTGTACCAGGCGGCCAGAAAGCCCACTTAATCCTCCCCTCAGCCAGAGCGCGCAGAATGAAGTTCCCAGCTCGGTTGACATCTGGCCGCCCAGCTTTCGCAGTCACCCATCCCTTCTTCAAGGCAAACGCAGTCAAGATATCCATAGCCGTCCAAACAGGAGAGTTCTCGGCGCTTGGGCCCTGCACCACAGAACGAGGAACCCTCCACGTACGCTTATCTTGCTGCTTAAGTTCGGAGAGCGAAGGATGCGTAAGCGAGAGGATTGTCTCCAGTGGAAGGAGAGATGCTGCGTGGTAGATGCATAGAGGAACTGCAGAGACGCGTGATATTGGCAAGATACCCGCTAGGACCTTGAAAGAGTTAGTGTAATTAGGATGTGTAGATGGAAGTGAAGAAAGTGGGAAATTCGGACCTGTGTTTCCATCGGGACAAGGTTCGGCATGACTAACCCTGGACAGTCGACGAGTCGCACTTCAGGTGTCCAGAAGAGCGTTTGAAAGTGCTTTGTCTGAAATACAGATCATGTTGGTACTGCCAATAGGCTGTAGATGAAGGCACTGACCTTTCCTGGTGTACGAGATGCCCTGACCTTCTGTGTCCCAAATAGCGCGTTAAGCAGTGATGATTTCCCAACATTGGGCTGACCTATTCTGGAGGTCAGCTTCAGATCTGCGAGCTTAATGACGATTTTACCTATGAGCCCGATCGTCAGAAATTCTAACTCTTCCTCCTCTTCCTTGTCTATAACGTTGGCACTCCCTTCGGCTTCCTGCCCAGCATGTGGCAGCGCCTTGGGCTTCGGCACCGTAGCCCCTCCGACAACAGTCCCGACTTGGTCACCGCGGGCGTTCAGTACAGCCTCCCAGCGTACCTCTCGTTTGACCGGAGGCTTCCAAGTTCTGACTTTCTCAGGAATGTCTCTGATCCGCTCGGGTGGCTCTAACAGCTCCTTATGCGTCTCCTTCAGCGCATCTACCAGCCGCTGTCGAAACGTAGTAGGCAGATGTGGCTCGTACACATGTTTTCCATTTACTGTGCCCTGCTTCTCCGCATACGACTCAACCTGTACCACGCGAACTTGCGGATAACGGTTTTGTAGATACTGTATCCATGCGTCTGCGCGTTCAGAGCCTGAAATGTCGACTTTGGTTAGAACGAGGATAATGCGTTTCCGGGAGAGAGCCGGAGAAGATAGGAATGCGGCGAGAGATGGTGGATAGTGTAGTAATGGACACCGAGAATCGAGGAGGATGAGGATAATTTGCGATATTTCCGTCACGCGCCATCTGAGTACAGTGATGAACAATGTAGATCAGAGCTGTGTGATTATGTTTGCAATGGGGCGCATAGTGAGTACACCCCCATCTTGTTGTCACACATCAGCGCGAATCTTTGCGCTCGGATGTGAGACAAGAAGATGGAGGTGTAAGAGTACAAATGAAATCCATACAATTGACGCCACACTTCAAGGTTTCGTTCGAAAGACGTCGGTGCCATAGGCATTTCTTCGGGCTCTGGCGTCGATGCCGCTTCCCTGTCATTGCTGATAGCTTCAGGAGAATGTTGCTTGACATCAGGTGCACACCAGTCGCCGATAATAGAATCAGTCTGGTCGAGCCATTTCTTGAACAAGCCCTCTTCGTTCTTCTCGACCTCTTTCTTCGACATTTCATATCTCCACTTGGGCCGTTTTGGGCATGTGAGTTGTTCGCGTTTATCAACGGCGGGATCGGTGCTTTTCGTTCCAGCGTCATGATTTGCATTCCAGACAGCAGCCTCCGGCGCAATCGGGCGAGGTAATGGAAGATTGGCAGCTAGACGTTTTGTCTCCTCGAGAAACTCTGCTGAGAGTTTCACGAAAGACGACTGGAGGCGACGTGACGATTCTGCTGCTGCGATTGCCCTACCAGATGGGCCCGCCTCAGGGTCGTGAATGAGTGGCTTGCCTTTGCCTTTGCGCCGCTTGTCAGGCTTTCCGGGCGGCGGTGGGGAAACATCTCCACGCTTGATAGCTCTCTTTTGCTGGAGTTGGGCTTTCCTCTGCTTTGCTGAGGCCGGTTTTCGCCTCTGCATAACTTACCGTATTTTAAATCGCTGAGATTTGGTAGGATGAAAGAGCAGATACTACTGTATCGAGGCCTGTCGAGACCTACGTCACAGATCACTGAGATCAGTGACTGGGTAAGTCCATAATTGAAGCCGCTGTGACCCGGTAAGCCGCGGTATTTACTCGGGACGTGCCGTGGTAAATATCTTGATGTCACGCGTCCAGAAATACAATGCAGGGATGTGACGATGATAGACTTCTTCCGCCATCCTCCCACTGTCACGACGGGTGGTTCTCTTTGATCTTCTGCCATCTCGGCGTCCCTAAGCCTCGAGATGGCTCCCTGCGTTCCTCCCACAGCCTTCGCTCTCTTACTCCGACCACCACCAAGTCCTACGCGGCATGCCCGTCGCGACGACCACCTACACATCCTCACGCCCGAGTTACAGCTCTCAGAAACCGTCCTCGCCAGAAACCAGAAAGTGGAACAAGCAGGAAGAGAAGCTAATAGTACAGTACGGTTCGAAGCTTCATGCGTACGGAAGGGATAAGGCACCGTATCCGTTTTCATTTGACACAGAGGTTCTTCAGCTGTGAGTGCTTCGCTATGAGTTTATGAGTTTGGCGCCGCGGAGATTAACGCCACACGTGTTTACTATCGTAGAGAATGCATGGATCATGCGTTCATGCGCAATCTCAAGGGATCCGTGAGCTGCATCGATTTCAAGGGTGATACTCCCTTGCGATGCCTCGACTTGGGAACCGGAGTGAGTCCCTTGGTCAATGATTGGGCATAGCGCTGACCTTGCGTGAAGCTGGGAGACTGGGTAATAGATGCTGCCAAGCAATGGCCTGACAGCACTTTCGTACGTTGCTCGTACTTGACACGAACGAAAGACGTCGTATTTACATACTAGTCACAGGTCGGTTATGACCTGGTCAACGTACAGATACCGCTCATGGCCCTGGACAAATCAATAGCAAAGCGAATACAGTGGGTGCACGGTAATTTGTATGTGATGGTTCTGTTCCACTTCCGACGCTTATAAGCTAACTTTCTCCCTTCGTAAGCTTGAGGCAGAGGCTTCCCTTCGAAGAAGACGAATTTGACTATGTGCATATACATTGCATCGCGTTTGGTGTGCCCGAAAATAAGGTAAGTGTTAGCGTTCATATTTATGATGATTTACGTTGCTTATATGTTTGCTCCCATGTAGTGGCATAATCTATTCGAGGTCAGTGTCATAGCAATATTTGCACGAGCGTGTGTGCTCACTGTAATAGGAAATCCGCCGAGTGCTTCGGCCCGGAGGAACAGTCGAGTGTATCGAAGAGGGTAAGAACATGAGCTGAATTAGATGCCTTTAGACGCAAGCTGAAGACAATCTTCCGCAGATGTCGTCTTCCCTGTACTGCCTCGTTGGTTCACAGCACCGCTACATGCGCCCAGGAAAAGACGATTATCGATTTCCGAGGAGCAAATGCAGGTCGTATTGCCCCAACCGATGTCTTTTGACGAAATCACACACGACCACGCATTGCTTGAGTCGTTGTATAATTCCGTCTTTACAAATCGCTTCATAAATCCAACGCCTAGCTGTAAGTCATCATTCCTATCGATCAAGTCGGCCACAGCTAATACTTCCAGCAAGCCACCCTCCCAAGCTACTTCTCCGCATGCTTCGGTCATGTCATCTCACCGCCGGTCATCAAATTCCCCATGCCTCGTCTTGCTCCGATGCTTCCTGAGCCAAGTCCTCCTGCATCTTTCGAAAGCCAGCGCGCCAGCATGGCCACCGTCCCGCCCATGCGCTACCGCTCAGACTCGGGCGCGTCTGATTATCATTCAGCATCTTCTCAGACCAGCAGCACCTTTACGAACTCGATTGAACGCTCAGCATCTACGACGACGGAAGAGACACTGGCTTCTGAGTATTTGACGAAGCCTAAACGGGTGAACACGCAACTGAAGTATGAGGGAACGCGCATCGGCTCGACGAAAGACGCTTTGTCACTCTTCCCGCTTTGCAACGGCGATAACATGGATGATCACACGTTGTTCATGCAATTGAAGAGGACGGTCGCACTAGTTCTCAGTGCCAAGGAAGCGATGTGGGAAGAGCTGAGGGAGAGGATTACTTCGCGAGAGAGGGAGACCGATAGGGAGGAGTTGATGGCGGTGTATGGCTGGGAGGATGGTGACTTCGAGAAGGACGCAAGTCGGAAGATCTTTGATCGGCTAGTGGAGAGGTACAAGGAGTGAGTACTTACGATCATATTTTGCGAGAGGAAGTTTGCTGACAGAGATCTTACAGGGATATGCACATGCGTGTATCGATGTGGCATCTACTTACAGAACACGGCTGGGAGCTTCCGAGACGGGACGCTTTGAGTAAGGCGGAGTACCTCGAAGAACAACGATTCCGTCGTGCGATGATAGAGGCTCACGAACAAGCGAAAGAAGACGACATGCGCCGGCCGTCTAGGAGTGTCAGGCTTCTCGTCGGGCAGAAGGTGATATCTTGAATTGGGCGGGAACCTTGCTGTTCATACGCATCTCCCAGCTGCCGCGGCTTCGTGGGACGTTCTTGATGATATGTTTCTGTGGTTCACGACCCTCACGTACTTATTATGTCTCAATACCCATACCCTGTGTCTATGGATGTAGTGTAAGTTTATCGCTGTCGTATTGTTGTTGTAGTCATCTGTGTTATTTTCGTTATTTTCTTGGTGTAATACTGAAGATATATATGTATTGACTCGTGAAAATCTGAGGAAGATGGCTGACGGCCAGGATTGGGAGGAATCAGGTTTGTGGCACGCATCAATCTCCCGGCGCTTGCTGTTCTGTAGCCCCAATTCGGAAGGCGTAAGTTTCGTGGCGTTCAAGTTCACGTTCATCATGCCAGTAGATGTGAAGTGATCAGAAGTATGACGGCTGCTGTAAGTGCCGTTCACTCTTCTGTTCAGTTGTACTACGATTAATTTTCATGACGATGGCGATTTATAACTACAGCGGAAATAGTAACTTCGGTTTAATCCCCGAATACTAGCCACGATACACGTCCATGTCAAACTCTTGTCATCGAGTTTGCAGCATCTTATAGGGGATGTGGCTCGTCTGTGATATGGGTAGTGACTGAATTCCACGATGGACTGCGCACCATGTTCTGGGGCACAACTGCCTCGCCCCGCACGATCGAAGCTGGTTTAGTACGTGTCAGCCTCCAGCCTGCCCGACGTCCCCGTCGACTGGTGGCCGTGGCGGCATCGAGAGGCTGACACCATTGTCATCCGCCAAGTAGAACAAGCTGATATTTCTTTGCGATTTCTCCCTATCGGCCTTCTGTTTATCGCCATGTCTTGGAACGCCTCGAAAGCCAGCCCTGCACCTAGCTCATCTCGCTCAGGACGTTCTCGCGCAGCCTCCGAAAGTCGCAAATCTTCCATGTCGAGTAAACAAGATAGCTCGCCTTACTTCTCCGGAGAAGTAAGTTACAACCCGCCGAAGTTGAATTACGAACACCAGTCGCCTGCGATAGGCCCTATGCAAGGGACACCCGGTGTCACGATGGCCTCTGAGCGAACTCTCAGGCCGCCGTTGGCAGGGCTGCAACAGAGACGTTCGTACCAACAAGACGAACCATCGTCGCCTGCACTTGGATACGATGCTGCTTCGGTGCCGAATAGCCCTGCTCCTCCGTCTAGGCCGACACCACAGAAGAGGAGGTCGTCGCTTGCGTCTATGGTAAATGCGACATATAAGCAGAGGGTGGCCATGATGAGGAGCCGAACCAGAGAGATTATAAGACATGTCGAACGTAAGTTTTGGGATCTAGCTCTCTGTTTAAATCACTGACAAACAATTGTTTCAGCGTATCAAGACAGAGTGGACTTCATCCTCATCCTTGCGCAAAGCCTATTGTCCTTCGGCGCTCCATCGCACAGAATAGAATCCCAGCTCGAATGCGCGGCCTCCATCTTGAATATTCGAGTCGGCTTCGTCCACCTTCCGAATCTTATTATTGCAAACCTGATGGACTCTGGTACGGCCATCCAAGAGACTCGTTTCGTACGCGCCGGCGGCCGTATAGCGTTGACCAACCTCCATCGAGTTCATCTTGCTTACCGTGACGTTCTCCACGACAAGGTCGGTGTGAAGGAAGGTACCGACAGGTTGAGGAAGCTTCTGCGCGCAAGGCCGATTTATCCCATATGGAGCAGGTGCATCTTCGCGTTTATTTGTGCTTCTATCATATGCACTACCGCCTTTGGAGGCTCGCTCTTGGATATGTTCATCAGCGGTGCGGGTGCGGCTATTTTGCAGTACCTCGGCCTTAACGTTGCGTCCAAGAGCGCGATGTATGCCAACGTATACGAGTGAGTGTTTTATCGATCATGAAAAGTAATGGCAATTGCTAACTCTTATTTAGGATTTCCATGTCGATATTGGTGTCGTTCATTGCCAAAGCACTGGGGACGATACGCGGCGGCCTCTTCTGCTACAGCTCCATCTCATCTGCCGGCGTTGTACTGATTCTGCCTGGGTTCACCATTCGTAAGTCGCAGTAACGATTATATTGAATCATGTTTCTAACGTACACTCTAGTCGTCAGTGCCCTAGAACTTACGTCAAGAAACATCATGTGCGGCTCGCTCAGAATGGTGTACGCCTTCATATACACGCTTTTCCTCGTACGTCATTGCTTGCTTTTGCGTTCCGTCTTTCCGACATATTTCCATCACAGGGCTTTGGCCTCAGCTTCGGCTCTGATCTCTATCTCGCTATCAGCAAGTACGGGCGAGATAACGAAGCAGCTGCCCAGGCAGCAGAGTCGGAATTCCTCACTGGCACATTCCATGCGGCCAACACCAGCTCGGTAATAAATGCTATCAGCGGCGCGTTCACATTCCTGGACTCTACCGGCGCGAATCCGTATCTTGTCAAAGGTCTATCACTTCTACTGTTCGATGAAATCTTTACTGACCATCTTTTATTCCGCCACTTCTAGGCTGCTACAGAGATCCGTCTTGGCCTTGGTACCGACAGCCATTCCCTTGGTGGACCCTCTTCTTCCTGGTGCCTCTGTACGCCACATGCTCCTCGGTAGCTAATCTCCAGCGCGTCAGGAGCGTTCAATTGCCAGTGATGGTGTTATTCTCCTGCGCCGCTTACGCAACAACGCGGGTGGTGGATATGTACGTGACCGACCATGTCGCCGTCGTATCCGCATTCGGAGCTATCGTCATTGGGTTGTGCGGGAACATCTGGTCTCGTTTGGGTGGAGGCACAGCCTTTACATCCATGATCACCGGAGTTTTGTTCCTCGTTCCCGTAAGTTATTTATCTTCACGCTGTCTTGCGGGTGGACGTGGGATTCTGACAAATTGACTTTTCGTATGTAGTCCGCGATCGGTAATGGAGGTGGATTGATATCAAACTATCGTACGGCAGCTCAACAGTACTCGGACACATTCCAACTTGGTCTGAGGATGATTCAAGTTGCTTCTGGCGTTACCATCGGCTTATTCGTCGCTCAAATCGTCGTTTACGCACTCGGGCGGAGAAAGAACGCTGCATACTTCGCATTCTAGATTGGATTACATACTCTATCTCGCATTATCTACTACTGATGACTACGAATAAGGTTGCCAATAGAAACATATTACTGTAATAATCGATCTGAGATGTCCGTGTGCATCTGATATATCCCTGCTTTGCTACAAAAACGAATGATCTAGTACAAGGTGGCAAACTGCACAAAGCAACGGAACTAATAACAATACGACAAGTTGTAGGTACAAAGTAAACAGCGGAGGAAACGATAGATAGTACCACTACGTGCCGAAAAGCTGGTTGAGCTCCTCGATGCGACGCTGCAAAAGCTCGGCTTTGCTGAAGTTCTGGCCGAGAGTCATATTGGCCAATTCAGTCTTCTTACGCTGGACTTCAAGCAATCGTGCCTCAATTGAGCCTTCGATGACAAGCTTGACCGTCGTCACCGGACGTGTTTGACCAAGCCGATGCTAGGGAAATTACTAAGCGTCTGCCGGACCGCTGAGATATAAAGAAAATAAGCTTACGATACGATCAACTGCTTGATTTTCCACGGCGGGGTTCCTGGGGGTATAGCACTGCATTAATGCGCTGCATTACCATATATGCAACGGTACACTCACCAGTAGGGATCCATTAGATATACTCGTTGAGCAGCGGTGAGATTGAGGCCGACTCCACCAGCCTTCAAGCTGACCAATAGGACTTCACATCCTGGGTCGTGCTTTAGGGCTTCCATGGCTCGTGTTCGCTCGTCACGTTTCATCGTTCCGTCAAGCCGATCGTATCGAATCCGAGCCAGTTCCAATGCATCTTCGATTCTGAAACAAAAACCGTCAGTAATACTAATGGTAGCCGTGAGACGAACTCACTTGTCAAGCATCGTTGTCCATTGCGAACTAAACATATCTCCGGTTAGAATGCTATCAGAATAGCAGCATGGGAAGACTTACAACACGACAGTCTTAACCACGCCATCCTCAACGTTATTCCCCTTATCATCGACCATCTGAACCTCGATAGAGGACGGATCGTAGTTGGCCGAATAAGGGTTACTTCGCGAGAACTGAACGAGATCGGTGAGCAGCGCCTTGATCTTCGTCGACGCATGGAAGTTCTCCATAGTCACGAGGCCCTTCTGGCGTTTCTCCTTCCTGGCGGATTTCTTCTTGGCGACAACTTCAGTGTTCATGATGTCCGGCATGAAGTGAACGGCATCGTTAACGCCAAGAGGTGTACGACAGACACCACAGCCCTGCTGATAATCAGGACCGACTGCGGGCCAGCTGGGACAGGTAGAATTCCTGAAGCACCCGACGCAGAAGAGATGCTGGCAGCGAGTGAGAATCACCTGGGTAGGGCCTGTTGGACTGTTCTGGCGCGTCGAGCTCCGGGAAGGAGCATTCTTTGGTTTCCTGCCGCGCTTGGACGTCGATGCTTCCGCGTCACAGAGAGCATCACCCTCAGCATCATCCGGGGGAACGCCAAGCTCATAGCCGCAGTCGACGCACTGAGCAGTGCCAGCTTCTCTGAGTAAGCAGAATATAGCGGCCGCCCGAGAAAGGTTGATGCCATCCTTCGCGATGACAGCGGCGAGCTCGTCGTAACTTGGAGTGTCTGGAGTCTGTGTGTCCCCAATAAGACCAAGGCCCTTGTTCATGACGAGCTCGAAGTGATCACAGATCTGTCGAAGACGAAGAATCTTCTGTAGTATACCGACGTAGTTCTTCATAACCTCGTTCTGCTTCGATAGCTCCGTGAATTCGGCTTTCGACTCGGTGAAGAACTGGTCGTAAATGGCTTTCTCGTGCTCGTCGAACTTGAGCAACCGGAGCTCGTCGCGGCGAGGGGGAAGACAGAGGATCCTTTGACCGTTCTCCGCCTTGGATTCCTTCGTTCGTCGTAGGGTGATGTACTTCATGATACTTTGCAACCGCGCGACACCAACGGTCTGGCCATACTTCACCGGCGTACCGATAAATTCTGTCCAGACGGCCTTCTCGTCGAATGGCTCTAGCTTCAAGAACTTCAGCAGCGCAAACACGTCATCGAGCTTGTTCTGCACGGGAGTCCCTGTAAGGCACAGACGACGGTCCGCCACAAGATCGCAAGAAGCTCTGCAAGCGACGGTGTTGATTTCTTTGATGGAACTTCAAGATCTTTGTAAGCGCCGGAAAGGTACACACCAGATAAGATAACACGGAATCACTTACTGCGCTTCGTCAAGCACTACACGGAACCAGTGCACACTCTGTAAAGCGCTACTAGCCTCGCAGGTTGCACTTGAGCAGGGCTTCTTCCTCTTCTTCGCGCCACCTTTCTTCTTTGTCTTTTCGACTTTAACCACGGCGTTACCTCGCTCGTCCGCCTCCGTGACCCCATCACTGCTGCCTGCATCTTCTTCCTCATCCTCTCCGACATCCAGACTCTTCAGCTGCTTCGAATACTCCACAGCCAACGTCGAGTACGTCGTGATAACAGCGTCAAAGTCAGCGAGGAAGGTCGGGTCGGGCTTCCTGGAGTTACCATGATAAACGTAGACGCGCAGACGAGTTCCTTCCCGCACACGGCCTACGGCTACCGGTTTCGCCTCGGCCTTGACGTCAGGACAGCCCGTTGCAGCGGATGACGATTGCGACTGGGACTGAGATTGAGACTGCTGCATATAGCAGCTTCCGCCTGTTCCTCCCACCACTTCGACCTCACCCCGCCAATGCTCTCGGAATTGCTCTTCCCAGTTGACAACCGTGGATAACGGACAGATAATCAAGGTGGCACGCGACTTCGTCTTCAACCGGCAAGATCGCATGTACTCGCTCTCCAGCTTATCTTGCTCTCGAGCGGCCTTTGCCTTTCCCTTCGCCGTGGTTGGCTCGCTGGCTGGAGGCATCCCCCAAACACTCCCGGAGAAGTGAGCGGCTGTCAACTGAGCTTCGTTAGTTGGACATGGAGGCGGGGCAGGAGGTTCAAGAGGAGTAGCAGCAAAATCGTGAGCTGATTGAAGGGTCGCAGCGATCAACGACACGCAAGAGATCGTCTTGCCCAGACCCATCTTGAGAAAAACATGTTAGTCGGAATTGCAATAGAAATTTGACAAGTGAGAGCGCACATCATCTGCGAGAATGGCGCCTTTCGCAGGTCGAGGTTCTTCGAACACCTCGCGCTGTGTCACAACATGATACCAGCTCTTCTCGTTGGAGATCGGATTATACCGCGCTTGCCACAGCGATGCGCCGCCGGTGATGGGTAGTTCCGCTTCCCGCTCGAGCATAAACGTGAGAGCTTTCTTCTGATGTGGGTAGAGTTTCGTTGCGATCTCAGGAGCTATAATTATAATTGTTAGATTGAACTGATATAGCTGTCATATATCACGTTAGGATGGTGCGAACGTACGTGGTTCAGTCTCCGGGAGTTCATCGCCATCTTTCAAACTCTTGAAAAGTTCGTCCACCTGGCTTCTTTGAACTTCTACGCTCTTCCCGGAGACGGTGTTCCAGCGTCCAACCGTACCGCCCTGATGGCTTGGTCCAAACATGGCACGAGCGTGGCCACCAGGTGGAGGATTATGAGGGTTCCAATAATATTGCTGCTTGAGCCGTTGTATATCGGAGGGCAGCGTGGGGTGATCAAGATATAAAGCGTGTTGGTGCAGATACCCAGCTACCACACCGATATTTCCTTTCGGCGTGAATACAAGCAAACCCAAAGGAAGTATAGGGAGCTAAAATTCGGTGATCAAGTTACTTCCACGTAGTGTAAAGTATTTATTTGAACGATTTACGTACGTTTGGTTGCCCCCGACGAACCTTGCCGTCAAGGCGAATGAGGCCCTTGCCCAACATCGGCCCCAGCAATGTCGCTACTTTCTGTTCTACCACACCAAAATTCTCCCCCGTGATCACCTCGCCGGAAGGACCTGACGTGTTCGGAGTTCGGATATGAATAGTTTCTGAATTCCCTGGCCGGCCACCATTATGTTCGTAGCTCATCCGAACAGGTGCCCAATCGCCATCAGGAGAAGATGGGCTCCGTTGCGGCTGTAGATAGGGTATGGGATAAAGAACCAGAGCTGTGACCGTTAGCTGACCGATGCACACAGGTGTCTTAGGCGGTAAATCCGGAGGCAGAGGATTCTGGCTTTGCTGCTGTGGCGGCGGCCGAGCCTGCGGAGGCGGCGAAGGAGAACCGGTCAGGTCAATTACCGGAGGTTCAGCTCCTGGAGGAGCAATAGAGCCAGGTCGTGAAGAAGGTCCCTGCGTGGCCATGGAAGGCGCAGGTTGGAGAATAGGAGGCAATGTAGGCCCTGGCTTGTGCTGCGAAGATGGTGGCGGGAAGAATGCAGAGGAGTTGGATGGACCAGAGAATATTGCCCGAGGAGGCGGTAGCATCTGAGACTGCTCTGATAGTGGTGTGGGCCTAGTCTGAGAGTACTGGGGAGGCAGATGTTGCTGAGAGTCCGGATATAGGGAGGAATGAGACATAGCAGGAGATAGTCCCGAGTGATATGGCTGCGTGAGTGCATTGCCGTCGGCCGTTTGACAGTCGAGTTTGGCGGCGTTGAAGTTGCGACTTAACGGACACATTCGCTTGGGTTTGCGGTCACACTCGCCATCTGAACCGTCGTCTTCGCCAGTAAGGTCAATTGGATTGTTCTGGGTTGTCGGCTGCGAGTAGTAGGGGGGTAAGGCGGATTGGGTCGCAGGCTCCGACATCGTGAGAGGGCGCGTCGGCTTGTCGGGTAGATGATGAGGTCGTCAACGACGACGACGAGAGAGCAACGCGGAAATGAGAGTTGGTGGTTTCGGGCAAGGATGAGAGCGGGCTTAATCTCAGCCAGTCAGGGCTTTTCGTATAATTCGCGTATGTGAATAACGTGACTCAGCATCAACTCAGCATCATACGAAGGTGCCCGGGGTCCGAGACCACCTTCCGAGGGAGATCTCGGGCGGCTTTCCTGCCGTCATAATATCCAGCAGCACACATAGCCTCTTAAGCTTGCTTTCGACCATCTGCTATGTATGATGTTGTGCGTATGTGTGCAGCTGCGTGTATGGATTTCCAGCTAACATCGTCGAAAGCCATGTACTATCGCCGTTCCAAATATAGGTATGTCACGGCTCAGCTATACGGTAGATCTTACAAGACCCGACTGACTAAACCTATGATCTCCGCTTATTAAGATTTCGTTGAAGACCTCCTTTCAATACTCCAGTGTCCTTCAATCTCTGGCAGTGGCCACACGATGATTGGAGGCCATAGCATATCGAACGAGCAAGCGCTGTGTATCCGTCATTCCAAGCGGGCAAATACGGCAATGCGAACTTACTCAGCATTCTATCGTTCTCGCATATGCCGACAGGCTACGCTATATTTCCAGGTGCGTACAGGTGGTCAGCCAAGCAAAACATTTAACCCCGCCCGACTCTACTTTACGGGCGATTAGTAACCACGTTCGGTAACCCCTTTCGGTCATTACTATGCACAACCTATTGAGAGTGTTCAAGATAGGTACGTCATAGCCGAACGACATAGCATGCTACCAAATCGCGAGTTACTACCTACTTATAGTCTCCTTTGCAGAGAACCAAAGAGCTGATTCGCTAAATTAAGTTGCTTACAATGTCGTCGTAAGCACTTATCGCCCTGCTTACGCCACTACGCATGCCGATTGCGTGCATTATCTCGTGGTGGGCAACGCCGCCATTCCCGTACCTGATATCGAGGTCACAAAAGCGGTACCAAGTTACTCACGGTATAGCAGGGTGAAAACGGTGCTGACTAAAGCTGGAATACTCAGTGCCAGTGGCGTATGGGTTAGCAGAAGAAGGTAAGACGCGCCGTATTGTAAGCGTGTCCTATTGCCGCGACTAATTTTACATGTAACGAGCACAGATTTTACAACGAACTGACATTGCACAGATTACCTCTGTCCGGTCAGTAAACACATGTTCAAAGTCATACACTCTATCAGCTCCTTACTTCGTGGGATACGTTGACGTCTCTCCTGAATTCTAGTCTGCAGCGAAATCATGTCAAAACACATGCCTAACAGCTATACTCTCGCCACCCAATGAAAGTCTCTGTTAATACATTGAACAGCGGTTTCAATGGCGTCAGGATACGAGGGTCCTCTGGTAGGAGCCTTCGATAGAAGTCATAGCATTATCTTCCCTACTGATGCAACTTAGTATTGCGTAAACAGGGAATTCCATTGAAGCAAAGCTGCTCCGTCGTCGTGCAACAGAAGACCAGCTATAGCTAAGTCAGGTGCTATCGATATACCGTCAGAGAAGCGAAGATATCAGTGCGCATGATACGTCTCATGAAAGAGCACATGATCAACTCCTCTCGATGCACGCCAGAATTGCTATCTTCCTCTTCGACTTCGATACTTATCAGTATTCTATCGTGGTTCACAGTGAAGCAGCACTACGTTGGCCGGGCCATCCGTGGAGCCTCAGACCTCAAACCAGGTTGTTCGCCTACCAAGGTATATAACAGCAAGTGCGCATTATCGTTTTCACAGCACATCGTCAAACCGCAAGTAACTGCCACCTTCCGTTATCGGACCCACACCAACGGGCGGCAATCTCACGTCACGATAGGACTGGTGCCGACACACACGGTATGTCACACCCTACGACTTCACCACTACCGTCATGAAGCTGAACTTTATGTTTGCACTATGCGAGCAAAGCCCAGGCTGTCAGATGGTCACGTTGACCTTACGTTCCGTCTTGTCGTGGTTTACCACGATCGGCGTCTTGAGCAATGCTGCGAGCATAGTACCGCATCCAAACTTTGTCCCTGCGGTCCATTCATTCAAACCTATCGGAAACAGCGCTTTCCGTCTCCCATCTAACCTTCATGTTGTAGTAGATTCTGCACATGCTTCGTCCACACAGGACGATGGCCTGACGCTGATACCGCCGTCCCTCCATGATTTCGCACAAACATTCGTGTCCGATCTCAAGGAACTCTTTCCAACTACATCCGCTTCTCTCTCGTTGGGTTCCGAGTCCTCATTGAACAGATTCAGCGATTATGTTTTTCTAACCATAAAAGATGATTCTAACCACACCCTGGCATACGGATCACCGACGGCCGAAGGCTACGAATTGGAAGTAACAAGTCGGGGAGCGAAGATCAGCGCTGCCGGAGCGAGAGGGGCTTTTTGGGGCACTCGGACGTTACTGCAAGGCTTCGTGCTGGCCGATGGTCAATTCCCTGCTTCAGTGATCAACGATCAGCCAGACTGGAAGACCCGAGGTTTCATGCTGGGTGAGCATAGGCGTTGACAAGTACCGGTCCGTATCCCAGTCAGTAATGCTGAGGTTCAGATGTCGGTCGACACTGGTACCCCATTGACTTCCTCAAGGAAGTGTGCGCGTATGCGTCGTGGTTCAAAATGAGCGAGTTCGTGAGTACGATCTCTTGCGTTGGAGTTCCGCTATTGACGGAAACGAACAATGCACTTGCAGCATGTGCACTTATCCGACAATGTGAACCCTAGAGGACACCCGGACGCCTACGCCCGATTCCGTCTCGGAACTGACAATCCTGCCTTCGCAGGGCTGGTTCCGTTCAAAAATGAGACGTACAGTCGTGCCGAGTTCGACGATCTCCAACAAACTTGTGCGAAACGTGGGATCACGATTATACCGGAGATAGAGTCGGTGAGTTTAGTTGACTGCGACTCGGACACAAGCTGAAGTTCGTACGCCGTAGCCGGGCCATGCGTTAGTCATTACACAGTGGAAGCCGGAGCTTGCTCTGTCTACAGACATAACATTACTGAATATCACGCACCCTGACACGATCCCGACAGTGAAATCCATATGGAAAGGCATGTATCCGTGATGCATGAGTTTCTACAGTTACTGGGTCTCACATCGGTTCAATTTCCAGAATTCCTACCATGGTTTCACAGCAGTAAGTTCGCTTGCTCTTTGCGGCTCAGCATACCCCCTAACACCGTTTGCGTGACTGCAGAACAGGTTTCCATAGGCGCGGATGAATATGATTCAAAGTTGGCGGACGACTACAATTTCTTCGTCAACACGATGGTGATTCCAATTATCCAGAACCTATTTCCATATCGCTTATGAAAGGACTAGAGCGATTTCATAGCCCAAGAATCGAACAAAACTATCCGCATTTGGGGCACCAATGAACCATCTAACAAGACTTCGGTCGACAAGAACATCATACAACAACATTGGTATGTGCATTCTCTTCGCCACAGCCACTTCCGCTGGATCCACTGAGCTGCGCATAGGGACTTTGGCCAAGACGACCCATTCAGCCTCATCCGTTCAGGGTGGGAAGTTATCAACAGGTCTGGATTTCCAACTATCCGCAGTGTCGGCATCTCATTTGACATTTCTATCGCCCTTTACAGTGAAGACAGCTTCCAGTACATCGTCACCAAGGCACCTCCAGTGAGTTGTGTGGGCTCTCATGAAAAGTGGGAAGATTAGTATCCTCATTCTTTCCTAAGACCAGTTCATTTCCGCCTCAGCTAAATCAGACGCGTCTATGGGAGGGCGCGAACGTTAATACTGGAGGTATCTGGGATCCGCATATCTTCGATAGAGGTAATAACTTGTTCTTCCACATGGACCTGCACCTCGTGACTCACCGACTATTCAGGCAATGCATCGAACAATCCGGCCATATCGGAGCCACGCTTAGTGGGGGACATCATGGTATGTCCAGACATGTTAGGCATGATACCGAAATCATCATATTGATTCGATTTCAACATAGGCAGCATGGAATGACCATGGCCCTAATGCTACCACGCCCCTGGAAGCATTTTACTGTGTCAAAGAAGGCTTACCGGTCATTCTTTCTGCGAGTTGGCAGGCCGCATCCCGACCAGGTCATTTGACTCGAGAACAGTTCCTCGCAGCTTATCCCAAGCTGGAAGCCAGTGCACCTGGACAGAACCTTGACCGACGAATTGCGAGCAAAACCGATCTAGTTGCCGATTACACCCTGTCCACTGGCGCGTCCTCTGGGATCATTAAAGACAAAAGCGGCAATGGTTACGACGCCCAGCTGCGAAACGGCACGTTGCACACCCCGTTAGGCAGTAAGGGTCACAATTACACCGTATTGCTGTCCCTACGTTCTTCCGAGCCTCTTGCCACGGGAACGCTGCAGTTACTCTCGGGACCTGACACGTCATTCGGTTTCGCCAGATTCGGTAACGGGACCACCCTCGCATTCACTTCGTATAATATCGTTTATCCGCTCTTCAACTTCTCGCTACCGACCACATCAGCAACGGAGCTGGAGATTATGTTGCTCGGGACTGAAAACAGCACGTCGGCGTACGTCGATGGGCAACACGCTGGAGACTTCCTGATTGCACTGGACGGTACCACAGTATTCCAGCCCATGGCGTTTGTTGCCCCGGTACAGCGAGTCACGGTCGGGAGCGCCAACACTGAGCGCACGCTGACTAGGTTCGCCGTTTGGGATGGTCTGCAAGAAGTCTCGGCGATTTCTCGTGTATAACAAATACAATTCTCATACCTTCGAGTCCAGACAAACATTTTCGTACACTTTTTACTCTCATATCAACAAAGGACACTTTTGAATGCGAAGAGTGAGACCACCAATCGCCGGGATCCACTGGGCCAATGCCCTACTGACACAACACTCGCACGCCCGCAGCTCCGACCCCATCATGTTCACCACAACAATGCACCTACCATCCACCTGGCTCGACCTGCCCCAGGCGTCCAACTGTACTAATAGTGAACGTAGGACGACTCTCGTCAGGAAATACTGCACGAGACAGGTCCAACTGCCACTAAATACTGTTGACTGAGTGGAGCACTCTGAACAGTTGTGTTCTAGCATAAATGTAATCCATATTTAACTGTGCGAAAGAGTGGCGTCGCAGCTCGACGTTCACTACTACGACGCCCTCCTTCGCATAGTGCCAGAAGACAATTGTACACATGCAGTCGAAATCCGGGGAATAGTATGTTCCGTGTTGTGAAAGACATAATTAGGCACCTGTCAAAAGACAGCGTTAAGAATGGTGAGTAAGCGATGGGGTGGGGAATACTCACGAGCCGCCCATCCCATTGCATACCACGCTTGCTTGGCAGCCTCTTCCTTTGCGAGCTGCTTGCTGGCACCTGAACCGGCACCTTTCTCGATTCCGTTCACTGTGACACGATTTCATGTCATACTAGCTCATCAGATCGAAATCAGCTTATGTACTCACCGACACACTTCACTGTCCATCTTCCCGCGTGAGGGGGACCGGAGAACTGAGCGGGATACTCGACGAACACCCTGCGCTGATTAGCGGTCTGATTGAACATGGGTAAGAACGCAGTAGAGGGCTGCGCAGGAGTCATCGGGTTGGGGAGCGGAGGCGGTGGATTGGCCGGAGGCGGTGGCGGCGGCATTGAAACCGGCTCCGTGGGAACGGCGATGTTATAGGCTGGGAACGAAGGAGGGGGACTGAAGGTTTCTGTCTTGACCTTCTTGGGGTAGTTAGGCTGATCCATATCGGTGTCCATGGGTTCATACTCTGGGTCAACGAGAGCACCGATCCAGTTCTGGGCGACGGTCATGCCCTGGGAGGCATAAACGGCGCCCAAATAGGACGTGAAGAGGTGCCTCATCTCCTGAATATCGCTAGTGAGATAATTGGCATAGGGACACAGGCATTAGTGACGCACATCTGGACTATCGAGATCCTTGAGGGCATCTGGGCTGCATCTCAGCTTGTCCCTCAGCTTGTACCCTCGAATCCATGCCTCGATGTTCTTAGGTGACAGCGCATTCTTGCATTGTTCCTACGTGGCCGATGTTATTGTGTGAGTCATGCAGCTGAGAGTGACACAACATACCTCGATGTCTTCTGCTTTCAACATTGGCCGTTTCCTAAAGAAGGTATCAATCGTAGCGGCTCTGAGGGTAGCTTCCCCAAGAGTCGCAAGGCGCATGTTATCGCCGTACTCTGAGCTGTCATCGATGGGAGCTCCTGGGTAACGCAGAGACCTGTGGGTGAAGACGTCTAGGAGGACTTCGCCAGTCAACTTGGGAATGGGAGGCAACGCAGACATCCTCGCCCCGGAGCCTGCAGTCGTAGATGACGGAGGAGTAGAAAGATCTGGTCGTTGGCGCTTCAAGTTGGGGTTACTAAAGTTCGATTTTAAGTCGGAGGAAGGGGCTGGCCACGTGCCGTGAGAATGACTTTAGCATACAGCGGTCTGCGGGACGAAAGGCAGTGATTGTATGCGTACCTGGCGCGGAAGACGGCCATTGGTAGGATTCGGACTGCATGCCCAACCCTTTCTGATCCATCCAACAGCAAACTCCGTTCGACAACGACGGAATCTTGCTGCCAGAGGGAGAGCTCAAAAACGGAGGAGATGGTAAGGAGGAAACTTGAAACGTCGAGACTCGAGAGCGCCCAGTTTTATACGCCGCCATATAGCGCGGTGCATGCATACAACGTGAGTTCAACTCCGACGCCCTTCGGGGCCACAGCCGGACAAACACGCTCTTGTCGGGCATACATAGCGACGGAAAAACATCAAGAAAAGTATATTGTATGAGACTATATCGACTATACATATATCACGGACAACAGACCGAACCAATGTGTTCTATGGGTTGGTCAATAATAAACAAAATGGTTGTGGCAGCTTAGCTCAGAAAGTTGATGGTATATGGGCGAGGATAGGAAAGTCTGTGTGTCATCTACAGGTAGTAACACAGGCGGTCATTGGGGCTGCGCAGTGCTCGCTGCAAGCATTTCGCGCGCCTTGTATGTGTAATGCAGCGACGACAGCTGCTCGACGGTCGAGGCGTGTGCTGGATCTCCCTTCAACCGTTGAATCTCGTTTGCAATGCTACGGACACGTAAAATTTGTCAAGTTCCGCGTAGAGCAGTTACAAGAGCGTCACATACCTGGCAGAGCCCATCTTGACGACAGGACAGTTCTTGAGGGAGTGGTACCCGTTGCAAAGCGCGCAGGCAGCTTTGACGTTCTCCTTCACCTTCTTCGGCGGAGGGCCAGAAGCATGTGGTGAAGCAGCACGCTTAGATGAACCTGCGACGGGAGCTGCTCGAGGAATCGGTAGGGGCTTATGTCGTGGTTGGAATCCAGTTGAAGCACCATTCGTAGTAGCAAAGGGAGAGGGATTTGAGATATGCCCAGTTTTCGGGGGTGGCATTGGCCTGCGTATATTCCCTACAGGATGAAGAGGCTGCCCGAAGATCAGGTACATGTCCCCTCGCTTGTGTAAGGTCTCGTCAATGACAGCGATCGCAGTTCTCTGTGTGGACGGTAAGCAACAATGGATACATTCCCAGTAAGTCATGAGCAGGTGCTTACCCGGTCTTCCAGACTTTCTTCTCCAGCGTGATTCATGAGGATATTCCTGTACTCCGCCAAATTCTGCGAACTCTCCGTCATGTAACATGGACTGTCCGGGTGGTAAAGTCCACACAGCCCACACGGTTGGTCATCAACCACTGGAGAAGGAGGTCGTGCAGGGTACAGAATGATACGCTCAGGAGAGAGTTCCCTCCTTTTCGTTGCTTCCTTCAGCGTTGCGAGGTCTTCTCTCAGAGCACCCCCTGCCAACGCTACCGAACTGGCATCAGACTCGATCTCGGAGGCTGCGTACACATCATCCTCTTCCGGCGCAGGAGCTTTGGCCTTGCCTTTGCCCTTTTTCTGCTTGGGAGGACTATCATCAAATGCGTATTGCTAGAGAAAGGGGATTTAGCTATCACACACCCAGGCACGTCAAATTTACCTGCATACCTGAGGGAAGACGGGCGCGGCCCTTCTCTTCGCTCCACGACCGGAGATCTCAACCAGCTCCTCTTTCGCTCTTTCCTCTGCAATACGCTGCAGCGTCTTAGCCCAAGCATCGTCCTGAGCTTGTCTCGCTGCATCATCCGTCTCCAGGTCCTCGAGCTGATCTTTGTCAGCTGACCATATCTTGGCAAAGGAGAATGCTGCGCCCTCTCCAGCTTGAGGCTCTTGCTGGTCGCCCTCGGTCTCAGTCTTCTCGATGAGCTTGTCGATGTCATGATCGGAGTCTTTTGAATGATAAGCATACAAGGCACGGACACTCATAGAACGAGGCTTACAGTGGATGTCTCTTGCTGAGGCGCCGTCCTCTTCGAAGAGAGCTTGGGCTCCGAAGGTGAGTATGGACTGGACATCGCTATCTTCCTCGTCCATCTTTTGCACGATAAGATGATCGAGGACCAGCTTCTTCTTTCCGGTTTGCATGATTCGTTCTGTGATCCAAGTTAAATTACAGGATAAAAAAAGAGACTCCGAAACGACATGCCTTCCGCAGAGTCTTTCATCATAAACTTGAACACGAGACAAGTCTTCTGCTGGCCGTATCGATGCGCTCGTGCGATAGCCTAATTGACGTTAGCAAACAATGACAGCGGTGCGTGACCTATTGACTTACTTGAAGATCCTATAACTGCTATTAGTAACAGTCGAAAAGACATCAAAGAATATGAGCATACCTGGTGAGGATTGAAATCGGGATCGAATATGATGACTGTGTCCGCAGACCAGAGGTTGATACCTACACCGCCTGCTCGTGTACTGAGGATGTAGATAAAGACGTCCGAGTCGGGCTTGTTGAACGTGTCCATGTCCTTCTGGCGATCTGCTTGCTTCGTGTTACCGTCCTTTACGAGCAATACATGTGAATTTGGATGGTCACAGTAATGACAAAGACACTCACTAGACGAAGATACTTGATACCTTCCCCTCGTAGATAGTCCTCAATGATGTCCAGCATGATAACGAACTATAAAGGCTCAGGAAAGTAGTATGTGCAAGATGCGTAGAATCGTACCTGACTGAAGAGCAAAACACGATGCCCACGGGTTTTCAGCTTTGGCAACAACATCCGCAACATCATGAGCTTCGCGCTGGCAGAGACTAGGTTTTCATGCGTCTCCGTTGGCGGCAATCCCCTAGGCTCCATATCCGGAGCTGTAAGATAGGGATGCTGAAGACACCTAAGCCAGGAATATTAGAAGAACGCCAATGCGTCGACTAAGGATGGACGTACTTGCGAAGCTGCATCAAAATGTTATTCATGTTCGTCTTACTGGCAGCTGTGTTGACCTTCGTCCCAACGGCGGTAGCGATAGATTGCAGAGCCTTCAAGTTTTGACCTGAGGCAAATGAGTACAAACATGCGTTCACGTCGAGAATACTTACTCAGGATCGACTTATATGTTTCCTTCTGTAAGGGGGTCATGCTGATAGGCACGATGACTTCGTTCTACAGGAAACCGTTGTCAAGAGAAACCGAGAGCAGTAGGGATTCTACGCACCTTAGGAGGAAGCTGGAGCACTTCAGACTTCACTCGCCGCAAGAAGTAAGGTCGCAGCTTATGGTGAAGCTCCTTGATCTTCTCTTCTGTTAGGTCTACGTACTCCTTCTCAAGAGTGTTCAGGTCGTTCCATTCAATCGGGTCAAGGAAGTTCATGAGATTGAACAACTCGCGGATGTTGTTGTTCAAAGGCGTCTGTGGTAATAACCTGTCAGTAAACAGTTGTGTTCCAGGTTCAAGGACATACTCCGGTAAGGATAATTCTGTGCACGACATTCAGTTCCTTGAGCTTCTTGAAGAGCAAACTACTGTCGCTTTTGACTACACGACAAAAGCTTTAGAATAAGTAAGCAACACAGCGTCCAGTACAAGCACATACGTCTCTGTCCCTCATCCACGACTAGCGCCTCCCAACGAGGTGCATGCTTGAAAACACTCGAAGAGTCCCGAGCACTCGTGATGGTCTCGTAGGTGGTCACCAGAACATGGTACTTCGCTCCGGTAGTCTGTTTAGCGGTGGTCGGGTGATATAGCTCATACTGCTTGACGATCTCGCGGGACTTCGCATCGCCATAGAAAGGTACCACTCGAAGTTTAGGGGCCCAGCGTTCAAATTCTCGTACCCAATTGGTGATGGTGGAGTTGGGTACGACTACCAATACTGGGCAGGCGGAATACCCTTCGGTGAATCCTTTCACGATCTGACCGATGAACGTGACGATTTGCACGGTTTTACCCTACACGCGATGTCAGTAGGAGATACATATGACTGAGCCGTATTGACTCACCAAACCCATCTCGTCAGCCAAGATACAGTGTTGTCTATTCCACCAATTATTACACAACCAATTGACGCCATCAACCTGGAAAGGCATAAGCTTGTATTCGTCTTGACCCAGCTTGGGTTGCTTGTCGTGTGTGAAGGCATATTTCTTCCTGAATTGGTCGTGCGGGAGGTTGTCGAAGGCTTCGCGCTCTTGCTTAGTCAGAAGCCGCACTGTTACCTTGCGAGACTCGAGATAGCGACTGAAAGCAGACTCAAAGGCCTCAAACGCAGGGGTTCCACGACGAGGTGGCGAGTCCCAGGTTGCTAATTAAACCGTTCAGCGCGAGTAGGACAAGTCGAAAGGCGGCTACATACCCTGGTCGTAGCCGAGATCCTTCCACTTAAAGAAGCCCCAGACTACCTTGTCGATATCTGCTATCGTGATGCGCCCCTTGATCCGTTTGCAGTACTCGTCGACGGTTTCCAACAAGTCACTGCTTGGCTGCTCTCCCAAATCGAAGGCGGCTTCCCTCTCCTTCTCAACCTCGTCTCTCACTTCGCTCTCCCTTCCTTTAGCTTTCTTGATCCGGTTCCCAGGTTTCCAGAGTAAGACGTCCAAAGCGCGATCAACCGTTTTCCATGCAGGCTGGATCCTTCTTTCTGCGTCAGGTACGGCATCGGGGCTTCCCGATAGTATCGTGATATCATGTATCTCCGTGCCTTCAGCCTCATCTGCGCCAACCCCAAAGGTTGACACCGGATCGTTGACCTCTCCGCCCTCTGCGGTGGCATTCGACACCGCTTCTGGCAGCAGTGCAACCGTAGACCCGCGCTCCAAGAAATTCTTGAGCTTGGCCGGTGCCGTAGCCAGAAGCCACATATGAGGTACCCACTGCACTCGTCGGTAGCTACGATCGGTCCACTTGACGAGGTACTCCCTAGGAAGAGGATCCTTGTGGTTTGGTGCAATTCCTGAAGCGAGCTTCTTCTCCACTGCGTTCTCCGGGTATGGCCTCCACGCCAGGATAGATTCCACAGAATAGACGAACGAGCGGCAGTCTGCACATTGCCAGCCTGTGGTGTATTGGTAGTATTCGGCGAGAGCGACAGGATCGTCTTCGAGCTCTGGAAAATCAGGCGGAGCAGGAAGATGGGAATAGTGCGCCAAACGCTTGCACAGAGAGCATCGGAAGAGGAGCTCGTCGAGCATTGCGTCCTTGTCAATCGGAGGCTTTTCCTCGTTGAAGGGCGCAGTCGTACCCTCTTCCATGTGAACATCATCATCTGCGGCGGTTGGCACAGCTTTCTCTTCAGGAGCCTTTTCCATAGATGGAACGACTCCTTCCTCCTTCAGCACGACTTCCTTGCAGCAATAGCAGATACCACCGCGCATACAAGAGCCACAGATGAACTCGGTTGCCTCATAGATATCGAGAGTCGTCCTCTTGACCGGTTCACGTTCTTTATGCCGGGCAAGTTCTTCTTCATCCTCGGTGTCGGGTTTTGAAGCCTCCCACTCGGCACGAGCCTTCGTGTTGGCAGCTTTCAAAATCTCATCTCGCTGTGATCTGGCCAGACAGTTCCAATGTGCGACTACAGGGCATCGCAAGCTTCACGGAATGGTTACCAGAATGAGCATATGTCATAGCAAAGCTACTTACCACCTAACCCATCCTCCGAGCTTGGCGGCTCTAACGTCATCATCGTCATTGTCCTCGAACTCGTCCTCCTCACGGCGAGATTTTCGTTTCTTGGGCTTCTTTTTCTTCAGCTGTTGTAGTTGTACATGCGCGGGAAGACCGTTGCACTTTGCGCAATCCCCTCTATGCGCCCGGAGCACGGCAGTGTCCTCGTCAGAATCGTAGTCGGCCTCCGCAATAAGCCTGAAACAGCCATATGCAGGTCTGGAGGCCTTATTGCGACGAAGAGCCTTCTTCTTTGGCTGAGGAGTCTCTCCGTAATCATCGCTGTCTTCTGCAAGTTCCACGAATTCAGCATCATCCAAGTTTAGCCGTGCACCCTTCTTCGAGCGAGTGGACCTCCGCGGAGCGGGGCTCATCGAGCCATCGAGTGGATTTTCATCATCAGAGTCATCCAGTAGGACAGCAGAACGGTCAGGGGCCGTCCTTGCACGAGTCTTCTTGGGACTGAATGGAAGTGTAGACTGCTTCAAGGTGATTTTGATAGTCGCTGGTCGCGAGCTACGTCGCATCTTGGCAGGATCGCTTTCCTCCTCGTAATCCTCAATTTCTCCGTCTGACTCGGACGTCTCATCTCCGAGAGCAAATTCGTCTGCTTCACCGTCTCCGGGTGTCATCGAAGAATCTTTGCTACCCTTGGTTCGTGGACGTGATGTTGGATGCACATATGATGCTGATGGGTCAAAGGGCTCCAGCTCATCGTACTGCTTCTTCGAAACTGCTTTTTGTGTCAGTATCGAGTCATTTGACAACTAATCAGAGCATACCGTAACCCGTGACAAGGTGAGGGTGCTGAACGGCAAAGTTATCTGCTGCGAACTGCGATACAAGTTCAATATGAATCATAATATTCGGACAAAATAGCGACGTACCCTAAAGACTTGGCCGTTCACCAATTTGACGTAGTAGTAGTCCTCTCCATCCTCTGTCAATTCTCCGACGATGGCCTCCAAAGTGCTTTCCGGAAACGCCTCCTTGTCAGACATTGGGCGTTCAGAGAAATCCGTCGCATAACGAGCCTTCTCTGCTTCAGAGAGAGTGCGCACTTCGACGTAGGGTGTCTTTGCCCCATTGCTCGGCAGCGAGGTCAACAAAGACGAGTCGGCGGACGGTGCGCGGAAAACCGATTGCCTTCCCAAGGATTCAGCACGCCCAGCTTGTGAGGTGCTAGCCCCTGGAGAGCTAAGCAAATTATACACGTCAGAATTTTGTTCTGACATGATGGTGGTAGAGAGCAAAGCGGTGAACGCGTCGGAACGCGTCCTGAGCACGGCCAATAAATTACAGACAACGCGTTGGGTGGGCCAATAGGCGCTGGGGTACGGCCTTCATTACGAGCGCTCATATACAGGGTCCACAAACCCCGAGGCCAGAGGCCCGAAAGTTCAGAACGTTCAGACCAGTGTCAGATTGAGATGTAAACATCATATATCTGACAGGCAAGATGGATATCCTACTGTGGTAGTGATATAATACAGCAAAAACATGTTCCCAATGATGATTGCTTAGTACAAGTAATCCGGCAAGAACAAGCAATGATTAGGCCTAGGGGCTTTCAAGTCGTTACGAGCTCGAGAGAATACTATCCAGGATACCTACTAGACCTGTATCTATTGTGTCTTCGGTGTGAGTCTTTTTCTCTCGCAGTGCCAAGTGACACGGGGAACACACTCTCTCAACCAGCGGAGAGTGGTCTCAGACGGCATTTCTTTGGCACGCGAGATACCTATAATCAGATGATATAGCTTTCCCATCGTCGACACAGTGGACGCACAAGGTGAGTCAGAATTAGTGAAGTTTCGTGTCCTGACTATGGCTTCCAGGAGTTCATCGTCTACAAGTGGACACTGCGAGATGTCGAGAATCTTGAGCTCTGGGCAGAGTGCAAGTGATTCGTCAGCCAACGCTCACAATACGCCTCTAACATGCGTGACACGATAAAGCTCGAGAAACCTCAGCCGCGGGGTTTGATGAAGCAGCTCTACTAATAGATCTGAGCGACAGCGTATCTCAGATGGGAAAGAGAGGGACCGATAAATGATTGTCAAAGATTCGAGACGGCTGACCGCTTTTGCAGCGATCAAGTTTCGGATAGTGTCGCCCCATTCGCCCTGCAGTCCGTCAAGTTCGAGGTAGCGGAGGTTATGGAGGGAGAGGAAAGGGATAATATCATTTGATTTGAGCATGCTACCTTCGCCCAGGATGAGAGTTGTTAAATTGGGGAGTTCGATGGGAGCCGATGTATGGTGTGGATGATAAGGGAAGGTTAAGGGCACTGATGTATGCATTACGCGTGCTCGCCTCTTAAACCCGAGCTTGATGAAAATCAGATGAGGGTTACAGCGTAGTAGAGAGAGTATGGCAGGTGCAGCATCTGAAGTCAGAGAGCCTTCATAGCGCAAGTAACGTAAATGGGTACTGTGGTTTGCGAGCCGAGCCCAGTCATTGTTGGTGTTACGTATGCTAAGAAGTTGGAGCTTGAGGTCGGAGGTGCCATCTTGCCAGTCACAGCCGCAGCCGTCCAGAGTCAAGGAGTGGAGATTAGCGATCACCCTCGGTGTGAGAAGAGGAAAGTCGATCTGAAGACGTCTTCGCTCGTAATTCTTCACCGACAAGACACGTAGGCCGTCCATCGCAACGCTGCGTAGAGCTTCAACGGCTTCTTGCACCTCCTCGTCATAGTCTCGAAGGTACAAGCCCCGCAATAACCCGTTATTGCGCGACAGCCAAAGCTTTACTTTAGCTTGTGGATTTCTCCCGGTTGAGAGCGACAGTGAGGACCAGAGCAATGGTTCAGAGACCACGATTCTCCTCAACCTCTGACTAATTTGCGCGAGAATGACCACAAACGCGTGGTTGTGGATAAGCGCGAATTCGAAGATGGTTGTGACGATCTCGACAGGTATGTTCTCGAGGGACGGTAGTCGTCGAGAGATTGGCCCTTGTAGCAGAACTGAATTAGGTACCTGTGACTGGTTAATTGAGCACGGCACACGCATAGATATCAAGTGATGTGAGAAATGCACCTGCAGGGGTGGTGTCGTATGTTGAGACGAAACTTCCCCGTCAATAGTAGGATCAGCCATATCGATATTCTGTTTTCTCTGCGGTGAACGAATATAATATGTGGCGTCTTAGCTGGAAAGATGGTGTGCCCGAGACTTACAGGCTTCTCACTGAGACCAATAGTGGTGGTTGCGATTCAACACGTTAACGTTCAATCGCACGCTTCTCGTCGTGCGGCAGTGCGCGCTTAGATCATGACGACAGATCTCTACAGTCGACTCGGAGGCGGTCATTCACGCGCACGGACAGCATAAGCTGCAATCATTCATAAAGTATCCCTTAATGTACATCTCCATCTACGAAAATCAAAGGCTGACAATGCCCGACATCCTACCGGATCACCTCACAGAGCTCCAAAGCTTGAAGGTAGACCGACCGCTAGAGTTCGTGTTCAGTCTCGTGGAGTAAGGGGTATGATTCGGCGTGGATCAATGTATTGCATCAAAGGAGTTCTACCAATGAGTAGCATCTAGAATGTTATCACAGCGAGTGGTGAGCTTGAATTGTTCAAGGCAAGCATAAAACTCACCTCGGGTTGGTTTCCGATTGTTCCTCTCACGTCTTGCCCGGTTATAATGGCAGGTCACATGAGGTACGCGCTGCCTTAGCCAGGATACCGTGGAGACGGTCACTTTCTCGCAGGAGTTGAATACCAGCTTGTGTAGAGATGTGACTGCACCCGTTGATGCTGATGTTAGTAAATCGCCCAAGGGATTGTTAGACCCGTTTCGTGCGTCGACTATGGCTATGAGCAACCCGTCGTCCACATCTGGGCATCGCGAGACGTCCAGTGTCCTCAAATTGGGACACAAAGTGGTTGGGTTGTCGGCAAGGGCTCGAACAATAGGTCCGATGTGTGTCACGCGAAACAGCTCGAGACACCTCAGCTGTTTCGTATGGCGGAAGAGTTCGATGAATGCGTCCGGGCGAGCTTCTTGTTCCCAACTATAGCTGAAATACTTGTAAACAATCGCCAGTGATATAAGTCGACCTACGATGTTTGATGTTATCAAAGCTGGGATGGTGTCATCCCAAGCCCTGCATAGCCCCTCAAGTTCGAGATGGCGGAGGTTGGGAAGAGAGAGTGATGAGATGAAAAGATTGGCTGGAAGAGCATCTCCACGGATAGAGAGGTACGTCAAGTGATTGAGTTGGATTGACCCGGACGGACTGGAAGTGGAAGGCGACTGAACTGCCATCCATTGCCGTTGGAAGAATTTCAGAGTGACAGATTCAAGGTCGGGGTTATTGCGAAACAGGCAAAGTAGATCAGATAGACGGGGCGGATGTGAGTCTTCGTGATACAGAGTACGCAATTCGCCAGTGAGAGCGGCGAGAAGGTCCCAACCATACATCGCGGAGCGTGCATCGAAGTGGCGGATTCGTAATCTTGCGACAGTGTGCAGCCAAGGGACAAACACACTCATGAGAGTCAGTGATTGTAGGTTGGCTACGATAGATGGTGTAAGTGTAAGGAAAGAGACAACCATCTGAGGGTATCCGGGCTCGTCCCCAGGCTCTCCTACGGTAAGAGCGCGCAAGTTGTCGAGGGAGACATCGGAAAGGGCCTTAAGAGCTTCCAGGGTGCCGCTGTCTGCATCACGAATGTAAAGTGCTCGTAGCAGGCCGCGGTTGCGAGACAACCACAGCTCTACTTTCTCCCCAGGATGTCGCTCAGCCGAGAGTGACAGAGTAGTCCAGAGTAGCGGTGTAGAGACCACGACTTGCCTCAGTGGCTGGCATATTTGGGCGAGGATAACTACGCGCGCATGGTTCTTAGCCAGTGCGAAGAGGAAGATGAGCACGAGAATCTCGGTAGGGAGAGTTTGGAAAGACGGCCGTTGTTCGAGATGTTCTTCGATGCTTAACATGGATATCTTTAAATAGTAGGTTGAGCTCAATACGAGAATTTGAGGAGATGAAGTATCGATTGCACCTGTAAAGTGTCTTCGACGTGGCCAGAGTCACTGATGTCCGAGTCCGGATGAGGTGGCATTCGCTCATTGTCGACCATGATGTTGAAATTCTCTGGTCATCAACACTCGACTGAGCACGCCAAACAGCAATGACTGCAAAACCGCTACTTTCTGAGCAGGTTGGAGAAGAGGTGTATCAACCGTCACGTATGGTATTGAGCAAGTCGCATAAGCAGCCAGAGACTTGATCAATGTGAGCGCTTAGATTATCATGCCAGATCAACGGTCGTTCCGCGGCCGTTACTTGTCGATGTCGGAAAGCTGTGGCACTGACTTGAAGGTTTACGAGCTTTCAAAAGGGGGCAACTCTTCATGAAACATCATACTCTAGCCAGTCTGTAATCACACCCTAGTGATATTTCCTCATATACAGGGTGCTTGCTGTACGGTTACCGTGACTATGTTTCATTCGTGAAGAGTATTGAATTTTGAAGGTTTACTATAATGCCCAACATCCTACTAGTAATCAAAGATCTTACAGGGCTTCAAAGCTTCAAAGATTAGCTACACGATCGCTACTTAACTGTTAGGCCAAAGGCGCGATCTGTGTTTGGGATTGCCGTCTGACATGAATCAATCGTATCATGGACGGAAAGAGTACTACCAATGAGTAGCATCTAGAACATCACAGCGAGTGGTGAGCTTGAATTACTTGAAGCAAATGACCCCAAGCATAAGGCTCACCTCGCTTTGGCTTTCGATGGTTCCTCTCACGTCGTTTCCGATTGTAATGGCATGTAACATGAGGCACGCGTGCTCGTATCCACGACACAGCGGAAGCGGTCACTTTCTCACAAGAGTTAAAGACCAGCTTGTGTAAGGTTGTGACTGTGCCCATTGATGTAGATGCTGGTGAATCGCGGGCCGATGGCTTATCATGAGACCCGTTTCGTGCGGCGACTATGGCCAGAAGCAGCTCATCATCCACATCCGGGCATCGCGAGACGTCCAAGGTCCTTAAATTGGGACAGAAGGTGGATGGGTCGTCGGCCAGAGCGCGAACAACGGGCCCAATGTACGTCACACGAAACAGCTCAAGACATCTCAGTTGTTTCGTATGCCGAAGGAGTTCGATGAATGTGTTAGGGTGAGCTACCATCTCGGATTCTACTGCAAAATGCCTATAAACGATTGCCAGCGATATGAGATGGCTGACAGCGTCCATTGATAGTAGACATTGGGTGAAATCATCCCATTCTTCGCATAGCCCCTCGAGTTCAAGATGACGGAGGTTACGAAAAGAGAGAAATGGGAGCCAAAGCTTCGCCGGAAGTGAGTCTCCGTAAAGGGAGAAGTACGTCAAGTGAGGGAGTTCGATTGGTCCCTGTAGAAGTGGAGGGGACTGGTGGACCTCGTCAAGCCACAGAGCTCCCAACCAGCTGTTGAATTTGAGCGTAATAGATTCCAAACTGGTGTTGTTACGTAGTAGACAAAGTATATCGGCTATACCGCATGGGTGATCCCATGAGTCTTCGTGGTGCAAAACACGCAGCTGGCCAGTTCTATCGGCGAGAAGGCCCCAGTCATGGATCGAGGTGCGCGTGTCGAGATGGCGGATTTGTAATTTTGAGGTGCCGTCTAGCCAAGGGAAATCAACAGCCGTGAGAGTCAAGGACCGTAGGTTAGAAACGATAGCTGGCGTGAGGAATGAGAGATCAATGGGAGGATCTCCTTCAAAGAATCTACTCGCCCCTACGGCAAGAGCGCGCAAGTTATCGAGGGAGATATTGGAAAGGGACTCGAGGGCATCCTGCACGACATCGCTTGTATCACGAATGTATAGCCCTCGTAGTAAGCCACGACTGCGAGCGAGCCACAGTTCTACCTTCGCTTGAGGGTGCCGCTCGTTTGAGAGCGACAGAGTAGTCCAAAGGAGCGGTGTTGACACCGCAACTTGCCTCAGTTTCTGGCATATCTGCGCGAGGATTACCACGTACGCATGGTTCTTGACCATCGCAAAACGGAAGATGAGCACGAGAATCTCGGTAGGGAGGTCTTGAAGGGACGGTCGTCGAGTGACATACTGCTGGAGGCTTAAGTTGGATATCTATAAGCAGTTTATTCGATTAGATACGAGAATTTAGGACACAAGAAGATCGAACGCACCTGTATAGTTGCTTCGACGGGTCCAATGTCCAGATCATCATGAGGTGGAGTCCGTTCATTGTTGACCATGACGCTGAAGTTGTCCGAGTCTGTTCATCAACACTGTTACACTGCACTGAACAATCCAAACAGAAATACTTGCACACTTACTACTTTCCTCGCAGGTTGGAGAAGATACGTATCAGACGTTAGGTATGGTATTCAGCAAGTCGCATAAAGTACTGCGGACAGCCTCGGAGGCTCAATCGACGAAAGCGCTTAGATCGCCATGCTGCCAGATCCACACTCGAGTCGATATCGGGAAGCCGTGACACTAGCTTACCTTGCCAGTGCTTTACGAATCAAGCAATCGTTCATGGAACAGCATGCCCGGCGAGTCTGTAATCATATTTTTAAATTATTTCTTCGTATACAGGGTGCTGTACTATGCTTTATTCTGAGTTGCGAAAAGTAAAGGTCGAGTCCATAATGCCCGACATCCTAGTAGTCGATAACCTCACAGGGCCTCAACACTTAGTAAAGGGCCTGAGATTGACTACACGACCGCGTCAGGCCAGCGAGCGCGATCCGAGTTTGGGATCGCAGTACGACGTGAATCGACGGTATCATTGACTCCGATGGAAAGAGTACTACCAATGAGTAGCATCTAGAACATGGAGAACACAATTGGTGACCCTAGTTCTTTGTTATATAATGATACAGGGCATGAAACTCACCTCGCTTTGGTTTCCGACGGTTCCTCTCGCGTCTTTCCCTGTTGTAATGGCAGGTGACATGAGGTACACGTTCTCGTAACCACAAGACCGTGGAGGCAGTCACTTTCTCGCAGGAGTTGAAGACCAGCTTGTGCAGAGCTGTACCTGTAGCCGTTGGTGCTGATATAGGTGAATCGCCCAATGGATAATTAGGCCCGTTTCGTGCGTCGACTATGCCTATGAGCAACTCATCGTCCACATCCGGGCACCGCGAGACGTCTAATGTCCTCAAATTGGGACACAAAGTGGTTGGGTTGTGGGCAAGGGCTCGAACAACGGGTCCAATATGCGTGACTTGAAACATCTCGAGACATCTCAGCTGTTTCGTATGGCGGAAGAGTTCGATGAATGTGTCCGGGCGAGTTTCTCGTTCCCAACTATGGCTGAGATACTTGTAAACGATCGCTAGCGATATCAGTTGACTCACGGTGTTCCCTGATATCAAAGCCTGTATGGTATCATTCCACTCGCTGCATAACGCCTCGAGTTCAAGGTGACGGAGGTTGGGAAGAGACAGTGGTGGAAAGAAGAGTTTCCCTGGAAACATGTCTCCGATAGAAAGGTGTGTCAAATGCGCGAGCTTGATTGACCCGACTGGAGATAGCTGCTGGAGGGTAACCGGCGCCCGCCATCGCCAGGACAAGGATTTGAGCGTAACGGATTCTAACTCTGGGTTGCTACGCAGTAGGCCATGTATATCGGGTATACCACCACCGCCCGGCTTTGAGTCATCGTAGTGTAGGACACGCAGCTGACCACTTCGATTAGCCAAAGCATTCCAATCATAGATCGAGGAACGTGTATCGAGGTGACGGATTTGTAATCTTGAGGTACCATCCAACCAGCCGCTGTTAATCTCCGTGAGAGTTAAAGACAATAAGTTAGGTACGACGGCTGGGGTAAGAAATGAAAGAGCAATCGCAGGGTATTGCGACCGCCAAGCACGCTCTCCCATGGCAAGAGCGCGCAAGTTGTCGAGGGAAACACCGGAAAGAGCCTTGAGAGCTTCCTGAACGCCGCTGCTTACATCACGGATGTAGAGTGCGCGTAGTAGGCCGTGGTTGCGAGAGAGCCATAGCTCTACTTTCTCCTCAGGATGCCGCTCCTTCGAGAGCGACAGAGTAGTCCAAAGCATCGGTGTGGTGACCACCACTTGCCTCAGTTTCTGGCATACCTGGGCGAGGATAACTACGCGCGCGTGGTTATGGGCCAACGCGAAGTGGAAGATGAGCACAAGGATCTCTGTAGGGAGGGTTTGGAGAGATGGCCGTTCAGCGACATGTTCGTGAATGGTTAACTTGGTTATCTGTAGACAGTATATGCAGATAAATATAAGGACTAGTACTAAAAGCAAGGAGATGAAAGTACTTGTAGAGTTGCTTCGACGTTATCCAAATCTCCCGTCAGGCCATTCTCGAGAAGAGCTGGCGGCGTCCGTTCGCTGTGTGCCATGACGCTGTTTTGTGCTCTTCAATAGTTAACTTGACTTTCATATAGCGAAACCTCATACCTTAGGCCGACGTTGTTGAACGTTAAGTAGTTTGGAGAAAGAGGATTTGCGGCGATCGTACTAGTACTGTCAACGTGAGCGCTTAGATCATCATCCTACCAGATCTACTGCAGTCGTCATTCCAGATTATTCCTGCTTTCGAGTCAATCTTCATGCGTCTTCCTCTCTTCCACCTCCACCTCTCTCAACGTCCTACATTCCTCAACCCTCTTCGCGCCCTCAACGCATCGAAATTGAGACGAATGTCCACGTCAACACTCCCCCAGCCAACCCCAGACCGCCTCACAGAACTCCAAGAAAACCTCGCCGACATACGTGCACGCGTACAAGCCGCCACACCCCAAGATACCAATGCCTCGCCAGAACAAGGGCCGAGGTTGATTGCGGTGTCGAAGATCAAACCTGCTTCGGATGTGTATGCTTGTTATTTGAGTGGGCAGAGGGACTTTGGGGAGAATTATGTGCAGGAGTTGGAGGATAAGGCTGAGCAGGTGAGTTGTGCTTTCTATTAGATGGTGTAAATAAGTGTACTGATTATACTGCTATCGTATAGCTTAAGGAACTAACCGATATTCGATGGCACTTTATCGGCACATTACAGTCCAACAAAGCAAAGAACCTCGCACGTAAGTACCCTCTCCTCATCAACACACCTCACCCCTCCTCATACCCATATCACCTTCCTACAGTAACCCCAAACATATACGCAATCCAAACCCTCACATCCTCCAAAACCGCCACCGCACTCAACAAACACCTCCCCTCCTCCCGAGCGACACCACTACACGTCTTCATCCAAGTAAACACCTCCGGCGAAGACGTCAAATCCGGTCTTCCCCCTCTCACCACGCCACCAACACGAACACCCTCCTCCGAGCTGCTCGACCTCGCTAAACACGTCATCTCGTCGTGTCCGCGTTTACACCTACAAGGTCTCATGACCATCGGTTCTCTGAACGAATCTTTGAGTTCTAAGGAGAAGGAGAACGAGGACTTTGAGAGGCTGAAAGTGACGAGGGATGTGCTGCAGGAGGTGTTGGCGAGGGAGTTTCCTAATGTGGGAGAAGGTGAGGAGGGAGAGGGGAAGGGGGAGAGGTGGGGAGAGGGAGGGAAGTTGTTGTTGAGTATGGGTATGTCGAGTGATTTTGAGGCTGCTTTGAGGGCGGGGAGTGATGTTGTGAGGGTTGGGACGAGTATATTTGGGGCGAGGCCGAAGAAGGGGGCCGTGCAAGCTTCATAGTCATTAGGTTGTGGATGTATGTCACTTACATGGGAATAGTAATGATATCGAGATGGAACTCAAGTACAGTATAACAGTTGGGAAAATTAAATCCAGCAAGCATCATAAGCACATATACAAGCATCCCTCTAAATCCCACTGCACAACCCCAAGCTACTCAACTACCACCCCCTCCTCTCAAGCAAAACAACCTTCCAACTCTCCCCATACACCATCACCCTCCAAGGCTTCCACGGCTCCAACTTCAACGCATCCAAATCAAGCCTCCACCCGTCGAACCCAGGTATCACGGCCGTCATCACCCACGAATTCTTCGGGAACCCCGTAGCCTCAAATGTGTTCCTTCCACTAGCACTAGGAGGGGGATGGGAGTGGACTTCGGCGAGGACGTGTGTGATGGCGCGGTTGGATGTGAGTTCTTCGGGGGTTACGTTTTCTGTTTTGTTGTATATCCAATCATCGTTCAGTTGTAGGTGGGGATGGTGGGAAGAAAGGGGAGAGAGGGAGGAGGATGATGGGAGGAAGGAGGGGAGGGAGGGCGGTGCGCGTGTTTGGAGGAAGAGGGATGCGCCTGTTTGGGCTGCTAGGTTGGATATGTGTACGTGCACTGCAAAGCGAAGCGGCGTGGGTTAGTAAACAAACAAAACATCGCGACGGAGAAACAGAGGGGGTGAGTGAGATGGGCTGGACAAAGAGAGGGAGGAACGTACCACCCCGTCTACCCGCATACATCTCATTAAACCTCGCCAACGCCACGCCACCAGGGTAATTATTAATCGCAGCGACAGAGGATAGGAAAGTGATAGCGCAGTTGAGCGCGAGGAAGCTTGCGACTGCTAGGAACGCCAGACGCCCGAATAGGCTGCCTTTTCGTCTTGATATCCTACAAAACAGCAGGCGTCAGCACCATCAAACACGAATGAGGAGAACACAGATGGAAACAAGGAGAACACGGAGAGAGGAGAACAGGAAGAGGACGTACAACCAAGCACCACCCCTAGCACCAGCAACATTAAACACCGGCACAACATACACCACAAACCGCCACTCCTTATGTCCCAACGCACTCAGCAACGCCACGAAGACGAGGGCGGGGAGGAGTAAGGAGCGGATGCGAGAGTCGGTGAGGGCGCCGATGGGCGTGAGAAGGAGGGAGGTTGTGAGGAGCTTGGGGAGGTGGGATGTGTAGTATGCGTGGATTGGGGATACCTGTGGGAGGGAGGGTTAGGTGAGAAGGAGTGGAGGGAGGGGAGAGGTGGACGTACACCCCATTCTGCTGATTTGCCTTGGAGGACGTTGAAGTAGAGCCCGTATAGTTCGGGCCAGAGAGGCCAGCGTTGCCAGAAGAATGAGTCGACTGTCACGGTTAGCGCTACCAACTCGGGTATGAGCTTCCAACGTAGTGCGCTGAAACACGACGAAAGATGAAAGACATACCTACTGATATCACTCCACTAAGAACCCCTACTCTAACGACTTTCCATAGCGTAGTATACCGCTGCCAGAGCGCCTGAAGGACTACAGGTCCTAGTAGGAGAAGCACCTCTGCACGGAAGACAACTGTGGTGAAGGTGAGCAGTGCGATGGCGAGGTGTATGTCTCGCTGGAAGGGTCTCGTGGCGTTGGGGTAGCGGTTCCAGAGGAGGTAAGTAGCAACGTTCACTAGAAATGATGTGAGTGTCAGTAGGCTAAAGAAAGGAATGTGGAAGGAGGGGAGATGGCTTGCCTGGAAGGAGAGCAAACATATTCGGCAACGTACGGCCCATCCAAAACGGGAGATGAAATTGCGTGCAAGTTATAAGCACAAAGAGGACACCAGTCGCCCCTCCATACCGCCGCGACACAGCTCGTCGGAGGAGGGAGAACCCGAGGACGTTGTACGTCGCCAGTACTAGTCGGACTGCACACACAAGGATAGGTTAGTGTGACTGATAGGGATCGAATGGAGAGAGATATAGAGAGCTCACTGACGACTTGGATGTCTGCTTTGGACGATATAGCTCCCAGGTAGTTTGCTAGGTAGAGTGCGGGACGGGAGAGGAAGGCGAGGAGGAGGCTGCCTATGAAGGTGCGGGGTACGGCTCCTGGGAATACGAAGTGGTCATACTACCATCCTGTCTGAATATCTTTATAAACATTGAGGAGTAGTTAGATACCTTGCTTAGTGACTCTGCGCCCACTCCGTACGCCAATACGTCGTGTGTGGCATGCAGGTTGAAGCTTTCCTCGACTTTGTTATATGGTGCGAGGAGTACGTGGGCCCAGCTTGTGGAGAGGAGTAGGATGTCTAAGGCTACGCTCATGTTATGATAGTAATGCGCATAGGTTGTAAAATGACACTGAAAGAGAAGTCGAAGGACAAGGTGAAGAAGTGGCAATGAGTGACAGCTGCTGAGACGAGGCGCCGAAGTGATGTAGCAGCGTGACTGTCGTGCGTGACAGATCGCGTTTCATCGTGTTACGCGACGCGCTGATTGACGTGACCACGGCTAGCATGCACGAAATGGATGACGAATATATCGATTCTACATATATGTACCTCGCAAATGTATATACACACAGCAATTACAACCGCAACCCCCTCCTATACTCAATAAACGCAACCAAATTATCCCTAACCTCCTCCCCACGCCTTCTCAAATCCCGTTCCCTCTTCCTATCAATCCCCCTCACCGCCTTCCGCACACCTTCAACACCAGCCACCAACGCGTCCAAATACCCATTTTGTCGGAAGTTGACGTCGTATGGTGACGTTTCGTCGGAGTAGATGTCGATTAGGGCGGATACGGCTTGGAGGTGGGGCTCGACGGAGGGACCGGCGGGGTTGGTGGGGGAGGGGATTAGGGTGAGGAGGTATTGTGTGATGAGCTGGAGGAGTAAGAAAATATGGTGGTTAGTGTGTCTGTGTGGGTTGGTGAGGATAGGGAGACTGACCTTGTTGCTCTCGATGGATTCTCGGTGCTGGGCCAAGCACTCCAGCGTGCCGATACACTTCACCTTCAACCCGGCGTCCGAAGCGACATTACACAACTGTATCAAAATATTAACCTGACCAGGTTCCGGGACCTACACCAAAAAATTCAACATCAGCAACGCATTAGGTTATTTAAAGAAAATCCACTTACGAGAACGCCCTTCCAGACAACAGCAACACCCCAAAGCACACCAACCGCAACCTCCCAAAACTCCCTCCGCCTCTCCTGGCCCGGTCCATCCACATCCGTACCAACAGCCTCAAGCGCAACCCACACCTGTCTCCACACACCCATCCCCACACCCGCATCCGCACTCGACGCTGCAGTATTAGATTGCGAGCTTTGAAGGGAGGTGGCGAGGGCGAGGAAGATGTTGTTCAGGCATTCGAGCGCGGCGACGTGGATGGCGGCGAGGGCGGATGTTGTTGGGGGGTGTGGAGAGGGGCCGCCGGTTAGGGGTGGGAAGGAGAGCATGGTGGGGTGGATTAGGGAGAGGAGGGAGGGGAGGAAGGGTGGGAGGTTTATTGTTGTTGGGGTGGCTGAAGATGTGACTGCGTCGTCTTCTAGCATGTCTGTGTCTTCTTCGTCCATAGCGTCGTCTATAGGAGCCCGTAAATAACCCATTAAATTGTAAAGGTAAAGATTGAACATACCTTCGCCGTCTTCTCCTACTTCCTCGTCATCTCCGCCTTCTACCACAGGTTCCGGATCAGGCAGCGTCGCACACACCCCAGTCAAAATCTCCAACGAAAGCTGCACAGTCCTCAGCTTCCTCTCAATTTGTGCAAGCTCAATCTCAGCAGGCGTTCTATGATCACTTTTCGGACCGCCCTTGAGCGACAGCTTTTGCATTTCCGGCATCGCATCCTTTACGACCCATCAGCCTCGCAAACATGAATGAAGAAAGTAGACATATACCGTACCTCCTGTGCAATAAGCTCCTGCGCCCTCTGCGTCACTTCCGGAAGCGACATCGAAGAAACAACCGGCTGCAAAGCAGGCAACACGACCTCCCCATCAATATCCGCCAGCGCAGCGATCGACGGCGGCGGTATCGGCGAGATGTTCTTCAATATACCCGCGCACAAAACACGCAGTGTGACTTCTCTGTCGTCGGGGTCTTTGCCTTTGCCGTTGGGCTTTTGTTCGTCAGAGGAGGGGAGGGCGACGGAGAGGAGGCAGGCTGTGTAGGCGCCGTTGGAGCGGACTTCTTGGGTTGCGGGGTAGTTGTCGTCGGTTAGGACGTATAGGCAGTGTGCTAAATAGATTATGAGCGAGGGTTAGCGGTTTAGAACTGGTTGTATTTGATGAAGGAGGAGGGGGAGGAGGTACCTGCGGAAGCTACGGTTGATACGGGGAGCTTGTCTCGTGCGCCGAGGAAGGACATCAGAAAAGGTACGAGCGATATCTGGTTGATAGCGTTCAGAGCCTTATTTGAAGTCTCTCTAGTATTTCTTAGCGGCAGCGATGTAGCGTGCTATGAAGAACTTACGAGAGACACCAGAGGATGGTGATTATGTTGTCTGCGAATTCGCAGACGAGCGTTTGGGTGGTTTCGGACGCATCTTTTGGGTTCTCGAGGAACTGGGCGAGGGTAGTCGAGATCTATTGGTTTATGCAAGTGTTAGAGTTTAGGTGAGTATGGGGAAGTGTAGTGGTGCGCACTTTGGGGATAAAGGACTTGAGAGGGGTGAGGATGTTCTTGTTGTACATCTCGCCGCAGATATCGTATCCTCCGTCAATACAGAGATTCCTTCATCTCTCGATTAGCTAAGCAATTATTACGGAGTGGCTTGAAACATGACGTACCGTAGGGCACCACCAGCCTCAACCACAACTTCCTCTTCACTATCAGACAACCGAGTGATCAAAGACCCAACGACGTTCTTCCCCTGCAGAAGTCGACGAGTGGACGGATCGTTCTGTATGAGATTCGAAACCGCGACGCAGGCCCATTTGCGCTCTCCTGCGTCCGGGCTCTCCATCTAATCACACAAAGCCAAAAATATTAGCACTACTATTTCATAATTACAATGAAGTTGTCTGGGATTGCACACCTTTTGTAGGATAGGCAATATAGCCTCCCCCTTGGACGAAGAGGCCGAAGCGGACGCAAGACCCTTCGGGAGGTGCGAGTCTGGTACGCGCATGGGGTTGTGTCGCCTCATCTGGCGTTTCTTCTGTGACTTGCCCATGCTAGTTCAGAACGTTATGAGTTAAGCAGTACAAGTGGGAAGTAGGGATGTGAACTAGGAAGGGGAAGGGGAGAGATGCACAGTGCACATTCGGTGCGATCGCGCACAGACCAAAAGCACTATCATTTATTGGCGTCTACGTAAAATTGTGGGCGTCTGATGTAAGTAGAAGTCTAATGTAGCTTACTATGTTAGCTTACCGGGGTATCTTACAAGGATAAGAGCGCGTTGTAGTTAGATCGTAAGGAGATCTAAGCAAAGTCAGTAGCCTTTGCTTATCCCGTCACTGCGCGGTAGCGCGTGCTGTTGTCATTGCTCTCCCTCTGCCACCTTCGCCATCTGCTTTCGCCTGCGGAATATGCTGTAAGCTGATTTGTACTTATGGTCTGATCTTAGCTGAAATGTGGGTAGTGACGACGACGACGATCGGTTCCTTTATGGCGACTCTGCCGACGCTGAGGAGGAGCCACCCAAGCCTCCCATGCAGACTTCAGGTACGATGCACGGTTGTCCCTGTAGCTCCTGTGCTGAACATTGAACGCATATGATTACCGTGCCATTCATGATATATAGAACCGCAACCGTGAGTCTCAGGCTAACACCGGCTCATAATGTATTGCTCATTCACAAGTCGTTCTAGCATATCACTCGAGCAAGTAGAATCAGCTGCAACTACCGGCGGTGTGGTCGCGAACCTCGAAGCAAAGGCGGCAGAAGAGGCAAACGAGGGTACACCTGAAGCTTCTGAGAGGCAGGATGTTACAGAGAATGGGGAGGCGCAAGAAGAGGAGGAAGAGGAGGAAGAAGAGGAAGAGGAAGAAAGCGACGATGTGAGTGGGCTTGTGCTTCACCGAGATTTGTCTAATGTCTCTTTAGGACATTGAAATTATCACGGAAAAGCCGAACCGTTCATTGGACTTCAGGTGCGTTACACTAACCTTCAGCCACGCATTAACTAAGTCGTCGCAGGCAACAACGGCCTTCACTAGGTAGACCGGGCGGTCAGCCGTCGTCTTACACCACCCCACGACGTGAATCCCCAACAACAACTCTATCATACTCCGAGCTAATTGAATGTTTGTATAGCTGTGCAACAGACACCCTCCCTTACCACCGAATACACACCTCGTGAACGAGGTGCAGCAAACCTCTCTGCAACCCCTCAACCAGGACCAAGCCCCTCTGCTGCTCCATCAGGCTCATCAGAGCCAAAACAGGCCTCTCCGTCAGACGGCGTCGACCCCTCAACTCTACCGGTCGTCACAGCCCCTCCTTCACATCCTCAAATTGACCTGGACACCCCTGGCGTGTTGGACGGCCGCTCAATCCTCGAAATTGATCTGAATAACCTTGCAGAGAAGAACTGGCGGCGCCCCGGCGCTGATATAAGTGACTGGTTCAACTATGGGTTTGACGAGATATCATGGGAGGCGTATTGTTACAGGCGAAGAGAGGTGAACGAACTAGCAAACGTCCTGAAGACCAACGTACTCGTGCGTACTTTGTTCTTTCGTACTTACCCTTGTAGATATTCGTTCATCACGCGAATACACTGGTTTTCTACCCCCACATTGTTATTGTTATTCTTTACTCCCTCCGGTGTCTGACAACGTTGTAAGAACAAACTACCTACGCTGACGTTGATTATTTAGAGCTTTGCCGGTATGCCCGAAGAACAAGTTGCAGCTCTCCCTCCAGAGGTTCGCACGATGATTATGGCCATGGTGGCTTCTGGCGGCGGTAATGGAGGAGGCATGATGCAACCTGGGATGAACATGAACGGGGCTATGATGGGAGGCATGATGCCTATGGGTGGTATGATGGATCCTAGCATGATGCACCAGATGGGTCCTGGAGACATGGGCATGGTTGGACAGGGAATGGGTATGGGTATGGGCGATGGGATGGGTGGTCAGCCTATGCCTGGGCCGGGTATGGGCGGACAAGGGATGGTGGGGCCTCCCATGGGCAATGGTGGTTTGAGTGGTGGTGTCGCTATCAGCTCGGGTGGACAAGGACGAGCCACGCCCGACGTACAGATGGGTATGATGGGGGATGGATTCCAAGGAGGGCCACAAGGTGCTGGGCAGCAAGGTATGGGAATGCAGATGGGCAACGAGTTTGGTATGCAGGTAAGCCGTGATAGCCAGGCCATGTACGTCTCTCGTCTCATAGCTGACGTGGCGGCGCATTTGGCAGGAGATGAATCAGCAAATGTACCCTGGCGTCGAAGGAGCTGGGACACCCGTGCCAAGCTCAACCCCCGCGCGAGGCGGCACACCTGGACACTTTGGAAGAGGTCGCGGAATACCTGTCCAGCCGACGGCTGTCCGCGGATCCCGCGGTGGCAGTTACGCTGGGCGCGGTCGCGGTGAGTGTTCTTCTCGGTGGTGTGTGTCATTCAGCTGACATGGGTAGGTTCACAAGCTCTTCCTGTGCGCCCTGCGTCTCCTTTGCCACCGAATGTTCCGACGGGACCAAGAAATAAGAATAAGTACAAGGATATTGATAATAGTGCACCTGCTGTGGATGGTCTGGATTATGGTGGTGGCAAGGAGCGGTCGACGCCCCCTGACTATGATGATCGGAGTTCGAGGTCAGTTCATTCGCCTCCTACACACGCTTTCATTCATGCTGACTTTATGTAGTAGAAAGCGTCGTAGTTCTCCAGGTGTAGAGGAAAGTCGGTCAAAGCGACGTTGATCATATTCATTCATAAGGATTTGATTGCCCACTTTTTTGCGCTGTGTCGGTTTGTAAGCCTCCTGTAATCTAATTATCCATATTAGTCGCAGCACCTCTTCCTAAACTTCTACGACTGCATGCCGAACGGATGCGTATACGCATACGCGCACTCAGAAAGTTAAGTTGATGACGTAACGAGACCAGATTTATAAGCCGCCGGCATAACTCAACTTCAAATAACCATGCGAACAGATCCACATCGAAGTTTGAGTTTGTGAACATAAAAGGCCAGTGTCGAAGTCGTTGGGTTCATCATCCTACTCAGCCATGAAAGTCGCGTTCGCATTCACCGCTCCTATCAACCCACCCTCTGCAACTCCCAAGCTCACCAGAGCGCAAGTCTGGGAAGGCTTGGTGCACAAGGCTCGCGACCCCATTAAATACGTCCCTGGGATCGAGACATGCAAGATACTCGAAGAGAATGCAGACGGTTTAACCCGCGAAGTCACTTTCAGACCCGGGACACAAGGTCCTCCGGGCATAGTGACGGAGAAAGTCGTATTTACCAAGGAAGTTAGGGTACGTGCACGATAGCCTCATTGTGCTTTGACGCGACCGTCCTGATTCTTCATCGTACCGCAGGCAGACTTCGAGATGGTTGGACGCGACACTCACATCGCCAACATTATCTCTGACGGAGAAGGCGAAAGCGACTTGTACTTGACGTTCACGTTCAATTGGAACGTCCCTGGCCTTGTGGAAGGCAGCCCGGAGGCGTCGGAGAGGCTCGAAGTGATGCGGAACACAGCAAAGGTCGCTGTTGGGAAGAGTATCGACCAGATTCGTACTTCTGTCAAGGAGTCGGCTTGAAAAGATTGAGGGGATGGAAATTTGTAAATAACAAACGTACATACTCACAAAGGAAACAAAGCAAAGTATAACGTCACTCCACTCACACACTTGTCATTCGCCAGAAAATCCAATCAGATTCGATGATACCATGTAAATATCCAGTAAACCAAGAATTGTCCGTATGCACAAAATCATCCGCTACAAAACATCGCTCATCTACCGACCCCTTAGCGAACTATTCGGACCTCTCTTAGGCCCAGTATCCGTCTCGTTCTGATCAACGACCTTCTGCCAGCGATCTATCAACTTCGAAACGCCCTGGTACGGTTTCTCCGGAGACGGCGACCGTAAATCTGTTGTCGACGGCGGGCTCAATGTGTCCCGACGAGCCTGAGGTTGTACGGGTGGTGCAGACTCTTGGGCACGAGATAATAAAGACTTGGCCTGAGCTTGCTGCTTGATCTCCGAGAGGGCTTTGTTAGCGATGTTGCTGGTTGTTCCGGTCGTATGAGCTGTAGGCTTCGACGGGGACACGAACGAACGAGAGGGGAGTCCAGAGATGGAGGGAGTTGGCGAATGTCTTCGTTGCAACGGCTCCTCTCTCCCATTCTCGAACTCGCTGGGAACAGCCAGCTGCGGCTTTGTCTGAACAGGAGAGGACTCGGGTGACAGCCGGGGAAATCGCGTCGCAGCTGCGGACGGGGAAGGTAAACCAGCACTTGACGCCTCAGACATCGTCTTCGAAAGAACCGTAGGCTTCGTGGCAACTGGAGGCGCGGGTTTCGTCGGGGTAGCACCATTGATGGATTCGTAACGGTGTACCATATCCGAGATCGAAGTTCTCCTGGCTGAACGACGGGGCTTGTCCTCAGGTGTCTGTGCAACCTGCCTCGGCGCTGAGCTGGTGGATGAAGAAAGCGAAGCTTCAAGCGGGGCTGTCTTTGCCACAGGATTGAGGAACATAGACTGAGGGCGGCTACGGCTTGAGGGCGTAGAAGCAACAGGAGGGGATGTGAGCCCAGTCGTCGACGGTACAACGCCGGTCCTACTGTCCGAAGTCGACGTAGTCGGCTTACGCTGTTGCTGCTGCCTGGACGGGGGTCTAGCGATCCTCGAAGGAGTAACGGGCCTAGGGCCAGCAGGATGCGAGCTATCACTCATAGGCTGGGGCGACGACGACCGAGCACTAGAGACGAGACCAGGAAGCGGCTGCTTCATCGACGGAGACGTAACAATAGCAGAGCGCCGTTTGTCAGCTATCTTCGAAGGGCTCTTGGGAGGTTGGTTTCCACCCACAGATCCACAAGGTCGTGCACCGAACTCTGTCTACCTTTGCCTCCAGACCGACCATGACGGGACGGCCTGCTGTCACTAGCACCAGCATCTCCTGCCCCTCCTGTCTGGCTTGGCTGCACGTCCGCCCGACCACCTGGCCTGAACCCACCGAGATCCTCAGGTCCCTCATCGCTCGACGACGAACCTTCCTTCGAGAAATCACGAGTCGGGGACGTCACAGGACTCCAATTATCCGTCAATCCGCTAGAAGCCGTGGCCAACGGGAACGGCTTGGCCTTCGGTTCCATACCAGGTAGCTTCAAGCCCCCTGGGACGCCACCAGACGAGAGGTTTCCAGTACCAGTGCCCGTGCGAGACACGTAACTCTTCGATTTCGTAGGCGACCTCCTCCCCTCTCGACGTTCCCTCGACTTCGACTTCGACCGGCCACCACGTACGACATCAGCGCTCCCAGCCTTCTGTTTCTCCGGCGACTCTGTCCTTCGTACAGATATCCGTCGTTGAATCGATGCAGTTCTCGAAGGTGGAACTCTCTCTCTAGGGGCTGTATCCTTCGGTGCCTCACGTTTCTGGTCCAACGCAGTGAAAACGTCTTCCTGAAAGTTGATATCGCCACTGATAGCTTCCAGCGGTTTCTCCAGTTGTATCGGACTGCGCTCAATGAACGACGCCCGTTTGCTTGGACTATCGCGTAGCACCGGCTGCGATGCCGGAGCAGAAGCTTCCTCATCCGACACACCAGTTAACCAGTCTCGTTGTTCGGGCTGCGGTGTAGGACGCGGTGGCAAGGCCGGCGGAGCAGGCGAAGAATTGGACGGAACCTCCAGGCGGGCAGGAGCCTCATTAATCGGAGAGGTAGCCTTGATAGCCAAAGAACTTCGATGTCGACGGGGCTGCACCGGACGAGTGTGTCGCGAAACTAAGGGTGTGGGCTTCGTCTCGTTGTTCGGCTTCGGTGCCAGAGGCGCGTTCGTCCCGGCCTGTCTCTCGCGCGCCAGTCGCGACTCCCGCATAGCAGTGCCAGTAACGTGCTGTGACCGTGTTCCATCGTATCTACCGGCCGCCAGGGAGTTATGGCGAGCTAAGCGCGGCTCAGCGAGACTATGTTCTGGTGTCCCTACGATATTACCAGTACGGGATACACTGGGACCTCCGGTCGGAGCGCCTAAGGTTGGTCGAGCGGGACCAGGCGAAGGCCTCTCATATAGTCGCTCTGTCGAGGGTGGCTGAGTAGCAGCATGAAGAGCGGGCTCGACGTTATTCCTTGACGGCGGTGAGAAGGTGCGATCCAAGTCTTCGAGTGATGGGAACCGTTCCTCTGCAGACAGCTCTACGGGCCGTCGAGGCACTGCAGAGGAGCTCTGCCACGAAGATGGCTTGAAGGCCGGTGACTGAGGTCGCGATTGTGCCTGTGCCTGCGGTATAGGTACTGGGGACGGAGCGTGCGTGCTAGGTGGCCGATACGTCGTCGAACTGCTCCCAATGCCAAATCCGGACGGAGTAAGGCTTGACGTAGGTTGCAAAGTAGGAGGTGCCAGATTAGAGGATGCCAACCCAGTCCTTGCGCTTCGGGCGTCAGCAAGAGTTGGCGGTGGTGGCTGGGACGTCAAGCCGAGCCCTTCGAACGCATCCCGTTGAGGTGCTCGACCCTTGCCTATTGAGCCGTACGTCGCAGGCTGCGAAGATCGAGGTAAAGAGATAGGTTGGGATCTCGGAGACGCGGTCTGCGTCGGAGGTCTTCTCGGTGGCTCGAACGAATCGCCAAAGCCTAACGCAGGGGAAGCGGAAAAATCACTTTCAAACCCGCTCTTCTCTGGCGGTGCTCTGTGTGAGTTGTCTGTGCTGCGTCCAGCAGTCTTGGAATCGAGTCCCCATGGATCTCCCCCGGAGTTGAGATCGACCGTTTTACCACCGCCTATACTCGCCATGCCAGACTTGTGACCGCGAACTCCTGCCCACCCTCGATCATCCACAGGAGGGAACCTCATTTCAGCACCTAGCTTCGCGTGATCTTTAGATGGACTTGGAGAGGGGGATGGAGCGGCCTGAGGTGGTGGTCTCCCGCGACGCATAGGTGCAATGGCCTCCAAAACCTTGTCCCTTGCCTGTACACCTGCGTTCTTTGAAGGAGACGTAGATGGCTGGCTCGAGCGTGACTTGAATGAAACAAGGTCATCCAAGGGGTTCGCCACAGGTGCTCCAGGACCGGCGATATTCGGGGAGAGAGTTTGTAACGGTGTGCCGGCGGTAGGACGAGCAGGCATGGAAGGCTGTTTGGGAGGTATGTTATAGGTGAAGCGAGACGTGGTTCCGCGAAGTGCGTGGACGTGATTGAGCAGTTCGAAGACAGTCGGTCGCTGTGTGCCGTACTCTCGCAGCATCGAGCCTAATATTCAAGGCGCTATGACATTAGTGTACTTGATGAGTTGTACAGCTACTCACCAATCAATGCGTTCATGTTCTGTGAATATACAGGGTATGGTGGTATAGTGTAATTGACGTTCTGGATCGCGAGCGGTCCACGCTCCTCGAATGGTGTCGTATAGTAGCATAGCTTGTAGAGTAGGACTCCGAGGGCCCAGACGTCGCTCTTCTCGTCAATTGGTCGTCGTTGCATTAGGTTCACCATCTCGGGCGCGCGATATTGCATCGTGGTATGTCGATCCAAGTCGGCCTGAAGGGCACGGAGCTCCTCGCCATTCGAAGGTACTTTATGCACCGTAGTGGCGCTTCCAAAGTCGCATAACTTGTACGAGGTAGGGGAAGATTGGAGGATGTTCTCGACTTTAAGATCACGATGGAGGAGAGGTGGCTTCAACGCGTGCATGGCGGCGAGGCCCTCGCAGACGTCCACGAAGATGGTTAGGATCTCGGCTTCCGTCAATCGTTCTCGTAGTCGGCGGTTCATCATGTCGATGATTCCTCCGCCAGGGCAGTACTCCATTAGGATGAATACCTCGTATGCACCGTTAGCCATCCGATGTGAGGCTGCGTCAATAAGATGCACAATATTTGGGTGGCCTTTGAGTATCCTCTGCAATCTATTAGTGCGCTTGATCGTAATTGACTGGTGTCTAGCGCACCATGATGTCCACCTCCTTCTTGACCTCAGTTAACATTGCCTCATCGGGCACTGCTATACGTTTTAGGACATGATGCGTCGTGTTGTATACGGGTTGTGCTGTCCTGACGAGATATACGTGGGCAAAACCACCTGGAAATTCGCCATGAGATCTCGGCGAAGTTTACAGCTGAAAGGGTCGCCTACCCTGGCTAAGATACCGTTCGACCTGCACGGTGTACTTGTTGACAGCGATGGTCTGACCAGGCATGAGCGTTGGTCCGTTCTTCGCGAAGGCTTGCTGTGCCTGCCATTGTGCCATCGCCGTCGGTCGTCGTGGGCAGCGTCGAGCTTGCTGCGGGAATAATTGAACTTGATTGAACTTGGTCGGCACTGTGAGCAACAACCGCCGCGTTGCTGCTTGCCAGAAGACGTGAATAGGCAGACGCCCGACGTAGATGAAGACCCACGTGGAGATCATGCTTAGCCGCCTGTGACGCGCTCCTGGGAAAGTGTCGAAAGCGGGAGATTGGTGTTTAGATTCGTAGCAGTCACTGCTCTCTTGCCTTCCACCACCATCGCCGTCCATCCCCGCCCTTCTACAGGTACTTTGTGGTCTTTAATATTGACTAGCTATATTCATTTACGTTCACATCTCACCCGCAGCCACCATGTCGCTCTCCAGAGACCCAAGCCATGGTCATCTCGCGCACCTGGGCCTGCCTGCCCAATCTGGGGACGTACCCTTCTCTCGCCCCCAGAGCCCACACCATGAAGTCGTAGTCGGTTTCTATGGTCTTGGTGCCATGGGCTACTACATGGCTCGCAATCTCGCTAAGAAGATACCATCTGCACTGCTCGTGAGCAACCGTTCGCGATCAAAGGCAGAGCAGCTCCTCAAGGAGCTGGGCTCGAACAAAGTCAAGATAGTAGACGACCCTGCTGATCTTGCACGCCAAGCCGATATCATCTTTACCAACCTGGCCAACGATGCAGTTGTGAAGCAGGCGCATGAAGGATTCGCAGCTGCTTTGAAGGTTAGCCTACTCTAGTCTCCATTAGCGAACCAAGGCGATATCATTCTATCTAGGATACACCAAACACAAAGAACAAGATATTCGTAGAGACTAGCACTGTTTACCCCACAGTTGCAGGTTCGTAATCATTGCTATATCTGGCCACCACCCGGATCTCATATGCATTGTGCTTTCAGGCGAACTCGACAACCTCTTGTCAAGCATCCCACACACACATCTGATAATGGCTCCAGTCTTCGGCGCGCCCGCTGCAGCCGATGCTGGTCAACTTATCGTCGTAATGGCTGGCGACTACCGTTCGAAGAAGGAAGTCGCACATCTCCTCGTTCCCGGCGTAGGCCGCAAAGTAATCGACCTTGGCGGTAACTTGGAGAAAGGTACGTCACTCGTGATCGCGAGGGTTCACATGCACAATTGACCTTCTCACTAGCGCCTACATTCAAGCTCATCGGAAACTCTGTTATTTTGGGAAGTTTGGAGATCCTCGCTGAAGCGCTCACGCTGTCTGAGAAGTCTGGAATCAAGCCCGCGCAGACACATGAGCTTATCAAGGAACTGCTACCTGCACCGCCGTGCGTACTCCATAGTCCTGTCTTGCACGATAGCTGATTTGATTGTGTAGATTGGTCGCCTACGGCAATAAGATGGTCAACGACCTCTTCGACGGCAGCAAGGGTTTCGCTATTGACGGTGGTATCAAGGATTCCACCCACATTCGCAAGTTGGCTGCTGACACAAACTCTCCAATGCCTGCTCTGGTATGTTCTCTGTATTCGAGAGTTATGACGAGTTCCTGATCTTTGTTGTCGTCAGGACTCTGCGCACCAGCATCTTTTGACTGCTCGTGCTCTTCATGAGGCTAAGCGAATTCGTGGCGAGGAGGTTTATGAGACTCTGGATTGGAGCTCACTGGTTGCTGGTACAAGAGTAGCGTCTGGTCTGGATGGCTTCGACAGCTCGAAGGTAAGCAAAGCCTTCAGGCGTCAGGACTTATGCACTCATGACTGATGGCATCTATAGCATGAGCGTATGGCTCCTGTTCCTGACACCTGAAGCAATGAAACATCATCGACCGGAAGGATTCGAGGCTGTAAGAATACACGAAACAAACCAACATTGTAGAACATAAGAGTTGTATTGCCGATGTAAAGTCCTGTAACCAATGTATCACTGCCCTTGGATGTTCTGTCATGATGTCGTGTATGAACCGAGCTGTTCACAAGTTCCGTGCGCAAGTTACACTAGTACTTCAACACCACCCGACATGCACGTGGGCCACAAGCGTGTAAGTAAGAGCTTGCTTTTGGCGCCCATAACTCACCTTCGACCAAAATGCTGTCACGCTCGCTGCTGGCACCGACGCTGCGAGCAACTCCCTCGTCGACAGCGTCTTCGTCAAGAACGCCATGGTCGATTATTGCGAAGAGGACGAAAGTTAGCATCACTCCCTCGGTAGTCTGGCCAAAGCGCAAAGGTCCCCGTACGTATTCGGAACGCAAGACCTTCAAGGTCGCAGAATATACTCGCCTCTTTGAGACCAGCAAGTCCTCGCCGCTCATCTTTCTCGAACACAATGATTTCTCCGTGCAGAGAATATCAAAGCTTCGCCGGGACATCGAGAAAGCCGCTGCGAAACATGTCACACCACCTCCCTCCCTCTCTACCCTTTCACCCGCACCAGTGACCAACCCTCCAGCCCTACCCAAATTTACAGTAGTATCCACCAGCTACTTCGGCGTCGCATTACGGAACTACGCACCCCTTGACGGAGAGACCATCAAAGGCCTCGCGAGCCTGCAAAAAATCCGGGCTAGCAGTGCTCTCCTTCCCCGACTTCAACCCCCCACAACTCGACGCCGTCATCCGCGCCATGTCCCGCTCCGTACCCCCACGCAAAGCCAAGACAGAAGAACAGCTTGCGCAAGAAGCGAAGGACGCCGTAGATGCGTACGTCCCCGGTCGCCGCGTGAAGCGTCAACGTCCGGAACCCACTCCGGATCTGAAAGTCGTCGGAGCGTTGATTGAGGGACGGGTGTTCAAGGCGGCGGAGGTGTCGGAGGTGGCGAAGTTGCCGACGTTGGATACGTTGAGGGCGCAGCTTGTGGGGTTGTTGAGTGCGCCGTCGGCGCAGTTGGCGGCTTTGTTGAACGAGGCGGGTGGGGCGAAGCTGTCGAGGACGTTGGAGGGACTGAAGAAGAGCTTGGAGGAGGAGGGTGGCGCTACGCCCAGTGCTTGAGGGGTTTTGGAACCGTGGTAGAGGGTATATTGTTGTGCGTACATAAAGATAGTATTGCAGTAATTTCGACATACAGTGCTTTTGAGTAACGCCTCAGCATCCTTCACGCCCCTGTCCATTTGCAGAAAACAACTCTAATAATTATGCTAGGAGCGAGAGTGGAAAAAATACAGCTTGGGTTCTAACAATATTACACAAAGAGACATAATATATCCACAAACCGTCTATGTTACCAGCCCTTCAACGCGTTCACGTCTGTCTCTTCATGATCTCCCTCGCAACATCCCTCCCCTTCCCCACCTCCCAAGCAGTCTCGCCCTCCGACGGCAACTGATTAGCCCTCACAAGGTCCGTATCACCCTCTATAAGACCCAACTGAATAGCTCTCGCATCTGCCCGCGCGATATTCGACTCCGTGGGATGTATCCATATAGCGTCTGGTTTTGATTTTGACCGAGGCCGGCCGAAGGAGGTGGGCTCAGGATTGATGTTTCCGCCTGGTGAGGACGGGTGTGCGCGAGGGAGTGAGGATGTTGAGTCGGTGGAGGAGGATAGGCGGTATGGGTATTCATCGTTTGCGTGTTCGTGTACGCCGTATGGGTGGAGTGGGTACGCGGAGTCGTAGGGTTCTTCTGCTTCTAGGAGGGGCTCTTTAACGCGCTCTAGGCTGTGGATGGGTCATGCAGATTAATTAGCACTCTGGGCGGGATGCTTAAGAGAGTGGGCTGGTTGGTACGTACTCTTTCAAGGAGGTAAGATCTGGCGTCTCGATGTATTCAATGATGAACTGTCCCATCGCAAGGGTTGTCACCTGAAAGAATTAAACATGATCAACACGATTAAACGTAGGGCTAGATTTTGACATACCGTGGCGAGAAGGAGCCTACACAACGATCAGCGCACAAGTCCATTCCAACACCAGAAGAGAACACTCACCACATGTTGTAGGTCATCGCTATAAGCATGTATAACCTATTAGCGGAAACGCCGAATTACGATGAGGCGTCACGTCAGAATACTGTCAACAAATTGCACATCCTTTGGGATACGCACAGTCGTAGCAAGGTCACCGTCCAATACAACGACGCCTTCCATAGTGCTTTACGGAATCTCGTCCGTTGCGTCCACCTCAAAGGTGCCCAATATGTGTTGATCGCGTAGGTCAACCATCTGTTTTCGAGTGCGACTTATCTTGAGCAGTCTGAGACAGAATATATTATAAACGCAGTACACGCACCGTTCAGCACCACATATCACGATCGTCAGGATAATTCCTTCGACAACGCGTCTTGGGGAGTCGAGGTGTAATGAGGGGAAGAGTACGTGCTCGCCGAGGGGGTTAAAGTGCAGGTAATCTTCCCAACCTCCGTCCATCTTCATCTCGAATCGAGGAGTCCAATTCTACGAGCTCAAGGTCGACGTATGGTGAGGGTGCAGAGCAAAGATATAACGCAGTGGTCGATACCAGCACTCTAAAGTTTGCAAGCAAAGAAGTCGTCGGGAAAACGAGGACAACAGAAGAAGTCCAAGCGGTTGCCAGGCCTCGCAGTCGTGGTAATTATAGCACACAGCAATCCAACGCAATCCGAGTCCGACCTCCGAACCGAGTCGATGTCGTTAATTTACGGCGAGATGGTGGGAGTCGAGGACAAAGGTTGCCGTGCTGTTTGAATATTAAAAGGACAAGCCACGAGAGAAAGACATGGTTTGTCTGTAGGCAGGGTACATATCGCCGTATCAGTGTGATGATGCGGGTTGTAGGCACCTCGGGCAAAACGCAATCACTGCCGCTCGATGTTCCGCAGAACAATAATTACTGAGTATTCCTTTCTGACGGTAGCTAATTAATCAATGATGGATACATTATGTTACCTTTCGAGCCAAAATGTGGGTGTTTTTCTCCCCTCGAAAAGGTTCCCTTTGTACTAGACGAACAATCATCGAAAAGTCGTCGATGAGGCATCCTTTTCGACACGCGCAAAGGTAACCTCACGGCACTTTTCCGGATCGGGCTGCGCCAGATCGCTCCTCAAGGCTCCCGATTGCTCTTTGAGAGCTTGTTTACCTTTGTGCGTGTCGAAAAGGATGCCTCATCGACGACTTTCGATGATTGTTCGCCAAGCTCTTTGTCTAACTTTTCTACGTCAGATTAATGCTCAAAAAATAGCTGAAAAGGTAAGCTTTTTTGAGACGGAAAAGCCGTGTGGAAGCGACTAATTAGGAATACTCAGGAATTATTATTCTACGGAAATTCGCGCGCCTGTGATTGCGTTTTGCCCGAGGTGAGGGGGGTTGGATGACCGCAGCGCTGGCGAGATAATTTACGATCTGAGATCTGGCGACGGGATCTGGACGAGGTTATCTGGGCTGTTCTACGTTCGCACGTTCAGAGAGATGACGATGATAGTCCACTGGTTGTCAGCGACTTTGAGCTGGAAGCTAATGATAACGGACGGTAATGAGATAGATTATAGATGGTATACAAGTAGTCACTAGAGTTCCAATTCACAAAGTGGGGGTAGAGCACGCCGGCCCACTGGCAGGGCGGTCGGCGTACGAGGGCAACCCAAGCCCAGGAACCGAGTTCGCGAACGGATCGTTCGACAAGACCCCTTGTGCTTGCTTCAAAATCTCCCCAGACTTCTGCTCTCTCCATTCACACCCCTCTTTGAACGCACACGAGCTAAGCCGCAAAGAAAATGTCAGCTTCGAAGCAGCCGAATCTGGAGGAGAAGAAAAAAATACAAGTACTCACTTGCACCTTCTCGTCAACTCAATGTCGACTCCCCTCGGTTGTCGTTTCCCATTCCACAGCTCCAAAATATCGCTAAGGTGCCGATCCAACACGTCGTCTTCCTGCAGGAACGTCGTCGTGCCGATCACGATGCTCCTGTGTCTATGGAGATCCTCACTTGTCTCAGCTCCCTTGCCGTTGGTCTCCTTCACGAGCACAGTGGCAGTAGCACTACCACCACCACCATTCTGTGCGTCTGTTTCCATTACCGCTTCGGCAATGTCGTCTTGCGCGACTGCGGTGGCCTCTGTTGTCTGCAATGGCACTTCCACTTTCGCAAATGCAGAGTCTGCTTCACCGGCGACGACAGGCTCCTCAGTAACAGCAACCTCCTCCGCCTTCGACTCCCGCGACGAGTTGTCACGGTCCACAGTGCGCCACTCAATCGTCAACTCAGGATCGACACTCCTCGCACTAAGCATCTCCACCGACGTATACCACATCCCCACCAAATCCTCCAAACACGTCACCTCCCCCGGCAACTCCGTATCTTCATGGAACTTCGGCGAGAACTTCGCAGTAGGCGAAACACCCGCTTTCTTCCACATACTCGCGAAGTCCGTAGCGAGCGGTGACGATTTTGGCGCGAGGAGTGAGGATAGTAGGCGGTGGTAGATCATGAGTTGAAGTCGGCCGCTGGTGGTGTCTTGGTAGGGCGGTATGTAGGGATACATTCGAGTTTTGGTGTCTGATATCTTGAGACGGAAGTGGGGTTCGAATATAGGCGCGAAAGGCTTCCACGGTTTCGGCGTGAGGGAGACGGGGAAGAAAGACGTTATGGGTGTCTGGGAAGGCGATTGATCCTTAAACACCTTTGGAGGTTTACGCGGCTTTGTGGGAGTGCTTGGAAGGCTAGTTTCTCCCCTGCTGCGTTTGCGTTCGTTTTCGGATGGCGAGAAGGACGGTGTGGGTAGTGGTTCTCGCACGACCTCGTCCTGTCGATGGTTAGCTATAAGGCTTATGTACGGCAATAGGGGGGCATACTATTATTCCTCGGACCAGCTCGTCGTGGACGAGCCCGAGAACGACCATTTCTCGCTGAGGAAGCGACGTGATGAGCTACAAGTGTAGTAATCCGCGAGAATTAAAACTCACGCAGACGCCATTCTCGATGAGAGATTGTACGCTGTTGATCATCTGCACAAAGCTAGAATGAAGATTAGCACACTGCGGTAGAGGATCCTCGAATAGTTCATACTAGATACCCAGGCGATCTTCCTTGGTCTCGATCTGCACAGGCTTTTTCTCCTCCTCGGGATTGACTTCGAGTTCCAGGACACGATGGACAGACTGCAATAGACGATTTAGAATGAACAGGCCAAGAATGTGGGCTGATAAGGTGCAATGAGATGACTCACAGTTCCAGTCTGCTTTATACGGGCTTGCCTCTGGACTGTCTGGTTATCTACTTTGACAGTCTTACCCGTAGGAGTGACGATTTCGTGTCGCGCCTCCTTTTGTTCCTTCTTGTCCTCCTTAACCTGCTCTTCGTGCAAATGTTGATAGCCAAATTGGACTTCACACCTACGTTTGTCGATTCGAATCCAATTTAGCTCTTAGACAAGATAAAGACTTACCATGTAGGACCGGTGAAGTCGGTCACGCGGAACCAAGCTCCTTTCTTCATCCTCTTCCGCCATGACTTCACCTTCGGTTTCCGAGGCTCTATTTTCACCTCAATAACTTCAGGATCCTCAACAGCTCGTTCCTTCCCCTTTGAACTGGCACTCCGACCATTGGTCGTACCATCCACTGACTCCTCCACATCTGTCTCCTCAGATCCTTCCTCACGCTTTCCATCCACATTTGACCGCTTATCCAACAGCGGACCAAACAAATTACGCACGATAGAAGGGGAGGAAGAAGACTGCTCGAGTTCAATGTCAATCGCGGGACCACCATTAGAGAGCGTGTTTGTCAGCGTACTACATCTTGGGTGAGTGGCCCCTTCCGGCTCCGTGATATCGCCTTGCTTCTCAGCCTGTTCAGTCGCCACAGCAGCTGGGGAGGCAACACGCGGAAGGACAGGATGTAGTTGAGGATCTTGAGAGACAGCGGGATTTTGGCATCCATTGGAAGATTTAGAGGAGGACTCTTCGCCTTTGAGCGCTGCCGTTTCGAGAGCTTGGAGCTCTTCGGTGGTGAACTCGGAGAGGTCGTACGCGGAGTACTCGGACCTGGGGCTTCCTTCAAGTTTGGGGTCTTCGTAGAGAATTGGGTCAATCTCTGCTTCGGTGCTCTGTAGCGGATTAGGCTGCTCCTCAGGGCGCATTGGTGAATCGTCCTGCGAGGCAGGGAGGTCTGTGATATACGGGAGATGGTCGACATCGAGAGATTGGTTGGCTTGGTCGAATTCGTCTTCAGAATCTGGCATGTTGTCTTTAAAGGTATTCAAAAGTTACTAGCAGCAATGTAAGTAAGAATACTATTAGCGAACGTGAACGTTACTAACAAGTTACAATGCCTGCCTCATGGTAGGAGACAAACCAATGAAGTGGGGCGGGTTTACTGGCTGCCGAAAGCGGCAACGTCGGTACGCGATCGAGTATACGATCACCTGATCATTAAGCGCCATGTAGACACGCTTTAGCGCCCGAGTGTCCCCTTTATTCTCGCGTTTGGTAGAGACTTGAGTACTCAGTACTCAGAGTGTTGACTTCTTCACGACTTTATAATCCAGCAACAGAGTAGCATGATGAATATAAAAGGTGTTCCTTGCATTTGTCACAGTGGCATCGTACATACTGGATACTAAGTACATATCGGCAAAGTACTTAGTACTTCAGTCTGCGGATACCTGGAAGTTGTAAACTTGTTGCCACAATTGCAAAGTCGCCGATTGTGCTCTACACCATTTTTATACAACGACTGGCCATCCGCTTGAGAAATCAAGCTTGTTAATACCCAGGTAAGATGCAGTCGCGTTGTACCAGTCTGATGACACGGTTAGACGGTGTGTCAAAAGAAGAAGATGAAGAAAGATACACACGATATATGAGAATAGGGCCATCAGTGTCAGTAAATAGATCTTGCCCTCCCGGTCCGAAGATCTAGTAAGAAATAGTCAGTGCGTCATGAACACATGAGTATACCGAGCTCAAGATACATACTTGATCGTGCGTCGCCAAGATCTGAGTGCCTCCTCCGTCTAAGAGTGCAACACCATCTTGATCCGTGTAAGGCCCGTTGATATCGGAGGATCGGCCAACCCGGATGTTGTAAGTGCTCGACGTGCCTATGAAAGACGAATGAGTTAAATATAACTTGGATACCAAGGAGATACTGCTCATACGCACCGCTACAGCACTTATCCCACGATGTAAACAGGTAATAGTTGCCGTCGAAGAAGTATACTGCAGATGCCTCCTCGGCGTCTGTACCGCCTGTACGCTGCGCAAGAGACACGAAGTCGGGATCTCCAACAGTGCCATCAGTATTGAGCAGCGACCTGTTGCAGTTGAGTCATTCACCCCACTCCGCTGCGTTACAATATAGAAGTCATGTACGAACTGTTTGATCCCTGTCCAGAACGAGCCCCAAGAGAGATGCCATTGACCATCACTGGTGATGAGCAGGCTATACCAAAGATTCAGTTGCATTTTCAGCACAGGATGATACCAACAAATACGTACTTGGGGTCAATAGCATTATACTGATCATTATCGTTGGTCGACAGAACAAGACCGTGGTCGGTGAAACTTCCAGGCTGGCCAGTGGTAGACGTTGCGTAGAATATACCGGAGTTACGCGAGCCTAGGCTAGAGGCAGCATAGAACAGCTGCAGTGGATGAGCGTTAGGCGAACTGGCATTGCTAGGGGAATCCATACTTACATGGAATGTACCATCAATATAAGTGCAGTCTGGAGCCCAAAGAACACCATTGGTGGTCCCAGTGAACTGGTTCGTAGCTTCGGGAGCAGGATCCCAGACAGTCCCGATGAGCGTCCAGCTCGTGCGGTCAGGCGATGTGCGAATCTCTAGTCCGGTGGCAGTCGCTGGGTAAACGTTCAGGTCAGTAAGTCATGAACAAGAAGAGAGCTGAGGAGTGTGCTGCTCACAGAAGACGAAGTAAGTACCAGAGGCGTCCTTGCACAGCGTAGGGTCGTGGACTGAACAGAATTGTAGTTAGAACGGAGTGCTGCTGTTGTGCATGCTGACAAGGACACCTTACCTCTTGTGTCTCCGGTGACGAAGCCAGGCTCAGGGAAGGCCAACGCAGAGGTTACTGCAGCAAGCAGAGACAGAGTAACTCCAAGTATCTTCATGATGATGATTCAGTAGCTGGTTTAGCGGGGCCACGGTCTACTGATTACAGTCTTCCTCTTGATCGACCTGCCTTTAATATGATGAGAATATAAAGAATACGAGAAGGAAAAGCAGGAGAGCACCCCAGTTCCTCCGCCACGCATAGTTCGGATGTCGTCATAAGAAATTAAGCTACTTACTGCGCAGGTACGTCTTGTGGAGCCTCGCTGTGATTTTCAAAGAAAAGAAGCTAGTCAGCAGTTCCGATGGCTCGGAGACTTGGGCATAGCCCTTTCGAGCGCGCTGAGACATAGAGGAGCGCCAGCGTGGTGGCGTCGCATTTTGCGGAGGCTGGTTTGTGAATAACTATCAACCAATCATGTAGCTGGGGCCCTTACGCCATGCTATATGCGTAGCTCTTACCCTATGAGCCAACAGCACAGTACCTAAAGGTCTTTCGCTTTCAAGACTTTTTCTAAATCATATGGATAAGTAGCTTCTCAGCTGAGGAATCATGTGTTCGATATGCATGTGCACTCACTACGATATTCACTTCGCGACGAGCATGGTATGCTTCTGCATCACATGGATTTTCGAAGAACGCACTTGCGACATAGACAATCTTGACTGTTGAGATGCAGTGGTTACAGCTGGTGTATGATCGTGTGACGTCTTACAAGTTGCTTGATGCTTTCACTTAAGCTTATTTCTGGTGCAGAGAAGCCAAGTATGGTTATAATGAGCGATCATAAATCGATACGAGCCGTTGTTATGTGTACTCGCGGCCCGAAACAAAGCTTGCTTAAACAACAACCGGCCAGCCACTAGAGAAGTCGAGCCTGTTGATGCCGAGGTATGAGCCAGATGAGGTGTAATAATCTGTGAAAGGATTTGTCAATTGTGTGCGACCAGGCTCTATCAGAAACTATGACGCACGGTATACAAGAATGGGGCCGTCGCCGTCCGTGAAGAGGTCTTGTCCTCCAGGTCCGTAAATCTTAAAACATGGTGAGTACATGGATGTTACGGTTATACCCCTAGTGTAGACGTACATTATCGTGTGTTCCAAGAACCAGGGTGCCTCCTCCGGACATGAGTGCAACTCCGGACTGATCAGTGTAAGGCCCGTTGATGTTCGTCGATCGTCCAACGCGGATATTGTACGTGCTCGATGTGCCTATGTCACAAAGCAGACGTCGGTTTCAACAGATGTTTCAACATGGAGGAAATTCAAATACAGACCATCACAGCACTTATCCCAGGAAGTGAAGAGATAGAAGTAGCCGTTGTATGGATAGACTACAGAGGCCTCAATGGCGTCCGTGCCGGAACGCTCGGCGAGGGAGGTGATAGTAGAGCTCTTGAGAGAGCCGTCCGAGTTCAGCTGCACTCTGAAAATGGAATCAGTCAGTATAATCGCGACTCTAAGTATATTGGATCAGGCATTACATACTGTTTGATACCCGTCCAGAAAGATCCAAGAGAGAGATACCATTCACCATTGGTTGAGATGACGAGGCTGGGGAGGAGAGACATCAGTGTGAGGGTACGTCGAGCTTTACCTACTGAGAACGCACTTGGGATCTATAGCGTTGTAGCTATCGCCTGTATTAGTAGAAAGGACGAGCCCATGGTCTGTGAAGCTTCCGGGTTGACCAGTGTTGGACGTAGCATAGAAAATGCCAGAGTGCTGCGATCCGAAAGTCGACGCTGCGTAGAACAACTATCTCGTGTCCTCAGTAATGGATTCAAGTCTGCAGAAAGATGTAAAACACACGTGGAACTTGTTGTTCGCGTATGTGCAGTCCGGTGCCCACAGCGCACCATTCGTTGTGCCGGTGAAAGTGTTCGTGGCACTGGGCGCGGTAGAGAAGACGTTTCCGATGTATGTCCACGCAGTTCGGTCGGGGGATGTGCGGATCTCAATACCAGTACCAGTTGCTGAGAATTGCTGCTAAGTCAGCTTCTTGACGGCGAGTTTACGTGAAGAAAACGGGGAGAGCATACAGAACACAAAATACGTTCCAGAGGAGTCCTTGCACATCGTAGGGTCGTGGACTACACAAAATATTAGTACATGGTACTACTTGGGGTTATGCTTGAACATACCAGCTGTGTTGCCAGTGACCTTTCCGGGACCAACAACTGCCAAGGCAGATGAAGCCACAGTGAGCAACGCGAAGGCAGCAGTGAGAACACGCATTCTGGCAAGACTCGAGGTGGGTCGACAGTTCCCACCTTCAGCATCACATTGCACTCTTTATACACCTGAGTCTGAGTCTTCCTCAACCATACCTACGGCTCACCAAACAGCACATGAACCAAAAGTCTAATCCATTGGCATCATCAACCGCCAATTACGCCCCGGCGGCACGGCCACCATTGCTTCCAGCAGATGGACACCTTCGCAGTGAGGTAGTGGTAGGCATTGTTCAGAAGACTACTGCCTCTCGTGCGCATGACGTCCTGAGGCTGGAATTGGGAACCGGAAGGTCACTTGAACACCATTGACTCTTCTTCTCGGGACGTTTTCGGGTGGTGATTTTGCCGGAATTTGTTCAGAAAGCAAGTGTTCGTAACTTTTGTATTGCAGGGTGCCGCAAGCTCGCAGGTTAAATTAGACCATTTGAACAAATTGAGACAGAGATGATGGACGTTTGGGACAGCTCCCAAACCTCGCCCAAACCGCTCGGGCCCGGGTTTTGAAAGCTTCTTCCATAAATAGAAAGGCGCCAGCGTGGTGGCGTAATTTGGCGCCATGCTGAATCCTCTCCGAGTTCATAAGTATTCCTGTGAACCCCTTTTTGCTAGGTCGTTATTTAATGAAGTTATTATAAGTTGAAGGCTCATAGGGAAACACTTGCTTAGGCCGCCGCTCTCTTCACCGAGAACGCGGATACTGTACGTCTGCGTCACATAGTCATTTGAGGATTAGTAACGGCCCGGCACAAGTCTATCTTTGCCGTTGAGTCGTACTATATCAAGATTGGCATCAAGTCAGCAAGTGTTATTGTATGACATGTCAGTCTTTATCGGTCCATGGTGAGCCGTAGGTCGCCGGGTCATCTGTGTATCTTTTCAATTGCATGTTTGTATAGCAAGTTGCAAACTATGATGAGTCTGCATGAAAATGACTATAGATAGCACTGGATCTGCTTCCATCGGTGTGTACCATAAGCCCCATCAAGCAACAACAGGCCAGCCGCTAGAGAAGTCCAGCTTGTTAATGCCAAGGTACGATCCGGACGAGGTGTAGTAGTCTGCGTCAAGATCCCATATATGTCAGTTCAAAGCGGTGTACGAATCTACACAGAAGAGTGGCGACGCACGATAAACAAGGATAGGACCGTCGCCATCGGTGAAGACGTCCTGACCGCCAGGTCCGTAAATCTGGAATAAGGGTCAGTACGCAAATATTCTAGTCAGACCACTTTTAGATGTACGTACATTGTCGTGCGTAGCGAGAACCTGAGTGCCTCCGCCGGACAAAAGAGCCTTACCAGACTTGTCGGTATAAGGTCCGTTGATGTTCGTCGAACGTCCAACACGGATGTTATAAGTGCTCGACGTGCCTGTAAAAATAGTGTGCACATGATCTCAGATATTACTCGGAAGCAACAAAGATGCGCAGACTGACCGTCGCAGCACTTATCCCAGGAAGTGAAGAGGTAGAAGTATCCGTTGTAAGGGTAGATGGCGGAGGCTTCGATGGCAGTGGTGCTGCCGGAACGCTGAGCGAGGGAGGTGACTGTGGAGCTCTTCAGAGAGCCGTCAGCATTTAGCTGTACTCTGTAGCGAAAGAAGTCATGATGAGGTACCTCCCACTCTAATCGATGTAGGAAACGTACTGCTTAATACCAGTCCAGAAGGATCCCAGAGAGAGATACCACTGGCCATTGGTCGAAATGACGAGGCTGCACGGCAGGGTTATATTAATGGGATAATGATACGAGAGTCAACGGCTAGCTCACTTAGGGTCAATCGCGTTGTAGTTATTTGCGGAGGTGGTGGACAGAACGAGACCGTGGTCCGTGAAGCTTCCAGGTTGGCCAGTGTTAGAGGTCGCGTAGAAGATGCCAGAATGCTGCGAGCCAAATGACGATGCTGCGTAGAACAACTATCCCAAGTTGTCAGTAAGTCAGCCGTCACTATAGTAGTACTGGTACACACATGGAACTTGTTATTCGCGTACGTGCAGTCCGGTGCCCACAATGCACCGTTCGATTGACCGGTGAAGGTGTTGGTGGCACTAGGGGCAGTAGAGAAGACGTTTCCGATGTACGTCCAAGCAGTTCGATCGGGGGATGTGCGAATCTCAATACCAGTACCGGTTGCTTTGGGTATCACCTCGAATTAGCTATGAAGGTCATATCGCAAGTGACAGGGAAGACGTACAGAAGACGAAGTATTTGCCAGATGAGTCCTTGCACAACGTCGGATCATGAACTTTGAATGGGGTGTCAGGACGCGATTCTATTTTTGTCCTTGTTGTATGGACGTACCAGCCGTGTTCCCGGTAACCTTTCCGGGCCCTACGACTGCCAAAGCAGACGAAGCCACAGCGAGCAATGTGAAGGCAGCAGTGAGGACGCGCATCATGATAGTGACTCGAGGTGGGTCAACAGCCCATTCGCTTGCATAAGTCTCTACTCTTTATACGCCCGTACTGCCCTTACTAATTCACCACATATTTGGCCACCGCGCACCAACCGACGCATGAACCAAAGCACACTCCATCACCAGACGCTAATTACGCTCCGGCGGCACGGTGAGCATAATCCCTTGCGGATATACATATTTGCAACGAGAAGGCGAACAGAAACAATCCAGGAGACAGTCACTCGTGTGCGCGGTGCTAAAAGGGCTGGAGTAGGCTGGAGTGAGATACTCGGAAGGTGTAAGTCACTAGGACACCACATTGTTCGTCTCGGATGGTCTTCGGGTGGTTATTTTTCCGCTTTTTATTCAGCAGGTAACAAACAGCATAAATCGTCGCCTTGGCGTCGCAAGGTACCACATAATCGCAAGTGCAGATGAACCGGTTGGATAGAGATGATGGAAGTCCAGAGACAAGTCTTGGACTGCCGGCTCCGTGGCGATCAGACTCGATCAGACCCATCAATGCTTCCGACCGATAGGGAAAGGCGCCAGCGTGGTGGCGTATTTTGGCGCCATTCTCGAATCTCGATTGCTGACAATCCGAAATGACAATTACTGTTCTCGCTATTCCAGGTCCCATGCGTACCGTAACGTTCTGAGGCCAGTGGGATAGACTGGGTGGCAATAACCTGCGGCGAGTGGATTCATAGACCAGAGTAAGAAGTAGGTCACGATACATATTGCTCTAGTACTTACCATTGCTCAGGCTCCTCCGTGATGTCGCACTCGGTGGCTTTCTTCAAAAATTCAGTTACAGCGTCCACATGTGCTGGGTGCACGCGAGTAACGGTAGTGCTGGTACCGTAGGCGGTCCGGCAGAGGGATATGAACAATATAGCTACTCTACAACGCGCAGATACAAGGGGGTTAGCAGCAGCATAATCTGAGAGTGTGACGTCAGCAGAGATCCTGGCTGCAAAACGACTAGTCCCGTCTGTACGATAAACGAGAAGTGAGCGAGATCGTCAAATTCATTCCCAATCATACACATCCTATATACACCCAATAAAATACGTGATGAATCATGCTTTTGGTATCTACTACCAGGATATGCCGTGCAATGCTATGCGAGAGTCGTTACGTTAGTCATGTACAAAACACAAGAAAGAATAATGGAGCTTGCTACAATATGTGAGTGAATAAGTCATCAAAAAGCCGGATGGGCTTTCGTCAATAGTAAGATAGTCGTCAAATGCGTGATTCCAGACCCAACCGAGGGCTGTGAAGAGAGAGATCACCACCCCTCTCCCACCCGTATCTCCCCAAACTCCAACCCTAGTCCATCGTCCAAGCCACCCTCATCCCCCTCATCTTCAAAGATCGGCTTCACGTCCATCACAGGCGGTGTCCTCGCGTTTCTTAGCCCACTCCCACTCCCACTACTTCCTGCCCTGTGCATACCCGGCCTCGACAGCGTGGGCGAACTCGGCACAGGCATCGGCGCAAAATACGGATACCCATACGGCTGTGTCCTCGGCATTGCGTCTCTCGATCTATCTCCCTCTGCTGAAGAACTGAGCGAGGAGAACGAGAACGATCGCCGAGAGCGGGATGAAGAGGATGCTGAGGAGGAGGAAGAGTACGGCGATATCCCGATGCTTAGCCCGAAACTTCGACGACGGGGAGATGAACTTCGAGAGTTGGGTTCGGAGGCGAGGCGTTGGGGAGAGGGGCGAGAGGGACGAATGGCGGAGGTGATGTAGGATGCGAGAGAGCGATGACGTTTGTGTTGGGGGGACGGGGTAGGCATAGACGTTAGAGGTGGCCGTCTGGGAGACTTCGATGGAGGTACTTCAGGAAGGGCGAAGGTTGTCTTGTGCGGTGTTGACACTGGTGAGGGTGAGGCTATTCGCACACTATCAGTTATATCCCGCTTGTGAAATCGAGGAGGTAAACTCACGACTCTTCCCCTTCCCCTTGAATGGATTCACGAATCCCGTCTGGAACGTCTCTCCTGCATTCGAGTTTGGCACGTATGGTATCCTCCCATGCGCATCTGCAGGACTCTCCGGCTCCCTCTTCAACGACAACCCCCTGAGTCGCGGTGATATTGACACATTGCGACCGGAAGTTGACGGACTTGTACTTGGACGCTGCTTGGGATTTGAAGGACCGGCCACGGACTGGACGTTGTTGGTCGTTCGCCTGCGGAAAACCTGTGGTACGATTCGTTGTGTCAGGGACGACCTTCTCGACGAGGAGTCCTTCTCATCCTCAGCTGACGACACTGTTTCAGAAGCAGGCTCCGTTACTGAATCCTCAATCGGTAATGTAGGGGATGATTGGCCGACTGAGCTCTCTACATAGTCTGTTGAAGGTGCGGACGCAGGCTGTGGCGGTAAGGAGGCCCTGCGAGCCTTGCGTTGTTGCTGTAGCGCCGTGACCATAGATGTCCGGAAGTTGACCTGCGCTCCGCCAACTTGTAGAGAGACTACGGGCTGCGCAGATGATTCTTCGGAGGACGGCAGAGATGCTGCGACGACTGTGAGAGAAGATGTGTGAATGACCTGCGCCTTTGACACGTTGACGAAAGGTAGCATCCCGGCGAGACAATGAGCTATGACGCTCTGAGTGAAAATGAAAGAAGAGAACATCAGCTCAAATCCGTATGATAGGTGTAAGAACACGCACTAGAGTAAACCCAACTGAGCTAATAACAATGGTGACCAAATTGACGAGGAGGTTCAAAGCAAATTGTTGCATAATGTAAGTGTGGCGTTTGTGGTGTTGCTCTGGTTTATACTCCGAGTTCTCCAAAACAGTGCTATGGAGTTCCGTTCACAAAGTCTTCGACGGATGGGAGTGGCAAAGAGAGCAATACTTGAATTTGGTGTGTAGAATCCCTAGTTGTATTTATACGATTGATCTGGTAAGCCTCTTTGTGGATCGACAATGTGGGTCAGCATCCGCTCATTGTCAGCCCCGTACGCCGAAAGAGGCGGGAAGGAGAGAAGGTCGGGATGATGGCCAAAAAAGGCTAAAGACCGATGGCGGGCAGGATCCCAATGCAGCAGTGCCGCCTGCCGTATTCGTGCAGGAAGTCGTGCGGATGCCGACCAGAAAGTGAACGAGAGATCGAGAGTAGGCTGTGGCACAGAGCAGGCGTGGCCACCACAAACTGAGGATTGCGGCGCAGATGAAAGAAGTCTTTGTGGTCAAGCAGTCGATGTTCCTTTTGAGATCGCCGGTGACGGCTAGCAGGACATTATTCTCTGACAATATTTGTGGGCTGACTGATTGTGGGCAGAGAGTTGTTTGTGAGAGGGAGAGTGGGCTCATCTGCATGAGTAACCGAGTTGACACGAAGGGCCGAGCGCGGTAAACCCACGAATAAACAAGGAATCGGACCACCTCGCTTGGGCGGCTGTTCTCATTGTTCATCAGTATAGACACCGTTGTTCACAGGCCAGAGGGATCGAGCACTGCCCAGAGAACGATCCAGTAGAGACATGTAGAGAGCGGTTGAGGAGGAAGAGTTGTGAGCGGGACCAAACACTGATATGTCGTGGATTTGCATCCGTCCCTGGATGAGTGGAGATCATTTGGCCAACAAGCTCATGATAACGACTCCCCGAGGAACGGTTCCTGGAGATTCTGTCAACAATCTAATCTTCTGTTCGCAGGCTGTGTCGACGTGCACTCTACAGCGACCCTTTGCAAATCATCCATGCACGACTTCAGCCATTATTTGTTATCGAAGGACGGCCTTCAATGAGATTTGTCGTCGGTGCCGCCGCGGCGCCGAAATTAATGCCTCCGCTTTTCAAAGTCCGCTGCCTGAAGAGGAAGGCATATCGGCTTCTTCCGCGACTTACGCCACTCCCTCAGGCTTAGTATTCTTCTGACTAGACTCAAAGATGCCAGTTATACAGAAGCATTTGAGCTCAATTTCTGAGAGATTGAATGCCCAGTTGTATGCCTCGCTGGCCTGGAGAGTATCCTGACGACTGTCTGTATTCACGGTGGGCCCTTTGGGATAACGAACGTTGGTAGCTCATTGGAATGCATATGTCTTGCACGGATGCGCTTCAACGGGTCTTTTCACCGTAAATATCTTGCTCTCTCTGCATTATACAGTACTTACTGATAGATATACACCAGATACCAACCGATAGGGGTACTTGTGAGCACAATTGCGGCGTACTTTTACTTTTATGATCGGATCAAATTCATTGTGGCATGGAAAGTGATTTATGTATTGATCCTATGCAGAGTTCGCCACGGTTGCCGCGGAAACTCGGAATTCTAAGCGAGGTCTGTCTTCCGCATACACATCAAGCTTACCTTTTTATCCCAAGCATATGTATATTCACGGTTCTAGCGTGTATATATGCATAACAATAACGGCTTCTAGGTTCCTTGGCAGGCCTTCCAATGTCACGGGCTGCCGTTTGGTGCGTAATGAGAGCCTTTTGCTACTCATTCGACTACTAACAGTACGGATGTAGCCGTTGACTTTCCATCGCGTGCTCTCTTCCGACCATCGCGTTGCTTCATCAAATGAGGAACGTCATGTGTGTCAGTTTCCATCGCCTCAGCTGTCGATAGCATTGCAGGAATGTATATGCCATCTTACCACGGCTCTCCGAATTCGGTGCACATGCCGGCTACCAGCCGTTGAACGTCAGCGTTGTCACTAAAATCCCCGACGGCCACGACTATCCACGACCAATGCTGCCTTTTTACCGGTACCCCGCGTAGACCCTGCGGGTCGTTGGATAGAACAGGCACAAGTGGTAGGAGCTATGAATGATGGATGCTCTGATATATATACTACATAGCGAGGTGATTACCTATGCACCACTAGCTAACCTTGATTTACGCAATGTCTTCTCCAGAGTCTCAATCCCGAACTTCCACCAACCCTCCTAATGATCTAAAGGTCGTAATCATCGGAGGTGGCGTATGTGGACTGGTGTGTTTGGTGGCGCTGAAGAAGTTTGGTATAGAGGCCCATCTGTACGAAGGAGCGGTGCGTAGAATATGTCAGATTTTATGTCGGACACGTCATTGACTTATCCGCATGGACACGTAGGCGAAATTTGGCGAGGTTGGAGCAGCGATTGGTATCGGTGGGTTTCTCCAAGTCCAGTCCTAGGCCACCATTGTTATCCACAGTCTGCTCAAATCTGTACTATCAGGTCACAATACATCGAACGTATTGGAAGAACTAGGCGTGCTGGGCACGCTATTATCCAAAGCTAACTTGCCTTATGAGGCGAGATACCATACGGCGACGTTCTACTCAGGGGAGGGAGATCATAAAGAGCTTTACGAGGCATGTCTAATTCCAGTATGAGTGGAGGTTCTCACCTCGCTACTAGGTGAAACCTGGAACTACAGGAGGAAGCTTCGGTGTAACCAGGTCAGCATTTGTTAATGCACTACTATAATTTACGCCTACTAAGTATGTTATCCTAAACATAGGTCTACATTCCTAGACTCCCTGATAGAGCATGTAGACCCGAAGCTCGTGCATCTTAACAAGCGCTTCACGACGGCTACACAATCCGTATCTCAGCCAGGCCAACAGGTCGTCCACTTTACTGACGGCACGTCAACTGAAGCCGATGTAGTCTTGTTAGCGAGTGGAATCAGAGGTGCAGGCCGCGATCTAGTCACTGGCCACGATCCCAAGAAGGACGTCGCGTATGCTAACGTCGAATATTACCGTGCACTTGCGCCTTCGGGGCCTGCCAAGCAAGCAGGGCTGAAGACCGATATAATGAAACACGTTTGCTTCTTCACGGGCAAGAATAAGGTAACGATTCTCGCACCGTTGATAGGAAGAAAAACATCATTAATAACATACTAGCATGCGGTGCTGGTGCCTGTGGCCGATGGAAACGTGGTACGTACCGCGCGTCGAGTCATGCAAGAAGTACATACGCTCAACGATCTCCGCAGATCAATATTTCGGCCGCTATAATTAACCACTCCATTGGCGTCGGAGAAGCTAATCTGGCCGACGATGCGCCTCGGGTCGTACAGGTAACAAAAGAAGAACTACTTAAAGATTTTGAAGAGTGGGGGAGCGAGGTTCAGGCCGTGCTGGGTAGTGCCGAAACCCTCAACAGATGGTCTGTGGAACCCTTGTATCCTCATTTGGAGACATACGTGAAAGGAAGGATTGCCTTGCTTGGAGACGCTGTGAGTCTTTAGACGTTTCAGAATCAGCGGCCCTAACTTACTAGTTAATATAGGCGCATGCGATGGCGCCTCACCTGGGTGCCGGAGCTGGTCAAGGTATTGAAGACGCATATCTGTTAGCTCAGCTACTCAGCGATCCCCGAACCACGAAATCAAATGTTGAGGTAAGTTTGTGCGTCAGTATCGCAGTAATCGGGTTGACGAACCCGTTACTACTTGATAGGACGTTCTGAAAGCCTATGATGCGGTTCGCCGCCCGAGGGCTCATGCAGTCTGGGAGGCAACTCAGCGCGCAGGTCGCATATACGAAGGCCATGGAGAAAGCGGTAATGATACTGCTGAAGGCTTCCGTCGTGATTTCGAGGGGCTATGGGAGTACATATGGCATCATGGGGTCAATGACGACCGCGACGCTGCTCTCAGTTTACTGAGGGCGCAAGGCGTCTTCTAGTACTGTGGACAGTTGCATCGAACAATACGAAGCAAGTTGTCAGCCGTGACGAATAATGCTTGGAGCACCGAATTCGTATTTCAATGTTCCAATCCACTGAAATAAGCTTTGATCCGCCTTTTGGCTCCGGATCAAAACGTGACATCTGCGACATCTGGTGCTCCGAGCCAACGTACAACATATCGATTCAATCCTTTTCTCTGAACGCTCTACAGTGTCTGGGTTGCACAATAGCTATAATATCTATTCTCTTCACCGTACGTCCTCGCGATTCAAACCTCCCGCCGGCGCTCTCTGTTGCTAACTCAGTTTTGTTTCAGCTATCACTACTTTCTCAGTTGCGCTATGTCCTCCAAAAATGCTGCACGATCACGTCAGTGAGCTGCCCTGCAGCTAATCGTTTTCTTCAAGATAGCACTGGCTCTCTAACATGATACTGAACTCTTGAAGGATATGACCCGACTCGACGTGCTGTAATTTCGTCAATATTATGCGTATGATCGTTGTGGTGCGTTCATAGGACTGGCATACAAGGTATAGAGACTTTGTCTCCAAGCGAGAGTGTAAGGAGAACTGGGTATGTGGTTTTATTTGTATACTTAGCTTGAACACTCAGACGTGTCGCTGATCTACTTATGTCGTAGGAACCTCGCACAGGAGCCAGCGGGGGAGACACCGTACGACTACGAAGGCGACGCACATTCGACGGACTTGACGGATGATGATAGATCAAAACACACATACTATCCAGTTCTCGACGAGCCAGCCTGCGGTTCCAAAGATAACAGGCAAGACAATTACCGGTAAATACTGCACATCCTCACACAGCCCAAATCATAGATACTCTCATACTTCCCCGACGATCGGAGTGGAATTGGTGAGGTACTGTTCCACACGTTCCTCGTTAACCCTCTTTGCGCGGCGCTCCCTGTCATATGGGCTGCATCGGTCGGTATCCTTCCTATAATCCGCCGTCGTAATACTTATGCTAACACTCTGTCTGTTTGTTTGTAGATTGGAGACGTGCAATCACGTTCGAGAGCTAGCCTTCCGCATATCAAAATGGTATCATGCATATTGAGATTTCTTTACCATCTTGCATAAGTGGGTAAGCTCTGATTATGGTCCCCGACATTCGTGCATACTACTTACACGGCCCATATAGAGAATACAGAGGATCATTACACCATCTGTTGTATAATCTCGCCTGGCACGTCCTTTGACTGTGAATGCAGCAATAACGGCCCGCTACCGCTGTAGTAAGGCCCCGCATCCGAGACACCCTGTACACGCAGTCCTCAGCTGGCCAATCGAATCACCAAGAAGTCAACAACTCGAGATCCCCGGTCAAATTCGGGACTTCTTTGCTATCGTGCTGTCACTCGTCCCGCCTTCCCCTAGATCTCTTCCACGGTGAGTCATCTTTCCTGCCTCGCAATTCCCGAACGACCCAATGAAGCTGAAGCTCAGCACCTCCCAAATCCAGTAATCCACTGGCTTATAGAGTTCCTTCCATCGCCTGCCAAACGTTCTCCACTCTAACAGCTTCCATACGTCTGGCTCTGACATTATCGGCGTCCAAGCTGACTAGCTTACTGTCGGCGGGGAACGGTCGCCCTTGGAAACATTCAACTTGTTGAAGACTCCGGGCCTAGAGTGGCAGTTACAGGGTACCAGATGTGCTCAGGCTGCCGCCGACCAGTGGCCACAGGGCGCTGAATAACCTTGAGCTTGAGTTTACAGCCCACTGCAGCGTGCCTCATTACGCCTTGTCCTGCCGGCGGGATCAACAATGCACAAACTCTGACGAACATCGAAACTCAATGCAATCGCCATTGCACCCGGCCCCAGGAAGCTGGGAGAGGCGTCTTCTCTCTCATTGAATGGACTTCCTGCGCTTGAAGTCTAGGAGAGGTACGTCGATTACTACTATCCTTGGGTGTCTATCTTCGAGTAACATGTACCCGATCATATTGACAGGTGGGTGTGCTTCTGACGTGCCTTGACAGGTTCTGACACTGTCGCCCAACCGATCGTGTATTATTCCTGACAGTGACTCTTTCAGGGGACTAAAGGACTCGGATGATGACTTCATCGACTGCTGGCTACAGCGCGGAGCCCGCCAAATTCGCTTGCGAGCCGCGTCGGCGTACTGTGGCCACGATCCCCCGCATCTGCCAATCCGCCCGCCAGAAGCCTGAAAAATGACTTCACCGGGCGTGTAGAAGCAGTGAGTTCAATTTCTATCATTCCAGACGGGCTGCGTCGGGGTTCCAAGATTTATACCAGCGAGTCGCCAGGCAGACCCAGGTTAGAGACCTTGCATGGCCGAGCCAGTCACATCAAAATCCCACCGCAATACCATCCGACATCGTCTATCTGCCAATACGCACTCGCAGAAGCAAACCTGTCGTAACAGTATCTGCTCAGCCAAGGGATTCCTGAAGGTAATCTGAACGCTCAATATTCAATCCCTGTGGCAATCTCTAAACAGACCTCGCGCGTACACGCCTATCGCGTTATCGATAGTCACCACCTGCAATGACCCACATTTGTCGGTAGCTTGTGGCTCGGGACCGTATGCTTTTCCAGAGCTATAGCCTCCAGTGACCTCGCAGTGACCAGTCAACCTTCTACATGACTTCTTCAACCTTGCATCTGTGACCATCAAGATCTTCTTCTCACAACTCAGAAGAGCGCTCCGTTCCTAGATCGCGAGCAGAAGAGCTTCCTGCTCCACATCCCCAGCTGGGTCTGCCAACGGCTGGTAAGTAAGCAGTTCGGCATATTATATATGTTTCCTACAGCGATAGAGACCCGCTCATGGGATGTTTACAGTTTGCGCGTCCAGGACCGATGACGACAGTTATACAATCCACACACGCTCAAGGGCGCCCCGCCGTCTTCTCAGAACTCTGAGGGTATTTGATTACATTCCCGGCTTTCCTCTATGTATGCACCTACGCAGTGCTCTAACTCCCGAAAGCAATGTACAGATCTTCACACTCTCGCGATTTCAAAATATAATTCAGCATCGCTCCCCTGGCGAAGCTCCCAACTAATATAGAGCAGTATCATCTCGACATACGTACCTGTGATCCTCAGGCTTTCCACAGGCACCCGTTACCCAATAATGAAGTATACGTACCCTACGATGAAATTCATTTTACGAGGTACGTACACTTCTGTGATGAAGGGCTTCCTTGCTGCTCCACTTCTAAATTAACTGTATCAAACTATCTATATCAGCACGCAGTCTACGATTGCAGCGGTCACAGATGTTCGGCGGGTCGGTCGGGACGAGAATAACGTGTGCGCTTCTATGGTGCAACCTCCGATTACTGGCCATGGGCCTCTGGAATCAGAACGAATTCGAAGATGAGCGTGTAGATAGCAAGGGGAAGTCACAAGCTGCGATCGAGAAGTTGTACGTAGGTATCATGGCCACAGGCGTCGTACTACCGTGACACAGATATTGAGCGCATCGGTGGTGTGGACTCGACTGCGCGTGCGCTGTTACGAGTTGATTACGAGAGTATTATCACTTGTCCATGTGTAACTTGAAGGTTTATAGCACACCCTGGGATGCGTATACCTATTTCAAGTAGATCTGCATGTGAGATTCCGGTCGACGTCGCTGGCCACAAACGGTATGCGGCGTGGTTCGAGGGTGACTGTAGTCCCTACAGTAGTAGTTGACGACTCGGAATAATTAACCCTTTTAATTGCGTGTTCTCGTCCACTCGGACGCGAAGTCGTTCACGTCGGCACCGCCGACGTCGACAGTGAAGTAATTAGTACGGATGCGAATAGCCTGCCAAGAGGGTGCGGTGACGTTCGAACGACGGACGCGGGATGCAGGAGGCGACGTTGTTTCGATACAACAGAATTCTACTATTGTACACAGAATATTCGTAAGCATGGACAGAACCGGCGCAAACTTGTTCTTCGCTACAAAGCACAGTAGTAATATTACTACTGCAAGGGAAGCGAGAGTATCTATGACAAGCCGGCGTCGGAGCAGATATCGGAGGGCTCAAACAAGCTCAAAAGGGAAGAGAGCGTGCATATAGGGGAGTCCGAGATGATGTGGGGGGGAGGCGATGGAGGGAGTTAGAAGACGAAGAGAGGAAAGGGGAAGTGAAGCTGGAAGGGTAAGGCGGGGAAGATGACGGGGAAGGAGGTGCGGGTGTAGCGGGCAGGGAGGGGGTGAGGGGGGATAACGATACTGGCTATAGCAAAGTCCGATACAAAGGAAAGCAAACACAACGTATATAGTATCAAATAGTCGTCGTTATCGTATAACGTTCGTTGGAGAGAGGGAGCAGGCATATAGAGAAGGCAAGCGGTAGTCTAGGGATCATGATACGGGTCTCGTCATGGCAATCTCGCGGGGACATTCGATTTCGTATGCAAAAGGGGGAGGGAAGGGGAAGGGAGGGGAAAGACTAGACCTTGAGACAAGTCTTGCCGTCAAGCGCGAGGGCGTATCCTTGCGCGCAAGTGTCGACGCGGCATGCACCGACGATGCAAGACACGCCCACGGCGCCCTCAATCGTAGTGCAGTCGTACCTGAATGAGTAGCGGGATCAGCAACAGTCAATAAGACATGTTAGGCTAATGGCGCGAGCCACCGAGGATCGTCCAAGATTGCCCCCAGCCCAGAACGTCAAATTGACGATCGACCGGGCGATACTCCCAAGACGTGAAACGCCAAGGGGAGGCGCGATGCAAACGAGCATCGGGACAGTAGGGAAATAGGAAAGAGTGCGCGCGCGATACAAGATATGCAATACTCACTTTGAATCGGACAGACCGCAGCCACCGCACGACGTCAGATCCTCGCGATCGTCTACACACTCGAACCCCTCCTGAATCAACTGCTCCACGGTAATGGGCGACGACTGAGGTGAAACGGGGCACGCGCGCATGGGCCGCGGGCAGAGGTACTGGGAGATCGACTTTTCGCCGGTAATGGGTTGTTGCTGGGGTTCGTCACGCTTGCGGTAGCCAGAGGGGGCGGGGGCGGGCGCACGCTTGTAGTAGCCGGAGGGTACTGGGGCAGCCTCCCGCTTGTAGTAACCAGAGGGAACTGGAGCGGCCTCACGCTTGTAGTAACCAGAGGGTACGGGAGCAGCCTCGCGCTTGTAATAGCCAGAGGGCACTGGAGCGGCCTCACGCTTGTAGTAGCCGGAGGGTGCTGGGGCGCGACGGCCGTAGTAGGGAGAGGGGACGCCTCCTCTGCGTTCTACGGGTGAAGCATCGCGTGCGGCCACAGCTGGGATGGCCATCGCAGAAGGGATGACAGCGAGTGCAACGAGGGCAAGCACGTGGAAGAGCATGGTGGCGGGGCGCATGGCAAGCTTTCGTAGGGGTCGCGTTGAAGGGGGAGGGGGGCGAACGGAGGATAAGAGTGGCAAAGGGAGGATAGAAATATGCGGACAGAATGATGGGATGATGGGTAGCAGTGACGCTAAAGGGAATGGTCAGGGAGGCATTGTTTGGTGGCCATGGCCGGATTGCAACATTCCGATGAGGCCGCCCGATACAAGTGAGGTCGGCACGGCGGACAATGGTGGGTTTGTTGATTGCACCAATAAACGACGAGAGTGATCTCGCTCCAAGTGTTCGGCACCTTGAGCATTTCCAGGCTTCCCTGCAGAACGTGGATGATCAATCGGACGCCGTGCAGAGATTATAATTCAGTCATGACGTCCTCGCAGTGGCCGTCTACCTCGAGGCCCTAGAAATCCTGCAGATCAATACACGTGGCCATGTTAACGCACCTCATCGCTGAGCAGACACGCCCGGCACTCACGGCGAGACATCTATGAACTCATAACGCTGCCATCGTCGACTTCTGCTGCCTAGAAGCTCTCCAATGCGCCTCTCTCCAAGAAACGCGATGTCCTCGGTTTCCCTACTTGATTGGGGGTGACAGACACCTTATCGGCTCGCCTTGGCGTCGCATTCTACATGTTACGTGGTCTGGGCGATGTAATGCGGGAAATGCGACGCCCAGTCGGTATCGGGAGTCGCAGTTGTCGCACTCCTGTACGTTTGTGGTCAAGCTTCATTTCAGGCGCTTAACTGGTGCCACCTGCTAAGTCCTGCTTAGCGAAAATTGGGTCATGGCAAGGGGTGCCCGCCGAAGGCGGGCCCCCCGCGAAATTTGGATCTAAGGCCAGGGGTGCCAGGGGTCAAACTTACCTGTTAAAGTAGTCCTCCCTGGCTGGGGCGATACAGGCGCCCGCACGTGCACCAGTTAGGTGCTCTATAGGGGGCGCCAGCTTAGGTCGGGCCAGGACCCAAGGGACCCAGTTAGGTCCACCCCTGGCCATGAGGAAGTACCTCACCCCTGGCCATGAGGAAGTACCTTGCTTAGCTCGCTCTTAGCCCCCGTTACCTCCGTATCTTTGCAAATATTATGTCCTATATGCGAACCACCATCTCCAGCCATTCTCGCACGTTTAGTAGAACTCTGAGCTCCCTCTGCACTTTGCCTCTAGTATGAGTCGACTAAGTCGAATAACATTTTGAACAGCGGCCTGAGGTGACTTGTTTCCTCAATCTTGAGCGACACTTCCTATCTGGATTTCCGGACGCATGGCGGTACCCTTGATAAGTAAGCACTACCCATTACATACAGTACTTGGCGCGAAAACAATTACAACTTACGTAGATCATGTTGCAATCTGTCTACGGTCTCATCTGTGAGATTGTTGACATTGACGACCCTCCGGCAAATTAGACGTCCAAACGCAAGCTGCGGACGGTGGTTACGACGAACATAAGCTCCTTAGGCCGTCCGAGGGTCCAAAGAGGGTATATGTCCTGCCTAGAAATGTTGACCCGATGTCTGACGGCCGCACTAAAGCTGGGATCATCAGATATTTCAGGTACTTCCTCATGGCCAGGGGTGGACCTAACTGGGTCCCTTGGGTCCTGGCCCGACCTAAGCTGGCGCCCCCTATAGAGCACCTAACTGGTGCACGTGCGGGCGCCTGTATCGCCCCAGCCAGGGAGGACTACTTTAACAGGTAAGTTTGACCCCTGGCACCCCTGGCATTAGATCCAAATTTCGCGGGGGGCCCGCCTTCGGCGGGCACCCCTTGCCATGACCCAATTTTCCAGGGGTGGACCTAACTGGGTCCCTTGGGTCCTGGCCCGACCTAAGCTGGCGCCCCCTATAGAGCACCTAACTGGTGCACGTGCGGGCGCCTGTATCGCCCCAGCCAGGGAGGACTACTTTAACAGGTAAGTTTGACCCCTGGCACCCCTGGCCTTAGATCCAAATTTCGCGGGGGGCCCGCCTTCGGCGGGCACCCCTTGCCATGACCCAATTTTCGGGGTGAGGTACTTCCTCATGGCCAGGGGTGGACCTAACTGGGTCCCTTGGGTCCTGGCCCGACCTAAGCTGGCGCCCCCTATAGAGCACCTAACTGGTGCACGTGCGGGCGCCTGTATCGCCCCAGCCAGGGAGGACTACTTTAACAGGTAAGTTTGACCCCTGGCACCCCTGGCATTAGATCCAAATTTCGCGGGGGGCCCGCCTTCGGCGGGCACCCCTTGCCATGACCCAATTTTCCAGGGGTGGACCTAACTGGGTCCCTTGGGTCCTGGCCCGACCTAAGCTGGCGCCCCCTATAGAGCACCTAACTGGTGCACGTGCGGGCGCCTGTATCGCCCCAGCCAGGGAGGACTACTTTAACAGGTAAGTTTGACCCCTGGCACCCCTGGCCTTAGATCCAAATTTCGCGGGGGGCCCGCCTTCGGCGGGCACCCCTTGCCATGACCCAATTTTCGATATTTCGAGGGTCGTCATGTACTAGAATGTTGCGAACTTGGCGTCGGCCTCCGCAGGACGGCGTGGTGAGACCGGAGGCAGGTACTTATAGCTCGGAGGCGCGGCGTAGATAGGAGAGTTGAGTTCAACATGTTGGATATCGCCAAAGCCCATCAAGACTATTTGTGGAACTGAGCTGGCGTCAAGTTGAAGGGCACTGTCTGGTCTCAGGCTTTGGCGGTCGGACTGTAACTTCCCTCACGCAAAAGTAATCAAAAAGTACTACCAGGTTAGTTCTACATGCCACCGTGTAGTTTCGTATCCTGACTCCTTGTTCCTAGAAATTATGTAGCGTCGCTTTCGGCTCACAGTGGCATTCAAGTGCTTACTGACTTACAACAACTTGATCCACGCTCAGACAGCCGTACTGCCTGATATCGACATTACTTTCTCTTTAACTTATGAGTGGCCTGCAGTATTCATAGAGGGGGGCGCACTGTCGAGCAAGCTGTGATATATGTGATAGCCTGAGTACGTGTCCTGTTCCTCCAGTGTATCGGAATAATTGTTACTGAGGGGTTTGTTCAAAGCGCAAACGACCCCAACTGCTCATTCAAGGACTCCATCGACACCCTGTGACATCTCGAAAGAAGGTCGAAAAAATATATAAAACGTTTCTGATCCATATCCTCCTCCTCTTCAGTCGGAATAAGCGGGGCGATCGGTCAATCCGTTGGAGTTTTCTTCAGGTCAACACGCTGTCTCAGGTCATGGGTACAGTACACAAATCCATAGGCATGATCAGCTGCTGGGAGCAGTGTAGTATAGCTGACACCAGCAGACCTTTTCTCGAGTTGTTAGCCATGGCGGCACAGTGCCTGTAGCCGTGGTTTAGTAAGTTGATTTTACTATGGAATAAGTGAGTAGTCAACATTTTCTCCGAATCTATTCTAATGGAATTTTGTGCTCAATACACACACAGATGTATGCCGTCAGTGTTCTCCAAACAACATGTGATGCAGAAGCATACAAGAGTAGTCTCGAAGAGAACGATACGGTGAGCCCACATGCACGCTTACCTTGTGACACAAAACGTTCTGACAATGCATTCGAGTCATTGACTATAATAAACATCTTCAGAGTAAACTTGAACTTGAAACATCGATATGCACTGCTCGTACGGCCTGAAACGTCTATCGTTCAGAAAACTCGATCATGACGTCACAGCGTGGCCAGCCCTCGCACAGGAGTTACGCCACCACGCCGGCGCTTTTCCTTTTTCGGCACGGTCAAAAACACCCTCAGTACTGTAATTCAGAACCCTCCGAACGATCGGCAATGAAATTGCACTGCTGACCAGTTCTTCCCCTTCAAAATTGCTACTGAACTCCACGGGATGCTCCCCGGCGCAGTAGCTTAAAGTCTGATGATATGATGGATTGGACTTCGGCGGTGCGTGGCGGTGGGACTTGGTGCAGTTCTTGATTTCTTTGGTTTCTTACTAATTTATTGCGTTTCTCAGGCTTAAGAGCAATACAGTATAAAGACGGCAGCGACGAAGAAGTAACAGCAACCAGTCAGTCCCCAGTCACTGACATCAGTCGAGTCACCACCATGCAGATACTCGGAGTGACTCTCTCGCTGCTTACTGCAGTCTCTTCTGTGCTATCGTTTCCTGAACCCGACCCCGTTACCGGAGACACCAGAGGTCGAATTTCTCTCGCTCAACATGCCGTTCTGAGGGTTACTTACTACCGATAAAATTCTAGTCCATGACCCTTCGATGTGTAAAGACTCCTCAGGGACTTACTTTGTCTTCTGTAAGCCTCTGGCTCTTTCTTTCCTAATACATGTATGCTCATGACTCGCCCTACATCCACAGCGAGCGCTGTTGGAACAGCTATCCCCGGACTAGAGATCCGCACATCAACTGACCGCAAGAACTGGAAGTTCATCGGACCCGTATGGGACCCTGTCCCGGAAGATACTAACCAGTTCACCAACAGAGCCAACGGCCCTCTCTGGGCACCTGACTGCACATATATCGACGGGACTTTCCATGTTAGTATCAATGTCTCAGCAATCTTGGGATATCGACTGACGTTCCACTGCTATAGTTGTTCTATGCCGCTTCCACTACAGGATCGCGGAACTCAGGTATATTCTACGCAACCTCTACCACTGGCCAGCCCAATAGCTTCACCGACCATGGTCTTGTGCTGTCGACTAATGATAATGATCAGTACAACGCTATCGATCCTAAGCAAGTCGTTTCCATGACCGCCAGTGCATAAGAGCACAACTGATATACTGCTTCCTTGCAGCCTGCTCATCACTAGCGATGGCCAATGGCATCTCTCTTGGGGTTCGTTCTGGACGGGTATCAAGCAGTACGTCGCCGACTTCTCTTGACACGATATAGATCACTGATTCTTGTCATGTTCACCCTTCGGCTCGTACAATAATTAGGTCCTTGCTCAACACAGACGGAACTGTCCAAGATCCTAACTTTGTTTCCCTCGCGCAACGCACTGGCAGCACAGATGCTGAGGAAGCATCAGCTGTATTCTTCTTTGACGGAAACTACTACCTGTTCACATCATGGGATAAGTGCTGCCTTGGTACGTACATGCTGTAGCATAATGTTATCATTTACATTGATTTACATGTCTGATCTCTTGGATAGGTACATCGAGCACCTACAATATTCGGGTGGGACGCTCTTCAAACGTCAATGGACCTTACACGGATCAAGATGGTGTTGCATTGTTAGACGGGGGTGGCACACAGATTCTGGCCTCACACGACCAGGTACGCGCCTCACGGTGTAGACAAAGTGTGTTCGTGAGCTGAGTGCAATCCTAGATCTTCGGGCCTGGCGGTCAAGATATTTTCGCCGACGACGATGGTCCTATCCTCGTGTACCGTACGTGCTTTTTTCACTCAAATGTCCCCTCTGCCGATGCTAACTGTCATACGCAGACTGGTATAACGCCACCGCTTCTTACCTGGGCCTCAATAAGCTTGACTTCTCGAGCGGTTGGCCAGTCGTTGTATGAGCGCGGAGGTGAGCTTACGAACAAGATCGGAAGACCGCTTGCGGTACACCAGTAAGACGATATTAGCAATTGCACGAGGACATGTACAATATTCTAAGACGAAACAAACTGTCTGCGTCTATCCACTACTAAGACCGTCTCCCTGTAACAATGCCAAGACAGCTTGAACAACGGGATTATCTGGCCTGAAGTCGAGTGTTCCACCTTCCTCGACACAGCGCTTCAACTGTACATCTAGCAGTTGTCTGCAACCATAATGTCATTAGACGATCGACGACCAATTGGAAGCGTGCGTACCTAAGCTGTTTGACGAGAACACCTATCCTCGGCCATGCCTTGAGTTTCACATATGCAGTCGTCCTGTTGCCCACGGTCAACCCTCCCCCGATATGGTTTACGTCGATGGGCCCGCCAAACATGAGCAAGGCGTAGAACGGAACCTGTACAAAACACGATCGATCGTGCCATGGAACAAATTACAGAAGAGGAAAAGCACAACACACCTCTGTAGCATCCCTCAAGAATACCTTGCTCGACATATGTTTCTGGAAATAAGCCACAAACGGCACCTTCCATTCTACTGATCTGAACAGTACAGACGAAGGATGCAAGAAGACTCTGCCGCCCCATCGCCTTGCTGGTCGCCACCAACCCGTATATCGTAGAACTTGAACTCTCGAGCTTCGTTTGCACGTTGCACGGTACCCGCCTGGACCCGGTCGAATTTGATCGCTCCGTGTGGCAAGACTACACGAGCGACGCGAGGCCATAAACCGGCGAGTATAACAGCTTTGAGGAGGCCTGTGTTGGAGGAGTTGATATTGAGAGATGGAGTGGTAGGCGTGCTACCCGAAGGGACGAGGTTTAGGGAGATGAGGGTGGAGAGGAAGTCACTACGAAGGGATGTGACATCCCGAATTGTGGACTGAGAGATGAAATTCTGGATAGACTAGTGAGTCGTCACTAATAAGCAGAATCGAAGAAAACACGCTACCTCCTCGCAGAATGTACGAACTGCTCTCCCTCCTTTCTCGCTGCTTAAATTACGGCATTCCTCGTATGCGTTGACATCAGTGAGAAGATCGCTGTTGGCCGTCGCGAACCGCTCGCGGGCACTAAGTAATGGGTGGATAAGTTTCTATTTGATATTGAGTAAATTGAGATACCTACCGAGTAGCCTCTTCTCGTTTGTCCATGGGACTTACGAATAACGGTTTTGAGGACAGACATGCGGCAACCGTAAGAATTGGTCCTAAGCAGCGGAAGATAGTGCCGAAGATCAACATCTTGCCCAGCCTCAGATCGACAGGTAGGGTAGCCTGGCAAGGCCAAGTAAGCGGAGACCCACGGGTACTCGTACACAACAGACACGAACCAAGTGTTGACCCATCGGTGTTAACTCTCCTTCGTCTGTGATAGCACCTAACTCGGTTAGAGTTGTAAGAGCGCCGTCGATCGCTGCAATCTCAGGAGGATCAATCGCTCGAGACAGAAATTGCTGCGGAGGAGTGGTAAGCATTCCTTCAGGTCTTACGATCTATAGACTTGCTTACCTTGACATCGTCATGCATGACTTTCACCGCTAACGACACACTCTCCAAAGCAACACGTTTGATCTCCGGAATAGGGTATGCGGTCATCCTCCTTTCCTGAGCCCTGGTATACAGCTTGTAGCAGAATCCAGGCTTCGTACGACCTGCACGTCCACGTCGCTGTTTCGCAGCAGCACGTGTCACCCACTGCTCGACAAGGCGAGTCAAGCCATTCTCTGGGTCGTACTGCGTTTCCTTGACTTTACCGGAGTCGATTACGTAGACGATATCGTCAATCGTGATGGAAGTCTAGGAAAGGCAGACAAAGATGTAAACAGAATAGAGAGGCCGTTCTGGGCGTGATACATACTTCAGCGACATTTGTTGCAGCGATGATCTTCCATCCGGGTGTTGGTTCAAACACAACGCGTTGTTCATCGCTGGATAAGTTCGCGTGCAAGGGGAATATCTTCGCATTGTTTATTCCACGTAAGGATTCGATGCAGGAGCGGATTTCCTGAACACCCGGTAGGAAGATGAGAATACCACTCGGTTCTGAGGCAGAAGCGATGATATGTCTGACAACAGCAGCGATAAGCTATACTATAATTAGTACAAAACAGGGTGAAAAGGCGTTTCGTCGTCTCACCTCGGAGTCAATTCTGTCAGAAGTGGCTATGGCCTGCAAGGCGGCACTGGACTTATTGTCCAGTCCGAGTTGAGAGAACTCCTCTTCCAGTCGTCGGCGTTCTTTAACTGATGTTTTGCTGTTGTTTCTATTGCTGGAAGGCTGATAAGAGAGATTTGGAAGAACCTCCTCCAGATAACTGGTTTACAAAGCTTATGAGATAGGTAAATCATGAGAGATGAATTCGAATCTTACATATCCGTCACGGGATGAGTCAGTCCAGGTATGGTGAGAAGCGGAGCGTCGTTAAAGTATTTCACGAATATTTCATGGTTGATCGTGGCGGACATGAGAATGACCTTAAGCGTCGAATGACGTGTCATGAGCTCCTTTAGTTGCAGAAGCAAGATATCGCCATCCACAGATCGTTCGTGGACCTAAAGAGTTTTAGAAAGCTGGCACCAAGAGTTACATGCATGATCGTACCTCGTCGACTATAACGTGAGTAACATCTTCCAGTTTGTCGCCTCCTCCTAGCCGACGCAAAACTACTCCGGTGGTGCAGAAGAGTAGCTTGGTTCGAGGGCTCTGTTTACTTTCACCTCGAATGGAGTATCCAACTGAGCCATCGTCCAGCCTTTCTGAGGACACGCGCGCAGCCACACCGATGGCCGAAAGCCTGCGAGGTTGTGTGATAATAATCGAGGTTGAAGAACCTCGGTTCGCCTGGATGAGCGAGTCTAATATGAACTGAGGGACTGATGACAAAGGAGTTAATGGCGTAACGTAGAAAAGGAGCTGGAGCCTTACGCTGTGTCGTTTTACCACAGCCTGTCTCGCCAACAACTACAACACATCGGCTCTTCTGTAGTGCTTTCAGGAAACTGTCTTGAGCCGCAAACGCAGGCAGCTTCTGTCTGGCAGACAGAATTTTCTGGTATGCCGCCTTCTTCGTCGTCAGTTCGAAGTCTGATTTTACTTGCGAGTCGCTCCGAGAGTCTCGGTTGCCGCGCCTTGGTCGACGAGTTCCTGTCGTACGGTTGGCTTCTGAGTCGATAGCCTCGGCGTCGGGGATGGCATGGGCTGAAGATTTGCGCGGTAAGAGATATCTGAGAACATGAGATATGTCCGGCGGCCCGTTATCCTGGATATATGCCCACTCCTCTTCGAGCAGTCGAACGATAGCCATAATCACAGTTTCTCCAGGATCAGCAAGCGTGCCCTCACGGAAGGCGGTGATCAATTTAGAGAGGACGTGAAGCCGAACGTAGGGTGGTGCGTCACTCGACGTAATGTACATGGCTGGTGGATCACCGTGCAATGGAAGGCTGTGATTTGTCGAGGGAAAGACGACGTGTAGCCGAAGTGGCGCAACTGGTAGTAGGACCTTCATATGGTGATCGTCAACGAAGCTCCCTCCGAAGGCCTCGAGTTCGTCTGTATCCACAGCCTCCAGATCTGTCTCGTTTGGCGGTAAGGTAGATTCGTCTCCCATGAGCTTGTGATTCAGAGTCTTTACTAACCGCGCCCAATCGTACCCGATGTCGGAGTTGGCAAGGACGTCCTTCACGACGTGGGCAGGCCATCCACACTCCTTGATCGCCTTGTCTTGTAGCCATCGAAGTTTAAGGTCATCCTTTCCGCTGTGAGTTGAAGAAATGAACGGGTTCGAGGTGTTGACGGAAGGTAAGAACCGTTTTGGGAGATCGCACTCTGGCACATGTAGGAGCAAATACTCCATGCAAGCATCCAGCGGACTCAGCGAGGAAAGAAGAGAGGATGCTAGGCTCGAGGGTTTCGACAAAGCTTCGGTTGCGGAGCGGGCCTGATGAGCAGTAAAGCCGAGTGTTCCAAGCTTCTGGTGCAGCTCCGAGATTTGCCGTTCTTCGAGAGCCGTAGGTATGTCATCCGCAGCTTCTGGATAAAGCTCAAATGCCTTGTCTGGATGAGAAACAGTGGTTCAAGACATCTTGGGTTATGGCTGCGCACCTTCTTTATGGATTCTTCGACAGTTTCTCGTATAGATGAAGCCATCTTGACCTCAGGAGCCTGGGCATATTCCGGAGACGTAGCAGCCACCGTCGTTCGTGATCCCGACGGGGGTTCCTCGCGCTTCTTGGCTGCTTTCTCCTGGCGTGCATCGACGGCTTTGCGAGCGGTGAAGGGGTCAGCTTCATACATCCACTTTTGATGTTCAGGTGCCTGCTTATGCTCGGCAGCCAACTGGTTCCAATAATCGCGAGGGCCTGGGGGCAAGACTCTGTTCAACTGAATGCCGTTGCAGAACTGGAGATGCAAAGCTAAGTAAAGGATTCTGTCTGCTGCTAAGCTTACTGACCCGGTACAAAGCGTAAGTTGCACCCCAGTGCCGAGCTTCCAAGGCTGTTGGCATCAGATATGGCGGGTGCGGTTCCAGGCGAACAGTTTCCCTTTCATTCTTCTTGTTTGTGCGGCTTAGGAATACGACGAAACCAAAGCCGCCCTGCTGCTTCCGCTAATCATCGGACATGGGTATTAGCAGCCATCCAAACACATGTCATGACAACAATGAATACATACGGTTTCAATATTTGGTTTATCCCAGCCATTTTTCTGACACCTGCTAGCTGCATGAGCAACTTCTTACGGGAAGTTGATTTGAGACGCATGTTTTTCAAGAGTTCTTGAGCAACGTCCATCCCAAATCACCTGACCCGCACTGTGAACACGATAACTGCAGGAAATGATCTAACTACTTTACCTTTCATGAAGTAGACTAGCAGGATACTTCGAACCGGGAGGGAAGAGCGGTTTCTCCTCGCTCTTTGGTGTCTCGGGAGCCTTTGCTGCTACCTTGGAAGAGTTTCCAGCATTCCCAGATTTTACAATGCCCTTCTTCGGAGGCATGAGACTCTTCCTGGCAGATAAATAGAGATGGTGATGAGCCGCCGGAAAGTCACTCTCACTAATGTGGCGGCTGTGGGCGGCCACGTGGACCAATGGCACGTGATCTGTGGTCATTGACTCTGCGTGGCTGTTTCGTCTAAGTTTCCTTAGGCCTTCGCCCTCACCACCGCCACCTTCTTCCTTTTTGCTCTGTTCCTTTTTGCTCTGCAATGTCTGCAGAAGATATTTACAACCTCGAGTTTCTCTCGCTCGTTTCTAAAATCACCCAGGAATTGGTCAACCACACTGGCTTGAACGACAAGACCATTGCGGAATTCGTTATTGCCCTCCATGACGAGTGCAAGACCCTTCCCGAGTTCAAGGAGAAGCTCAGCGCGATGGGTGCAAGTTTTCCCGACTCCTTCGTAGAGAATATCGACCGTCTCATCCTCAAAATGCACCCCAAATACAAGAAGAAGCCATCAGCCGTGTTGGAGGATTCGTCGAACGCAGAGGTTACGATAGACGAGCTGGATAAGAAGAAGCGAATGTTTCCAGGGCTGGCATTGAAGGATCAGGAGTGGCAACCAAGTGTTACAAAGGATGTTCTTATGAAGGAGGTAGACGACATGATGTCTCAGTTCGAGGGGGCAGCGAAGAAGACGAGGTCAAGGCCAGATGAGAATGAGGTGGGACCCTCAGCCAAGCGGTCGAGACGTTCTCGCTCCCGCTCGCCTCGGCGTCGTAGTGCTAGCCCTCCGAGAGTTAGGGACTGGGGAGACCGACGAGGGAGAGATGATCGCAGGAGGCCTACCGTGGATGAGCGTCCTGTTCTCTACAAGATATACAGTGGACGGGTGTCGGGGTTGAAGGATTTCGGGGCCTTCGTGCAACTTGAGGGTGTCGCAGGTCGTGTTGAGGGTGCGTGACAGATGTTCTTCATATCGGACCTTGGCTGATATCTCATTAGGCATGGTTCATGTGTCCAATATTCAGCAGGGTGCTCGGGCAAACTCTGCCTCTGACCTCCTCAGCAGAGGCCAGAATGTCAAAGTCAAGGTCATGAGTGTCGCAGGTAGCCGTGTAGGTCTTTCAATGAAGGACGTGGATCAGGCCACCGGTCGAGACCTTACGCCTCATTTGCGCATCAAATCCGAGGCAGAGCTTGCTGAAGAGGAAGCCCAGCAAGCTGCACGTGGTTCTAATGCTATGCCTCTCGGTTCGAAGGGCGTTCCCGATGAACCGAAGCGTTCCGCTAAACGTCTCACCTCACCGGAGCGGTGGGAAATCAAACAACTCATCTCCTCAGGTATCATCGACGCCTCTGAGTACCCTGACTTGGATGAAGATTTCAACAACCCGACTGCGCGCGCGGAGGTCGAAGAAGAGCTGGATGTGGAGATTCGAGAAGAGGAGCCTGCTTTCCTGGCTGGTCAGACTAAGAGAACGCTAGATCTTAGTCCTGTCAAGATCGTGAAGGCACCCGACGGTTCATTGAACAGGGCCGCACTCGCCGGCGCCTCTCTAGCGAAGGAACGTCGAGAAATGCGACAGCAGGAAGTCAATGCTGAAGCAGATTCCGAAGCGCGCGATTTCAGCGCACCTTGGCTGGATCCCATGTCAAAGGACTCGGATAAGGTCTTCGCGCAGGACCTCCGCGGTAACATCCGGGGACAGAAGGTCGGCGAACAACCAAAGTGGAAGGAGGCCACCTTCAACAAGGCGACGACTTTCGGAGAGATCACTTCGCTCAGCATTCAAGATCAGCGAAAGAGCCTGCCCATTTACAAGCTCCGTGACCCTCTTTTGCAGGCTATCAGAGAGGTGTGTTCGTTGCTATTGTACTGCATAGTATTGTGCTGATGTGAAAATAGCACCAAATCCTCATTGTCGTTGGTGATACCGGATCAGGGAAGACGACCCAGATGGTTCAATATCTGGCCGAAGATGGATATGCCGAAAGGGGGAGAATTGGGTGCACTCAACCTCGTCGTGTAGCTGCTATGTCCGTCGCGAAGCGTGTCTCCGAGGAAGTGGGTTGCCGTCTCGGACAAGAGGTTGGGTATACCATCCGTTTCGAGGATTGCACAAGTCCAGAGACACGTATCAAGTACATGACGGACGGTATGCTCCAGCGTGAGTGCCTCATTGATCCGGATGTGTCGCAATATTCGGTCATCATGTTGGACGAGGCCCACGAGCGTACCATTGCCACCGATGTTCTCTTTGGTTTGCTGAAGAGTAAGTAGCAAGTTGTTTTTGCGGCTATCTTATTTTGCTGACATTCTTTCTACAGAGGCGAGCAAACGTCGGCCAGATCTCAAGCTCATCATCACTTCCGCCACCTTGGATGCGGAGAAGTTCTCAAAATACTTCTACGGTTGTCCTATCTTCACCATCCCTGGTCGAACATACCCTGTCGAGATCCTTTACACGAAGGAGCCCGAGACAGACTACCTGGACGCTTCACTCATCACTGTCATGCAGATTCATCTGTCTGAACCTCCCGGCGATGTCCTCCTGTTCCTTACTGGTCAGGAAGAGATCGATACAGCCTGCGAGATTCTCTTCGAACGCATGAAGGCTCTTGGACCCAAAGTACCCGAGCTCCTCATTCTTCCCATTTACTCAGCCTTACCTTCTGAAGTGCAATCCCGTGTCTTCGAGCCCACCCCTCCGGGAGCACGTAAAGTCGTCATTGCAACAAACGTCGCTGAGACCAGTTTGACTATTCCGGGTATTTACTACGTTATCGACCCGGGATTCTCGAAACAGAACGCATATGATCCTCGACTCGGAATGGACTCGCTGGTGGTCATGCCCATCTCTCAGGCTCAAGCACGACAGCGTGCGGGACGTGCCGGCCGTACTGGCCCCGGAAAGTGCTACCGACTGTACACCGAAGCCGCCTTCCGTAATGAAATGTTGCCGAACTCCATTCCTGACATTCAACGGACGAATTTGGCGAGTACGATTCTTACGCTGAAGGCGATGGGCATCAACGACTTGTTGAGCTTCGACTTCATGGACCCGCCACCCGCACAGACGATGTTGACAGCGCTGGAGTCGTTATACGCTTTGTCTGCTTTGGATGACGAAGGGCTGTTGACGAGGTTGGGACGAAAGATGGCTGATTTCCCTATGGATCCCCCACTGGCGAAGATGCTCATCGCTTCCGTGGACTACGGCTGTTCCGAGGAGATTCTGTCCATCGTCGCGATGTTGTCAGTGCAGAGTGTCTTCTACCGACCGAAGGAGAAGCAGGGACAGGCAGATTCAAAGAAGGCCAAGTTCCATCAGCCGGAGGGTGATCACCTTACCCTGTTGACGGTGTACAATGGATGGAAAGCCAGCAATTTCTCGAATCCCTGGTGTTATGAGAACTTTATCCAGGCGAGGAGTATGAGGCGAGCGCAGGATGTGCGTAAGCAGTTGCTTGGTATTATGGACAGGTATGCACTCCCCCTTTTCTCTTTCCCACGTGGTGTACTAACAATGACCTAGGTACAAGCACGATATCATCTCTGCGGGCAAGGATTTCAACAAAGTTCGTCGTGCCATCGCTTCAGGCTTCTTCCGACACGCAGCCAAGAAGGATCCCCAGGAGGGTTACAAGACCCTTGTCGAGGGTACCCCAGTGTACATTCATCCGTCGTCTGCGCTGTTCAACAGGAACCCGGAGTGGATCATCTACCACGAACTCATCTTGACGACACGCGAGTATTGCCACAACGTGACTGCGATCGAGCCCAAATGGTTAGTCGAGGTGGCGCCACAGTTCTTCAAGGTCGCGGACGCGAACAAGATCAGTAAACGTAAGAAGCAGGAGAAGATCGAGCCGTTGTTCAACAAGGTACGTGCTCAGATTGGGTAGTGCATGTAACTGTAGACTTATCTCGTTCGATTATAGTACGAAAAGCCAGACGAGTGGCGTTTGTCGAAAGTCAAGAGGAGCGCACGTTCGGTATGTCACTCTCTGGTATCCATTGATCTACTTCATTCTGACGTTGGTTGCAGAGTCAAACGTTTGGTTGAATGCTGTTCATTGTTCCTCTTCATCTGCTGTATCATGTATATCTCGTACTTATTGTATCGCTGTATCTCGGATTCTAATGAGCATGTACCGACCAGAGGTACGCTATGTAATACTACGTTGGGGATGCGGGTGTGTATACTGGCTGGTATACTGCTACATGAGGGATTCGCCAGGAGTGACCGATGACCAGTGACTAGTGACTGGCCAGTGGCTGCGTAACGTCCCGTCATCTTGTGATAAGTAGTACGTGCAATTGAGCGCCTCCTGGCGCCAGGGGGCGAATGAGCCTTTCCTTCGTATGCGTACCCAGATGCAAGAACTGCGTATATTCGGTTCCAGTAGGCTAACACCCAGGAGTGGCGTGCGTACAAATATTGTGTATCATGCTTTGATAATGTGTCAGTGCTTTTACATAAACCACGACAACAAGCACACACACACACCAAAGTAGTAATGGTATGCCCTTTCTACCCAACGAAACGCAGTATATCACCATTCACGTAGTACTTCTGCGGCTCTCCGGGAGCGGTAGTAGGATCGGGGACGAGCATGAATGTTTGGTGAAACACACGCGGTTGGCCGTCCACCGATCTGGCAGGAGTCGCTGCTGGGTTGCCTGCGGGTCCTTTCCCGTGCGTTACCGTGCCTGAGACGGAGACCATGAGAGAGGGAGGCTGACTACCTGTAAATAAGTCGTAGATGAGTTACGTTGTTTCATTCGAAGCAAGACCGAACGAACCTGGTACAGGATGACAGTCAAAGGACTGCACCTCATGTCTAGTCGGTGGCATCTTGCTCAAGAGCTCCTGCACGCCCGCTTTTCCTTGAAAAGGTGTTCCATTCCACGTGATGGCTGATGTATCACGGTAGAACGAGGGTAGGTCGTCGACCCGAGTGGAAGAGTCGTATGTTGTATAGTATACGCGCGTGAAGTGCTCTGCGGCCGTTGAAACGATGTGGATGCTGTGGCGTGAATTAGTGGAATTTCCGACATGTCAGGTGAAGCAGCGTACTCGTTCTTGGTTAGGGTTGTCATGACCTCCTATCTGGCTGACTTGAGGTGATGGCGATAGTGAAGCAAGCCTTGGGGTGTGTGGCAGAGGACCAGAAACTTCAAATTCGGCTAATGGACTCACTTCATCTAAGCGCCGAAATCTCATAGTAAACAGCGCTAAAGATTCTCGTTCTCCACTTAACTCGAACGTGCAAGAGCCGATGTACCTCACTCTACCTCACTCAGCTGTAAGGAAACCAGTCATCAGCATGTCGTCAGAACTGACCGGTACATTCGCGACGATATTGTCTGTAATCGCATCTACTCGGGCGACATGAAATCGATACGATCAGCTGTCCAACGTAGCAAAAGGCCCCGCAGTGTGCACTACTCGTTGCTTTCTGACCTTCGTCATCTCCATTACCTTCAGCAGACCAGCGGACATGAAAACTCGGCTGGCTGGCTAGACAACTAGACAATCATGGTCTCTAAGTAAAACTGCACTAAAACCAGTACTAAGATACCGAAAGAGGCAAGTATCAGGGACCCGCAGTGGCATGGCCACATCCAAGTCCGAGAGAGTCCAAACTGCTTCCGGGAGGTCGGCGGAAGATTGCCCTGCCGATCTGGTCACAAAAGGTACTTGACTGATGAAATGATTTCGCCTCCCGCATGATCCATACCAGCCATACTGGGTTAGAAGCTCTTACTGATGACCGTATAGGTCCTACCCGCCCGTCCCGTATATATGAGCCCTGCCTCGTACGTGTGGTGAGTAGTTGACTGTGTTTGAAGTTTCAAGTATGCCAGGACTTACCACCCCCGCTTCTGTACCCTTCCCAGATAACGTGCCTACCCACCCACTACTTGTCGTCGATTATGAACGCGTCGTGGCGGGCGACGAGGTTGAGCTCGACAAGTTGTGGAAGGCCGCAACAGAGCTCGGGTTCTGGTAGTGAGTGCTGGAAACTTGCTGTAGTCTTCTCCTCATTACTGACGGAATAACAGCATAAAGAACCATGGCACGGAACGCGAGGTGGCCGATATGTTTGACATGGGTGCAGAAACCCTCGACCTCCCTTTGTCAGAAAAGATGAAATACGAGCAAGGCGACAACGGAGACTCTTTCGGGTGCGTCTATCTAATTCATCTGCTTCTGCATTTCCATCTACTTACTCATTGCGCAGTTACAAGGCGCGGGGTACTATCGCCACAGACAAGAACGGCACCAAAGACAACGTAGAATTTTTGAACATCTCACAGGACGACGCGCTCGCCTGGCCCTCAATGGCCCATCGCACCTACCCGTGGACGGTCAATAAACGGATGGAAGACACCATAACTCCGTTCGTCAGGAAGTCGATGGAAGTAAATCGGACCTTTCTCCAGTTCTTCGAGAGGAAACTGCAGCTTCCTGCGGGAGAACTGCTAGACAGGCACGACGAGAAGGACCTCAATGGCGGGGAGGCTCGGTGTATTAGAACACCACCGAAGCAGACTTCTACCGGTGTAGGCGCACACACAGACTTTGGTTCTCTGGTGAGTACCATACCAGTCAATATGGGGACAAAGGAAGATATTCCCCCTTTTGGAGATTTTCGCTCATCGCCCAATTTTGTTTGATACGTTCCAGGCTATAGTGCACAACCGTCTCGGAGGTTTACAAGTCATGCCACCCGGGACAGATCGGTGGCTCTACATCAAGGTCCGTTCAATCCATGCGTAGAAGTATAGTCACGAGTTATCTAATGACCCATTGCTAGCCTCTCCCTGGACACGCAGTATGCAACATCGGCGACGCGCTCGCGATATTCAGTGGAGGCATCTTGCGCTCAAATGTTCACAGAGTGATGTCAGTACATGCTTGCCAATCACGCTGGTGGAAAATAGTCCCGTGCTAACAGTCAACTAGGCCGCCTCCTGGTGATCAGTGGCGTTTGCCCCGATACTCGATAAGCTTTTTCACCAGGCCTGGTGACGACGTCGTCCTTCATCCCCTCAAAGACCACAGTCCGTCGATCGCAGCTACTGTCAGTGCTGCTCCGCGAGAAGAGTACGAGATGGGTTCCACATCCAAGGAATGGATCGCAAGGAGGATTCGGAGGTTGAGAATTAAAAATCGAACGGTGCGTCATCAGCGCAGTTTAAATTTCTAGACACTCAGTTACTGACATGCAAACCTGTCTTGGTTACGTGTCATGGAATATATTAGGGCCCTCAAACTTGGTACGCTAGTATGGGCACCGAGCATCAGGGCGTTCGGGACTGTGGCGTCCCGTCGAAATCCGTCGCCGCAGCAGCATAATGCAAGTCACGGACGCTCTCGAATGCTATGTCAGTGTATCGTATTAATACTGCCCGTTTGTTGCGATGTATCTATGCTGTATTTGATTTTAGTGTACAACACTAAGTACTTTGTTGTATTCTTGTTTTGTTGAGCACGCTACTTACGCTGTGTTGCATTATTGTATCGTACCGAAAGCTCGTGTCAATTCACTTACGAACAAGAATGAGTAATCTTGCATAGCGCAATCAGCTGGATAGCAGAATGTCCGATGTTGACTCCGTGATGTACGCTCGAGCATATGCATGTATCTCCAGGCTGTACATGATCAAACCGAAAATCGATAGCAATCGCCCATTCGGCCGTAGATACCGATACAATCCAACCGCCCTGCTATTAGCAGTGCCTCCACAAACCAACCAATTCTAGGTACCATTATGATTGTCCTCAGCAACCGCAGCACTATTTGTCCGTGACTTCTTCACACCCGTACCAGTCGCCTTCTTCTTTTTCTTCGTCCTCGTAACCTTTATAGGTGGTGGTGTCCCAGTACGAGGTATATCATCATCAACCTCATACTGAGGGAAGAACGAGGACGTAGATGCTCCTGCTGCACCATTCGTCGACGGCGTAGACGATCTCACCAACGACGATGATAGTGGAGGTGATAGTGGCGAGGGCGATTTCGCGCCTTTCGGCATTTCACCCACTCTATCGATGACGAACGCTTGTGGCGGCCTTGGTTTGGACGCGGACTTGAGGGTGGGAAGCTGCGCACCAGACGCTATCGTGTCAAGTAACGAGGTTGAAATCAGCACAAGCCGCCGAGTTTTGTTAGAGTTGGTTTAGGGAGTGGGGCTTACCTGATGAATTTTGCGACAATGACGGCAAGTCGTCTAGACGGACTACGGGAATAGAGTCAACGTCCTCCTGCGTCGGACCTTGGGTAGCCTGCCGTCGTGCATCTGTAAGGTAGAATGGATCGTCCCGCTGCCTTTCCAGCCTCTCTTGTTTTCTCTACAGTCGTAATTGCAAAAAAGCAGCTAGTATCAGAACCTCTGATGTTTGGCAAAACCGACAAAAATGGCGACTCACTCTCTCGCGCTCCGCCTTCTCTTCCTCAGTCTCGATGGGGGTCTGAGCTGCCGATGTATTATCGTCCTCGGGCTCATACTCAAGCACGTCATCACGCTTCTGCTTCTTCGACTTTCCGTTACCAACAGCCTTCCCTTTCCCCTTCCTGCTCTTCTTGACCTTTACACCCACGTCTCCGCGTTCTTCTCCTTCGTCAACAGTTTCCTCTCTTGGCGGAGGAACTATCCACGCGTCCAAATCCAACCCATCTGGTATGGGTACGCTGGCTTGCGCGCTGGCGGCCACAGGATTTAGTTCGTACACGCTAAAGAGCGGATGGACGAGGAAGAGACTCTTGGGGAAGCGTGGTTCTACAGACGGTGTCGATGTACCCCCGAAGCCGTCCTCGTCTTCACCGTAGCTGATGCTAGGTCTGGGACGGAAAGCCTGTATGTCTGCGTTCACGAACGAGAATAAACCTTGAATGTTGGCAGCCTGAGTGATAATTGTGTCAGTAATATATCTCGAACTCATGCTGAGTGCGATTAAGAGAACATACCCGTTCTTGTACTTCGATGTCGGGGCTAGACGCAAAATCGCCTATGCGCTCGAGCACTGTGCTAACAGCATTCTTCACCCTAGCTAGATCCTCATCGTCCCACTGTTCCGCAAGTTCAGCTGCCCATGACCCAAATACTTTGAGTGCGCCCTGCAAGTAAACCGCCACAATCTCAGGAGGCAGAGTGAGCACCCTAGGCTGTAGCAAGTAATTCAACAGTTTCTGGGGTTCTGCGAGCTCGCTATACGTGGCATTAAAACCTGCTTCATGACGGAAATAACAACCGACGCACCTGCAATACTCTCCGCAGATATATGCAGCAGCCCACAACACCTCTACGCACCCGCCTTCTTCACTCGCATCCAACAAAAACGAGTCATCGCTGATAACCTTCGTCATCAGCTGCACAGCGTACCCCCTCACGCCCTTCACACGCGCAGCAACATCCACCAACTGATCACGGATCTGCCCTCCTACGCCCTCAACGTTGGCAATATACGCCAAATCGACTAGGACAGAAAGGTACCATTCAAAATCGGTGATGTTCGCGTAGGTGTCTTGGGAGCATAAGGAGAGGATGCGATGTGAGAGTGTGAGTCTGTATGCGGGGTTCTGGGAAGGGTTGTTGATGTTGACGAGCGTCCGTGGTGTAGATGGTCCAAGAGTTTGGGAGAGGGACTGTGCGGCCGAGGGGAGGCCGGTGGATTCTGTGCGGGTGAGATGGGAGAGAAGTTGTTGGACTATTGATTGTAGGTTATCTTGGTTTGTCTACGAGGGCACTCAGTCGCTGCGAATGGTTGACAATTCAACATAAAGTACTTGCCATGGCCGAGATGAGGTCGAGGGCTCTCATTCGGATACTTATGTCCTGGTCATTGACACTAGACATGATCATCTCTTGGTACTCTGCCACGAGATAAGGATGCGATGGCACAATCTTGACCAAAGCAAGAAGGGCAATGTACTTCACTATAGCATATTATAGTCCATGCATCAGGTGAGATATGGGGGAGACGAGCTCACAGTTCTGATCACTGTCCTGCAAGAAATTGGCGAGCTTGGTGACACAAGTTCTTGCCAGTGCATTTCCTTGTGTCCCATGCAGCATTCCTCCGATGATACATGTATGCACACATTCGTACAGTAGCGAAACAGCCGGGGTGGTGGATATAATCTCGGTTATCGGAGGCTGGAGCTTCTTGACCAGCCGAGGTTCATGAGGTGTGAGCGCGCCGAACTAATGGAAAGTACTTTTGCTCTCAGTATATGACATGCAAGAATCCAACTTTGAGTACACTTACGAGTTTGATGAGCTTGATAAGCATCCAGTTGTTAGTCGAGGTGGTGAGTAGTTGAAAGAGCTGGGGTGCGAGAGAAAGATAGTCTGTAGGATTCTTACGTGCTAGTTCACATAGCACGTTAACTGCGGCAGCTACGACGCCTACATGCAGGGTTAGGGAATACGCTCTGAGCAATGACGTACACACGTACCTGGGTCATTGTCCTCCAACCTCTCCCTAAGTCTTGGAACTGCCTGATCTCTCAGACCAGGGTGCTTGACTAAAACCCTGTACAAGGCCACAATCGCACGCTTTCGAATATGTGCTCGTGAATGTGTGAGCATCCGTACGACTTCCGGGCCAAGGTCTCGCGCTAGATCCTCGTTCACGATTTGTGAGAAACCGTTTAAAGTAACAGCAACATCTTCCGCTTTTGAGTTGAGGTCCTAAAAGGTGGTGAGTTGAAGGTAGGGAACGAAGGGCCGTGCTGCGTACCTTCTTGAGCGAATTAGTGGTCAGCATAAGCACGTCCGTGTCGTCATGGAACGACAATCCAGCAGCCAAATATCCAATACTTTTGAGATGTATTCGCGGCGAAGACATGACCTCGACAATATGAAACGAAGCCCAGCTCATGTCATATCCAAGCATGTCTAGCTGGGGGTGAACCTGCATTCAGCAGCGAGTACTTAATCCTCTAGACATGCATTAGGTACTGACATATGTGAGCTTCAGCACTGCTCCCGCCTTTAACTCCATATCCTTGCTCCTGACTTCATCTCGTATCTCGTCGACGGCTTTCGCGATGAACTTTGCTTCATCCTTCTTGTTTGCGCGCAGACCGCGAATCAGGTCTTGCAAGGTCCGTTCCCACATCTATCCGCATCCAGAGACGTGCTGGCAGATGAGATTGAGTTTGCTAGGATATTGAGACGATATATTCACGAGAGAAGGGGTAGAGGGGATGAACGTGAAGGTTGTGTCTGCAGGAGCCTGCAGAGGTTGTGGACAAGGAGATCCGCCAGTGCGTCAACATGATCAATCAGTATGACGTTCCAAATGCACTTTTATTAGCGCGCCGCGCGCCGTCCACGCGCGCCGCGCGCCATCATCTGCGCGCGCCGTCATGACCCTATTCGGGAATTTGTATATACTGCATATGGTAGAATAAGTCATTTATTAAAAATTGTATTTCACAGATTGCTATTCTGGGCTGTGTGAGCTAGATAAGCCCGAGCGCTGGGTATTAAGTCGCTGCACTCCTTCTTTGTTTTTCTAGTATATGTGTCTCACTCTCTCACTCTTTCGTTGTCGTGTATAGTAGACATGATGATTTTAATAAATACGGTGATCTGTACAGTTCGTATGGTGTATATAACTCTTTATTCGCCTTCCGTCGAACCGAACCGTGTTAGCTCACCCAACACCTCTTCTTCCTCTATCTCGTTCGATTTGTCTGCGTCTGATGTCAAGTTGTCTGACGCGTGCATCGTTGTAGACAATCCTGCTCCTGAACTTGGTATCAATGACCCCAATACCGTGTCCATTGCGCTCGTACCGTCCGTTGTTCGCCTCCCTTCCCCTCTCTTCTCGCGCGTCGCCCTGTCTGGTGGTCCAAATTTCGCACCGGGCGGTATGATCATATAGTGTGATCCGTCGGTCCGTTGTCTTCTGCTGAGTGGCTCCAAAGGTTTCGGTCTCGGTCTTGGTAGCGGGAAAGATTCCTCTTCGCTGTCTGGCCCATAGTATCTCCTTGGTCTCTGCCATCGCTCCTCTGTTGGCTGATTTGATGTCAGCGTACACTCTTTTGTTGTTATATCTATCAATCATGTACCTGTACGACAACCACCGGGATCCAATCCCCCGTCACTGGGTGACGTGTACGATATGTCCCACCTGGCAGCGCTCCTGGCAGGCTGTATCCCAAGTACTCGATGTCGTCGTCAATTTCAATCGGTCTCTCTCGACTGCCATGTTCTACGAATATGATTTCGTCGTCCTCTTCGTCTGTGCTGTGGGTGACCTGGTTCGACATTCTGTGGACGTTGTGGTTTTCACTCACGTCGTGGTGGTCGCATGTAAGTCACTTCTGCCTTGTAAGCGTTACCTGGCACGTGCATTATGTAACATTTCCGCTTCCTACCATTTCTCGTCCCGTTGCTTGCCTTCACGTGAGATCTGTTCCTCTGTTTGTATAGTTTGTGAGTTTCCCATCGCTCGTACTTTGCGGTGAGTGGCCCCCACATGCGCCTAACCTTATCAAAACCTACCTCCACATGGTTGAATTCGTCATCTGTTAAAGCCACTCACTGTAAGGTTGCAATTCACCTGTCACCCACCAACCCATTGGTATAAAATCAGTCCTGGCATTATTTGTGTGGCCATTGAGTGCATGTTTGTACTCGCTTACATGTAAGTTATGACACAAATCCTTGGATCCAGACGTTTGACGCCCGGTTGCATCCAAGGATTTGTGTCATAATTGACTTGTAAGCCATCGCACTGTCGCCTCTCGGTCCATATTCCTCACGTACATGGTGTTTCTTCTTTGTTTCATTATTGTTTCATTTTGTATATATCTGTGTCTCTTGCTATCAACACTCTGTTTGCAGTTCTTTTCCACGGAACTGTTGCACGACTGTTGACTCGGACTCTACTTTTGTTATTGTCGTCCAAGTTGAAGTCGCCTCAGTTACTTACCTCTTCCGAGTTACTTATAGTAGTTACATAGGTTGAACGAATGACAGTAGTTGGCATTTTCAGAGTTAATACAAAAAACATTTGTGTAAGAACGATTATGAGATGTGGAGGCATCTACTCCCAGGGATTGTCAACCTTGAGGTCGTCTGAAAACTGCAGACCTTCATTCTTTTTCTCCTTGGACCTGTAAGTAAAGCGGGCACGAGTCGCTGTTGGAGTGCTGTGTGAGCTTGAGCTTGAGCCGGAGTCTGCTTTGATACTAGGAGACTGTGCTTTCAACGTTGATGGGCCTGCAGTCTGACTCGATTCGCCTAGTCCCATCACGCGATGCGTTCATTATGAGCTGTGAAATGAAAGCTGAGAATTGAACCATTACTTACCTTTGATCTCAAACGGTGGATAGTCGAAGAATGTCATATCTCCCAACGGGCTCAGAGAGGGTGAGTGGAATGCATACTCAGTCGCTGCAAGATTTCATGAGTACTGGTCAAAAAGAGTCATTGGCAGGTTACTTACGTGCATCAAGCTCTGCATCAGGCTCCGCCAAGGCAGCTGCACTTTTGATCCTTTTCATCGGAGGTGCTGCAGACAAAGCCAACTTTCCTTTGCCTGTGGTAGTTGCCTGTCAGAAACGATGACTGCACTAGATCAATGGAAGCACTTACCTTTTCCTTGAACAACTTCTTCGTCAGACTCATCATTAGATGAGATACTAATAGCACGCTTATGACCGCTCGCGGCAGCAACTCTAACAATGGTTGCGATATCTGAGTCATCATCAGACCCTTGATCAACCTCTTTTGGGCCCGTCCAGCCGTTCACATAGATTTCCGGGGAAATGTAGTCCGTTGACGCTAGGTTGTATTAGTGAGACTGCGACAACCAGGTTCTACACAACATTGCAACTCACCGATATACAACGCCTTTGCGCTCCATTTCTTTCCTTGGCCAACTACCGCATCCTGAACCCGAGAGCGACTGGTGAGTGCGTCTCCATCTACCGCCACACTTAGTTTCTGTTGACTCTTGGACAGAATGCACCATCGATACTTCCTGCCCCCCGGCAAACTAGGCAGGCTGTCGAGATACGTCATTGGCTTTGGCAGGTAAGTACGAAATAGCTTATCAAATTTCTCTGCAGGCCAGCCAACTTGAAATGTGATCCCTTCACCGGCGTCCTCGATAGCTGTGAGGCCCCATTCAAGACGTGATGTACTGATTTCAGCGGGCTTGGGTGCAGCGCTGCTGAGCAACTGTCCAGTGACCTTGCTCTATGGTAGACACAATATTAAATGTCGTGCGTAAACAATCGAACTGAGTACGTACCACTCCGCCCGTAACCATGATAAGCCGACCAATCTTGATCACTTCTCCCTCAGATGTTGATAATGGTGTGGCCTGCAACGGCAGCAAGGATGAGTAATAACAGCAAGTTAGAAGACTGTGCACTGACACCGTTTTTGTGGGAGGATTGCTTTCCACGCATGTTCTCTCCCAGCTCATTGCGGCCTGCGTGTAACCCTGCGTTGGTCTCCTTTACAGCCTCCTGAAGAGATGCTTTTTTCCCTCCCGAAGCCTGTCCAGACTTGTACATGGATAGGATCTGTTGCACCTTGGATGGGGCTGGGGCATTGGCCGCATGTGTCACTGTGGCAGGATGGCAGGTATCCCAGTGACCACAGTTTCGGCATCGCTGGACTTCGTCGGGACTTTGCTTAGGATCAGGAGCATGTCGGAGACAGACACAAGGATCACCAGAGGAGTCCTTGCCGGTGCAAGTCTGAATTGGGGACTCTGTAGCCATGTAGGGTAGAAAGGCAGTGGTCGATGAAGCGAAGACAAAAGCTGTCCAGAAAAGTTTGCACGGTCGGTCAGAATGACTCACTCACGGGCTATTCTCATTCGTTGCAGAACGATTGAGATGAATCTCTCTCTACTCCGCACTCACGCCCAAAACGGTATGTAACTAAGATTATTTCCCCGCCTATATTACAATTTAATTTAGGTCTGCCTCTAGCATACGGGTCAAGACATCTAATCCTTGCACCCTGTAAGGGATTGCTATCCCTCTCGTACAAGGTAAGTTTGACCGAGCTTTATTCGGAACCTACGCGTAGTACAAAAGAGATAGATGCCAGATCTCATAGGAGATCTGGCGTACATGTATCCGATCAATAACTATACAGTATATACTAAATCGGGCAGATGGTTTCCCATCACTGGCGCGCGTGAGCGCGCGTGAGATAAGATAAGATTAGAATGCTTGCGCATTCGAAGTGAGTCCCTCACATCCTCCCACCTTAGACTGAGCACGGCCAGGTGATCGGTCTACGGCCTACTTCGAGGGCCCGAGGTTGGGGAAGTGTTGGGTGCTGTCCGTGGTGACGGGGACTATTACCCTAGCCAACCAGGCACGCACATACTCGAGGCGGAGTCCTCCAGAGGCAGCGTCGGCGATGTACTCAATGCGTGAGCGTTGGACATCGTCGAGGTAGCTGTTGAGGTTCTCGATAGTAGCAGGCACAGTGATGGGGAGGGCCTCGACGAATTGTTCGGCGGTGATAGGGCGTTGACGGATGAATTCGGCGACGCGCCGAATGAAGCCCAGCGTGATTCGGCCGGAGTTGTCGTGAGGCCCGAGCCTTGCTACGATGAGAAGCCCTCTGAGGGCGTTGAGGTCGGAGACCTGGTGACTTGCGTCACGAACAAGGCCTGGCAGCTCGACGTGGTACCATTCGCCAAGGCGTCGTACCCAGTTGTCGAGATTGTCGAGGTTGGGGCTCAAGTCGTCGACGTCGATTGGGAAAGAGTGGACGTCAGCCAGGTGTTCCGCGGCGGAATCCATGGCTACTTGATCCGTGGCCGTGGTTTCCGTTGTTGTGACGCCGTGAGGCGTCTGAGTGGTGGTGGCGACGGCGGGCTCGGTGACCATGGGCACGTCAGTAGTTGTACCTTGCGGTACTGAGGGTGTGGTCAGGGTCGCCGAAGTGTGGGCCTCGGTGGGCGTCGAGGTGCTCGTGTCTGGACCAGGGTGTGCATCAGGCATCCTCGTGGCGGTTGCAGTTGGGAAGTTGCCCGTCCCGGTCGTGCTCGCGTGAGCCCGCTGCGTGTTGAGGTATTGGTTTGTCTGCGCGATGACCGCGTCAGAGGGACCAGCCCCGAAGGGGCCTGCATGCCGTCGAGGTGGAGGAGGAGGAGGAGGTTGAGGGTGGAAAGGGGGCGCTGCGCGGCCCTGGTGCTTCTCTATCTTCTTCAACCTCTTCTTCTCCTTCTGCCTCTCGCTGACCTGTTTGTATGGAGCCCATAGCGGGCGTGGCCAAGTGATGCCAGTGGCCTCGACCTCTGCAGGCATACGACGGTCCTTGGGGATTCGATTGCAGTAATTGACGAATTTTCCCCAGAACGTGAAGGCCTCGAGGTTGCCTTGCATCCAGGCTACTTCTCGTAGCCGCTGAGTTTCCTCAGCTGTCTCGGGGAATCTCCAGGGTAATTCGACGGCGGCGTGCGCGTCGGGGTTGCCTGGGAGCCATCGTAGAAGTTCCCGCGACCGGTCGACCGTGCTGATGAGTCTGAAGTCGGGTACTGGAGGCGGAGCCCTGTTAGGGCCAGTGGCGATGGAGTGCGTGCGATAAGCACGCGTGCGTAACCATTCATTCCTTTCGGAATGTGTCATTCTGCCTGCCGGCCAGTGTGCCGGCCATCCAGGGAACCCGTTGGGGAACAGCTCCAACTCCTGCATAGTCCAGTAGGTGCCGGTCAACGGATTGATCATCGACACGTCCGGGCGCATGTCGGGGAACGGTGACCCTAAGGGCATGGGTCTACCGTACACGAGACACCATCCCGAGCGGGGGGTGTCGAACGCGATACGATTGCCGTTCCTGTCGAGCAGGGGAGCCATTTGTTCCCGGGGGAACTCGCTGGTCTCCGTCGTGGGCCTTCCCGTTAGGGAAGATGCAGGTTGCCTGGGAGGGGGGCTGGATGCCCTGACTCTCCCGTTGTCCCGAGGGTAGAAGTTACCACCTTGCGGTGGTCGTGGTGCGATGCGTTCTTCGAGTGGAGTCCGTGAGGTCTCCGGAGGCGTCGCGGGCTTGTCAACTGTCATTGGTTGATGCGCTCGCTGCGTTGCCTTTGGAAAGGACTTCTTCTTCTTCGACTTGGGGGGAACGTATACCTCCCAGTCTTCCGACTCGCTCTCGTAGTCGCCGTAGATGTCCCTGGAGATCTCGTACATGGCGATCTCCTTGAGGAGTTCTTGCTCACTTACGTGAGCGTGTTTGCTGGACTCGTGTTGGGGGGATCGTGCTCGTCCTCTGGTAACGAGCTCCCTTCGCAGCTGTTCGCTCTTGTATTCCTGGTACTTGAGCGTCGTGTTGAGTCTGTCGACTCCTCCCTTCCACGAGTCGGCCTCTATTTTGTGGTTGGATGCCTTGATCTCAGCATCCTGCCGTTCGTCCCTGAGCCGTCGGTTGTCCCGACGTAAAGTGTCGTAGTCGCGACGCAGGCTGGCGTAGTCGGCCTTGAGGTCCTTGTACCTCTCCCGCGCTCGTCTTAGGTCGTCGTCCAACGACCGTCTGCTTGAGTCTGCTTCCGCAGACGTTAATTCCCCTTCTTCCTCCCCCCTAGGCGGCGATGACGACTCGTGAGGTCGCTTGCGCGACGAAGACGACATCGCCGTCGACGACAATGTGGGTGACGGTGAGCGAATGTCTTCTCGGTCGGAGTCGTTGCCGAGAGAGACAGTCGCGTCTGGAGATGGGGTTCGGATGGTGGGTAACGACGGAGTCGTGTCCGCCATCTCGACACTTGCGTGTCGCGGGGTCTTGCTGAGAGATTTGCTCCTTCTGGAGCGTCCTCGTCCTTGCTCCTCGTCGCTCATAGCGGCGGGAGCCACTCGCTGGCGTGTTAGGTGTGGTAAGGCGGGTGTGTGGGTGCACGCGTTGCCACGTCTGGGTTTTTGGGGAGGTTGTGGTGGTGGTTGGCGGCGAAGTGAGTCGGTTAAGTGTAGCCGCCCGTAAATTGATGATTTTCTAATTTGTTTGGCCGTACGGCGCTTGCGCGTCGATTTATCTAATCGCGCCGTTATCTTATCTAACCCCGGCGTCGGGGTTTCGGCTTATCCTTCGGGATGTCCTTAACGTCGCCCACGCCCAACAACTCCAGATACCCGTCGAGGGCACTACAGTCCTGGACGTGTTCAACCGGTTCCCAAGTCTCGTCGCCGAGATCCCATCTTACCAGGAAAGTAAGTTTATTTCGGGTCCATTTATGGTCGATTATCTCGTCGACGGACCACTCTCCATCCTTGGGGTTACCCAAGTCGTAGTATCGTCGCACCTCACGGTGCGGGAAGAGCCTATCGTCGTTGGGCTCGTGTCTCCTGAGTTTGGAGACGTGGAATGTCGGATGTATTCGCCTCTTGGCGAGGTCCTCCGGCAGTCTCAGCGTATAATTGGAGGTCTCGGCGTGAGCCTTTATGACCTCGTATGGGCCTATGTACCTGGGAAGTAGCTTCTTCGCCCTTCCTTTCGGAAGGTTAAGGTTCTCCGTAGATAGGTACACTAGGTCCCCTTCCTGTATCTTGTTTTCTACACCATGCAGGAGACTTTCGTCTCTTCTTCGCTTGTTCGCATGGTACGTCTGGTACACCCTGCTCTCGATGATGGCGTCGTGCGCCATTTCTAGGTTATCAATTGCTTGATCTGCGAACGCTTTTACTCCCGGTAGGGAGCTGTGTGGGACCCGTTGAGTCATCCGTGGCAAGTACCCTTGAGTGAGCTCGAACGGGGCGAATTTCGATGAGCTGTTGGTAGACGAGTTCAGTGCGAACTCGGTCATTGGCAACTGGTTAACCCAGTCGGACTGGTCCGGCTTTACCAGGGCTCGTAGCACCTGTATGATTGAACGGTTCGCCCGTTCTGTCGATCCATCCGTCTGGGGATGGAAGGCTGTCGACATTAGTAGCCTTGTGCCCAGCAGTCGGTGTACTTCCTTCCAGAAGGCCGACGTGAACTTCGAATCGCGGTCGCTCACGATCGATTCAGCTACCCCATGTAGCCTTACTATGTCCCTAACGTACATCCAGGCGAGCTCGCTGGCCTTCACCTTGGTTGTCGTGGGGATTAAGTGTACCGTCGACGTGAGTCGACACATCACTACCCATAGGTAGTCGAATCCTTGGCATGGGGGAAACGGGCCCAAGAAGTCCATGGAGATGGACTGCCAGGGGTACGTAGGGATCGGCATTGAGTGTAGCAGTCCCGCTGGGGCTTGGTTGCTCGGCTTGGTGGTCTGGCAGGTTCCGCATGACAGGCAGAACTTGAGCACGTCGTTGCCAAGCGTCGGCCACCAGTACCAGCGGCGGATGTACTCCCCCGTCTTACGGTGTCCGAAGTGACCCATGGTTGTGTGAGCGTTGTCAATAACAACGTCTATAAGGGCGCGGTTCCCCAGTTTAACCCGGGGTATGCACATAACTTCCTGACCGAGGCGGTTCTTAGTGAAGAGGTAACCATCCCTCTCACTGAAGGCGGGATGTTCCTCGGGAGCTTTCGCTACCTTACTGAACATCGCGTCGTTGGAGTACCCAATTTTGATGGCTTCCGCCATCTCCTGGATCCGCTGAAGCTTGTGGGGCAGGGGTTCTACGTCCTCGTCATGCTCCGTGGGCGTAGGATCCTCCTGGTTCTCCTTGAGCTCCTGCGCCTCAGCTCTTCGTTCCTCCAACTCTTCCTTCGCGACGAGGTGTCTCGGGGACCTTCTCAGTCGTACTGACCGGAGTTCCTCTCGTCGTTCCAGGGGCAATTCGTCTCCTTCCGGGTCGAATCGCGCGTCCGCGTTAACGTAGTCGTCATAGTTATGGGTTTCCCCATCCTTGTCGTTGATGTAGTACCTAGATAGGCAGTCTGCGACTCTATTCGAGTCCCCTTTAACATACATGATCTTGTAGTTAAAGCGTTCGAGATATTCCATCCACCTCGTTTGCCGAGGATTGAAGTTCGCTTGAGTCTTAAAGAACTCAAGGGCCTTGTGATCGGTGACGATCGTTATGGGATATCCTAGAAGCTTATCCTCCCACTTAAGGAGGGCTTCCAATATGGCTATCATTTCTATCTCGAACACGCGATACGCATGTTGTGCGGCTGTGAACTTCTTCGACATGAAGCCTGCGGGGCGACAGTTGTGCCACTCAGGTCCTTGTCCGTACACAGCGCCGACTCCATATACGGAGGCGTCGCATATCACCCAAATCGGTTCCCCAGTTCGGGGATCCACTGGCTTGAGTATTGGGACCTTGCACGCTAAGTCTTTTATCGACTGGAAGCACTTTTCGTGCAAGGGTCTCCACTGGAATGCATGTCCATTTCTGGATATCTCGGGCAACGGTCCCGTGAAGGACGACACATCAGGCATGAAGTGCGCGAGGTATTGCACTAGACCAAGGAACCGTTGGATGTCTCCATAGTCCCTTGGCGTGCGCCATTCGCGTATCTTGGCCATTTTATCTGCACTTGCGTGCAGTCCCTGCTCGTCGATAATGTGACCTAGGCAGTCGGTCCTTTCCGAGTACAAGTCGCATTTCGACGCCTTCAAGTATAATTCTGCTTTTCGCAGACACTCGAACACCGCCCTGAGGTGTTCCTGGTGTTCCTCTATCGTGTCCGAGAACACGAATATGTCGTCGAGGTACACGTGCAGGAACTTCCCGATGTGCTCGCGGAAGATGTGTGTCATCAACCGTTGGAATGTGGATGGGGCGTTGCAGTCGCCTTGTTGCATTACTTGGCTCAGCATCGTCCCATATACCGTCGAGAATGCCGTCTTCCACACGTCTTCAGGTACTATTCGCACCTGTTCGTACGCGTCAGACAAGTCAATCTTCGACCGGTACTTGGCCCGCGCGACGTCCATCCTTATTTGTTCCTGGTCTGGGAACGGAGAGACGTCGTGAATCGTGTTATCGTTCCGTTGCCGGCAATCGAACACGGTGCGGAGTGACCCGTCCTTTTTGGGCAGGCATAGCATGGGGGCTGCCTGGGGGACATTCTGGAACGTCCACCATCCAGCCCTCACGTATCGCTGGATTTTCTCCAGCAGTTTAGGCTTCAGTGCGTCCGGGCACCTGGGCGTATGGTATCGGTATTGGTGTTTCTCGTCGATGATGGGTATCGTGTGGTTGATTTCCCTCATCGGTGGCAGTTTTTCGGGCACCCCCGATAACATATCTTCGTATTCTTTCAGCCATTGCTGTCGCAATGTGGGAATGTCTTCGGCGTTGTATTTGGTGGATTGGCTATTGAGCTGTAGAGATGGGGGATGGACGTGTAGGGAGTTGGATGATTCGGGGGCTCCAGGAGATCTCTCCCCTGGATCCTCTAGTCATTCCTTCGAACTTGTCGCTCGAGTCTCCTTTTGTTTGCCCTTCAATCCCCTTCTTGTCATCTTCTTTGGCTCCTCCTCCCCCCCTAGCGAAGGTACTGGGGTAGTGCCGAAGCGGATGGTCCCTTTCTCGAAGTCCATCGTGACTTTGTTCATTTTCATGAACGGGATTCCCAGAACCATGTCGTAGTGGTCGATGTTTACCACATCGAAGTATACGGGGAACTTCGAGTTCCCTACGGTGAGTGATTGCTCGGTGCCGTAGTTGATCTTTGATCGGCTTCCTACGCACCCCAGCTGGAGTCCTATCGGTTTCTCCAGCGGGAACCCGCTTATGTTTGCCACAGTAGCAAACGCGGGGCTTATTGCGTTAATGCTCGATCCGCTGTCGAGCAGTATCACCCCTTTCAAACCGTTGATACTGCCACTTATCGTGACACAACGAGATGGTAGGCTGGGTCTGGGACGAGCTTGTCCCGTGACCCTCATGGCAGCTCGCTGTCCTCGCTCCTCTGTCATGCTCCTTAGCGATGCGTTAGCGTCGGCGTCCACCCTCATGCCGTCCATGAGTTCGGTGGGGGGCCCATGGGGGACCTCCACTCCGTCGACGTCAGCGACGTGCTGCCAATAGAGCTCTTCATCACTTGAGTGATACAGCTCTGCGGGTGGTTGTTCGTCATGAGGGGTTGCCCCCTCCTCTTCGTCTTCAGCATCCCCGTAGGCCGAGGATGGTGGTGATCCAATCTCGGATTCCTCCGGTGATTGGGGAGGGGTAGCATACAGCCATACCACCGCTGGCGAGTCCTCTTCCTCGGTGGACGCTTCTTCGTGGCCATCAGCCACGCTCTCATCGTCCTCAGTATCAGAGATGTCTTGCAACGCGGGGGGCTCATCCTCCGCGCTCTCCTCAAGCGACTCTAGTCGCTCTCTTTCCAATCATCTGTTGTCGGTGGACAACTAGGCCCCTTGCATACTCCCAGTCTGGGTTTGGTTCTGTCCAAGGGCTGACCTCATCAGCCGCCTCTTCCTCGGGGCGTAAGCCCAGTCGTTCCATCCAGAGGTCAGAACGTTGCCGTTCTTCTCTTCGCTGTTCCTCAATGGTCTCGAGAATAGGGTTGTCCTCTGTGGCCAACTCGTCAATCTCCATCCAGAGTGACCCGAGGTCGGTGCGAGTATCTGCTGCGTCCTGCAGCACCGCTCCGACTACGGTCCACAGGCTCTGGAACCTCCTGCGGTCCATGGGAGCCAGGGGGATTTCCTCGAGTCCATCGCGGAACTCGTCGATACCCTCAAGTGGTCCACGATCCTCGTTGCTGGCCAACGAGTCTCCGGCCTGTAGGATAGCGGTTTGCGTAATGAACATGTCGATTACTCGACGAATACGTAGATGTCTCATGTATCCCACTAGGATACTCGTATGCATCGTTTCGATAGTTTGTCGAGTTGCCTCGACGAATTCATCGTATTCCAACTCGCGCCTCATGTCGTCGAGGTTATCCTCGTTGAGGGGAGTGTCCGGCATGATCCTATGGCTGGATTCCGCGGCGGCGTGCGATCTTTCGTCGTCACTGGCCACATCTTGTCTCCTCGAAGAGGAGCCTCCAGCCCGGATATCATCCGTGCTCATTGCGTTGTATCGCTCGTTGTCCGAGCTACTGTCGTCGTAGTATTCGTTATCGAATTCGTACTCCTCGTACTGAACTACGTTTGTGTTCGTCCGATTCGTATTGGGTGCCGTCAGGCACCTCATCGACATCTGACCTATCGTCGACGACAGTGACGCCGTCTTCGGGGGTCGTGCACTCCAGATGCTTCCGCATCGTTGTTTTCGATGGGGTCGGATTCATTCATCGCTCTGAACCCCGGTTGGTCGTGGGCACTCGCGTAGTGTCCCATCTGATTACACTTGAAGCATTTGACTTTCGTCATATCTACACCCTTCCCTTTGTCACGGGAGCTGGGGTTGGCTTCTGCCCTAGCCCTGGGAGCTGATGTGCTGACCGAGTGGCCAATCGCAGGCCGAGGGGTAGGTTTACTTCCCCTCGTTGCCTATCGTTAGTTTTCCTAACGGGTGCCGACCTAGCGGCGTCGCTGCGTCCGAATCGGTTATCCCGATTGTCTCGCCTCTCTGGGCGAGTGTCTGCTTCCCCGGTTCCTTTTGTCGAATGACGTCGAGTTCCTGCCTTTAGGCAGGTTTCCGGTTAATCGCGTTGTCGAGGGCGGTCTGATCTCTGTTGTTGGAAGATCTTGGCCGTCCGCTCCGCGTTCTCGACAATGAGAGCCTCTTGGTACAGTTCGTCGATAGTCGAGTTCTCCGCGGTCATCCTGCTGTTACGCATGATTGCTGTGGAGAACTCTTCTGGTAGTTCCTTGAGGAACTTGCGTCGGAACTGGTAGTCGCTGGGTCTCTCGACCATCTGTCGAGCGTACTTTATCATTTCCGCGTACAGCCCTGCGACCCCTTTAGAGGCCTTGTAGTATACCTCCCTCGAATTGGTACGTTGCCAGCTGGATAGTGGCTTCGTGGACGAACTGCTTGCGCAGTTCATATATGACCTCCAGGAACGTCCATTCTTTGACATTCCCGAGAGGGTCATGTACCTCCGCGTTGTACCATTCAAGGGGCAGGCCCGCTTAGTAGTTCACCTATGGCGAACACTCTGATAGTGTCGTTTTCACGACCCACGAACCTGATCAACCCAGAAGTACCTTGCGGTACCTTTCAGCCACTCGTCGAACACGTCCACGTTATCCGTGCCGTTATACGCTCGCGGTGGCGAGGCCTTAAACTGTTTGCTCATATGAGGAAACGCGTCCGGCCGCCCGTGCAGCACCTCTCGGAACAGCTGATAGATATAGCGCTCCGAGTTGTCTGCTAACGTCGCTGCTGGCGCAGCGTGCCTCATTACTGAGGCTGAGCTGGTATTCCCAGCATACTTGGCCCGGCTGCGGAGGCTACAAAGAACCTGGGGTTCAATCCAGTTCGTTGTTGTTCGTCTTCGTCGTCAGAGTCTCTGTACCGACGGTTCCTCCGTCTGGCCGTGTAAGGATCAGGGGATGGTCCCCTGTGAGGACCTCGTTGGTCGTCGTCCGATGACGAGTCGTCCCCATCGTCGGGTTGTCCTGGCCTGGTGCGCACTCGCTCTTCGAACCGTTGCCGGTTCTGGCCTTGTCGGTGTGGTGGATGGGGGGTGTTGTATTCGAGTGGGCCATGTCCATAGCCAGACTCGTCCACGTACCTGGTGTCCACCACTCTTCCTCCCGACGTCAATCCTGCTCTCTCTAGCCGTGTGCTCTCATCCGGTCCCTGCGTTTTCTTGACAGTTTCCGGGGCTACCTTCACCGCTTCGACCGGTTCTTCGACCGTTATGGTTGCTTGCGCAACCGCGACTTCAGGAGTGCTTTCCGCGGGCTTCGCCTCTTCCGGGGGCAGTCCTCCGTCGAGGTGGAAGGTCCGTGCCAGCATCTGCAGGTCGGCCCTTATCCCGTTGGTTTGCTCCTCCATCTGCTCACGCTTCTTTACATCCTCGATCTGTCGCTCCCTCATGCGGTCGCACTCAGACCTCATTCCGTCAAGGAATTTGATCGCCTCTTGCACGATCTCTTGGACTTCCTGAAGCTTTTCTCGTGTTGGCTTTCGCCTCACGACCTTCTCGGTCTGGTCTGCTTTCGCGACCGTGTCACTCGAATCAGGGGCGTTCACAGTGGGGGCTGCAGCTACGTTATTCGACTTAACGTTGAGTACATCGGGGTTTTCCCCCTTTCCTACTTCTACTCTATCGCTGCTTCCCGCAGCTGCGTTCTCTGCTGATCGACGACCTGCTTCGCGTCTCTCCCGCGCCTTCCGATGGCGTCCGTGAGGACACCTGTCACTTGCGCCGACTTCCCCTCGCGCTTGTCCGTGGTCGTTGGGTCGACGTTGTTGAAGATGTGTCGGAGGTCGACCATAGGTGTTGACGAGGAAGTCTTCCTTTGTCCATTTTGCGCTTGCGCGCTTCCCACAGCGTTACCACTGTATTGGGATTCCCGTCCCTTCTGCGTCTTGTCAGGGTCATCCTCTCCGGGATTGTCGCTTTCCCTGAGCTCGGAGGACTGGGTCCTCGTTGTCCGAGGCTCCTGGCGTGATGACGCACGTGAGTGCGAGTCCCTCGAATGTGGGCGGGGCAAGTTCGGCATTGTCCCGCCTTCTTCTTGTCTTCTGAGCAGTTGTTGTCGCTTTGTTTGTGTGTGTCGAGTTCGTGTGAAGTTTTTGGATACTTCTTTTTGTCGCGTTGTACGCGTGGTAGGTTCAGTTTTCTCGAACTTAAAAAAGTGTAAGGGATTGCTATCCCTCTCGTACAAGGTAAGTTTGACCGAGCTTTATTCGGAACCTACGCGTAGTACAAAAGAGATAGATGCCAGATCTCATAGGAGATCTGGCGTACATGTATCCGATCAATAACTATACAGTATATACTAAATCGGGCAGATGGTTTCCCATCACTGGCGCGCGTGAGCGCGCGTGAGATAAGATAAGATTAGAA